>JBAMJR010000137.1:97500-810000 GCA_038501785.1 Myoxocephalus aenaeus
ACATTTCCTTTCTATGAGAAAATGAATAAGTCTGTAAACTAAATCTGATCACATCACACAGTGCCCATGTTACTGAAAAAAGTCAACAATGGCTGCCTGGTAAGTAACTTTTACTATGTAACATCTCAAGAGAACCAGAATCTCACACAAACAAGGATACACTGTGCTCTTTAGGGAACATGCTTTGTATTCTATAAAAAGTGCAGAGTAAGAAGGAATTCACAGAAGTGGGGTTTGTGAGGCTTCCCAACATTGGTCAGTAAATGTATAGTTCTAACCTACATGTAGTTCTAATGAGGGGGGGGGGGGGGGGGGGGGGGTTAGAGCTGTTCCACATACTTACCAAATAGGGGAATGCATTGAAACTAATTAAATTATCTGCCCTGGTATAGAAATCTGACGTTGCATCGTCTGCGTTTTAAATCGAGCCATAAACAAAGAAATTATAAATAACTTAATGCTAATTCAAATGTCCAGTCTCATTTCTGCAAAAAGAAACCTTTCGTACCAAGGGTTGTATTTTAGGCTGAATTGTGGTTTGGTGTTAAGCGGGGAGAGGTGGCGGTGGCTTAATAATACAGACATGAAAAGTAGTATAGATTTATTTATTAAATTTAAAATCTGTGTACTATAGATGTACTCACAAGTTAAAATTGTTTTCGTACTTTCCGGATTCTTGAGATAATTACCCATCAGCCAACTATTAGTCAAAAGATGTACCTGTATAAGGTTTTTTAAATATAATTGACGTATAGAACATCTTACAAAAAATAAATCTGGGTAATAATGGGCTGGTCTCACAAATCCATGAAATTAATGTTAGGCTGTTATAATCTAATTGACTGATATTCTTAAGATCCACACATGAAACATCCCAAGCTGCAACGGCTTTGGCTTTTTATGCTGTTGCAGCCCGAAAACTTCGAGGGGAAACTATGCCTGTGGTGTAGAGCGCAACACTGATGCGTTACTGGCTCAAGTAGTTAATGCCATCCATAGGCTGTAATACATTATTAAAAAAGGACTGTTCCTGAGAAGCCTAGTCCATTTGGAAAAGGCAGCAATGTGTTCGTTCATAACATATGCATGTCCATTTCATTAAATTTATAACACCAGGCCTTTTTGTCTACCGAGTAATCCTAGTGGATGAAGACGGTAGGCGAGGGGGCTAGAAGGGGTAGCTTCATTCAGGGGAGCAACCCCACAACAACAAACCACAACCACTACAACCTCAACATACAGCAACATTCAACTCACAGCAGAGAGGAAAGCATGATCCAGAATCACACTGGACTTTAAACTAGAAGCTAAATCCTGATGCTTGATAATGCTGTGAAACTTTGTAAACAATGTGTTTAACACCAATTGCAGTAGTCATCTGCAGAGGTAGAGCATCAGAAAATGCACATCACCAGGTTAGAACAAATTATTATGGGCAAGGGAAAAGTAATCATCCTATCAATTGCTTATTGCCTAACCGCAAAGCCTGTTGATTGCATCAAGGCAAATGGGTCACTGGTCGCTGAGTGGGGAGACCTGTCTCAAGAAAGAATGGGCCACACAATCAAAATATTTGGTTATAAAAATTACCCGAAAGAAATGACACAGGAGGCAATAAATTGACACGACAAGTGAATAAAAGGCTAATGCACTCCAATACCATTAAAATAGTTTTAATATTGTTGCAGACCAAACATGCAACAAATGCACTTTACCCCATTTAAATATGATGTAGAGAAATATGTATTGTTTTAATCCTATGAACAATTTGCTGGAAAAGAAATGGTTAGAGCTAATTTCCGCGTTGCTTGAGTTCAAAGGCACAATTCTTACCGAGTCTAGCTAGGGCCTAACAAATCAAAAGTGCTTTGACATTATCCTACATCTATGTTCATCACATACTCATGTGATTTCATGAGTCTTAGGCAGGTCGGCACTTTCAACTGTCAAAATATCTTTATACATTATCTTGACCTTCAATAATAAACTAAAGCTGACGGCTGCAACCCAAAAAAAAAAAGAAGGTACTCAATACAAGAATTGTGACTTTAAACTCAATTGAAGAACGAGACATTTTGTTTGTGTGAAAATCACATTGTTGATCATGTTAGAAAAATTCCCAGCCATGCACACTAAAGAAAAAGAAAAAGTATTAACCTCGGCTTCAATGAATAGTTTCCAGAATCTGCCAGAACTTGGGAACTGCGTGACAAGTCGTTCATATGTCTTCCTTGCTTTATCTATGGGTTGGTTCTAAAGAAGGAGAATGCATTAACATTCCACACTATGAAAATCAGTCATATGGGAGAAAAAGATTAAGTGCTTTGTATTTTAAACAATCCATTACCCATTACCACCTTATTCCCTCCCCCCACCCATATTCCCAGTTTGCTTAACCCCAGGAATACAACTCTGTGTCACTAAACCTGTGCTTCTCGAATCAGAATGCTCCATGCGTCAAGGTCATATGGGTTTTCTTCCAACTTCTTCTCTGCCTTCTTCACCTTCTCCGGAATATACTCAGCCGCTGCCTGCAAGACAACACAGAAGGCACAGGAAAAGAGGGTTATGCGCTGAACAGACCTGCAGTGCACTGGGCGATGACTCTAGGGGCTCGATAAATATGAGATCATCATATAGGAGGGGGTTAGGTGATGGGCAATAGGGCCCTGCGTTCTTTGCAACGGGCATGCAGTGTGTGGAATGAACAAAAACATCGCGGGTAATTTAGAGGGAAATCAAGTTACTAACACAGAAAACCGTCTTCCCCTCCACTAGCTAACGAAGGGTCTTCGTGGCTGGCACTACGGAGAAGCCTTCAGCACAATGAAACAGACCACTAACGTTACTTGGAGGCCACTAGAAGAGAATACCAATGTGAAATGCAGGAGGTGAGGAGTTACCTATCGCGCTACCGTTGGACAATAAGTAGCAACAGGGCTACCATTAGCCATCATGGCGTGCGAGAAGCTAAAGTTAAAGCTTTACGACAAACCATTGCAGCAAGTGTGTAATATTCGCTTGGACTGGCGTATTTGCAAAATATAATGCATATGCACCATATATATATATACGTATATGATAACGTTATCGATGAACAACAAACAAGCTAAATTATATGCTAGCGTGTCAGTGAGGGTTAGCTTCCTCCTCAAGTATCGTTAGCTAAGTTACCTGTTCGGCTGCTCCCTCGGTGGCCATGGCTGGAAGAGTACTCTAGGTTAGAAATGTTACACCAGTTGGGATAACGCTCAAATAATAACGTGGTGGCAGTCTTAAAAACGACTAAATAATCGGCATAGCTTCGAAGTGTCGATCACATTGCCCTCAAGCAACTAGCGTTAACTGCTCGATTGCTGGCCGTTATCTCAAAATGGCGAGAAACTTGTGTTGTGTTGTGGGCTGACCCAACGGCAGTAACAATAGCACTTCCGGCGCGAAACCTTCAGCAAAATAAAACACCAAGGTCCACGAAATTAACCTGACTAAAACACTTACAACATGTTGCAATGTAAATGAGCATATCATTTTTATAGGAATTTTACCGATAGGATTGCCTCTTACAAATCAGAAGGTGCATCATTTTGATAGCCTCAAATGGGGATTTTATAAAAATAAAGAATAAAAAATATGTTTTTTTTATTATTGGAAGCGGGGGATATAACGGATATTCTATTATCTATTCTTCTTTGTCTCATACTCATAATCCATTGTGAAAAAAAGCTAAATCTGTAACATTAACGAAACATAATTGCACTCTGTTTATGCATGTCGAGCACGTGCATTCAGGTGGCTCATGAAACTGGAAACCGTGTTTCTAATTTTAGCCGATAGGCGGCTTCTTGCAGTGGCCATGAGACAAATACAGACCTTTATGTTTTTATTTTTATTACCGTATATTTCCGTGAGGTTTGTGTTATGAACCTCAAACCCCTGTATTTGGAAGACTGTACGCAATTTTGTAATAGTGACTCAAATCATAAAAGTTCTGTAGTTCAGCAGCAACACAACAAAAGCTCGTGTTGTACTACACGATGCTCACCAGTGGGGGGCGACAAAGGATCACCCGCGCAACTAGAGCGCGCGCTTGTGTGTATCTGGACAACGATTTAAAACAGACCAGAGCAAAAGACTGTCGAGCGGTTACCTGATCACAACCAAACAAGTGTCTTCTGCCCCTCAAAAAAGTAAACTAATCATGTGTATAATTACTCATAGAATAGTAGTACTTTTCTAACACATGTGTTTTATTCTTTTCTGTGACTGGGTCCAGGTGGACCTAACATTTGTTGTGAAAAAATAAATAAAACACCCATCAAAATCGAAGGCTTTTAATTCAATTAGGAAAACGCATGTCCTGGCAAGATCGTTGGATGGTGTGTAATTGTTAGTGCAGTTTTGTAGATCACTGTTAATGGGGTCTGCTTTGACGCAGTCTAGATTTGATGAAGCCATGAGCCCGGGAGGGACAACATGCTTGCGTCCTCCATGAGAAGCTAAAAGGGCATAAAGGGGTCTTTTTCTGGGCTACTTTGCTTCCACTATTACCCAGCTGTGTTTACTCATGAAGCAACAGGTTAGATACGAGGTGGTCACACCTGCTTTCCATCTGGTGTTTTGTTGTCTGTACATGGGTTGGGGGCTGGGGAAAACAATTGCATTTTGGTGGATTAGATTACAGCTAGTCTTCTCAGACATTGGGGCAGCTTTGTTTGTCAGCTGGGTGCCTCCTGGCTGTCTGAGCAGCAGCTATCCTCCCCCACCAATTTCCTTAAGACCACTCTGCTGTTGACACATTGCTAAAGAAGACACACAAAATAAGTATTTTTTGTTTATTATCATTAGGTTATTCCATTGCATTTTCAAAGATTCAATGTGAAGCACATCTCATACTAACTAATCATGATGGGTCATTTTGACCCAAGACAACACGAGGGTAGGAGACTATCTTCTAGCGGAGGTGATTGTATTGTCTTGTTTTTATTGATCAGCCTGCAGGGCTATAAACTAAAGAAAAGAAAAGAAAAGAAAACACAGACTTATAACTTTAATGTGTTTTATTCACAAGTCACATGTACCCTCTGACCACGACAATCTACGCCTTTATTTCTGTCATCCTTTTAAACATACACATATATTAACATTTCACATTTTGTTTAGGTGTACACAATTTGTATATCCATATAGGCATACAAGCTACATATACATCCTAAATCGTTTTGGATGCATTTGATCGATTACTCTGGTCTGGCCAATGTCGTCAGTTCACAAACATTTGCTTGCAGTTGGTGCGAGAGAAAAAGGACATGTTAGAGGCAGTCGGGGCCACGGACCAGCACGTCAAGACGGGGTAACGGACCTCCTTTCAGAGATGGGCTACTTCGCCCAAAGAGGAAGAAGACGAATGTGAACTGTGTAGCTACAACCTGGACTCGGCGTGGGGATTCTGGACGCTCAAATGCAAGAGTTAATTATTGTTTAAAATGTGGGAGATGGTGGCGTTACCGAGAGCGAGCTCTCCCTTCCTGTCGTCTAGGACAAGATGGCAGCAATGCAGGCGAACTGTGCATGGTATGGATTTATAAGTCCATAACATGTTCAGAGAAGCCCTGGATTATACTTATAGTGACTCTATGTGAAGGTGAGTGGCGGAGAGAAGGCCGACAATGGTGACATTTATTTATCTTAACCTTTCAAACGATAGTTTGACTGTGACGTAATACAAAGTCATAACTTGGCTGCAAACTTAGCTAGCGAGCCTTTCGCTGTAGCTTATACGGGTTCAACCCGTTCTATTTATTGCGTTTGAACGTAGTGGTGAATTAATTGTATTATCATCCGGTAGCGATGACGTTGGTGTCAATTATGAACGTGAGGGCATTCGACACTGTAGTGTTTGTTCTTTCACTGTTGTCACGGCGACCCGTTGGTTCCTATTGAACGTGTTGCCCTAGTTGGGGCTATTGACGCTTGCTATGTTTAACTAACATTCACAAACTGTATTTGGACTAATTGGACTGAGCGACTACCGCTAACTTGTGACTGTCGTTACTTCATACGCTCGCTATGTGTTAGCTTTCAGTTGACCTATTAAAACATCGCAAGATCATGTTAACGCTTAACCATAATTATAGCTAGCAAAAAAATACCTTTTACATTTTCAGAATAACACATGCTGTCTAAGTGTGTACAATGTATTTAACCTGTCATTAAACTAACGTTAACTTATAATCATACTGGAAGCGCAATTGTAAAGTGGTAGCGTTATATGTCTTTTTTTTTTGCCAGAAACGTGAGAATATAACGTGTCGAAGCTGAAGGTTAGCTAGCGTTAGTTCCTTTAGTTACATTGTTACCGTGCACTAACTACAACCTGCAATTTTGGATCAACCCAGTCCAACTGGATCAGGTCCTTTTCCTCGCCTGCCATCCCACCGTAGCCCGTGTTAACAGATATAAAAGTAAAGTGAAACACGAGGTATTATAATATAATATCGGAATTAATGTTCAGGTAATCATTTTAAACAAGGCTGTAATAACCTACTTGATCTTTTACCACAATGCAGGTCCCTGGAAGGGCTGGGCGGTATGGCCAAAAATTCATATCACGGTATTTTGTAAGATTCTTGCGGTTTCACGGTATTTTTTTTTCTTCGAGTAAACGCATTCATTTATTGACAGGACCGCCGCCGTAGTTGTTCACCGCTGGCCAAATCGCTCGCAACTGGCCAGCTTCTGTTTGTATGTCGGTATATAGAGGGTGTTAGGAAGCTTAAAGCCTAATTTATGGTTCTCCGTCAGGTCGACGGTAGGTACGCCGTCGACGTGACGCCGTCGTTGAGCATTCGAAGTTCTGCGTCGAGGGTCCGCGTTGCTCTGCAATTAACCGCCATGCCGCCAGGGGGATGTGCCTGTGTGGCTGTGTTTTGCGCGATTTCTCGCCATGAGTTTAATGTCATTTTGTAGTCCCTCGAAGAAAAGTTATAAAGGTGGTGGTATTTCCTGACCTCCTCGATGATTCGTTCTTCTGTTTGGTCCATTGTTACTACCGGTCTACAAGAACTTTAAAAATGGCGGTGTAGGAAGACAAACCGGAAAGAGCAACCTACGTTCTGAGCGGACCAATCACAGCGTTGCGGTACGCCGTCGACCTGACGGAGAAGCATAAATAAGCCTTTACATGGAGGGACTTAGGACCCAGGGGAATGTAGCAATGAATTTATCGTATATTGTTAAGACTGTTGTCAGCAGGCAGCAAAATGTAATGTTCACAGCTGAGGGCACAGTGGTCGGAGCTACTTTAAAAAAAATGTAAACCATGACTAAAGTTCTAACCCTGATACGGGTTAGAACTTTAGTCATGGTTTAAAATAAATTACGCCGCTGAACTGCATGCTGGGTACATCTCATGAAACTCCGTCGCACAGGAGACTCTTCTGTCTCTTGCTGTGCGAGCTGTACCCAACATGCAATTCGGCGGTGTAATTACAAAAAAAACATGACTAAAGTTATATCCCTGACACTAAGTAGCTCTGACCGCTGCGCCCTCAGCTGTGAGCTGTCAACATTACATTTTGCTGCCTGCCAAAGAGCTATGAGTATATGAAAAATTCATACCGTATGGAAATTTGAAACCGGTATACTGGTTGAACCGGTGCACCGCACAGCCCTAGTCCCTGGTTAAAGAGGAGGCATAGGGTAATAGTGAAGCTTTTATATGAGGGTGTGGGAATAACAAAAGTACCCCATATCATTTTAGGCCACATTCTTTTCAGGAATAGTATTTTTGTGGCATGAAACTATCACTTGGAGTTCCTGGTCCACTGAAACTTGTGTTTTTTGTAAAATGGGGATTCTGTAAACTGGAACTCAAGACTTGTACTGTGGCCTACAACTTTCCCCTCTGCATGTCTGGCTTGTATGACATTAACGCTAATATTTTGTTTCACTGAAACTAAGGAGTAACATATTGTGGATAATTGTTTTGCTTTCCTCTGTTATGTGGAACCTTTTGGCAAGTTGGGCTTATGCAGCAGACATGGCTGCTTAGTTTGGTCCAAGTAGTAGAGGCAAATGTTGCTGCCCTTGCTTGTAGTTTTATGTTCTTGTTACCTTATCAAAGATAATTGTTGTTTTACTTGCTATTCTTTTGATTGCATGGGACACTACTCTCATACAAATAATATCGTGTTATACAATACCATTACATACCCATTCCTACTCTTTCTAAAAAACATTTATGGTAGTGAAACTGTAATAACAAGTAGGTAATACTGTGAACCTTTTAAACAACACCATGAGTACATTGAGGCTGCAGCACTGTTCGTGTGATTCCCCTTTGCTAAGATACTCCTGTCTGCTGCATGCACATCACATCCGTTAGCTTATCATTAGCAAGGACTCGAAAGCAAGGTTGTGGGTAGTAATGATACCAGTAATGTGAGAAGTAGGTCAGCACAATGTGTAAACAATGTGTACTGTAGGCCAGTAAATAAATGTGTAAACAGTGTTTTGCCATACAATAATTATTACTGGGTAGTGTTGGTTGTTAACAGGAGTGGAGAGGCAATAAGACTTGGGAACATGTTGTCATGGATGTAATGCAACACTGATATGCTTTTCTAGGGGAAGCTGGTTACCAGTATTACATTGTGGCCAACATAATGACTGGTTTTCCAAGTGATGTCATCTTTTTAGATGTGCGTACAGATATGAGGCAGTAAACAGAATAATTGAGAGTTTATGGGGAGAGCACCATGACATGATGTTGTGCATAACTACAACGTCACAAAAGTGATGGGTGGAAAACATCCAATATCCCAAGAAGAAAACGTCTATTCCAGTACACGGAACTTAATTAAGCAATAAGGTACGAGAGGCAGTACTGTGTCGTGCAATAATGTACTGTTCAAGGGAGTTGTTAGGCCCGACGCGCAGCGGAGGGCCGGCAAACCCTTGAACTGTACATTATTGTAGACACAGTACTGCCTCGAGTACCTTATTGCTTTTATAATACGGGTACCTGCGACTTTATAAATAGTAATGTAAGCTGCCTTTCAGCACAAAATAGTTGTAGCCGGCAAAACGTTGTGTATCGCATTTCAGCGGCAGAGAAAATAGTCCCGGGACGCACGGGACGCACATACGGGACTATAAAACGGACGAGCTGGTCAGTAAATCGCAGATTTACTGACCAGCCCGGTTGAAAGCAGGGTGGAGGATGACGCTCAGCCACCGATGTAAAGAAGTGCTCTCGCTGCTTCTGTCCGTCATTCTTCTCTTCCATGATGTTTAGAGAACTTGCCTCGCGTCGGGAAATTACCGACGTAATTATCTCTCACTGGAAATTATCAGGATTTTGTGATCAAACCCTTTTCATTCCTCATCTTTAGGTTAGGGAGGAAGTGACGTGTGTGTTGTCGTTCGTTATGCTGGTGTGGGGGACGCTACGTGAGCTTGTTAGCTGTTCCGTTTGAGCTAACTTACTGTCAGCGAAGAGCCCCGTTGCAATCCTGTGAACACTCAAGCAATAAACCTGCAAGTTAAGGAAACCAACGTCTGCGAGTCGTTACTGCGGACGTGACAATATCAAAGTTTACACGAAACATGTTTGGTAACTGTCAAGCTTGAAATGACAACTAACGGTCGCGCAATTTAAATCTACCTGTTATTTTAAGTGCGCACTGATATGGAACGCTCTAAATGTAAACAGGCTGTACAGTACTTTATGGCTGAATAAACTACACCCCGTGACTCACTCTCAACCAATCAGAATGCTTGATTTGATCTACCCGTATTATAATTACCTATAATGCATCAAGCAATCTGGTCAGAGCCCAGGATTTTAAGAACACGGTATATGCTTTTGTGTGGGGAAAAATGGGAAGGGAAAAATATTTTGGTGAAATGGCTCACTCTGCTACTCTGTTCATGGCTTATTCAATGCTGATTTAAGTGTAGCAGTATGTGGCGCTTCATAATAAATTCTTTGCTGATCAATTCGAGTGCTTGTTGGGGCTTCTAGTATTTCAGCGTGTGAAACATGGCGACAGTTATTAATACATGTTTGATATAGAAGATAGACATGTCGCTTTGAATGCAAAAGGCATTACTTGGTACACAATTTTACTATTAGTGAAACTTTATCTATACATTTTAGACATCTGAAATTAGGTTTTACAATGTACATCTGGCATATATATGTCCTTATATTTTTCTCACAGAAACCAATAATGACTGGTATCAGGATTGATGAGGCCTCTGTTTTCTTAATCTGTGGCCATCTGTGTTTATCTACATTTTCATATGTGTATGTGGTTCATGTGCTTTACAAGAAATAAAGAGTGCGCCATGATGAGTGTGATATCAGCATGTTGAAAATGGATACAAATGTGTACTCTTGTGGTGCTTATTAAACGGCATTCACTATATCTTTAGTATAATAGTCAACTGCAATGTAAATTGCCTGTGTCATACAGGGAGAATACTTTGAAATGCCAGTCATACCTTCACAGAGGAAATACCAAGTGGTCACATGTTTTAGACTACAAAGGGCCTTTTTATCTAATGGGCATAGATGATCATTTTCACGAGACACAGACACAGCCCCACAGTGTTGAGGTCGTGGCACTGAGTTAAGGCAGCAACCTCTGCTTAACAATCAAGGGATAGCAACAGCAGGAAGTGAAGACAATCACAAGTAGCCAAATCTATTTTGTTCTTTACATGGTAGTGCATGTAACAAGACCCAACCCTATTATATGTTATACAATTTAGTTCAGTTGAAGCATACAGAGATCTAAATTTAAAAACATTAAAAAAAAACATGTTTATTGCAAAGTATTTATTTGAATGCAGTGATACAGGGATGTACGACTATGTATAAATCAAGTCATGTTTTTGTAGATGTAACAACACATTGCACCATAACTAAAACAAACATTGTACAGTAATTCAGTTTGTATGTATATAACACGGTTTGCTGTTTCTTTGCTTATATTAACATAATTGACCTTGTGTTACTATATTGAACAAGATTAGTGCTGGTTGTCAACTCGAGAACAGACAACCAAAATACCATTGAACTGATAATGAATTAGGTTCATATGTCATTAGCAAAATTGGGCTTTTGGACTGTCTGAAATCTAACGTAGCCTCATACATTTAGTGGAAAAATCCCGGTTGCTGACTACTTAAACATCCACAGGCAGAGCAGAGCCTGACATAATGCTTAAGTTAGCCAAAGATCACTGCAAAACAAAGGATTTATGCTTTGCGAAACAAGTAATACCCATAACCTTCCCACTACTGTTCTCCATGTTGTGCTACCTGCTCTGACATTACACCGTCATCACCTTTTCATCCTCCCACCCATTACAGTATTATTATTTCTGTCTTAAGGCAATTTCTTTTATCAATCAGTACCATTTGTTCACCGTGGACAGGTGTTTATTTTCTTCTCAGTTTAATTTTGAGAACCAGGGTCAAACGTTTAACTTTGTGCAATTACTTAGCAGTTCAAGGTTGCTGGAAATATTCTACAGCTTTGAAGGCAATGCGATGCCGCAGGAAGGGCCTCACGGCTGACCAAGGGAGTATCTGGCTTCAGATGGTAATTATAGCAGCAGCTGCCATACTTTGGAAACAACAAAGGCTGTCTACTTCACATCCTTGTGTCAGCCTTCTCCTGACCATTTAGTGATTGTATTTGCGTGGCCAAGGAAATGAACGTTAAGTTTGGTTTTAAAACTGAATTTGGGTGTTTTATTACACCAAGCGAGTAATTCAAATCTGAACATCTTGATTGCTCAGTTGGTGAGCCTGGTATAGGCTTCTTCCGTCTAGGGACTCTGGCACCAGACAGCATGGTCTCCTTTGGCAGACCAAACAATTTACATTCCCAAAGCACTGAAATGAAACTGATTACAGAATATTTATTACATTTTCTTCTGTCAATCATTTATATTATCAAGCAAATACTTGAAAATGGTGCTTGAGACTATATGGTTATAGTCCTGCCGCGTAGCTACATGTTTGATTAACAGTCACACGTTGGTAGGGAAAGGTGGTGGCATGGTAATGTGTGGTTAGCACTGACGTGAACCAGCTGGTCAGCCCTTCTGTGTGGAGTTTGCATGTTCTCAACCTGTCAACGGGTTTTCTCCATGTCCTCCGGCTTCCTCCTGCAGTCTGAAAACACACTAGTAGATGTGAATGCGAACCTGAATGTTTTTCCGTCTGTATGTGTCGGCCCTGTGGCGACCTGTCCAAGGTTTACCCCACCTGTCAGCTAGGATCGTCCCAAGGCCCCCTGCGACCCTGATTAGGACAGCGGTTACAGAAAATGGATGGAGGGTAATTGACATAACTAGTGCAGTGTCTGTTTAAAGAAATATGCCTGTTATGCCAAATGCTTGGCCTGAGATATTTCTGCTTGCAGTTTCATAATTGCAGAGGTTTGCGAGTGCGCGTTTGAGAAACATGGCACTATGAACTATCAAATTAAAGTTTAAAAACCCATTCCCGGCTAAATCTATGTTAAGATTCGAACACAAACTCAATCTGTGGAATTTGTCAGACAATTAGTGTGTGTGTGTGTGTGTGTGTGTGTGTGTGTGTGTGTGTGTGTGTGTGTGTGTGTGTGTGTGTGTGTGTCCTAAATGTAAAACTTCTCAAACTAGCTTAATCAAGTTATCTGCTGCTGATCTCTAGACCACATTATAGTTGTGAACGTAAACATCCCAAGTGTGTCCCTGTTTATATCCGGTTCCAGTGTATGTGAATGACACAAACTGACTGAAAGTAAACTACCCAAGTTGTTGTCTAACGCTGCAATTTCATTGAAATGGTCAGCATGTTCAAAACGCTCATGATTCCTTACAGCATAGTTAAATGCACCGTGTGCGTGCACTGTTGTCTCCTCATATTTGTGAAGTTTTGAGGGAAGTAGCATATTTAGCAATTTATTGGTAAAGTGAGAATAGTTTGAAACATACTGGCTTGTAGATCAAATCTCTAACACGTACAGAACCTGCAGACAGTGTGCATTGCTATCTCGAAATGTCCTTTTTGGAAATTCCATTTCGGTAATTCATAAATTATACCCATAGTGACTGTAACGAATAATGGAAGCAGGGGTTTTACCTTCCAGACAACACACCATAAATGTAGGTACTTTAGTAACTGTCCCAACAACAATTAAGCAAATCCCATCATACACTGGGTGAGAGGTGGGGTACAGTACTGAAATGCCCCAGCCTGCTGCCATAACATGATAATTACATGTTAAATATATTCACATACTTTAACAATCAGAAGAGGGGCTTTTTTTTTTTTTTTAGCTGTATGGGGTATAGAATGAAAACGTTTGTGTCGCTGTGGTGGTTTCTAGATGAGACTTGAGCCAGGACTATTATTTTGTAGGTCTGCCAGTGTGGCCGATTTTCAATTCCCCATTGGGCGCATCTAATTTTGTTTTCATTCGTGACAAAAATAGTTGTCCTTTTTTAATTCAGCTTGAGATAATTTGAGAATTTGTTTTGACTCGAAGATGGTAAACCGTGTCGCCAAACGGTAACACAGGGTGTTATTGTGCACAGAGTTATCAAGGGAATAGATTAACTGACCTTATCTTGCTGCTCATAATAGTCAAAGGGGTGGCTCACAGCATTAGTGTTATCACAACGCAAGTTTGTTTTCCATCATTGGTATTTATTTTAGGCAACTCTACAGGGCACTATTGCCCAAACCTGACATGCTTGTGTTGTCCTTTTTAGAAACAGATTTTTTTTAGTAGGTAAACATTGTTCTGTAAATGAACTGTTGATTAAAGTATGAAACCCTTGGGGAAAAGCTGCTTGTAGCTCAGTGAATTTGCCCTGGAATGAAAGTAGGTCATAGGCTCCAGTATGGTACACATACAGTGTCTGATGAAGTCACTGTGCCAGTTTTAAATGTAGATTTTAAAGATGATCATGAGACTTGTAAATTAACGTAACTGCTCTTTTTCTGTTACATATAAGGGAGTTTCCAAATATTTCATCAAGATGTTATGATCTCCATGAGCATTAAGTGCTTTATCCGCCCTCACACACACACACACACACATACATTATGGGGAAAGGGAAAAGTAAATCATGTCTAATGTAATTGCACTTGTGGGCCTGATGATGTTTTGTGACTTTATTTGTCTCACTTGTCTGTATCTTATCCTGTCTCCCTCTCTATTGGTTGCCTAGAAACCTGCAGTGGGATGCATGAAAAGGTCAGGCAAACCTTTGAGAAGTTACTCATCCACTGTGTGGAGGTGTTAGTGGGTTTGCAGTGGATAGGGCAGAATGGGGAAGTGGATCTTAAGCACTCCACTACAACATGTTATCTTGCCCTGATCCATTTGGTGTATGAGGTTGGGGTGACTGATGTTAGTGGGTGCACTTATAGTTGTGATGTCATCAAGTAGGAGTAAATGAAACAACAAAATGGGATTTGGGCTGCCTGTTGATTGTTTTGGACTCATTGCAACTTAAAACTCCACCAAAAGCAAATAAAGACAGGAACACACTCTGGTCAAAGCTCGATAGGTTTTGGTTTTTCACAATATGTTGTTCAGCATGGTTTATTATTGTTTGTCACATGCTAAAAAGGATCCAAACTAATGACCTGTTGCTTTATTCTCTTTCTCTGCAGGTATGGCCTCACAAGTCTTGGTCTACCCACCACACATTTATCAAACCCAGACAAGTGCCTTTAGCAGTGTGAAGAAACTCAAAGTTGAGCCCAGCAGCTGTGTGTACCATGAGAGGTCACACCCGCAGACTTATCTGAACAGCAGAACCCTTGGAATTGTGCACCCAACCAAACAAGCCCACTCGTTTGTGAACCGAGACTTGGCAGTGGGCGTGAAAGTGCGTGGAGGACAAGGAGGACACCCGGTGCAGACGGTGGTTGTACGTGGTGTACAGAGACAACAGACTGGTAATAGAGGAGGAGGAGAAGGACGACGACGACAAGGCCCAGCTGCGGCCCAGCAGGGGCAGGACACAGGGGTTGTCCACTCGCAGGGCAAGGAGCAGCAGCAGCAGCAGCAGCAGCAGCAGACAGACACAGCAAGTGGAGGCAGCAGTGGAGCAACAGGGGCAGAAGGAGGGGGAAGGGGAGAGGGCTGCAGTGGAGGAGGTGAGAGAGGGGGAGAGGAGGAGGGTGACGGAGAAGAGAACTGTGGAGGTTTGAACTCAGCCGACAGCTCTCAGCGATGTGGGCTGAAACGTAAAAGTGAAGAGCTGGATAACCGAGGGAGCACCATGCAGATTGTGGAGGAACTGTCAATGTTGCCCGCCATGATGCAAACGACGAATGTGGGGAATGCAACCATGACTGCGGCCGTGGGGGCTGGAGGGGGCCACTCGAAACATGGTGGAGGTGCAGCAGGAGGGACGAGTGGAGGAGATGGGGACTATCCGGTTGTACAGCATGAAGTCCTGTGTTCCATGAAGAATACGTATGAAGTGCTGGATTTCCTGGGACGTGGCACATTTGGCCAGGTTGTAAAGTGCTGGAAGAGGGGCACGGGTGAGGTAGTGGCTGTAAAGATCCTGAAAAACCATCCTTCATATGCGCGGCAGGGTCAAATCGAAGTAGGCATCCTTGCTCGTCTGAGTGGGGAGAATGCAGATGAGCACAACCTAGTGCGAGCCTTTGAATGCTTCCAGCATCGCAGCCACACCTGTCTGGTGTTTGAGATGCTCGAGCAGAACCTGTACGATTTCCTGAAGCAGAATAAGTTCAGCCCGCTGCCCCTGAAAGTGATAAGACCTGTGCTACAGCAGGTAGCTACAGCTCTGAAAAAGCTGAAGAGCATGGGTCTGATTCATGCAGACCTCAAGCCGGAGAACATAATGCTGGTGGACCCAGTGAGACAACCCTACAGGGTTAAGGTGATAGACTTTGGCTCAGCCAGCCATGTGTCCAAAGCAGTGTGCTCCACGTACCTCCAGTCTCGGTACTATAGGTGAGTACAAAAAAAGGAGGAAGAGATTCCCAAAAATATTTTTAACAAAGTACTTTTGAGTTCAGTGCAACTCAAACAAATGTATCTGTTGGTGTCCAGATGGCCATAGTTGGGTTAAAAATGTCCTTCCACTAGCAAAACAAGGAAATGTCTCCCATGCACAACATCCTGCCTGTTTAGGACCCACATACCACAGACTCTGAAAAAAATGTGACCCTGCAGTGTTTACTAGCAGATCAGCCTTGCATGTCTCTACTGTCTGGGAAAAATTGTGTTCTGCAAGACATTATTTTTTATTAACTTTGTGGACGTTTCTTCTATTTGCATTCAGGGCGAAGCAGCTTTGCCTTAGTATGATAGAAAAAGAATGGATAAGCAAATATTTGAAGACAGACATTAATTCATAGTGTGAACAGTTAGATTAAGTCAGTGGTTCTCAAACTGTGGAGCGTGCGCCTCTAGTGGGGCGTGGGGGAGATGTTTAAAAAAAAAACTATAATTTTCTTTTATATAATTTTTATAATCCTTTATTAATCCCACAGTGGGGAAATTATTCTCTGCATTTTACCAATCCTTTGTAATTTAGGAGCAGTGTGCTGCTGTGAAGCACTGGGGCTTCAGGGTCTTGCTCAAGGACACTTCGACATGTAAACTATTGGGAGAACAGGGATCGAACCGACTACCTTGTGGTTTCAGGACGACCACTCTCCATGAGCTACGTGAGAACTTTACATAGTATAAAAGTACAAAGTACACAGACATAAAACGCCATTTATAAATACATGGTGAAATACCTGTACTTTCGTGGAAATGTTTACGCTACATCGTTAACAGGTTACGTTTGCACATGCGCGACTCGCCAATTCTTGGCGTCTTGCCAAAAGCCGATCTCCGTGAGGTCGGCATTTCTGCTGTTGCGTCTCTCAAAACAGAATACAGATCAAAGTATCAAATCTACAACCCCGATTTTAAAAAATGTGTAGAGGAAAGCAGCTCATTGCAGCCACTAATACTGATAGAACATGATGGCTCGCATATCTGCACTCGTTTTGTTTTTCACAGGTTGCACGTTATTGTTATTATCTTAAAAAGATATTCAGTGTAAAACAGGTTAATTGCAGCCACAATAGGCAATTTTTTGCTATTTGGTGGGGCAATACAAAATTTCTTCCAAAGTTGGGTGTGACAAAAAAGTTTGAGAACCACTGGATTAAGTCAAGAAAGGTTGGGAGAGAATTTATTCCAATTCCAAACACAAGTATGCTCTCTAAGGTATAACATGGCAGTAGATGCAGTACCTAATGTTTATATTAGAAGAACGCTGTGTTTCTGGTCGTGGATGTGCAAACGGTGGGACAAATGGCATTATATTATGAGTGCTTTGGTTTGATTAGCGAAACAGGCCTGCAATGGTTTCAATTGTTGGGTAAGAGGCAGTTGTGACCCATGTGACTGCATTTCAGTCTTCTATCTGATGGATACTCTGTCTTATCAACCAATGTGCCTGTTTACATTGGCCCAGTAATTTCTCTTGCTTCACCTGTGCAAGTCTATAGATGCAAGTCTACTTGCCTCTATTTGCACACACAAATACATTATTATATATAAAGCTGTGATCTTTGTCATTCTGGAAATAGCTTTGCCAATAGCAAGGATATTATAATTATTTGCATTACTGTGGAGTGTGTACAACATTATTAACATGGGTTTGCTTGGCGCCGCCCTATGTGTAGCTCTCTGAGCCTCCACTGTTGGTGCTGTAGAAATGGGCATTAAAGGTTTAACAATGACAAAGTGATTTAAATTAGCAATACAAATGGAGATCAAAATACCAGTAAAACGTGTTAAGATAATGCTTCAGGGTGCACCAAGTAAAATGAGTGTTGCCTAACTATTCTTTTAAATTTGGCCTCGTCCAATGCAATGCTTAAATATGTATGGTGCAATAGAAAATCTGACAGATCATAAAGATTTCTAGCAAGACAGACGAGCGCGTTTCAGTCTACTGCGTTGCGGTTTAGAGAAACAATGCTACCGGCTGCACTAACGGTACGGTCTGATTCACACTGGTGGAGTAGGTCCATACTAGCAGGCAAGAATTACCTTCAGAGGAGATCAGCTATTCTTCTCTTTCTACCATGCCAGTGGGTCTCCCTTTCTGATGACATCCTATAATAGGTAAGATGTTGACTGCAGCAGTTTGATGCTGTGGAGTGATTGATGTAGTTTGTGGTTGAACTCTGCCTGATCAATTTGCCCCTCCTCAACTCTCACAAACTCTCCCACATGACTCTGTCAAGTTGTTATAACTTCCATGAGTTGTGCTGTGATCATCTTGATCTAACATGTCAAAAGAGAGACAACTGTACATTAACTCCAAACCTACCTGAAACGCATGCTCTTTGTAAAAAACCGTTGAAAAGGTAACTTTAGATCCAGACTTGGACATTTAATGAGCCTGTGTGTAATGGAGGAGTAGGCGTATTGCTCTGACAGCGTGACATAATTCAGCAGATCAGAAAACCACGAGGCACATATATTTGATAATTGTTGGAAACATTCAGGACTTGGTATATACCTGCAGTTTGTGTTATCCGTGAACCTTCAATATGTGCTGTCCCTGTCCTAAGCAAAAACTATTGGGAATGTTCGCCATTTTAAGTCTCCAGGTCAGTTTATTGCGGCTCGTCACAGTTTGGCAAGAATATCTGAGATCTACTCGTATGGTGTGTTTAAATCGAGGGATTTTGTGTCAGAGATTTCTTTATGCTTTTTTCATCTTAAGTCTTGGTTTCTAAGTCTGGGAAGAATGGAGCAGGATTTGTGAGCAACATTTAGGTCAATGCTAGCTGTTTTTAGTGAAAGGCATTTACATGGCATTTAAATAATTCTCACTGCCTGCACACTGAGACAGTGAAGCAGCATGCCCTGCAGGGAATACAAATACTGTTGATGAAAAGAAAATAGCCTTCTGTCTCCGTTTGCATTTACCGTAGATTTTCTCACTGACTAGTGAGTAGGCCACACTTACTTGGAGACAGTCCCTGGGCTTAGTTTTAAGGAAATTATGGAAAAATACTTGTCAATGACACATAATTATTGCATTCTCTTTTCATCTCAGACAAGCAATTCATTGTTTTTGTGAATATTGCAGTGCTGTACTATGCACTTATTTCAGGAAGTGGCTCAAAATAAAAGTGTCGTGCTTTGCTGTACTTTGGTGGGGGAGGATGTAAACAGTACAGCTGCTTCAACTCTGTTTGTCAGTTCTGTCAACCTCAAACTTTGGTGACTAGCTTCTTTTTTTTTTTTTTATCCTGAACTAAAAAGAAAAAATGATACATTCCCTATTATACCTATCAATGTGATTTGGTACGATTATGCTGTGTTTATGCCAGTGCACATTTCTAAAATATGTTTTTGCAAGTTATATTGTACAAAAATACTTTTATTTAAAAGGAACCATGTACAGTTAAAAACATGAATGTCACCATTTGATGCACCTAGTAGATTATAGTTTTAAGTTAATTCACATCTGTAGTCCCTTGGCAGGTCAAAATGACTTCAGTAGTTACTTCAGCATAGAATGTGAGGACTGAATAATTATAATGTTTTTCTGATTGGATTCTCCTGTCAGGACAAAGTTGTTTTGATTACAAAACACTAATAGATGAAAAAGGCTTTGTACAGAGAAAATGAGTTTCTCTGTAGTTTGTGCCCCCGCACAGACCGGAGTATACAAAGCATAATGTGAGGGAACAGCGTTGCTGAGGCTAAGAGTGAAGGGTTGCTTAAAATAGCTCCTGGGATGCCGGCCAGTGGGCTTTGACTTCTATAGATGGTGAAGCACATAGGCAGGCAGAATGAAATAGGGACAGCTTGAAATACTAGAGAGCTCTCACTTACTCACTCGAGGTCAACCAGCTCTAACGTCAGCTGTTTTGATTTTCATATGTCTGTTTGTGTGTGTTTTGCTATGTGCGCAAGATTCATATTTATTGGCCAGTAATCTAAAGTGATCTATCTGCTTTTAAATCAATAATTTTGACAGATACACCATCCACTTCCACAATTTACAAGCATTTACCACCCTGATTTGCACTGTCAAAGTCAGCTCAGTTGGAGCTCAAGTTTATGGAATTGGCCCCACAATTTGTATACAGTTTTTATCTTCAACTAAATTATTACAAACCACATGTAAATGACTCTGGCCGATTTAGATTAGATGGAAATGAGACATGGTAGTAAATTATTTGGATGTGCAAATGCAGTGTCCTCTCTCTTATTCTTTTTTATTTCTCTTAATTCTTGACGTTAAGAATGTATTGCATTTGGCCAAAGACGGTCGAATATTTGGTCGAAGACTACTGGATTAACTTTTCTCCGAAAAGTAAACCCCAGTGGGTATTTTAAACTTGTTTTGTGTGCGTGGGAACTCTTTGGCGCAGACGAAGAGTCTCCCCTTTTATGAACTGTGTACTTTGGGTTTGTGGGTAATGAGTGTTTCCAGGTATTTACGTCGCCATGGTAGCTTGCAATCTGTCATTTAGCAAGAATCTTAATAATGCATCAAGGTTATTTCTCATGATGGTGTTTCTGCAACATCTTGTATTTTATTAACAGGCTGTTGGGTTATCAGTCCACTCAGCGTCGGAAATACACAAGGGCAAAGGGCTAAACTGCCCCTAAGAAATATCATTTTGCCCCTGATATCACTAGGAGAGGGACAAAATTTGCCCCTGTAATTTGCTCTAATAATCATGATTATTTAATGAACTTATCAAAAACATCGCAGCCTATATGACCCGGTCCAGTTGCCAATGTTTTAGGAAAAACAAAATGTATCTGATTTATGTTTTCCGTTTGTTTTTTGTTCAGAAAATCTAATAAAAACACCATGAATCTGTAGACTACTGCCTAATAGTCTTATTATTGCCATTTGATGACAATTGCTTATACACTGTAACCCAGTGGCGGGCCGTGCATTTTATACCTAGGCCTGCTGTCGTATACATAAATACGCGCATGACAGGATGCTGTTCGGCGCGCTGATCACCGTTGTATTCTAGAAAGCCTGGATTGTTTTTTTCATTAATTAATGGCTTTGGGGTGTAACATTAATGTAGAACTTGTGAGATTTCACCTTGGAAATGGCATCCTTCATGACTAAGGCCATGTAGTTGGCAAAAACAAGCAAAGATTGTCAACTCGAGGCTGTAACTTGCTGATAACTTCTTTTGCTATGCATTCTAATAAATCATAGGCTTTAAAGATATTTCAGTAAATGAATAAGCTGTCAGCTTTGTTTTTAAAGTTACAATCTCAAAGATCTCCATTTTGTTCTCTTTGATAATTGCAGCTGTGTTTTTGGATCTCACTTCCCAGAGACCCAAAAAGGTTTGTCTTTGTTCCCGGTAATGTCACCACAGACGCCCAATTCATAATACCACAAATGCAAGGGCTGTCATCAGTGGGCTATGGGCTCGGTAACCTTCAAGGTTACCTCATTTGAACATAGATAGTGACTTAACAGACATTTATTTTTCATTAAAAAAATCTTCAAGATTATTACTTTAATATCATCACAAGAATTAGTTTCCTCATCAAATAGCAAAAGCATGGACTTCACAAAATAATAAATTGCTCCTTAAGACTTATCCTATATGACATCGGTCAAGGAATTTCCATATAGGCGTGCAAGAAAACAAATGTTTTATCTGTTTCATGTTTTTCAAAATTTTTCCCGTTATGTATTGCCCTCAGGCAAGGGTTCTTGTTATCTTGTCCAAAGCCAGGTCAAGTCACTTGGATTAAAACAGCAAAATAAGGTCTTAACACTTTGAATGGTGAACATTTCTAAAACGTGTATCTAAAGCCTTGTATCCTTAATCTAAGGTCTGGGCAGATTAGAGTGCAAGTGCTACTTCCGCCTTTGCTGCACTGCCTCTGTGTTCCACTGAATAATGCAGAGGGCCCCGAGACTGTGTTGAATTACAGTTCCTGGAAGAGCCGTGCAATAAAGCTCCATTCTTCCATCATGGAGTCCCCATGAGTCAGTTTGTTGTCTTGGTGACTGAATTTAGGCCAACTGCACTATAGCCCAAATGAGTTTATCAGAACAAGTTTACTCAAAGGCCTTTGTAATCTCTGCAATGACAATGATGTGCTCCCTAAGTGCAGCCACCCTTATTTGCTGTTCTCCGTTTGAGTTGATAGGATGACCCTTTACACTTAGTGCCTCCCTGTGAGGACAGAGCAGGAAGGGTCAGATAACTATTTTTGGAGTGTGAGATAATGGACATGAATAAGAAATTGAGATGGATATAATTTATCTGTGTTGTTTTTTTTTTGTTTTTTTTTGTTCAGGTGAGATAAAAAATAAAGAAAAACACACTTCCCAGACCTGCATATCAAAGACACACTGACATTTTGTGAATTGTGTTTGTTTGCTTCCTTAGTTAAAGAAGAAGATTAATATCAATATTGTATCTATTCAGTACAGAGTACAGTATGGAGATATGTCTGGGGTATATTTAGCCTAATTTGACACACATACTGGAAGCAAAAAGAACAGTAATGTGAATGTTGAAAATACACTTTCCAACAACTCCAGAATAGTTGTATAAAATGTTAGCCAGCAAGCCAGGTGCCAATACAGCCAGCAATGTGGATATTGTGCAAAGCTGGTGTCATGTTGACATATGCTACTTAAAGCTGTAATTAGTTTTTGAAGTTTTTTTTATTCAATTCTTGTATGCCTATTTCTGTTGTTCCAAAGCAACTGACCTATATTCACAACTGAACTCAGAAGGTTATGAACTCAAAAACCCTAGTACATTTTTAACTTAATTTGTTAAATAGTGACATAGGCAGCATAGGTTAAGTAAATATGTCTGAATGTTGATCCATGCCTTGATATTGGGCTGAAAGAGAGACAACTCATTTCCAATGTTTGAGGAGATCGTCTCATCCTCTGGGTCAACAATGTAGTGCACATGTACGTTGTGTGTTTTGGAATCTCGCCATGCATCATGTTTGTGTTGGTTCTACTAACATAACATTGCCTTGAGCCTCAGCTTCTTTGTGGATGAGAGGCAGACAAACAAAGAGGGAGGAAAAGAAGAGATGGATGGACAAAGGGAAGCAGCTGTTTGAGGTGAAGGAGCAAACAGTTGAACTTGTTGACCAGGGAAACCCTCGTGTTCATTGGTCAGAGCAGTAAAGTGGAAGCTTCCGGCTGCGAGGAGAAGAAATGGCAACCAAATTGTACCATTGCTTTTGTGATTGTTGCTGAAAATCATACCTGCAGTGTGGCCGGTTTATACTTGGCACAGTGGTGTGCCTGCTGTTACTGCTGTGCTCAGCATTGTGCATTAGGGTTCGTTGGTGATGTTTTCTATTAAAGACAAGCCAGCGCCCAATGCAGAGTTTGTTATTCTCAGTCAGGCCTTGTTCTGGAGTGACCACACCAAAACCAATCGTTACATGTTGCACCATGTCAGCCTAAATATATTCAGTAAAATCATTGAAAACACAAGTTGAAAAACAAATTCATAAGATTATTTTAACCATTTTCAACCTAATGAGCATCTCTAAAGTTCAATGGTATTCAGTGATAGAAAGGGTGACGCTCTAAAAGTGAGCTGTGAACTGGGGAGTGGCTGACAATGCTGCCAGCAAGCACAGAGAGCTCTTTGAAGAGATGTATTTTCCCCCTCTGCTGCCTCTGGATGTGTTTTTCCCCGATAACACATGAGGCTCGATGGGAACCTTTGAACACAGTGATATTGTAGACAACTCTAGTCATTCATTTCCAACCTTCAAACAGCGCAGTAGTGTCAATCAACAGACTGGCTGAGGAAAAAAACGTCCGCTTTTATACAAACGTATATTTGCAGCACAATAAAGCATTATAAAATAATATACTGCATTTAATAGATGGTATAAGTGTATTGATGTTGTGTTGATGCAGCCACAATTGGTGCATAGGATATCATAATCATACATTTGAGAGAGCGAAGTCTTGAATCAACCGGATGTTAATCAAGCACAGGCAAACTAATAAAATAATTCTTCATCTAAAAGGTGCTTTGTGCTATAATTTGTCTGAGTTTATTGTCTATACCCACATATTCCCATTCACTGTTACATGGAGCAGGAGTCTATGTATGCACGGCAGGATACTCGTTCTGCCGTGCAGCTTTTGCACCTGGCAACGAACAGTCATGAAGCGTCGGCTCCTGCAGCGTTCAGTGGCCCCTCAGCTTGTACTTCATATCCGAAGGATGGAAAATAGATTTGGTTACACAGGAGGGCTGGGAGGCTTGAGTCGCGTTTATTAGGACGTGCAACCATGGCAACATGGACTTACCCTCCCCTTAAACCAAAGACAGGGAGACCCGTTCTTTCCGGTTTGGCTGTCTTTATTTCACTCTTTGACTTTTGGGTATTGTGCTTTAAGCAGGGAAAGGTTAGATAAAGAACAAAAGCATGTGAAGAAAATAACACAATTCTCTGTGTGCCCAGAAGCACATTGCATTAATCTTTGGTTGTTAATTTAAACAAATCTTTAATATGTTTTTATCACGTTGATAAGAACACTGTTTCTCTGACGAGGCCTTTATACTGAATTGTGTTGTCATACTAACTATTGTTTGCATAGGACCCAATTTACTTTAAGAAATGGGGAAGGATTGTTAGAAATGCTTACTATGCATATTGAGAACCTTAAAGGCTCTCAACATGGCTGACAGGGTTAGCCACGTTAGCGGTGTCTACCTTTTATTAATGCTCTTAATCCTGTATATTTGACCTTTTAACAGATTATTGAGGGCTTTTATCTGGCAATGATGAAGGTTATGCGTTGGCTGTTGAAAGGGACAAGACGGTCAGGTTTTGGTTTCAGAGTCGTCTCTAACTACCTAACCAACTTGATGATGCCTTTTTGTGCTGCTCATGTTGTACTGATCAGCACTACTATTATCTCCCTTTTATTAGTATTGTGTCCTGATGAATGCAATGGTGTGTTATGTTGCTTCTTACTCCTGCAGGGAAAACCTGTTCCGTATAAATAGGACATGCCTGTGAGGCTGAAATGGTTGGCATAACTGCCTGGTTGGTTTTCTGCAGCTATATGTTGCCTACTGCACCAGCTGTTACATGCATTTGTTTGAACCATGTGATAAATAAGTCTAAAACTTATTTTAGCAGGTCTTACATTTGCTGTTGCTATCCATATGTCCTACACCATTCAGTCCCAGATGCTCCAAAGTCGTCATAGAGTAGATGTCTGCTGGATCCTTTTAGATCCGTGCAGTGTGAAAGCTCACGATGGCCTGAGGTGTCTGGTTGGTGGTATGTCCAGCTTTCTAAAATAGTAATCATCGTCACTTGAGCTAATTGTGTTGAAATCTCATCCTTGTCATTCCTCACATTATTTCAATCCTCTGGATTCTTTCATGTTGGTAAATTATATTGTATATATAATATTGTGTATATGCTGAACGGAAGTGAAATTATAGTCAGTCAAACGGGTACCATCATTTTAGGCCGAGTTATTTTGAGTAATTATATCATGTAGGCAATAAGGACATAATTACTATTTAAATAATAATCAAAGACATTGCATGATCTCAATATATTTGTATTGATACAATTATTAAGATACATCTTAATATTAAGATATTAAGATATAATCAATCATGTGAAATTATGGCTAGCCCTTTTGTTGTTGTATGCACACAACAAGGGATGGAAGGACATTTGTACAACGGCTCAACATACAGCCCATATCATTTTAGCCAATTCACAGTATTGTTTCCCCCCATTATCTTTTAGGGGTCTTACAGTTTATTATTATTATAGTGTCTTATTGATTTGAATGAGCTTGGAGCCCACTCTTGCACAGAAAGACTCTGGCTACATCATGCTGTCAGTGCCCTGTCACAGTTTAAAAGATTTGTGGTGTGTCTTAAACGTGGAGTTCTTGACAGTTCTCAACATGCCTTCCCTTCATTCATGCTGACAGG
Source organism: Myoxocephalus aenaeus (assembly GCA_038501785.1). Taxonomy (NCBI): domain Eukaryota; kingdom Metazoa; phylum Chordata; class Actinopteri; order Perciformes; family Cottidae; genus Myoxocephalus; species Myoxocephalus aenaeus. The sequence continues at coordinate 123,535 of JBAMJR010000137.1, forward strand.
CCTGTGTCACCACCAGCCATCCGTGTAACATGGTATTACAGAGCGGTTATGGAGTTACTTGAAGTAAGATGAGTCTGCACATTGGTGAAGCGGTAGTGACTGTTTTTTATTTCCGATCAGCCCTGAGCCGATACAACAGCCTGTCATAGCTTTGACCTGCTAACCCACTGACTCGGCCTGCTGACACTTGGCTAGGCCTCTCTCAAGCACAACACTGACTTACAAGTCACTTGGCACTGATACACATGCACCACAAATTCCCATCTGACTGGCCATCAATGGGAATTCCACGGCACTACTAATAAAGGATATATATTTGCTCTAGATGGCAGCCCCAGCCTACAAAGCCAAAAAACAATACATGCAGTAGTGAAATTGAGGAAAAACATGGTTTTAAAGTGTTGCTAGTGCATAAAGTGACTTTATAGCTTCTATAGAAACACTAGCAATAGTTATGGAAATACAAATATAAACAATACATCAAAGTTAATGGAATGGTTCATGAATTTGTAATCTAATCATTTTTATTTCATCTTTATATGAAAAATTAGCATATCACTGTTTTCACATGTTATTATCGCGTTATTATATTGTGTTGACTAACAGTTGTCTGTTTTTTCTGTTCCACAGGGCTCCAGAGATTATTTTGGGATTGCCGTTTTGTGAAGCCATAGACATGTGGTCCCTAGGCTGTGTGATAGCCGAACTTTTTCTGGGGTGGCCCCTGTACCCTGGGGCCCTGGAGTACGACCAGGTAAACAGCCATCTTCACACCACCACTCGCGCTTGACTCTTGGTTCATTCTTTTTTGGGAAATTTCCAACTTTCAGTCCCTCCAGTGGGCTTCCTACTATTCCCTTTTTTCTGTTCTATATGCAGCTCATCCTAGCATCATACACTTCTAGTCTCAATTTGTATGACTCAGTCCTTCCCCTCTTACCATCTCCCCATGGAACTGGTTTCTTCTTTCTCCAACTCCTTTTTCCATTAACCCCACACTTCACAGTCATGACAACTGACAGAGGATTGGGTTCAGTGTGTTTTGTTTCTGAGTTGCATTCAATCCAGCTTTCTATTACAGACTTGCCATCAGGGTCCTGACTCAGACATGGCTCCCACTGCAGCGGGATATGTGATCCATTGCCATTTTAGTCTAAATCTCCCAAAAGACATTTTACAAAGATTCATATTCAAACAAAGATTAAAAACGGTAGACAGGGACATACAGCAGCAGAGTTGAGGACAAATGGCTTGAAGCTAGGACAAGAATGCAGAGACAAAAACATCTTGTTTTTTTTATCTGTGTGAGATCGAAGCCTAATGTGTTTTTACGGGTGCTGAAGGGATTTTCTATACCAGGATGAGATGGATAGGAGGGTGATGACGCTTTTGCGGTTTAGGGAAACAAATTCAGTGATTGATTGGTTGAATGAAGAAAGAGACTGAGGGCTCAAGTGACTTACAGTAACAAATTAGTGCTTCCTTGGTGACGTACATACCCTGATGATTGTATCAGCTGGCGTCTGTGACAGTGAGCCGAAAGGCATATTATTGGGATTGACGGTATGTCTATTAGGAGCTGTTGGATGCCTGCCCATCCCAGTGGAGCCCTGACAGTGTCTTCCCAGGACTAGACTGATCTGGGCTTATGCTGAGCTGCTTCCCTCTGCCCTGGAGTCCTATCTCCTCAAAGCCTTCCAACAGAGCCTCAGTAAGATCCTGCTGTGTCCCCATGCAGCACCCTCGGTACAGCAATCGGCCCCACTGCACACTGCAATCAAACCAAAGTATTTTTAAGGCCAGGCATCATTTTTCACTCTCCCCAGGACTGAGACGGGGGAGATAACTCAACACCTCCGAAAGAGATTTGACTTGAGCGCAGCACCAGCGGTCTAAATATGATGAATCTGTTTTTGCAGAGCCAGTCAGCGTGTCACATTTTGAGTTATTTGGGGGGGAGCCTCCTCAATTTAGTAAGGGACTCAGGGTTTCCCCTACCGTTAGAATAGGGGGGCGGGGCGCCCCCCTGAAAAAACCCTCCGCCCCCCTGTAATTTTCTCCGTCGCGCCAGATCACAGACGTGATTTAAGGTTCCCTTTCCTATAAACAGGTCTACACCTTGTTCTTTTATTAAACAAACTCAATGTTCTTATTTTATTGATCGTATTTCTGTCTATTTCTGTCATGGTCGCGTTTACAACTCTACTTTGCTCTCGGTAACGCGCACCGCGGAGATCCGCCCCGATGCCCACAGACTCGTGCGCGCGCACAGGTGGGCAGAGAGCACACTTCCATCAGCCGGCAGAGAGCGTCCACTAATGTCGCGTGGAAAGAAAACAGATATATCTGCGTTTTTTAAACGCTCCCAACGTCGCTCCCATAGTCCCAACGTCGTCGCCGTCGCCGACACCCCCCCCCCCCCCCGGCCGACACCCCGCCCCCCTGAAGCTGTAAACCTAGGGGAAACACTGGGACTGCTTTGAGCTGATGGGGTTGATACAGGCGGATGGCATGAAGTTGGCACAGATAAGGAGTGTGAGAGACAATTAAATAAAAAGCTACCTAACCGGTGAGAAGGAACCTGTGGAATGAAGTATGTATCAGATGAAGATCAAAAATCTACTGTGTGTAGATGGGTGACTGAATTTGAATGAATCCAATAGTGTTAACAATGTAAACAACACTAGAGGAGAATTTTGGTAAAGGGCGTGAATAATCTATAGAGAGAAAGTAATAGTTTGTCGCATTAGATCTTGCACCTCTTATATTATCTTCCATTGTTGTTTGCTGGTAAAAAATACATGCAGTGAATTTTTTGTTGTGGATGTTCCCTGGGATGATTTACCACCCTGGCCCGTTTTTGCAAAATGGTTTTGTATTGGAGACCGAAGCACACCCAAGATGATATCTGATTTTGCCCCTGTGCCTTTAAGGAATAGACTGAATCCCTGTTCGGTGACAGAGCTATACTTTCACACCGACCCCACATAGGAAATACTGTCTCTCTTTGCCATGCAAGGTTCTCAATGTGGTCATGGAGTAGGAAAAGCAGCCCGTGCAGGGTGCTGAGCATGCAGTGTTTCCTACATGTAAGCTTTACTTGTGTGGGCCCCAGGTATGTCTCTGGAGAAAACCCTAAAAAAAAAAAAAAATGTATCTGAATAGCACGAATAACACAAGACAATTAAAGTTCTTTCAAATAAATCATAATTAGTTATCATGGTTTTAATTCAGAGAAATGGTATAGCATTCAGAACACAAACTAATACTTGTCCGCCCATCCTCTTTCTCTCGCAATCACCCACAACTCAGTGACAAAAAAACGTGATGTTGAAAAAGCCGTTCAAATGGCGGGTTTTTCACACTCCCAAATCCACTGTTGTCAAAGTAGATGTGCGAATGACACCCTCCAAAACTAGATTGACACCTTCGCTGTGCGCAAGCATTCTGAAGCACCTATTTTTCAGAGTGCAAAGGCTATGCGCCAAGATAAAAATAAATGAACTTTTGGATTCTGCTGTGGACACTAACTATCATGTGATAAATCACTGCTGGAAAATATCTTTTCTTTCTTCTGTAAACATTAGTCTACAATAAATCACGGCCATTAGTATTTGGACTGTGACACAATCTTTCTAATTTTCCTATTTACGCGACTGCAATGGATTTAAAATAAGCAGTCAATAAATATGTGGTTGAAGTGTAGACTTTTCAGCCTTTTTTCAATGGAAATATTAAATATATGGCATTAACTGTTTAGCAATTACAGTCACTCACATTTTAAGAGGTTCAGAAGTTATTGGACAAACCTAACATAATAGTGAATATAATGATAATTTTTAATACTTGGAAGGAAGTCCTTTGCAGTCAATGATTGCCTGAAGTCTTCCACCCATAGTCCTCCCTTGAGATGCTTTTCCTAGAACTTTACTGCAGCCTCCTTCAGGTGCTGCTTGTTTGTGGGTCTTTCTGCCTTCAGTTCTATCTGAAGTAAATGAAAAGCATGCTCACTTGGGTTGAGACCAGGTGACTGACTTGGCCATTGAAGAATATTCCATTTATTTTCCTTGCTCCCTTCCTCCAGCTCTTGGGCTGTTTTCACAGTATGTTTTGGGTCATTATCCATCTGTACTGAGAAGCACAGTCCAATCAGTTTCGCAGCATTTGGCCGAATCTGAGCAGATAGTAAAGCCCTAAACACCTCAAAACTCATCCTGCCACTTCCATCAGCTGTGACATCATCAATGAACACCAGTGACCTAGTTCCATTGGCAGCCATACCAGCCTCCACCATGTTAACCAGGTGATAGGGTTTGCTTCGGATCAGGAGCCGCTCCTTTCCTTCTCTACACTGTTCCCTTCCCATCATTCTGGTACAAGTTAATCTTGGTTTCATCTTCCAAAGAACCTTCATCTGAAACTGATCATGCTCATTCAGATGTTTTCTGGTAAAGTCTAATCTGGCCTTCCTCTTCTCCAGTGGTTTGCACCTGGTTGTAAACCTTCTGTATTCAGACTCATGAAGGCATCTCTTGATTGTTGACTTTGACATAGACACGCCTCCCTCCTCCAGAGTATTCTTGACCTGAGAATTCATGTTATGAAGGTTTTTCTTCACCAGGGAAATAATTCTGATCCATCTACTTAACATGTCTTCTGGGCCTTTTGGTGTTGGTGAGCTTGCTGGTACATTCCTTATTTTTAGGAATGTACCAAACTGTTAATTTGATCAATCCTAATGTTTCTGTTATCTGCCTGATCGCTTGCATTGACACCTCTTTGGTCCTCATGCTGAGAGTTCCCTGGACTAGCTAACAAATGCAAATTCAACATTTTTAATCATCTCCAGACCTTTTTATCTGCTTAATTTGTCATGAAATAACGAGGGCACAGGCCACACCTGGCCATCAAACCATTTGTAAGACAATTGTCCAATTACATCTGAGCCTCTGAAAATGTGGGGGGCTGTGTAAAAATGGTTGTAATTCCTAAATGGTTAGTGCAATAGTTTTGTTATATCTATTGAATTAAAGTTGGGTAAAGACGAAAATAAGAAAAAATGTGTCACAGTCCAAATCCTTTTGGCCATGACTGTATATGGATGAGAAGTTGATAATTTTAGTGCAGGCCTACACAGAGCTTTACGATCTGTCCCATCCTATTTTACGTAACCCTTTCTGTCCAATGATGACACAACCAGCCTCAACTGTCAAAGCTTTGAAGCACTAGTGTTAGCCTTACTAGCTTTACATTATTTCAGAATGTATCTTCAATCATTAATTGGCTTCCACAAGCAAAGCAAGAGTTTGAAATTAATTTGAAAGGTTAAAGACATGGCTAACTGACTGTAAAAAAAGAAAAACGAGGCAGCTGACTGCCGGTGTGAGGTGGTCATGAGTCCAGGGGCCACGGGTGATCTGCTGCCACCTCTTCTTCTTCTTCTTCTTCTTCTTCTCTTTCTGCAAGGGGTCTTGTTCCATGCCACGCAGCATATTGTATTTATAACTCTGGCTCCTCCTACTCCCTTCCGCTCTTTTAGCTCTCCCCTTTCCTTACCTCATCCTCCAGTCACACCATCTTTTACTTCACTATTAGAGCACGAGGCTGCTCACCTCCATTGAGGTGACAAACGTCACAATTCAGCCCGTCTCATTATGAGTGGTTATGATTATCCCAGGTGCTGTAGTCTTTGGTATGACTCCATTCCCCATGTCTTTCTTTGTGTCTCTTGCTTTCTCAGGCACTGTAAAAGTGATGCAACCATGGGGGCCAAAATTATTTGTGCTTAATTTTTTTCCCCCTTTGGGGCTCGACCTGGAGGATTTGTAAGAATAAGAGGATATAGGCAGGGTCAGTGGAAGCAAAAACAATTTGGGTTCTTGGAGTTGGAAAGTGTCAATGCCCCAGAAGGAATTGTTTTGTTTGTTAGCTGGGCCAAGCTATATCCCAATATTGAAAATGTGAAAGATATTCATTGTACACTGGGTAGGTAGGATGGTGTGGGTACAATATTCTAAGCTGAGATATACTTTTATTTATTACAGTGAGGGATATCATTGAAATGTATCTTTTATGGTATTCATTGTTAACTGGACTGCCATAAAATATATGCTGCCTGTGCTTCCTGTCTGCTGTGCAGCAGGGCCAGGCTCGCTAGATAGTTGTTTTGTGGAGCTGTAGCTTTGCCCCAGTGCTCGCTCTGGATTGTGAGAACTCTGCAGGGACACGCCTTTCAGGAAAAATAAGGGTTTTCCCGTCACAAGAATTTTCCCATTTTCCACACACACACTGTATATAATATACAGCATAATAGTAATGCAGCAACTACAGCTGTATTAAATTAGAGGAATTTAGTCTGTGTACTTTCAGGGTGAAGTTTGCTGGAATAAACTTTCAGTAATCCATGACTATGTTATGAATAGTGAATGCAAAAGACAGAAAATTAGAAAAAGAGGAGAGATTAAGGGTTGACGTAAAGGTACATGGGAACTGATTGAAGGAAAGAGCAAAAGGGAGAAATGGACAGTGACACAGTGTATTTTATGATACTTGTGCCTGGAGAGAGTGGATCTCCAGCATCCCATCTAAATGTTTTAGCAGATGAGATTACACTCATCATGCAAGCTGTCAGAATCCCAATGAATGCATTGCTTGATAGGTCCCACCCACACAGAGACACATTGCAGTATTTGCACCTCAGCAAAAGACTGATAAAAGCCTACTGCTTAAGCATCACATTGGCCAGGAGGAGCACCTTGAAGATCAACAAAAACATTTTCAGTCTCCGTAGTTGTCTTTTTAGATGTGATGTGCATCATGGAACTTCCTCATAATCTCACTCATTCACATCTAGCAGGCAGCAGGGTCAACACGTTATAGTTAAGCAAAGGGGTCTTCCTTACCTCTAGGTTTGTGTATTTCAAATAGAAAGGGAGAAATAGAGCTTATTATTTAAATCTATTATCTGCTTTATTGGAATGTGTCCAGTGTCTCCAAATGTGTGACTCTGTGCTTCTGAGTAGCGCTGAATCTCTAATGGTTGTTGTCCTTTACACTTGGGTGTGATTGACGTCAACCAGGCTTTTCACTGGTCTTCTCTCAGCAACCTGCGTGTCCCTTAGCATCTGACTGACGAGCCTCATTGCCCAGCAAAGCATTTGTCATTGAGACTGTAAGAACCTTGTTATCAAAGTTTACATGAAAAGATCCTGACACCTTCGGAGATCATAAACACAAGCTACACTCAGTACAGGGGTCTTAATTGGATCTAGCCTTTTGTCAGGAATGTGTCATCTTCAAGGTCTCTGCAGCTGACGGCAGTATGTGCACGTCCACACTCAGTAACTTTAACTCTGAGGGACTCGATGTAGTGTGATGTCACTGTGAATTACCTAACATGGGTGTAATTCTCAGTACATACAAGAGGGTGTTAGTATACAGTGCTCTGATGTGTTGTCTACGGAGTGTGAATGCTCCTTTAAACCGATGAAACTTGCCATTTGCTTCTTCTGTTCATAATCTTTTTTTCTTCCTTGTTTTCCTCCTCATGTCCAACAGATTCGCTTCATTTCTCAGACACAAGGTTTGCCGGGGGAACAGTTACTGAATTTGGGGACAAAGACAGCACGGTTCTTTTGCAAAGAGTCCGACTCACCTTATGCAACATGGAGAATAAAGGTGAGGAGTATTAACACACCTGTAGAATATGGATTGATTTGCTTCACTATAAACCAATGGTCAATCAGCAAACCTTTTTCCAGAAACTAACTTAAACATTCACACATGAGCAAAATGTTAAGATAAAGTCTTCTCAAAGCCAAAGGAAATATTATACTCTCAGTGCTAGTCACCTTGTTTCACATAGCCTACTGGGAATCAGCTGAGGGTCTGAAGTCAGGAATACCCACTAAACATTTTCTTTTTCTGTAGTCAACAGATGAGCATGAGACGGAGACGGGAATGAAATCAAAGGAAGCCAGGAAGTACATCTTCAGCTGCTTGGATGACATAGCGCACGTATGTTCAGCTGCTCGGAACACAATGTACCTAACAGGACTTCAGAGGAAGTTCATCATCAATTGTTTAGAGGATGTTGGCTACTGGGTCTTTACCAGAGGAAGTACACCCACAGCTGGGTGAACAGAATACACACCTCTTATTGGGAAATATATAGGAAAAGAAAACCTCTAAGCTTAACTTCCCTTCAGTTAAATGCCAAAACCACATTTTAAAGTGAAGGTTCACGTTTCTCTTATTATTCTATTGAAACACACCACTGGTGGAAATTCCCCAGGCAACCATCAATGCTTGTTCAGGTCTGTTTGTATGTCAGTCAGAGATTCTTGAGAATTCATGTTCATGAGTAAATTGTTTTTCATTCACTGTTAGTCATTCTTAGGAAATTGGTATCATATCAAAACATTTCTTGATTCGACATACACAGAGCTTAGTGTAATGTAATATTTCCCTTTTCTTCTAATGTATAATTCTGTGGACGAACAGTTATTTTGATCTGTAGTTTCAGCACTAGATTGTTTGTTTTCCAGGTGAACTTGGTGATGAATCTGGAAGGTAGTGACTTGTTGGCGGAGAAGGCAGACCGTCGGGAGTTTGTGGGCCTGCTGAAGAAGATGTTGTTGATTGATGCAGAGGAGAGGATTACACCTGCCAAAGCTCTCAGCCACCCCTTTGTGACAATGCAACACCTGCTTGACTTTCCCCATAGTAACCAGTGAGTTCCCTTTGCCTCAGATTTTCCGACATGTTGTCAGTTTGACCTTCTATAACTTGAACTGTAACTCCTCTGTCTGTAGTGTGAAGTCATGTTTCCACATTATGGATGTTTGCTGGACTCGTCCCATTGCATATGAGGCGGCCAACAGAAATAAAGGGCCTTTCATCAGAACTGTAACCACAACAGCTGCTGCTGCCTCTGTCAACCACCCATTCAGCAAGATTGCTGGTGTCCACACTCAAGTAAGTTGTTGGAGATGTGTTTGCATCATGATTTGCCATTTCTGTGAATGTGTGCTTGGGGACGTTATTACAGTTAGCCACATTAATCGTAGACGATTTCCTCGACTTTATTGCGTTTGTGTATGCCGACTTGCCCATTTTATTGCGTCCTGGCACTGCTGTCATGGCAACAAAATCACGTCATGTTTCTGACGTCATGGCAACGATGCAAATCAACATTGTTGCTGAGAAGAAAAAAAAGGAGCTGACCCTATTTGGCATTAGATCTATATAATGCCAAACATCTTAAAGTCTATTCTAAAGATCACCAAGTGTGACTATCTATCTATCTATATATATATATATATATATATATATATATATATATATATATATATATATATATATATATATTATAGACTACATATGTGTTTTGTCAGTACAGACATAAGGATAATATAAGAGGGCTCTCTCATTCCTATTCAGAATCGAAACCTGATGAAAGAATAACTGGTCACATTCTTTGCACAATAAAACTGTTTCCATGGAGCAGTATAGTAACTGGTAAATCTTTGTTCTTCAGAAGAATTTAACAAGAAAATGTGGTGGCTTTTTTAGTATTATCCTCTGAAAGGCTGCTTTGTTTTTGCTATCGTGTATGTGGGGGTTGGGCTACATGCAGAAGCTGCAGCAGAACACTATAGGCCTAGTTCTCGTTATTCAATAAATGTAATTATAGCCAGGCATGAGAGCAGTAATGAAGCAGAGGCATATCCTTTGTTTCTTTGTTTAGCCCTCAGGACTGTCTCAAAGACTAAGTTCAATATTATCTGACGCCCTTTTAGTTATCCAACTTTAAAAAAAATCTAACCTCAGTTAGCCTGGATGAATTTGGTTCAGTTTATGAGCATGTTCATATCAAAAGGTTTCCAATCTTATGCAATATCAACAGATCACAAGCAGCCTTTTATGAGACGAACCTATTAAGACCTATTAAATAATCTGCTTTTGCCTAATGGAATTCTTAAAGCAGCTTATTAGTAAGAAATTGGGCCTTGGATACTTCTTGACTCAGTACCCTGAACTTCCTTTGGAGAAGATATGCCATGTGTTAGAGGTTACGACGGTAATTTACCACAAGATGAAAAGACAGGGTTATCCCTCCAGGTAACTGAGTAACCCACTACTCTTACAGTATATGATGGGTCCCTGGGCTCTGTCTGGCTGAAATACAGAAACTCTTGGCCGAGATGTCGCCATCTACTGGCGTTTTTATGCTATTGTTGATCATTGTTGTTCAGAAAAGTCCAGTTATATCCCTTCTTAATTTTTTAGGGATTAGCCCCATCAGCCCAATCAGTGATGCACCCAGGGATACCATTGCAGCCCGGAAGTGGTCAGTTTGGATGCAGCGATTCATTTCAGCAGGCACTCATTCTATGTCCCCCAACCATTCAAGGTAGGAGGTGTAAATCCTTATTTCACTTGTTTATTACTCTTAGCGGCGATTAGACTAAATATCTTAAAGTCAACTATTTCCTGTCCATTGTCCCTGCAGGAATCCCCACCAACACCGCTAAACCAGCAGGCTACTCTGTTCGAATGGAGGGCTCTGTGCCTCTGGTCACTCAAGCACCTCCCATCCAAATCAGACCTGGAGTCATCACACAGGTAAGGAATGATGGTAATAAAGATCAAAGAACATAGGATGAGATGGAGGGACAGCTTGGCCTCATTAGTAAGTGTAGATCAGTTAAATATATTGATAGATCATTTGTGTAATATAAAAGTAAATTGAATGACAAACAAAACTCAAAAACAATGACTCTCATTTACTTATGAGAGTCTTTGATGGCAAGCTGATAAAAGCATCGCTGAGTGGAGAATGACTCTATGTGACTGCTTTGCTCCTCTGAACTTCAACAGGCTTGGTCCAACCGGGCGCAGCAGATCTTGGTGCCCACTTGGCAGCAGGTGACATCAGTGCCTCCACCAACCACTTTGGCATCTGACACTGTGGCCGGCTCACAAAGATTGGGTGACTGGGGGTAAGCAATTTGTCTGTTTGTTTCTGGAGGTTACAGCACAAAACCTTTTTGATGCATTGTTCCTATCTGTTCTTGATATGTTCTATATAGTTCAAATATGTAGTATTATCTAAAGCAATATTTATTGTGCTTTATATAGCTAGTGCTTTATTACCTTTATTGCAATGTACACCCTTGGGAATGGCTGTACTGCTCTGATGCAGCACGCTTGCTCCCCTGAATAATAATGATCGATGAGTCATACGTGTCCCTTGGGACTAGTGACGGAGACTATTTTGTTAGTCTCCATCATGGTGCTAAAAGGCTATTGGCTCAAATGGCAATGTTCTGTTTCCTTATTGCAGGAAAGTGCGTCCCCATGGAAACCATTACAGCTCTATGATTGCACATTCTCAGCCATTCTTAACCAACCAAATGACCATGTCCACCCACCAGCCAATCAACATAGGCATTGCACATGTGGTGTGGCCACAGCCGGCTGCCAACAAGAGAGCCAGGCCTTGTGTGAACAGGTATGGAATGCAATGACTGTTTGCAACTACAATGCACAGACATACACTGAAAGAGGTTCTTCCATTCTGACAGTGACTTGTTTTCCTCAATAGGGGCAGCAACTTCTTCCAAAACACAAACGTCCAAAATATTGCATGCCAGTCCCCAAAGATGGCCGATACAGCAAAGAATGTGCAGCAGGTAGAAGCCAGATTCCCAGAAGAAGGGCATACTGCTGGAGAGGAGCAAGGAACAGAGCAGGTCGAGGAGGATGGTGACAACTGCTGCAAAGTGGAGCCAGACTGTGAAGAGCTTTCAGTTTCGCAGCGGCAAGCAATGGTGATCTCTGACATAGCGAGACCGACTGTGAGTGTCATCAGTATCTGTAGCAACGAAGAGGAGAATGCACAAAGACATTCAATGGGAGAGTGAGTGCTGACCATCAGGTTCCTTCTGACAATATTTCTAATTTCTTTCTAAAAAAATGTTGTGTCTTATTTAATTTGACTCACTCTGCACACAGGTGTAAGGGTAGTGCAGATTGTGAGGCGTGTCAGAGCACCGTCAGTATGGAGAGAGTCTGCTCCCTCAGCAGTCCAGACAGCACGCTCAGCACCAGCTCTTCAGCCTCAGCCCAGTCCAGCACCTCGCCCTGCAAACACCCCAACAGGTATGGTCGATGCAACCGATTCAGACATGGCTCCTACAAATGTTTATCCTGGTGCTATGTTAGCCGTAACGCTCTTCTTCGTTGGTGGCCCTCTTGCAGTATGTCAGACGACGAACAGGAGAGTGGTTGTGACACAGTGGACAGCTCGCCTGCCTCAGACGCCTCTGGCCATATCAGCAGTTCCTTCACACAGCAACGCTTCATCGCCGACAGCAACCAGAACTGCGAGCCCCGCGTTGCGTGCGTTGCCCCCGAGACCGAGCCCAGCAAGCCAACAGTTCGTACTGTTGTGGTTCCTCCAATGAGAGTGCAGAACAACAACGTTTACCCTGCTGTCAGCGAGGCATATGGCAACACAGGTAAACCTGGACATATGATGCATTGTTAACACAAAGACATTCAGTATGTTACGTATTTAGGTCCGACCTTGAGTTGACCTAAAAATGTATGCTAGGTGTCAAGAGCGCAGTCTGAAATACGTGCTTTGCTGTTCCTAAGAGCTGCTGAAAGTGACCAGTGTATTGAACCCAGGTTATCTCTAAACCAAAATGATCATATGAATAAAGTAGATGTCAGGACATAAGTTTCTTCTGCACACTCGGTTGCTTTGTGTCTGCAGCACACACTGATGGTGTTATCCACTCAGACGACTAGCAAGTGCATGAGTAGGTCATGCTAGCTCAAAGATCCAGTCACCACTGCTGCTGTCTGTCCCACAGGTCACATGGTCTGGGATTACGCTGTCTTTGTAGACCACAGAGGTTCTCACAGGTGATTATGGGTGACCTGCCCTGATGTATCTGCTCTGAACTCTGGAGTGGATATTTGTTTGCTGTTATTACTCCTTACTCTGGCTCCAGACTGACTCTGAGTGTCCCTGCACCTGTGTGGATGTGCACTTTTTAAAGCTACATAAGACATGCGTAATTGCCCCACAATGTTTTAATGTCTTGAATAAAATAAAAAGATGGATGTCAAACAGAGAACATGAACACATCTGGTTGTCATAAATGAGTAAATGCTTGATAAATGTTTCTTTCTGGAGTTATGCATGCTGTGTGTAAGCTTTATTAACAGCTGTGGTCAGTGGGACATCGCTGTCTTTCTCAGCAACTAAGTACATTTAAAAACTACCTCTTTATAAGTATTTTTAAGTGGAGGGTTCAACTGTAAATCCTCAGAAAAAATCATGCAGTCCCACATAAAAGGGCATAGTTTGCTATTCTAGTGCTACCAGCTGTATTTATAGCTTGTGGTCTGACCCCACTGTAAGCTCTATGAACAAGCTTAGTTAGCAACTCCTCCCAGATCCCCCCAAACATAGCTATTTATAATCCCCTAGCTCATATTAAGAAGACAGATGTCACTATGTTTAAAGGTTTGGACCTGATCAAACACAGCTGAAATCACTGATACGCCTCCTTTCTCAAACGTTGCCATTTCTGCAGTTGTAGTTGGATCCAATCCCTGGTTGCATTTTTTTGTCTTTTGCCTGCCCCCTATTTACATTGTGATATTTATAGTGGGTCACCATGTCTGCATTAATACGTGATCTCCATCTCTCTGTGTTTCTCCGTCCGTCGCTCTTTACGTGACCTCCTACCTCACTCTTAGAGTCTTCATGCCAGTCCAAAGGGCGAGGCCTTCCTGGTCGACGACATCACCAGTCAACTCCCCTCCTCAACAGGCCGCAGAAGATCACCCCTGCATTCCAGCCCCGGCAACAGCCGCCTCTAGGCTTTGGGCAGGTGAGCGCATGCAGTCACATACGTGTATTACACAAACGCATGTACACATGAGTAAGTCAACATACTCAACTTTTTAAGGCTGTTAAGATTTGTTGGCTGCAGAGAAAATGTTCAAGACATTTGGCCCCATCAAGCAAGCAGAATATAGAGTATAAGCATGTGTATGGCCAAAGAGAGTTTATGTTTATGGAAGATTGCAAAATATATTTAATTTTCATAAGTAAAACAGATTGCAGGGAAAAAAGCACAAAAGCACCACCTCTGTTTTTTCACTGGCAGCAGTAGTGCTTTGGACAGGGTGTCTCACTGAACACACATGGCAGTGTTCACTTGTGGGAAGTCCCTTTTTTTTTTTTACATTGTCAAGTCATTGGCCCAATCCCAATCTCCACCGTTAAGGACTCACGGATTTTGAGGCGCGCTCCCGCAAAGTCCTTGAGGGTTTAGGGCTGTCCCACCTTCTCTGACAGCCATTTTGAGCCCTTTATGAACCCTTTCCCTGTAAGTCAGCATTAGATGCCGACTTTGCCTAAGGGAATTACCCACAGTTCATAGCAATGTGATGTTAAACACGCAGTTCCCAATGGAAGAATGGAGACGTAAAAAAAAAAGGTAAACAAAGAGGCACATGATAAAATACATTAACACTACAACATTGCCGATTAAAGATGGAACATAAAAACACATGAAATCAGAGGATTGCAAGCAGAACTTATATTTCTAATATTTATTTACATTCATCAAACATTTCGTTTTGACAAAACAAGTAAATAGATCATTTAAAATGACTTTGAAGACGTTCAAATTAGTGAATAAAAAGTATAAAATAAATACACAATTGTACACAATATTTGTTTATGTAGTCACGTGGTATGTTGCAGCAAAGTGCTGTCCCATTCATATTTACACCAGTTCAAGCCCTCACAGCCGCTCACACTCAACCACAGCAGGTGACGTCAGTAAGTCCCTGAGGGTTCAGGGTTTGAGGGTTTAGGGGGGACATTGGGATTGGGCCTTCGTATCCTACATCTGCCCTTAGTCTGGCATGTGAAGAAGCTCACAAACTGTACCAGAAAGTGCAAGTTCTAAAGTGGTTGGGACTACACTTTGTACATTTAAATGATAAAAGGCACATTTGAATTGCAACCATTTCCTTTTTATAGCAGAGCAGCAGCCAAGAGCACACATCATACTGTAAATGGAACTTAATTCATCTGCCACAGGAGCTTTTGTTGCTAACAAATCATCCAGTTTGGTCATAATTACTCACTGTTGGTGGGTGAGCATTTGCAACTCTGTTTAAGGGTGAAGGCATTTTACTGTGATACTGCTAACTTTATTTATTGCTGGTAAGACAAAGGGTATGCATATGCTATTGTAATAGTATACACATAAATTAAGATGAGATGAATGTCAGGATTGTTAATGGCGGAATAAAGACACACCATTGACATGTCAAACTGTGGGAAACAGCAGCATCTAGTGGCTCATAAAGACAAACTCTTGTCGATGAAGATGGTGAATCTTATTAGCCAGGTATTCTCTCTCTTAGGTGCAGCATTTCGGATCCTGCCATCAGGAATGGAACGGCAACTTTGCCCACCGGAGACCACAGGCCTATATTCCTCCTACCATGCATGGGCACACATTCACCCTGTCCCACAGCAGCCCAAATCACACTACGGTCCCCCACCCCCACCTTGGGGGCCACCCGCACACCCAGCCCACCTTACTGTCCTACCCGCCGCCTGGTCCTCTGGTCACGGCTGCACCCGTGGCCCACCTCCTGGCTTCCCCTGTAGCCTCCCGCCCCGTCCTCCAGCCCACCTACAGCATCTCCCACCCGGCAGGCATCATGCATCAGGTCACAGTGGGCATCAACCCCCGGCTGCTGCCCTCCCCCACCTTGCACCCCCAGGGCCAATTCAAGCCCCTCTTTCCCCCGCACTCCTACATTGCCTCGCCCGCCTACGCCAGTTTCCCTCTCAGCCCCACCAAAATAAACCAGTACCCTTACATCTGAGCATGATGGCCCAGGTACCCTTTATACTACCTGAGGGCTAAGTGAGCAGGGTGAAATATATCTTAGACCACAAACAACATGGTTCTCATTTCCAAAACCATGGCACAACCACAGAGAAAGCAAGCTATTTTTGTGTGTAATTGAACTTCAAGCTTTAAAAAAATAAAAAAATGGTGGAGATGATTTGGGCAAACATTAAGAAGGAAATAATGTATGAATGATTTAATGAAATAATGAATGGGTAGTTAAACTCACACTTAATGTGTATTTTGCACATTTGATATATATCTTTGCATTGGATCTTCTACGAATACTCCTCAAACAGGTAAAATAATTGGGGTGGTGTTGAATAGTTAGACTTTGCACCCCTGATCCCAGCTATTTTTCTATATTGCCTTCTTACGTGTGCAAGACACATCCATATTTGTAAAACCATCTCAGTCTCTAGCTCTAGATTGACAGATTCACAAGTTGTCCACAGTGTATGTTGTACTGCGTTGAAAGTATTTGTACCTTTTCGGTGTCTTTTGGTGTTAGCAATGTCAAGTCAATTAACCGATTTATATAGGGTTGTTCCTCACGCTGCATGTGGTCTTGCATGAGCAAAAATGTAAACGGAAAGACGCATAGACGTTGCTCTTATTGTGTGTGTCACAAGACTCGCTGCATTGTATAACTGTCCCCAGCCATAGTGCCTTACATATTTGAGGTTGTTAATGTTACTACTTATATATGACTATATACATGAATATTAATGTACTGGACTGCAGCACTTGAAATTCCAATCGGTCGATGCATCCTATGTGTGAGTATATATATGCACTTGTGTATATGTCCATGCATAGCCTGCATGGACGTGATGTATCGCGGATAGCGGTGCTTATCTTTTGGAGTCGGTGTATATTTCAGTGTGTAGTGAGTTACTTTTCTGTTCTTTTAAGAAGAACAGCATGCTTTGCTGTTGCGAATGCTTACTGTTTCATTAAAAACGTTTTTTCTTTCTTTCATTTTCCCGAATGAACTAGTGTACAAAGTGCTGAGTATTGCTTAATATTTGATCATCACTTTCTATTTAGTGAAACTATTATTACAAACAGTATTTGTACTGTTTGATGAAACTGCAATACAATCTAAATAGTCTTTGATTTTGTTTTCGTCTTTGTCTTTGTATTTTCATTTTGAGTGTTTTCACTTTGTTTCTTAGATGTGGTGGGCATGGCTTTGATTAGGTAAGGAAAAAAATGCAAATTAATTCACGGTATGGAATTTTCTAAGCCTGAGCAAACCATGCAGTATTTGATATACACATATATGGACATATATTATAGAGCTAGACTATTTAGTACAGATGCTTGATAAGGTGTGAGTTAATTGTGTGCAATTCTCTCATTTATGCATGTGTGACAAAGTTCACTTTTACATTATACCATTTGTTAAAGGCTTAAGGCTTATTGGTGTCGACTGCTTATTTTATACATTCCGTCAGGGAGGATGTATATATATGTGTGTGTATGTGTATGTGTATGTGTATATATATATATATATATATATATATATATATATATATATATATACACACACATGTATATGTAGAATGCTGTGCGTGCATTTTATCCGTTCATTTAACTAGTTAAGCGTGTATTTTTTGTCTTTATTTTCAAATGAAGTTGCTTGTGCAGCACCAAAGACTGTAATTCATTTCCTGAGCAAGGTAGCTATTATGTTTGCATAGACCTCAGTTATACTGTAGTTAGTTGTAGAATGGGGTTAAATTAAAACAAACAAAAAAATAGTATTTAAAAACAAAACAAGACGGCAGAGGTTTTGTCTAGCTTATTGGGCAATTAATAAGTCGTATCATTTCTTTCTTGAATGTATCATAGATAAGCTGCTACATGATGATTGCCACTTTGATAGCTGTGAAATTAGGTGATTTCTCTGCGTTTAAGCCTAGTGTTGCTATTTTTGTATAGGTCTCTAATTATCTGAAATAGAAGTGTTTTTGATTTTTGTGTTTTGCGTTCATATTTGGAGTGTCATTGTAACTACTGTATTGCTGATGATGAACATTAGTTGCATTTGTTGTTTCTCGGGGTGTGTGTTTTTGCATCAGTATTTTATCCTTATTAACCTTTTGGGGTCATCACTGCATATAAATGATGTATCGTTGTAACATAATTTTTTTATGTTTTCATATTGATGTTTTGTACACATCTGAAGCTGTAGCTTGCAGGATTGATTTAACTTTTTCATTGTACGTATACACGGTATACTACCAGTACTCTCTTTTGTGTTACAAGAGCACTGTGAGATGCCAGAGAAAAAAAACTGTATGTTCATTGAATAGCTTCTGTAATGTTTCCACCAATTACACACAAACACACTCGCCACTAAGCACTCACACAGGTGGGATTAGGTTTGGGGCGATTAGACTGTCTGTCCAAAAACAAATTAGCCCAATGTTTCTGTTCCAAAATAATGTTTTACAACTTGTTTTACGGTTAGATTGATTTGAACAAATAGTTATTGCAACCTTTTAAAACTGTTCAATGTTATATCTGGCTAGAATATCAGTTTCACAGTTTGTTATTCTAAACTGCCTTGTGTTCGGATCGCGCTCCCCTTTATGAGTGTCTCATATCAAAACGATGTTTTGTCAATGCAAAACTGTGGTCATTGTTATGTGTTCCTTAACGAAATTGAGACAGTGTGAGCAGCACTGTGTATGTGCCTTGAGCTTCAGAAAGTGAGAATTCAAGAGGGTGACTCCTCACCTCGTATTTGATGAGGAAGACATAGAATCCACTAACAGTCCGTTACCATATAGAGAAGGCAGTCTTTTAACGGCCACAAGGAATTAGAAAAAAAAAAACACAAAATAGGATTTTATCACAATGTCATTCCAGGGACTTGTACTCCTCTGATCAGCTTGTAGACACAGCAGAGGACATGTACGTACATGCTGGTGATGCTCCTCTCGTTTCAGATAGCCGCCACCAAAGCCCCTGTGATAACCCACAATAGAACACACACATACACACACTTTGACAAGATATGACACTCAACGATCTTTGGATAGTCCCTCTGACTAAACAGTAGATGCAATACTAATATAATAATTGTGCGGTCGTTGCACCACCAAGTGTTCTTAGATAATCTCCATGCTTTACATTACCTTGCATGTACACCTACGTTGCTTCACTGTCTGCCTAGAAACTGTCTGCTCAGAGCAGCTTTTCCATCGTGCACGTTCAGGCGGAGTCGGGGTGATTATTGTGGTTTTTCTGCACAGTCAGTCATGAGTTCAATACTCCACATGTAAACACTTGCATTGATACGGTTGTATGTATTTTGATAGCTTTGTTCTCACCTGTATGCTTTACTGATCATACTCGCGTGTCATTTTGAGAAAGAAAGCTCATGGCAACAAGGCATGAACTTGGCAGATAAGTGCTTGAAATAGTTCCCCAATAATAAGCATGTGAAATGTAATCTGTGTTTTGATTCCTCCAAAGGTATTCACCAGCAATGCGCCTGCATAAACTCTCCCATACTTGTTAGGAAAAGAATGGATGCAAGAGGAGAGAAATCTTAAAACTGTTTGGATTTTCCACACGATTGACACCTTGGGTTTAAGTTATTTTTGTTCTTTTGAGGATTCATGTAACATTTAACAGATAAAAGTTGTTTGTAAAATTACTACAATTAAAGTTATTACTTTGATATCAGAAAACAAATCCTCTGCTGCGGTATTATCCTTTAGTGATGTTAATTCAGGGTCTGTTTTGGTCTAAATGTACTACTGTGTTTCTCTATGATTTGATTTGATGAGGTTTGATTTACTCAAGCTCTTATTTTTCTGGTAATCTGTCAATTTCAGAGTTAATTCCCACTGCAAGTTATGGAATCATCTGTTTAGATTGTGCATCAAATAGAAATCTGAACTGTTACTGTTTTAATACCTGTATACTTTTGTGGCTTTGTTTTTTCGTTTTTGTTTCATTTTGCTTTTCTATTTTGTGCTACACTAGTTTGCCATGTAGCAATTGCACTGTGCAATATTTACAGTATGAGGACTGGGAAAACTAACTATGGATGTGATGTCTCTTTACAGTTTGCGATAGTGTTTCCTCTCTAGTTCTCAGTGATTTAGGCGTGACCAAGCCTTCTCTACTTTGTCACATTAAGCGGGTTTTCCAGGTGACTCTTTTGGTGAGTGTCAAATAAGACGTTATGGTGTATTATTGTTGAGATTCACTTTGAATTAAAAAAATCTATCGATGCAACTCTTTTTGACTTCTGTTTTTTCCGCCCGTCCCCATAATCTTATTAATTCAGGTGCTTTTCTTGTATTGAACTCATCATACAAATCTAAATTGATCATATTGCAACTCGTCCACCACATTCTCAATTAAAGCTGGTTAGTAACTCTGGTTTTAGAACTCATAGTAACATGACGGGGCCTGCACGGTGTCAGAAACATTTGGGGGTTTAATTATCAATCTCATTGTCTATAAAGTCTCAGAAAAATGCCCCCAAAAATGATTATGATACAGATGGCAGCTATGAATTATAGACTGGGAAAAGCAGCAAACCTCACTTTTGTGAAAGGGGAACCAGGGCATATTTGGTATTTTTGTTTAAATAAATATTTGAAGGATTAATTGATCAACAAATTTGTGGATTAATTTTCTGACAATTGAATAATGGATTAATTTACTCATTACTGCTTTACAGAAACATATATGGAAATTTGAAAGATGTTAAGCCACAATTTCATTTCAACCGTGCAAATCCCCATTTGCTGATGAATATTTTTTTATAAGACCTACAGAACCGCTGACAACTTGGTAACAGAAGACGTTGTTTGTGGGGGCAAAATGGGTTGTCTTGTTTTCTCCATGTCTATCTTCCATGAGCCCACACTGCGGCTCCCGGAGGGCTGTTTCTGGGTCAGTGCTGCCATCTGGTGGCGGAAAGGAGGAGGTGGCCTACGACAGTCCCGGGCTATCCAGTAGCAGAAATGCCGGCAGCAGTGCATTCCAGGACACATCGTCAGCCTTAGTGGAGGGAAATAAAACTATAAATTGGCCCTTCTGAATACAGGGCGGAGGCCTAATCCCCCGTATGCGTGAAGAAGGAAAATGCATGTAAGCTGCTTCACATGGAGGTCTGCCCGGCTTCATCCACCCAGCAGAGGTCGTCCTACTGACTGCTCGCCTCTGCTCTCTGCCGACAATTAACATCAGAGAGGGTAATTCGCTCAGTTTGACCAGGGGGGTGTTTGAGTGCAAATCAAAAGCCCCGGCAGCTTCCATGTCCTTTACATCTGTATCGAAACGTCCCCCCGAGCAAACCCAAGTGTCTGTCATCCATCTTGAGCAGGTCTGCGCGAGGCAGTTCACCGCCAGCAGCTACATGTCAAACCTTTGGCAAAGTGTGCGCGCCTCCCTGCGCCACTCGGTGATGATGGGTGGACCGGGCGGAGCGGAGCGGAGCGATAGGGCGGATTTCTAAATTTCCCTTCAACGCCGCGTCCCCCCTCACTCCTCCCCCCTCCAGCCCTGGACACCACGACGAGACCGCGGGACCGCTGCGCTTCCCCGTTCACGCACGAGGATTGATCCGATGTATTATTTACGACCGAAACTTCAGCAACTTATCCACAGGATATGGCTCCCGGTTTGAAGGGTGGGCGGACGGGTCACCCCAAAGTGGTGGGAGCCGACCGAGCGGACCCCGGCGGGCGCCCGGCGCGAAGGACGGACCCGGGCTCGAGGACCGGGATGCTCGCACACCGCCTCCTGTCCGTGGGGATGCTTTCGCTTCTCGTCCGGTGCGCTGTGGCCGCAGAGGGTAGGCACGGACGCACGCACGCACGCACGCACGCCGAGATATCTGCTGCAACGAAACACATGCCGATGTGTTGCAGCAGCGTCTGTCACAACCACACTGCGAGTGACGAGTTGGGAACAGATTGGGTTGGAAATGGGTCTTTTGTTTCAAACAGACAGCGTTTTGCAATCCGCACATTTAATGCTGCAGAGTGCACGAATCCCGTACAGGCTTTGTGGACGGCTCGGCAGCTTGCTTCGCTTTAGGAAAGCAAAAACAAATGTGGTCCATTTATCTCCAGGCTCTTTGCGTTTGCTGTGACACGTAGAAGGTGGCATTGCATTGGAATTTGCGCAGTCGGGGAGAATGTCCAAACGGAGATTATTCAGGATCCATTCCCCTCACTGGCCGCACTCAGTGGTCTGGTGTGTGAGAGATGGTGCTGGATGGGCAGGATTTGCTTGCATTTGATGTCACTCTGTTACCTACTAATCTGTCCACCTGAGCCTGATGCTAGTCAACTCTTTTGTCTCTCTGATCACATTGCACTGCACGCACCTTGAACCAGCTGTTTCTCCCCCGCAGCTGGACTCATTATGAGCGGTCTTGACCTCAACTTTGTCTCCCATCTAAACTTCACTTGCATTTGTTCTGCAATGGGCATTTCATTTTGGTTGCATTCCCATGAGAGAGGTTACTAAACGTTGCTATTCTGTGTAATAAGCTTCAGGGAGTTTTATTCTGGGAGTGTAATGCAGTCACAGGACAGTCAGTGTTTCAGAGCATCTGGGTCAGCACTAATGACACACACACACACACACACACACACACACACACACTGGAGCCCACTGGAGGTCCGTGTGTCTCTGGCTGTGTGAGAGGCAGCTGGGGTAAGATTGGCCGACATAGCTGCCCTTCAACCATGCACGCTTGGAGAGAAGGCTTGGCTGCAAAGCACAATTAGTCTTTGGCCTCTCTTTCTCCTTTATGTGACTATTTACACCACCTCAGCGTGGATGGCTTTAAACCACTCTGGCATTGGAATCAGAACCAGACAAAATGTTTAGTGTCAAGTGTGTGCATAATAGTAGCCCCATCACCTCCCTTCAGTCTGCAAACTGTGATGTAGTGGCTGAAGGCTCACCTCTGCTGATGCACTGCTACAGTAGCAGCGTCTCCTCCTCCTCCCTCCCACCTCCACCTCCCCCTTCTCACAGTCAGCACATCCATTCTTAAACACATGAGCCCAGCAGCAACGGCAGCACCACCTGTGCTATACGTTACACATTTGGTGAGACTGGCATAGGAGTACTTTTAGTATTTACCGGAGACAAGACACAAGAAGCTGTGCACTTAGTATGTTGTCTTTTGTGTAGATATATGTGGCCTTTTCAACTGGTTGTCTGAATGTTTACATTTGGATGTTGTCTTTCAGTGGTGTTACTGGTTTGAAACACAGAGTTTGTACTTTAAGCTCCCAAAAATATATATGGGTTTCCTTATTGTCACAATGTGTCTATGTTGTTTGTATCTGCAGGTAGCGGCTCTTGACTGAGCGCACAGACTTCTGCCTTTTCTTTGAATTCAATTTTATATATAGTTCAGTAATGATTTTAATATAATCCTTCCATGGTTCCCTATGGATCTTTAATGGGATACATTATTCATTGAATTAGGAATGCACCCATTCCAATGCACTGGATTGGTATTGCCGCAGATACTGACCTTATTAGATGGATCAAGTATTGATTATGATGTGACCAATGCACATTAATGACGGTTTATCTGTCACCGCTTATGCGTTTCCTCCACCAGGTACATTCATTCAGTGACGGTGGGCCACGGATTTAGTCACATTTACCACTAGCCTCATGTTCACACATAAATATTACAATGAGTGCAGTGAGTTATACTAATTTCAAATTTGGGAAAAAAGAGAGGAGGAGTATTGGATTGATACTTAGGGATAAGAATAAATATAATGATGACCAGAAGGTCTTCTTCTAATATTGACCATACATCAAAATATGCCTTTGGGTGGGGGAAATGACATTTCAGCCTGTCCAGTAGATCCATCATATTGGATTTAAGGGTGACTTTAGGCTGAACAAAATTACCACGATAGACAATACATAAAAAATTATGAATAATACATTACAAAGTTTAAATTTGCACTGCTCCTCCATGTCTCTTCACAATGTTATTAAAATACAGTGTGTGTGTGTGTGTGTGAGAGAGTGTGTGTGAGTGTGTGTGAGAGAGAGAGAGAGAGAGAGAGGTTTTAATGAATGAAAAACATCCTCAGTGAATGTGAGCTGGTAATATCCTGACTAACAGCTTCCTCCCCTTAATGTGTGAAGCAAGTACAACATGTCGTTACCATGGGAATGCCACTTTTTGTCCAACAAAAAAACATTTCCCGTCCTTAAACCCTTCAATGGCCAGAGGGCAGTGCAGGGGGCAGTGTGAGTCTTGAGTAATGTGGCTGCAAAGATGAGGCTTTTTCATGCAGTTAGATTGATCTTGAATGCACTTGCAGGATTTCTTGTCTTGTTTATGGCTTTCTTATTAACACAGCTGGTTAAATTATGCTCAGCAGAAGCACGAGGACCCGCAGAAGAGCGATCCAAGCAAAAGCCCCTTTGGTCCTCCCGCAACCAAATGACTTTCTTCTGACGTCAGCTATGTTTACTCCTACTACCACAGCCCGTCCATTGCTGATGAGTGCTGACAGCTCGGTTTCGACAGGGGTTAACCTCACAGACCTCCTGCTGTATGAGATGCAATCCCTGAGCTGTTGCCAGTCATCACTTTCTGCACATTTTTTTTTTTTTGAA
The DNA here is from genome assembly GCA_038501785.1 of Myoxocephalus aenaeus. NCBI lineage: Eukaryota > Metazoa > Chordata > Actinopteri > Perciformes > Cottidae > Myoxocephalus > Myoxocephalus aenaeus. Next base: position 148,143 of record JBAMJR010000137.1, read on the forward strand.
AAGAGACACGACAGTAAGATTCTAGTAATTTCCTATTTGCTATGCAGTCTGGGGCTTTTAGCCATAACATGACTGTTAACAATTGAACAAGGAGCTGCACATCACACCATTCTCTGTGGTTTACCTCTGTTTCTTGTTTTGTGTGGTTCAGCATCTTGCTGTTTTCTGCCCCTCTGCCTAGATTAGCATTTTTTAAAGGCTGTCACAATGGTTAATGTTAAAATGACTTCCAGAAATTGGGTTTAAAAACAACAACAATGACTCACCATTGGTCTGATGACCTGTCTGCGTGAGCTCTGTGTTTTCAGAAGCAAGTAGAGGACACGATTTCCCTGTTTCACCTCATTGCAGTGATTTAATGGACATCAGTTAATTATGTTGTGGGTAAAGCACGTCAGGAGGCCTTAAGGGGGGTGGGTGTGTGTGTGTGTGTGTGTGTGTGTGTGTGTGTGTGTGTGTGTGTGTGTGTGTGTGTGTGTGTGTGTGTGTGTGTGTGTGTGTGTGTGTGTGTGTGTGTGTGTGTGTGTGTGTGTGTGTGTGTGTGTGCGTGCGTGCGTGCGTGCGTGCGTGCGTGCGCGCGCGTGCGCGCACTCAAGATAGATGGTGTCTCTTCAGGTGGAGCTTCAGCTGAGTCTTTTCATTTGATTTGCATTCAGTCGTGGTGCAAACATTTGTCTTTGTAAACAAACAGATTGAGATATCAAATTGAAAAGTAAAGTTACAAAAGAGAATTGTTTATATTCTACTCACAGACATCCATCTGTTTTCTTTTGTATGTTATGCGGATGTGAGGGAAACCGTGTGAGTTCTGTTCAACATTACACCGCGTTCCACATTATTATGCAAATTACACTTTGCTCAGATTTTCCTAAATAGTAATGCACAGTCAGTCAGTATAATTTTCAAGTCATCAACTGTTAGAGTATAAGTCAAATTCTATTGAACAAACCTCCTAATGATAACAGTATTTTTTTCAAAAATAAAAAACTCAAAATGCAGTGTTCCAAATTATTATGCAGAATTTCAGAGTTTCAAGATATTTTATAGGTTGTAAAGAACAAAAAATTGTTATTTGTTGAATTTGCAGCATTAGGAGGTCATATTTACTGAAATCAAGAAAAGTTTGAATCAAAAACATCTTAACAGGTCAAGTTACATGTTAACATAGGACCCCTTCTTTGATATCAACTTCACAATTCTTGCATCCATTGAACTTGTGAGTTCTTTGATAGTTTCTGCTTTAATGTCTTTGCAGGATGCCATAATAGCCTCCCAGAGCACCTGCTTGGATGTGAACTGCCTTCCACCCACATAGATCTTTTGCTTGATGATGCTCCAAAGGTTCTCAATAGGGTTAAGGTCAGGGGAAGATGGGGGCCACACCATGAGTTTCTCTCCTTTTATGCCCATAGCAGCCAATGCCCCAGAGGTATTCTTTGCAGCATGACATGGTGCATTGTCATGCATGAATATGATTTTGCTACGGAAGGCACGGTTCTTCTTTTTGTACCACAGAAGAAAGTGGTCAGTCAGAAACTCTACATACTTTGCCGAGGTCATTTTCACACCGTCAGGGACCCTGAAGGGGCCTACCAGCTCTCTCCCCATGATTCCGGCCCAAAACATGACTCCGCCACCTCCTTGTTGACGTCTCAGCCTTGTTGGGACATGGTGGCCATTCACCAACCATCCACTACTCCATCCATCAGGACCATCAAGGGTTGCACGGCACTCATCCGTAAACAAAACAGTTTGAAAGTTAGTCTTCATGTAGTCCTGAGCCCACTGCAACCTTTTTTGCTTATGAGCTTGGTTTAGGGGTGGCCGAATAACAGGTTTAAGGACACTTGCAAACCTCTTGAGCATCCTACATCTTGAAGTTCGCGAGGCACCAGCGGCTTCAAACACCTGTTTGCTGCTATTCAATGGCATTTTAGTGGCTGCTCTCTTAACCCTACGCATTTGTTTGGCAGAAATCTTCCTTATTTTGTCTTTGTCTGAACGAACCCGCTTGTGCTGTGAATCGGTGACAAATTTCTTCACCGTCCGATGATCACGCGCAATTCTTTTGGAAATATCCAATGTTGTGATACCTTGACCAAGGTATTGCACTATTTGCCGCTTTTCAGCAGCAGAGAGATCCTTTTTCTTCCCCATTTTGCCTGAAACATGTAGCTTGCTTAATAATGTGGAACATCCTTCTTAAGTAGTTTTCCTTTGATTGGGCTCACCTGGCAAACAAATTATTATTATTACTATTTGGATGATTTCAATCATCCAAATAGCCCTGAGACACAATACCATCCATGAGTTTCATTGAAAAACCAAAAAATGAATGTTTATGACCCTTAAATACAATTTGCCTAATAATGTGGAACGCGGTGTATATTACTGTCATATATATATATATATATACATGTATGTGTGTATATATTACATTATTTATATATATATATGATAACATATATGTATTAGTATCGACAGAGGAAAATAACATGAATTGTTATCCACTATAGTTTTCTCACAGGGCTCTTTCGGGTCTGTTCCTGTCAGATCTTGAAGAAAGTCAAAAGGTTTGCAGTCTTTTCTCCTTCACTGTTCAAAGCAGGAAGCACTAATACAACACACAGATGTAATGAAATGACAGCACTGAACTATACAAGGGATAATGCTAGGCAGATGGTCCAAGATACTAATTAGAAGCCTGTTTGTCAATCAGGGAATTGTTTGTGTGTGTGTGTGTGTGTGTGTGTGTTTTTCCCCTCCCTCCAGTATCTCTGTACCTTTTGCGCCTCTCGGTTTCTTTCGTCTCTCTCTGTGTTTTGGCTGTTTGGTGCAGGTTGATGGCAGACAAAGACTTGGCTCTGCTGCTGCTTGAGAAGGGACAGCAGGCGATTTATGGGGACACACAGGATAATACACCACACTGCTCCTCACAAGGCCGTCGTTCATCACGCCACAGCACACGGCACCACGACAGAAGACAGCATTAAAGGCCCAATTCTCTGTGAAATTTAGGATTGACCCCATCTTTTTGAATGAATACATAACACATTTTGCATCTGTTGAATCTCTCAAAAAGGCGGACTGAAGTAACCAATATATATAAAGGCAGTAATTGTCAGACATTGTAAGATTGCTATCTATCTGTTTGCAAGTGTAAATTCACTAAAATAAAACTATATAAAAATGCAAAACCGATAACCATTAGAAGCTTAACCGTAGAATAAATTGTGATCCGTGTCAGTGGCCTTGAGGGACTTCCCTCCCGAGAAGATTATTTAGTACAGTTATGGGACTAGCTTTATTAACGGTTTATTAACTTTATCCATCTTAAATGTGTGCAAAGAACAAAACTGGGAAATTTGGTGTCTTAACTCGTGTCCAAAGATCAGTAATTCAGCTACGCAAGACACACCACGTGACTCAAAACAAGATATTAATCCAGTATTTACAGGTCCTGCAATCATTTCTCCCTCAGGTGGGCATAGCTACACTGGATGTCACCAGACTTCATGTAGCAGTAAGGCTGATAAAGGTGTTATTTGTCTCAACATAAGGGTCGGGTTATGCTCGTACAGGGGTGTGTATCGGTGTCATTGTATCATATTTAGTTTTTGTTTACTATTGTTATAGACGGATTTGCTAAGTGTAATGTAGCTGCTTTGCATTTTCCCAGATCACTGACACAAACTAATTTATTACTCTGAGCCTTCAAAATGTTACATGCTTAGCAGCAATGTGTGCATGCACACACTCACACACACACAACACATACAAGCAATAAACACTAGGTTCTTTGTAAATTCTGTTGATTTATTGATTTTGACTGTAATGCAATAAATGTGCGGTACATTTACAGTTTTGCTGCGGTTATACGTTTTTGACCGCTAGAGGGCAGAATAACTCCACAACAAGCTGATCGCGGTTTCCTGAAAAAGTATTACTGCACTATAGGGCTATGGCTGACTCGCTAGCAAACAGTTGCCTACTTACAAATGTAATGTTAGCTGACACGAAACAACACCATTATCATGTTTCTGTCCTCTGAGAAACCTACTTAACGCTAAAGGAAAAGTATCTTGGTCTGTTGTTGATAGCTCTTCATCTTTCTTCACTAGAGAACGTACACTATGTCTGCCGTTAGGGACAGGGAAAGTGGTGTAACGTTACAGTTGGTTTAGCTTATATGTTCTTAGTGTTAAGTGTTTGAAGCTGTTGGAACATGGTCGTGTGGAGCAATCTATAGATGTTTTAACGCTAATTAAAATGTAAAAATTGAATTTCCCGCCAGAAAAAGGTTGTAATGTTAGTTGATGTTAGCCGCTCACCCAGTGTAAAGAGATTGCTCGGTCTTTAGCCGTTCAGAAATGTATTTGATGTAACGTTTGCCTACATTTAACATTACAGGTTTCTCGCGTGTCCTAAAAAAATGTTGGCCAATTTCAAGTCACTGAAAACAAATGGAAATGTTCTTGAAAATCTTGTGTTATTTCAACATTCTCCTATTTTCCTTGAGCCAAGAGTGAATTACTTTAGGCAGAGTATAGCAAAGTTCCCCAATAACACTGAGAGCATGATAACCTTAAAATGGTGCAAAAGTTTACGCGCCTGCTATCTTGTTTTACCTTGTTTTAAAAAATTAAGTTTTTGATTCAAATCTGACGAGCAGCAATGTTTTCAAATGATTGGCATTGTTGAGAGATTTAAGTTAGATAGTAATGAATGAGAAGTTGGGGACTTAAGTGTTGTGTGATAAACTGATGAGAGGCAGTTCATTATCCTAGCAAACTCAACTCTAAATTTGAAACGTACATTTTAGTATGTAAAGTCTAGATTTGTAAGTAGGCAAAATTGTATACCAGTCCCATAACAGCTAAATCATCAGTGGAAATCTTCTGGAAAAGTCCTGGAACATTATCTTTAGAAAAAAAGGTGGGAATATTGCGATAGGTGCGATATTTTCAACGTAGAAGAGGTTCTAAAGGACATTGTTGTTCAACATATTATCTTTCCCCCACATTACAGTATAATATGTTGGTTTATAAGTGAGGTGCGTCTGATTAATCCCTACAACTAAATATGTGACTGTAAAACAAACAAAATACCTTTAGCTAAAATAAGCTAAAAAGCTGTTGAGAGTGTCAGAGTTTGTCTGCAGCAACCTCTTTCACATTTCATGTAGTCATCTGAGTCAATGATATTATAGAAAATACCAATGAATGGTACATTGTTACTCTGTGACCCCTTTTTTCAGTGTGAGAATTCTCATGACCACAACTATCAGAGAATTTTTATATTGTCATGTAAATATGAGTATGCCCCTCTTTTGTGGGCTCTAATTGGATTGTATAGAAATGCATTATCCATCGACTTACAAGAGTTTGTGTGTAACATGTAAAAAGTTGTGTTCTTCTGATTTAATTTACAACAGTGTAATTGTTCATTGTTCCTTTTATTATTACAGTTTATATGCAATATTACATGCACTTTCCTGCCATGTAGTTATTCCCAACTATCACTATCAGATAAATGTTTAATATTGTAAAATTAGTTTCAGAATGTATTCATAACAACATCAGTCTTGGACACAACTTATTCAGCAGTGACCCCATGTAGTGTCCCCAGCCCCAGGCAGATAGAGGTAGTTTGTAGTATATTATGTCTCTGAAACATCAGTGTTCCACCCACAGTATATAGAGAAGCCTCTGATTTTAAATCCCAGTGACATCACAGATTCAGGGACTCACTCTGTGATTTCTAGCTTTAGTGATGCAAGTTCAGAGTGGAGGCAAAGATGACAGCGTCAGTGAAGCATCAAGAGTACTGGAGAGGGCTAAGCTTAACTCTGAGAGCATTAAAGGACATGATAAACAGTTTTAGAAGCCTATCTTATTAATCAGTAATCAAGCTGTCAATTTAAAGATGCTCTACTGTACTGACAGAGGGTAGAAGTGATTTTAGTGCTTTTACTTACTTTTATCACATTTGGAGGTAATTTGAATGACTTGCACAAACTAATTTAGGATATGTTGTCAAACTTATATTTTAATAAAGATAATTCCTTACTGTGTCATATATTTTCAATCACACCCAGTTCAAAACAATTTTTAAGAGGAGAAGAGGATAATGTTAATGCAGCCGCACGCGCACACACACTTAGTAATGCCCTCACTTTTCTGCACATTTATAAATCTATACCATGAAGCATTTGGATGATGTATGCCCTTTAATGTGCTGAAGTCACCCCTCTTAAAATAAGACAGGCTGTTCCCCACAGGCTAATTCATTACTGGGATAATCCAAGTGTGTGGTTCCACTACCGCTGGAGAGCCAACCCTTTGCATTCACAAAAACACGTCCTTTGCACATGCTCCTGCTCGTAGCCATTTGTAGAAAATGTCTATGAAAGCCTTTGAGTGTGGATACCGTATATGTCCTCAGAGACTGTCCCTGCAAGTGCAAATTCATGTGTATGTTTGTAGGATTTGTGTCACAACTTGTCACTCTCATCACTTTATAAACTGCTGCAGAGAGGGAACATTACTTTTGTTGCAATAATAAACATTTTAAAATGATTGTGCTACTATAGTGGACGTTCAATTTTTCTCTTAAAGGATAACTTCTGCATTTCCCAACCCGAAGCACATTTCCCCTGTGTCTAAGTGACTATTAGGGACAACCATTTGTATAATTGTTTGAGTATTGAGGGAGTACATTGCAGAAGGCAGCCGCTCTCCCTCAATATCATCCAATTTCAAAACTAGTTGTCCCGATTAGTCACATAGACACATGGGAAAATAGGGTCCAGGTTGAAAAATACAAGTTACCCTTTAACATCAATCGTAATGTGTCAATATATTTGAAGCTTAAATACAGTACGGCACAATACCTGATATATTGCACAGGAGCCCTAGAAATCAATAATTAAATTACAAAGAGTAATGTTTCTCATCTAGCACTTTCTCTTGTTTGCTTGTATTTGATCTTATAAAGATTAAACATACGAGATCACAAGTGAAATAAATTGCACACAAGATCAAAAAAAAATTTGCGAGATCACTGGGAAAATGTTATATTATTTATAGTTATTTGGTAACACTTTATCATAACTGCACGCTATGAAGCATTAGTTAATAGTTCATTTACAAATGGTGAATCCATCATTTATAAAGTGTGGAAAAATGCTTTATAAATGATGAATTAAGTGTTTACTTATACTTATACTTAACTAATGTACTTAACTAATGCTTCATATCGTGCAGATATTATATAATGTTACCAGTTATTTCCATTTCCTATGTCAGTTTTCAGAAAAGAAACATTGACAAATGCATCTTACCTTTTTATGCATACACTTTAATTCATATGACACATCAGACAAATGTCCCCATTTTGATATATACTGATCTGTCCTATTCCTCATTCTGAAAGAAGCCTGCTCAAAGGAGGCTTCCTTGCCTTACTGGGTAAACCATTCCTGAAAGGATGGCTCCCGTGGGGGCGTCCATCCTCTTAATAGTAACCTGTCTGCTGGCCATTAAACTTGTCTAGAATAAATCGGCTGCACTACAGTCAGCTATAGTGAGTGGATATTCAATTTAAATCAAAAATCTAAATGAGTTAATCATATTTATTTTTAAATGTTCTGCCAAAGGAAAGGCATTCTCATAAACGATGGCCTCTTCTGAACTTTGACTTTTCCCACTGTTTGCGTTATTTGTCCGCCCACATCTTGACTGGTTCTGAGTCTTAAGTTCCTTGAAGTAGACTGTGTTTTTGTATTTTGAAAAATGTCTTCGGTTCTCTGCAATAAGTACTTTCAGTAATAGTCTCTGAGAGCTACATTTCTTGACAAAGTGAGGAAAGAAATCATTACATAATATATTGAATTCATTGTAGGTACTTGTGAACTTTGAGACTCAGTTCAAGTGTTGACATGGAGTTCTGCTTAACCTCTCACAACCTGCGGAGCGCAGAGAAGGTGTCTTAGCTATAGGGAAGTTATCTCTTCGAAGATTTACCTTTTCCACTTGCAACAAAGGTTTTCAGTCCCTTTAAATCCTCATACAAAAAGGGAGGACTCCCTTTTCAACCCCGGACTTCAAAAGAAGTGGAGCTTTGACTGTATTTTTTTGGGGTAGGCCTCCTTCTGATAAGCACTAGTCTGAATCCATATGGATGGAGAAATTAGTCGTTATAATGATAATTTATCAAATTGAATTGTTTAAATATTTAGTAAAAATACCAGTGGATAACCCCACAATAACGTTGCAGTATCGATATTGAGGTATTTGGTCAAAGGATATTGTAACCTCAGGTGCTACTTTCTAACAAAACTTCCTCTTTCTTATCTAAATTCTTAATTCACTTATTTAAGCCAGCCTTTGCAAAGCTAGGTTTATGGTTTTAAACTCTACATAGCTAGTAATTTTGAATATGCCCTCAAAGTACTCTTTGTTTTCTCAACTGTCATAATTTCTTTGCTTAATCAGATGTTTGTTATTTACTATTTACAATTTACAATTTAAGTGTCTGAAACTCTGAATAATGAAAGATACATTATCTTTCAAATACAAATAGTAGTCACTGCTGGTAGTTTTTGCTATATTATTCTATGATCAATTTATCATAATATCTAAGCACATAAGAGATGATTCAAAGAGATACATGCACGCCATTTAAATCAGACTCCTTATCCCCAGCTAGATCATCACTAACATGTTTCCTGGAAAATGATCTCTAGAAAAGAGATGAAACACTTTAAACTCTACAATTAAAATTAATAAAACCCCAATTTTGTTAGCGTACATATAGTTTATATGATCGGATTCTCTTGAAAACAGTTACAGAAGTGTGTTGTACTAAACACTAATGAAAATATGTATTCTCCACATTGTAAAATCAATCAATGCATTTCATTGGTAGTATTTTGCTCTGAAAAATCAGAACAGAGCATATTCTAAATATATAGTACACACAGCAAATCATGGAGATATATTTTTTTATGAATTTCTTTTAACCAGGCGCCTTGCTGCTATGTTGGCTTAGCAGTAATGTGATATGCCCACTGCTCCTTAACCAAGGATGGGTCAAATGCAGAGAAGAATTTCTCCAAGGGAATTAATAAAGGATAATTTCGTTCTTTCTTTCTTTATTGGATCGTGGCTTAATTATTTTCATGATCGGCCAATTTTTTTCTCGAATAATTGATTAGTTGTTTCTATATAATATTATAAAACTGTTTGAAATGCCCATCACTATTTCCGAGTGCCCAAGTAGACTAAATAATTGCATTTGTCAAAGATATTCAGTTTACAACAGCAGAAGGCAAAGAAAATCAGTAAATCTGCCGATTAGCCCTATTAATGGTTTATTAATAGGGCTATATTATGCTATGTTATACATATAGTATGTTATGCTAAAGCAGTAGCTGTCTAAAAACTGAATAGCATGAAATTGCATTTCAGTAGCTATGGAGTATATGTTGTTGCCCATATCACATTGCATATTTATGATACAGTAAAATATAATCATCCTTCTAAAAATCCTGTTAAAAAACATGAGCAACTTAATTTGTGGCCTGCTGCTTGTTGTGACCACAGATTATAGAGCATTGTGATTGTATTACATACATTTTGACATTCTTGTGCTTGACTCAAGTGTGGATTTCAGAGGGGATCCTGGAAGCTTAACAGGCTTATCCCTCCTTGTTATCCCTCATTGTCCTCCTGCCTCTGCTAACCTCTTGCCTCTGCTAACCTCTGCTGCACTGTAGCCACTGTACGGTCAGTGCAGTGTATCTGCTTAGTTTCATACTGGTTTCCATGTAGTTTCTGTTGGGTTGAGCTCCTCACCACTCTGCATGTGCGATCAAGTGAGTGTTTCATGGCAATTGTTAGTGCGGCGGATAGGTGGACATCTGCAGCAATGTGTCTTTGTTATGTCACTTCAGAGCCTTTTTTTGCATCATGTTTATGTTAATACACTCAAATAGCAATTTGGTTTGACATGGGAGGCATGAATTATGTATCACTGTGACAGAATCAGAGTCACTTTATCCACCAAGTAAATGCAGAGAATTTCTGCATGATGACATTGAAGAAATGAATGACCTAAGAGTAGAAAATGTTTGGTTCGTTAGTATTATTACTATAACATAATGAGACTATTAGGAGGTTTTTGGCTGCCTGCATTTTTAATAATGTTCTTTAGGATCTGACTTTTGCAAGACATTTGAACAAAACTGTTATGCCTTCAGCACACAAAAAAAGCTCATAAGCTGTTGATGCTATTGATACTGTTTATGTGTTTAGCTCGTATCCCTCCTCTACAACGCAGTCACACAAAGAGGAATGCCAAGAAAAAGCAATAGGTTGAATTATATTAAAATACTGCAATTGCTTTGCCAATAATATCGAAAATTGAAAAATTCTACATATTGTACATTTGTGTATATCGCTGTGGGAATAGAAAGACCTCACATTTGTGCAGGAGGTTAGCACAGGACATGATGAGCTTTTGGCATCCTCTAAAAGTCTCTCTGAGGGCCCAATTAGAAAGTCAGAGGCAAAGCCATGTGATTCTCCCAAAAGTGATACCAGAGTGCTTTTGTGGAGTCAATTTTTTTTAAACCGCCACAGGTAACCAAGCCGTTACTTCACCTAACCGACCTGTGATGCACAGTATTGGTCTTTGAAAAGCAGACTGCATAGTGGCTTCAACCCTTCGAGGTCACAAATATATTTATTTTCTTTTTTTGGTTTGTAGTACTGTATTATGTGAGGCTTGGACGTCCCATCTTGTCCCAACCCCGTTTCAGCATTTCTCCAATTATCTCCCACACAGACTATTACAGAGTCTACCTAAAGACACAGAGTACACCTAAACAAGATCAGCAATGCTTGTTTATGAAAGTGAATCTCTCAGCTGGCTATGATCAGGCCCCAATTTGTGAAAATAGGCCCTTGACTTTCTGTTCCCATACTTTTCTAATTTAGGTTGAGTATAATCATACATCATGAGCCCATATGGAAACAGCTGCAGCATATAACATTTCTATTAGGCTCGACCACTGAGCAGTATCAAACTGCATTAAACTTCATTGTGCTAAATGCACAGATACTATTTTATTTCTTACAAAACTAGAGGATGTGTGTTGTCTCTAGATGTCAAGATGTGTCTCTTTAAAGGTGACATGTTGAGTTTTCTACTAACCAAAATTCATTGTGGGTATCCTTGCGCTCCAAGAAATGTGTTTCCTTTCTCATAAAACATTTGCAAAGTATTTAAAATCTTGTAATGTTTACATTCATGTTTACTGGGTTACAGTCTTTCCCTTTGCTGCTTGGAGTATTACTGCCACCTGTATATCTGTTGAATAGTGTGAAACCTATGGCAGGACTGTGCATAATGTCACATGTATGCATGCAGGTGCATGTGCGTCCTTGTGACACAAAACAGGGACCCTCAGAAAAACACCTCCATGGTGCCACTAGAGGTCAAAAGCTCCACAGGGAACCGTTGCTTCTGTTTGTCATTCAACCTCTCAGTGAAAAAATGCCCTCTTCATTTGAGCTTTATGTTTAAGCAGAGCAACTATAACTCAGGATGGACCTCCATGTTAACCCAGTACATAGCTGCCACGTCACTATCTGATTCCTACCGTTGACCACTACCAGTCATTTCACACCCACAGCCATGTCAAATGGAGCTAAATTCCTCCAGTCATCCCCTGCCTGCTCTGATATGCACGGCCCCAGGAGACAGCCTGGAGCTTTAGTTTGATACGGTCTCCTTTCTCTCGATGTGTATGAGGTCATACCAGGACAAGAGAGCCTTATTTGAGGAGGAAGTCATTATATGAGTCACTGAAATAGGGGTTTTCTAAGAAAATCTGAAATCATATGTTGTTTGTTTTTTTACACCATACTGTAATTGTACAACAGTGGTAAAACATTTTTGTTGCGAAATATAAATGTAATCATTATATTTTGCTTGTATGATCCCTCCATGGCAAGACAGTACATGTATTTCCCGTAGCTTTTATCTCTGCCACTGGTAGATGCTTTCTGCTTTCAACCTGACTGGTGACTCCATGTTGCCTCTGGCTCGGTGCTGAAGTGAAAGATGACTTACTTTGTGGTCTTCGTAATGGGCCTGCGATTGCCTGCAGAGCCCTAACCGAGCTGTCTGACTTCCAGTCACCCTGTCTGACCCATGCAAGTTCTCCATGCATCAAAGGAATATTTCACCTTGAAAATATTCTTTCATTTGTATGTACTATTAATCTGAAACGATCAGTGCATGCAGACTGTTATTTTGTGATGAAATGTACCCAGTTTCCCTTAATTTAACCTGTCAATTTATAATTCTGTTAATTATTGTAACATTTTTTTTTTTTTTATCATTGCAGAAAACACACCGGTGTAATTAATAGCATAAATAACGAGTGCATTCCATTGGAGAGCTTGCTATTGTTCATGCCGGCTACTGGGACATCTAAAGGAGTTTAGCCATCGTTAATGTTATTACTTGCACCTGTGTTTTTCTTTGTATAACAAGTCACAACATCTGCTGTGTAAAAAGTCATACAGGTATGAATGTAAAAATCTGACTTCCACAGCAGCAGGAACATGTTTGTGATCATCACTGAAAATGTCTTGGAAAAGTCCTGACAAATTATAAGTGGGAACTCTTGTGTCTGAATTTTGAAAATACCGTCAATACTGACTGATATATAAACATATTATTATGCATGCTAACTAACATACTGAGAAATCTCGGTCTGGCTTTTCAACTGAATCTTGTGCTGAATGTTTTCTGTAAAGTTATAGTTTTTTCTCTTGGAATTTACTCTATAATTACTTTAATACTCTACACTATAAGTTAAGTGTATTGAACTTCTTTTCAGCCATCAGCACAGTAACCATTGGTAATTCATTCTCTTCTGCTGGAAGTGTAAAACAGCACCATATTTTATTTCACCGCTCTGCTGCTGATGCCATCTAATATTAATATTAAATCAGCCACCCAGCCATTACATTCCCTAAAAGTAGCTTCTTCAGAATATCTTTCATCACAGCTACGAATACATGCTGAATTTATTTAGTCTGTTTGCTAGAAATGTTATTTGAAACTGCCAAAAGAGTGTTACTTTTAGCATTGTTTGTCAGTCTTTCATTGGTCTGACTTTTTAAGTATAAATTGTTGAGGACGAGTGCCCCCTTGTTTCTGTCAGATGTATAATATAAATAAAAAAACAATGCATTTCACTGACTAAAGGTCATTCATGATTTTACATATTCTATTTTCAACCATAGATGCCATACTGCTGATACAGTAGTTGTTGATGTGATAGTTTATTTTAGGGACCTCACTGTCACACAAAAAAACAGACTGAAATTCTTCTGAATCATCCTATAGTGTTATTGTGCTATCATTAAAAAATCCCCATAAATGTTGATAAATTGCTATGCCCCGTCTTAGTATATGTTTAATTGTGAAACCACAATATATAATAGTTAATTAAGACAGTCTTTGAGTGTATTTGCTCATGGAGTCTGCAGTATAACATAGTCAGCACTTTAAAAGTAAAGAAGTTTGAAGAAACTCAGTAAGTTCGGGCCAGCTAGAGGACAACAATTAACAAATGTGGCTTGATGATAAGCATATTTCAGAATAATATTTGAAACATATGGTCTTTTATTTAGTAGCATAATTGTTATTATTTTCTTATTTAGACAGCAAGGGCCCAGAGCTATTAATTCAGCACATTTGGTTCCACATTTAGGCACTTAATCACTTGACGTCTGCACATATCAAATGTACTTGTTAGTATATTTTGGAACCCTTTTGTACTGATCCTGTACATAATACAGCAATATTACAGTGTTGAATATTTTCACATCATATCAAAGGATGTCAGCAGTACTGTGTCTATATCGTTTATTCACTGAAATGTTGCTGCACCTTAATTTTTGACTTTATAAATAAGGCTCACAAATCAGTTAAGTTTGTCCGCTGTTTGTCCATTTTGAGCAAAAGGGTTTGAGCCAGCAGATATATGATCCGTCATGTGAGCGCGGGGGAATGTGTCCCCTGTCATCTTCCAAAAAGCTTGCTGAAGGCCCTAAATAATGCCTCTCTGATGTGTCTAACTGAGCCAGTGCCTACAGGAAAACACAGAGACCCTTGATGGGAACATTGTCCCTATTGCTATACATAGGGAGATACAGGACAGATTAAATGTAATGTCTAGTGTTGGGCTATTTATGAATTTCAATCTACAGTATCTTTTCTTAAACAAATTGCTATAATGTCCAGTAGGAGCAAGCTCAAATCGCGGCACCGGCAGATGCCGCGCCGGTACCGGCAGATGCCGCGGATGCCGCGCCGGTACCGGCACATGCCGCGCCTGCTGTGGCATCTCTGGACATGCCGCAGCTCTCTGGACATGCCGCGGCATTTCGGGACCTGCCGGGAGCCGCGAGCCGCACCTGCTGTGGCTCTCTGGACATGCCGCAGCATTTCGGGACCTGCCGGGAGCCGCGAGCCGCACCTGCTATGGCTCTCTGGACATTCCGCGGCAGTTCGGGACCTGCCGCGAGCTGCCGTACCGGAAGCTGCCACTACTTTAGAGGCAGCATTTCCGATGGCACGTCTCAGGTGCCGGGGCACTTACGAGTTGCCACTCATGTGCCGCCTGTGTTTGAGAGAGTGTTGCCGCAACTTGCTTAAGGTCCTGTAAGGTATATATAATATGTGACAACACATTAAGGCAGGGATAGCCAACACGGTGCCTGCGGGCCCGCAGGGACCACGTGAGTCACCCGCAAGGTAAAGTAAAAGTAAAAAAAAAATCACATTTTTTATCAAAAACGCTTCCATTAAAGATTTGAAAATGACAATATTTAATATAACATTTAAAAACAAAACAAAAATTCGGACTCTATATATGAACTCTGACCATTTCTGAAGTCAATGTTCAATATTGCGCGCATGTCAAACCACTGACTAAACAAACTAAACGGCCATATGTTATTGATCGGCGATCACTTGTAAAGCCTAACAGTTGTCTGCAGGGTCAGCGGAGCACTTTCTCCAAGAGATTCCTCACGCTCCGCTGCAACAAGGACCGTTACAGGAAAACATTCCTGCCTATGGCAATACGACTTTACAACAAGTCACCGCTTGCTAGATCCTCTGTGGATTAATTCATCACTATACATACTTTGCACTTTGCATTTTGCACTACCTATTGTTTACATTTAATTTGCGTAATTAACGAATACACTCTGTGGCTGTAAATATATTTCATTCCAGTTAGTTGTATTCTATTCTTTTGTGTATGTAAGAGCCACAAGTATGTTTTTTGTTTAATTAATATTTCAAGAGTGTTTATAATTTAATATTTCAGAATTAGGCTCGCAGTTTAGGAACTACATATAAAATATATTGAAAGATGTTTATATTAACAATGGACGCTCGAGCCAAGGGATATAATGACGTCATGATGGCAGCAGGTGTAAGCAAGAGTTGCATTAGGCATGAGAGCACACAGTTCTTTTACCGTATGACCGCATGTCCGTATGATCGTTTATTAGTTTGTGTGTATAATGTTAGTGTTTTTTGCTGCACAAAATAAAACGAAGAAAAAGGAAAAGAACGGTCTGCTGTCATTCGCGTGAGAAGACTCAATGTGTCGCAGCTCTTTAGCGGCTTAACAAAAACACGCCGACGGAACGCCGCTACAGTGTATATTTATATATATATATATATATATATATATATATATATATATATATATATATATATATGTATATGTATATATATGTATATATACACGTCTATTTTACTTTTATTTTATTTGTATATATCTTTCATCCCTGTTGCTTCCTTATATATTCATCTTTTATCTTGTGTGTTTATTTGTATCTTAAAGTTGTACGGCGCTACTATGACAAGAAATTTCCCCTTGGGGATTAATAAAGTATATATCCATCCATCCATACATCCATCTATTTGCAGGTCAAGACAAAGAGCCTGCGGAGCTTCATAAATGACGTTTCTGACTTCGCATATCGAGGCTCTGGAAATATTCTTCCAAAAGCCTGAAAAACACTGCAGTGACAAAGCCTGAACACTTTGTGGTTGTCATTAAAACTAAATATTAGTTATTTTTTGAACGGATATAACTTTATTTTCATTTTTCTAACAAAGTGAGAACACTTTTTTTTTCCTACCATCATTGTCGTGGAAATTATTGTTAATAATTATTGTGAGGAATAATTAACATTGATATGTGATCAACAGTCACTTCACATATATTATTATTATTAATAAAAGGTGATCTGTGCAACTTTGTTGTTCAGGAAGTTTGTATCAAACAAGTATTATTATTTTGTACCCTTGAAGTAGCTCTTCAAGTGTAAAAATATTGTACATGGATTTATATAAATGTAAAAATATATGTAAGCAAATTGTTCTGTTACTATGACATTAATCCATTTAATTTAGGGTTAAGAAACCCACATTACTCTATGAAAGATTAAACTTAAAACAGAAGAAAATAACAAAGACAACAATTATACGCACGTTATTATGGGGCAGTGGTTCTGAACTGCTTTAGCTAATATTAAATAAATTAAAAAGTTGGGAATGAAGCAAACTATCACAAATAGTCCGGCGTGTAAACTCACGCAAGTAAAGCGTGTTGTGAACGCAGTATTGAGGAGTGTGAGTACGGCACTATGCTGCATTAAAAATTCCTTCAAAATAAAAGACCCGTGACTCACTGAAAACGGGTCTGACACAAGTGCTTTACGAGGTGCGCCACGATTTAAAAACTAGTGGCAACTGCTCCGGCACGGCAGCTCGCGGCTCCTGGCAGGTCCCGAAATGCCGCGGCATGTCCAGAGAGCCACAGCAGGTGCGGCTCGCGGCTCCCGGCAGGTCCCGAAATGCCGCGACATGTCCAGAGAGCCACAACAGGTGCGGCTCGCGGCTCCCGGCTCCCGGCATGTCCCGAACTGCCGCGGCATGTCCAGAGATGCCACAGCAGGCGCGGCATGTGCCGGTACCGGCGCGGCATGTGCCGGTACCACCGCGGCATGTCCAGAGATGCCGCAGCAGGTAAGCGGCAGGTGCCAGTGCCGCGATTTGAGCTTGCCCTCTCTCATAATGTCACTGCATAATAGCATATCACCAAATCTTAAATGACGATAGCTCAAACACAGGAGCAAGGACAGTGGAGTACCGCCTTGGTGGGCATTAATATGAGTGGACATCTGTAGAATGTGTTCTTTTAGGTAACAAAAAGACTTTATAACTCTGCTAATATACATAGTTAGACAGTCAACTCAATTTGGTACATGCACCCAAAATGGTCCTAGTTGAATTGTTGAAAATCAATTAATTATAACCTTAATAAATACTTAAAAGTGAGTCTATGTAACATTTGCTGAACAGTGCTCCATGTACAAAAAAGTGACATTTACAACATAACATGTAAGTGCTGAAATGTAGTGTATACGTATAGCAAAGTCGTAGTTAGCAGACTGTCTCAGTATTAATAACACAACAATATTCATCCAAAGTTGGCTAATATTTGCCACCATAAGCTATTGGTCATACCAGACCAAGTATGGCTGTTGCAGTTAGACAGCAGGCGTACGTCCAAAACCACTGCAATAGACAAACAGTCAAGCTGGACAAAAAACATACTGTGTGCTTCTTGTCAGGAGTAACAAATGAGTGAATGAATCTCTTTTAATACCATGTACACTTTTCTGCATGGTTGCAGGGTTAAGTGTTTGCTGGGCTGTGGTCCAGACAGCTGATGCGTGTCTCAGCCTGCTGAGCTGTTTGCCCCCTCTGAAAAAAAAAACATGGTGCTGGGTGTGTGCGAGACATTCTCCCTCCCATCCATACTGTCACCTCAGCTGTGCTTGGCATCACTACCACTCCCCTCCTCCAGCCCTGAACAGACACCATTCCTCTATACACAGATAAAAGACACAGAATGTGCAAAACATTTTAAGATACTTTTTTTTCAATTAAAATTCTCTCCTCCCAGACTTTCCTCCATCTCAATACTGACATTTTTTATTTTAATTTTGGTATAACAACAACAGCTCAAAGCAGTCACATACAGTATATGCTGCCACCTTCCATAAACAGCCAAAACATAGGAAGGACTTGTGAGGCGCTTCCTCAGAGGCAGTTGACAAGGCTTCTTAAATGTGTTTCTCTGCTCCTAGGGTTCCATCCACCTCACTATTGAATTATACCCTCTTGTTTACCATTTTCCCCACACAAGAGAACAAAAACAGCTCAAAGCCAAAGGAGAACAGTGTATAATAACAGTGGAGCCACAGGAGCCCCGACAGTGTCATGTCTGTGTCCTAGTAGCTCAGAGATTGTACTGGCTGCAGAGAGGACAGAATGAGTGTGGAAATGAGGTCTGAGGTTTGTGTGTGCTGTCAGGATCACACAGCTTACTAAATAAGTCATATTTTATTGATCATAGTGGCTTGGAGTATCAATTTCTTACAGGACGTTATCATCTCATGGTTGTTTAACTCCATCAGCAATCAGTTTTCCCCTTTTATGTCTCAAGAATTGGCTTTAAAGTTGGAAATAATCATCTGATTCCATACTGCCTGATATCATATAAGCCTAAAGCTTTTCTGTATCAGAATATTCCAACTCTTTGTTCATGCTATATGATGTGAACACTGAGTGAAATATTCAAACCCAAGACTCAGTGTTTTTTATTGTTGCCACCATCAACTGGAAATGGAGGGATCATACAAGCAAAATATAATGATTACCTTTATATTTCTCAACAAAAATGTTTTATCACTGTTGTACAATTACAGTAGGCTATGGTGTAAAAAAACAACATGATTTTTGATTTTCCTCCTCAAATAAGGCTTTCTTGTCCTGATGATGTGAGATTCAATCATGTTGTCGTTCTTTTACTCATTTCACCCAACTCCTGCACTTATTTCTGGTGTTGTTGTTGGTGGGACTTTCTTTTTCCACTGCCCACATTTTCTCATCACTATCTCCTTTTATCTGCACATCTTCCTCTCTCTCGTCCATTGTTAAAATCCTCCCATATGCTAAGCTCTGTCAGAGCAGGTGGCAAACCACAGGTGGACCCCACACCTCCGCTCGGACTGGCCTCCATTCGCGCACCCACATTCATGTTGCCACTAGGCACACTGGGCCGGGGAGGGAGGGTGGCCAGGAAGTTCCCTTTCAGTTCGATGGCCAAGTGGTTTGACTTTTTAGTGGCCTTGAAGAAGGACACATATCCTTTTATTATCTAGCTCTTTTATGAATACAAAAATACATGTCCCCTCTTCCCACTGTATATCACTGTTTTTTAAAGAATGGATTAAAAATTGTGGTATAGCAATTAATTTCGCTAATCACATTTGAGCACATAAGTGATTTATTGAATAACATGAATTAGTGGGATCACAAATACAGTGTGAAAGTGCTGTCTTTAAGAAGTGAATGGTCTTGGTTAATGAAATTCAGAGATTTATTTCTCTGAAAATATATTATTAAAAGCATTGTGCCAGTTCTCTGGGATATTGGTGACATTTAACAATTCATTCAAAGTTAGTGAACTGGGACATTTACTGAATTTACAAGTTTTGGATCCTATTACAGTTTACATTTAATGGTTAGGAAATAAATACAAATACATTTCAGATAGCTTTACAGTGCCAGCATTTGAGTACACACTGCCTGAGGCCAATCGTCCTATGCAATTTAGAAAACTTGGACTCAATGGCCACAGCATTTTCCACAGCTGGACATTTCTCAGAAATGTACGGTATATTATGTTCAGGCTGTTTTCATTCAATCAAACTTGAACAACAGTATACATATAAATGACTATCTTTTATCCTATTGCAATCCAGGTACATGTTTGTCATCAAAAGGTTCCCTCCAACACTGAAGCACTTGTACGGAGTGCTAGCTGGATGCACTTCAACAGGAGACACATGCTGAGGGGGTGGAAGGTGTGACAGGACTGCAAAGCTTTACAAATGGATAAAAGAACCCCTCTGTGGATATGTCGAGGATGTGCTGAGAATAAAAGGAGAGAAGAGGACAGGGTCAGATGAGACAACTCCATGTCTGTCGTCTTGGCGAATGAATCACCTCCCACAGCTTCATGATAGTTACTTTAATACAAACCTCTCCTCTCGCTTTCTTCCTTTTATTGAGGCATAATTTCTGCAAAGGCACAAAACACTGTAACGTGAGTCTGTGTGTTATCTTAGTAATACTTGAGCACACAGCTGCCATCTCTTGAATAGGCTTTTTCTATTTGTTCCACTGTGTCTCTTTTTCTTTCTTTTAGAAATAAATGTCTGCCCTTGGGGTACAGAACTCTTTGTGACTATTCGAAAGATGTGTACCTCCATAGCTGGTGAGTGATTTGTTTTTCACCTTATCACATAGGTTAAAATCATTACGCAACCGTCAATTAAAATATTCTGCTCAAAGGTCAATATATTATTTCGATGTATTTTTTTTATCTGACACCATCAACACCATCAGAATGGATCCCTACAACTCCAGCCATCTATAAACGTGTACTGTTTGAATGGGGTGTGACATACCTGGCTATTTGTCATGGCTTCATCTGTCATGTTTAGAAAAGGTGTGCTGACAGAGACAATAGGCAAATAGGCTGTCCGATTTTACAAGCTGCCAGTTAATAGAGCGGAGCATCACTGTCATTTTATACAGTTTTTGGCTTATGGTAGTCAAGAATGTGGTACCACTTTCTAACAAAGCAAACTGTATAATAGATTTATGAAATGTAAATAATGGCTTTAATAAATAGCTCACTAATGTTTTCGAGATCTATTCTGAGCCATTGATAAGAATAGCTTTTGACTTGTCAGGTTGTAGAAAAATCCTTTTCCTTTTCTAGAATGACATCTGCTTTTTGTTTTTGAAGAGCTATTAGGAAGAACCTCCAATGGCTATTTGATTACTTACCTTCTGGAAAATTGCTGCAGAGCATCTGAACCAAAATTCATTTGTTAACATTCACCGCAGCAGACTGGATGGATTAAATACACTCCTTTATTGATGACTTACTAATAATACATAATAATAATAGTAATAATAATAACAAGCACCTCTTTTCCCTGCGCATTGAGCGACAACAATAATAATAATAATAATAATAATTTGAATTTCAATAGGTCCTCGACTCTGACTACGTTAGTGCTCGGGCCCTAATAATAATAATAATAATAACAATAGCTTAAATTTTTCAACCACCTTTCAAGGGACCCAAGGATGCCTTGAATATACAGTATGAAGGCAGAACAGGGCCCTCTTCGTACCTGGCTCAACAAAGTCGAGCAAATGTCCTATTATCCAGCTTAAATTAGCAAAATGATTGACATCAGGCTAACTCTGTTTCTCCACGGTTGATCCGTGTTGAAACGGTCTCGTTAATTCTAACCAGACGTCAGTCATCTGGATAAATGCGAGTGCCCGCTCCTCTTCAGAAGGGATAATAATCGAACACTGACACCACGATCTTCTACCACGAACAGTACAATGGCAAATAAACTCAGAGGAACCTTCTTTTTTTTCTCTCCGCTGAGAAGAAGGAGATGATCATGAACGCATATGAGGAATTCATTACCTTAATCATGGCAAAATCTAATGCTGCATTCACAGCAAACGTTTTTGCAACGTTGTTGGTGTGAACGCAATTTAACACCGGCCCCGCTGCGAGATATAAGCGTTGCAAATATATCAGACAAGTTAAATGCGTCAGTGTTGGGAAAATGTAGCGGCTAATTTTAAGTGCTTCATCACCCAAATCAATCAGATTATATTTATTTAAATGCCTGCCTGTATAAATATATACTTATGAGGATATGTGTACTATGCACGTATGTGTCATGTACTATATATGTGTATATACATGTATGTGTAGATTACCATATAACAAATTTGAATATGTGTATGGGCGGATCAGTATGTATGTATTATTCATAATCAGAAAGTCAATCAATTGAAGCAGTGATAAGTATTCTCATCATGAGTCCACCTTAATCATTTTCTACAATAATGATATGTTTGGTATACTAATAACACTGTCATATAATTATGAGTGCTTTCAACACATCCATAAATTAAGCGCTAAATGAATGTTACGAACAGCACGGCATGCAGTGGCTTTCCCGATGTTCTCTGCATCGTCGACACTGTACAGAAATGTACCGCTGGCAAAAAAGCGCAAGGCTGCATAGAGTCTGTGAGACGGTCGATGCTCTGCTGCGCCGTGTGCTGTTCGCAATGTACGGCTCGAGGAGCTCTCGTAAATACATTATTCATTGTCGGCAGAATCTATAGCGCCGCGTACAGGAAGTCATGATGATGTGAGAACGGATCTTGGCGATCTTGAATAACTCTCTCCCTATAAAACTAATATAACTAATATCGCTCCTTCATCAATGAGGAAGGGAGCTAGCTTTTTTGTCCGGTGGGAGTGGCCAGCTTATCCAGTGAATTTCAGTAAGCCTGCACGGGAGCAGGTTTAAATTTTTGGCTGTGTTGCTATGGTGATTTTTCTAAACTTGCTTCGAAGAACCGAAAAGCCTGACCTACGTCATCTTATCCTGAAAATTAGCCAGCTAACTCAGTAAGCCAGCTACGAAGAATAGGGCCCAGATAACACATAAACAAAAAAATGCATGTAGATGGTAAAGAGGAGGTGTCTGAGCAAAGAGCATGGGGGATGTAGGCCTTTGTCAGTAAAATTATCAATATTAACCTGTCTTTTCTCTTTATTTTCTGTTAACAGAAAAACCCACCTATGATGCTTCAGGCTCCTCGTCTTTACCAGTCACAGCTGCTCCTGCTCATTCATTGGCTGACCTGTCGGTGGCGGAGGAGGTGCCTTTCTCAGTCATCCATTCAGATGGTGACTCCGAGTCTGAGGGAGAAGGTTTATCAGGGCAGCCTGCCTTTTCTTCTGTCTTAACCGTCATGGCAGGAACTGTCAAACATCCAGTGAGCCTGGATCAAAGTAGAACCTTGCCAACCATCACCAGGGACGAGACCCACACCACCCAATGGCCTTCACATAGTTCCAGCCACGGCTCAGAGATGTCCTCCTCATCTTTGTCTGTGGGAGACAGGCTCACCCTCGCCAGCTCAGGTCTGACTTCCAGCATGCATCACCAACACACCACTCCACCTCCGGCTGTTACCATGACATCAACTGTCTCAAGGCCATCACATGTGTCCTTTATTGATGGAAACCGGAATGGCTCATCATTGACAGTATTATCTTCTTCATTGTCATCATCAATGTCTTCATCAGCTCCATCTACGTCCTCTGTATTAACATATGCAGTGTCTCTATTTTCTCTATCGTCTTCTGTCGGGTGGATAAACAAAGCTGCTTCATCTCAAGGTCAAAGGATTGCCCCTCAGACATCACCAGCAGCAGACTCTCTGGGTTGGACTGACCGTCTAACAACCACACACTCCACTACACATTCAGGTGTTCACATACTAGCAGTGACACAGGGACTACAAAGCACAACAACCAAACCATCTCAGTTCCCAAGTGAAAGTAGCATTGAAAAGAGCACTGAAGTGACTAAACAATCATTATACTCATCAGAATATAACATCTATGGAGTGAGTGGAGCATACATGAGGATTGCACGCACAAAAGTGATCAAGACACCAGCAACCAGCACGTACACACCATACTCTGCTCATAACCATGGAGATTTTTTTTTAAAGATTTCACATAAAACTACTCAGACCCAGAACCCAGGGATAAACTCTGTATCAGCCAGTAATATTGAAATTAGCGCCTCATTTTACTCCAATCAAGAGAAACAAGCTGTTCAAAGGCAGCAGGGAGCTTTACAAAATCCCACATCAGCACTGCTGTCTGCCCATCCTAAAGGCTACTCAGTTTCTAATCATGTCACACAGCTGATGTTAAATCCATCAGCATATACGGAAAAGGAAAACAAGACAATGGAAGATATTCAGTCTTTTGTTCACAAAAGCGTTGGAGATACAGTCATGTCGCTTCTGAGTTCACATGTAAATCCAACTGTATCACCGGCAATGACACTCAGACCCACTGAGACTCCAGCAGGTAAAACGTCTCTCTCTGAAACTGCAATCACTGAGCTAACACCAGACCACTCTGGCATGGTGTCCTCAGAGCATGCATCTAATCCTGGTGATTTACTGATGGCAGCAGGTCACGGCAACCCCAGAGGTCCTGCCATCGATATACATTACAACCAGGGTGAGATAGCAGCAGCAGCAGCAGAACTCAAATCCATGTCCACTCAAGCTTACCCAAATAACTCACTTTCACTCATAGGGTCGAGGCCGCAGTCCAAAACTGGTTCCATCCTCAGTTCAATCACCAGAAGGGGAACGACTTTCTTCCCATCAAAGTCAGATTCGCTTCCGTTGCCAAATAACATAGTCATAAACGTTCAGGAATTTGTAACACAAACAGAATCACCCAAATTCATAACTCAGGAGCGTAGAGGATGGACAATGCCAAAAATGATATTTGCCTCCAACAGTAGGACAGTACCTTTTTCTGTTTCAGCGTTGCCAGTTAGGTTTGCAAAAGAAATTACCTCTAAAACCATGAACAAAAGTATCTCTCACCCCACTCGGCTTACGTACTTATTGCCTTTGTTTCTCAGCCGCAGCCCAAACAACACTGATGATAACACTGGTTTGTCTGCCAATAGTGACGTTACTTTTGCAGATCAACCCAAAGCCTCATTATCATTACAAATTACCCCCTCACAAAGACCTTTTCAAACGAGGTCTTTACTTACGTTTTTCCAAAAGTTTCATACAACTCAACCTCTTAATAAATCTCATCAGACAGTGTTTTCAGCTGAAATCTTTGCTCATGTTATAAAATCCGAGAGAGCTTTTGAGTTGGAAACACACACAAGCAGTTTTGAGCGGCCTTCTCTTTCCTCCTGGTCTGAAATGACCCTGATACCGAGGACAAACTCTGCTTATCGCTCTAAGGAACCAATCACCAGTATGAGAAGTGATGGATCAACTTTGGATTTAGGCAGACAAAGAACCATTCCCTCCGCAGCTTCCTCTGCTGCAACTACTTCCTTCAGTGATGGACAAAACAGCAGTGGTTCTTTTAGTGCTATTTTCAGCTTTGGCACAAAATTAATGGCACCATATACAAAGTGGAAAACCACCACGCCTGTGTCTTTTCAAAGCACAGCCTTTGAATTAGAAGATACATCTATTGGCTTTGATTGGGCAAATTCTAATTTCCAAGCAGATGGCCCGTTGTATGAACATCCAAATCTGGAAGATGGACAAGAGGGTAATGTGCATATATTGAATTCAAGTGATCAAACTGTAGTTGCCAGTGATCCAAATTCCTTTTATCCTGCAGTTCATTCATCTTTTACACATGTTAAGGACACATCAGAATATAAAAAAGAGAAACTGAATTTATCCCCAGCTAATCTCAGATCTGCGGTGACTGTCAATGTACAACAAGGAGTTACTGTAAACACTGCATGGGGTTCAGATGGCTTTCCGCCCTTCTCTCATACAACTACTGACTCCGTAACATCTTCAAAAGCTTCTTCTCTTGCATCGGTGTATAAGAGCAAGCACAGCCCCCCTCTGGCAGATGATGACTCTCTTGAATATGCTGCTGTCACACTTTCAAACAACCCTGCACTCAATTTCTCTGGCACTGACAATATCAATAACACAAGGGATTCAATACTGAAGGGGTTAACCCTTCCAACAGAGCTGCGGCCATCATCCTTTTCATTTCATTCATTATCATCAGAGACTTCATCATCATCATCATCATCATCATTATCAGAGACTTCACCACTATCATACAGTAGAAGAAACAAAGCTTCTCATTCATCCTCCTTACATAGGATTCCTCCCACCTCAGTGTCTTATAAACCCTCATTGGCATCATTGGCATTGTCGACGTTACGTACAGCTGGTAAGATATTGTCAATAAAACCAACCATGCACCCAGGCACTGCATCATCATCCATGTCTGTAAAAGCTCCATTTCCATCCTCTTCACCAAGTCTGACCTTATCAATAGATCCTGATCATTCAGAGGAAGTGACTGAGATGTTTGTTGTCCATACAGAGGCGGGGACAGATGAGTTAACTGCTGGAACACCCAGGGCAGATGCGCACACTTTCCCCAAAGAAAAAACAACCAGTTCAGCCCCCTCTCAATCAGTCAGAATCCCCATTTCTGCTGGGCCCACCGAGAGGACATCTCAGGTATCACCTCTGCACCCTCGACAGGACACCCCGACAGACTCTGTCCACCTTACCACCACAACTGTAGCTTCAACTACCAAAACTAAACACCCCACCACTACCACGCCTTCCCTGAGAGTCACCACCGTAAACACACAGTCTATCACCACTACCACAGTACAGCCTGCACCTGTGACCAGGAGAACGACGACCACAACAACTAGGACTCAAACCAGCAGGAGAACATTCACACCAACTTTTCCCAGAACGAACCCTCCCAGGGAGACCTCCGGCATCTTTATATCCCCTTTTACCACCACCACAGAGGCTCCACCACAGCAGTGTAACATCACAGAGAGATTGTGGGTGAAAACAGGTAAACAATACTTCTGCCACAGTCTGAGCAAAATTATTTGAATTATAAAATCGTATTATTTTTCAAACCGGTTTTGTCTGCTGTATGTCTTGATTTCGCCCGCTTTTGTCTCTGTCTCTATATCCCTCTTAGTTGTTTCCATTTATGTGAGAAGAAACAGGCTGGACAGCATTCAGAGGCAGAACCTGCGAAGGGGACTCAGTCAGGGCCTCCGGAAAGCTCTGAATGATACTTCTGCTCAAGCACAGGTCAGACTCTTGTCACTGTTGATCACTCAAGACAAATACAGCTTCTGCAAGTAATAGATATGCATTTTACATCCATATATCTATAGACTCAAACTGTGGCGTCCTTACAAACAGAATGATATATACATTTAATGTTTCTCAGCAAAGCACATTGTATGTATACTTGAGGCCTAGTGAATGCTTTTAATGCATTACCTTACACTACCAATTGTTGATGAGTGAAATAGTGTGAAACCAGGACTGTGTATTATGTGCTCATGCATCTGCATCCCCTTCACCCATGCACGAGATACCGACAAAACCGACACTATTCAAAACTCCACAGCCCTTTAGTAGCATAAACTCCTCAAGGTGCCTTTAATATATGTTAACTTCACAAATGTATAAATGAGTATAGCTGAGAAACGGTAGCAACTCATGTAAGAAGTGATCACAAATTCTCTGATACTGATAATGTCACTAAAGCGACTTTGAACAGAGGGTAGTAAAATGTGTTATTGAGGTTATTGAGGTGTCATTTCTGTATTTGTGATGGACTTGAGAGCAGCTATTGCTTCATAGACGCAGGTCACTGGTTACCATGGTGATTAGGGAACCAGGGTGAAGGGCAGACAAGATATTAAGACTGGGAGTGGAGACTCAGCCGAACGCGTTGATATGCTTGTTATGTTTGTAGAGTTAAAATGTGACTGTGAGACTGTGGAGCTGTCAACTCACAAACTGTCAGTTTGCTCCTCCTGCCTGAGTGTGTGTGTGTGTTCGTGTGAGCGTGTCAATGGTTGTCATGGTGAAAGCACCGGGGTGAGGGGCAGACTGGACTGTGATTTTCAACTGAAACTCTTGCTTTTTATCAAAAAACTAAAACGCCAAAAAAAAAGAATCATTAGAGAGATAAGACTCTTGTGAATCCAGAAATGTCCTTTAAATGTTTGTGGGGTGTAGAAATGAGAGTGTAAGGGCAGTTCAGAAAGTGCTCCTGTTTGATTCATGAGAGAAAATTGTGGTCCGGACTTCATGTCGCTTTCAGGCTTGATGACAAAAAAGTATACATTTTTGGATTCCACGACTCATGTGTACCACAAGCACAATATTTCCTACGTTTTTATCCAACAATGGTGTATGAAGAGTGAGAATTGTGGGACTAAAGGCAAAATAAGTTGTTTTTTTTAACAAGTTTCTGTTGCTCCCTCTCACTCAATCCGTGCCATACACACCATTATAAACTCTGAAAAGTTCTGAAAATGTTCCTAAACTTGAACAATGATTACAAGAAAACTGTGCTAGCTATCAAAAAATGGTCAATTGGGCAAATAAACTCCAGACTTGTTAACGTTTTAAACTTTAAATAATTTCTCTATGTTAAAGTATGGCAAGTCACTATGGGCACAAAGATGAGTGTTTTTTTTGCTCTCTTCACACCGAAAACCCCATTCAAGTGAATGGGACAATTTCTCACCGTTTTTTGGGGAAACGGCCGGTAGAATCTCTTAGACAAGTCATAGCACACAATTCCCGATGCAAGCCGCACGTTTTGATGTATTTTGACGCATGTGCTCGCAACGCCGCGGGAGGAGATACTCGCCAAAGTTTTGTGGGACTATGATTATGAATATTAAGCCCGCAGGAGAACATGCAGTGTGCTTGCCAGCAGCTTGCTGGCATCGCCACACCGAACTAAAGGCAGTGTTCGAGTAGCATCCTTAGTTTACATACAAATATTGTAACCTTTCCATACTTGTCATAACTTAATTTAATTATCTCTTCAGCGTTAATACACACACACAGATAGAACAGTTTGACCAGTTGCTTACGATCTAAAAAATTACCACTGTCGGTGAAGTGAGAATACAAATGAATGCAATTTACAGCTGCTGATCTGAATATAATGAACAGAACAAACTGCTTCTTGATCCTGGCTGAATAAGCAAGCTGTTTTCTAACACTGGTGAACACTGAATGGTTCCTAATTGTGCCCTCACCAGAAATCTGGTTTATTAGCATGGAGTGAATTAGACACTTGTACCGAGGACCCTCATGTAGGCTATGTGAGAAGAGATGAGGACTAATATAGAAATTAGGTTGACTGAATGTGTCCCTGAAGGCAGTGGGTGATGTCACTATTTGAGTAACTGTACCAACACTAAAACAAGTTGTAGATTAGGACTGTAGCAGAGCTGGAGATGAGAACTGTTGCTCCAATTTCCTCATATCTATTTATTTACAACCAGAGTTGTCAGAATCAAGTCACATTTCAGCAAAAGGCAATCTTACCACAGCAGTGGACATACTAGATTTTGGTTTGACAAAAACTCAGGAAGACACCAACCGTAGCATTTTGGAGTGCCTTCTGAGTGTTGCAATTTTGAGCAAGTGTTAAGTACATCTGTGTACGCATGTTTCTGTGTGTGTGTCGGTGTGCGTGTTGTATATCCACAATCTGGTGAAATGGCTCGACGTGTTGTATTTCCCAAACTGGAAGTATCAAATAATCAAGAGTGAGGCTTGTGTATTCGTCCTGCCCATGTGAAGGTCAAAGCTCTCATATGTTCACCCTCTTTCTCTCTCTCTCTCTCTCTCTCTCTCTCTCTCTCTCTCTCTCTCTCTCTTTGTAGTCTCTGAAGGTGTCTTGCTTCAGTGCACTCCTGTCACCCATTTCAACATTGCTTGGGTTCCTTTTAGTAGCACTGCTCTCTCATCCAATGGGAAGAAAGCTGTCGGCAAGGGAAATTGCTTCTGTGTTTAATTATAGGTTATAAATGGTTGGGAGGAGAGCGATGTGCTGGGCTGATGCTAAAAAGATGATGAGGAATAGACTAAATGAATTGAACCACAAGGCTAAAACCCTTTTGAACCTTCAATAAATATATAAAGTAAACTATTTTTGTGTCTTGTACTGAAGGCTCTCCAGTGACTTAAAACTTTTAGAAAACTGACTAGATCTGTCGGGATAATCTGCTGGCAGTCTTTCGCTCTCTTTGAGATAGAGTAAGTGGAAGCGTTACCAATCTCTGGCTTGCTGGAAATGCAATCTCTTAATAACACCTTCACATGGGTGACGCCTGAGAGGATGAAGTGATAATAAAGGGCTCTTTTCACAGAGCTCTTAACAAGGCTGAATTGTGAGGAGGCAGAGCGGTGACTCTGCAGCTACAGAGAAGATATGCCCTCAGTGTTTTAGCCGGATCTCCTTGTCAGCGCAGACTTTCAGATGGGTTTAGATAACAGAGCTGAATGGTTTCACCTCACCGGCACACACGTACACACATCGTTTTGCTTCATCTTTCATCAGTTCTTTTCCGGTTGCCATATAAGTCCACCAAAAAGTCAAACTCTTCCTGACAAATACGTGCATTTGTTTTGCATTACACACAGTTAGAAAAACACTCACATTTCACCGGTGTTTCACAGTGATACCTGGCCTCGGTTAGAAGTGAAGGAACATACGCTACTTTGTCCCAAACTCCCTATTTAACATTCTCTCCCATGTCTCACTCATCTTTAGTCTTCTCTTTCTCGCTCCCCAGCCCTTCAGCCCCTCCTGGTTTTCTCTTCACATTTCTGTATTCCATAATCACTCTCTCTCCTGTTGCTTTCATTAGCGAGTGGTTAGAATACACTTAAAGTGCTCCATCAATCTGATACAGTTCAATATTCTGTCATTTAGCTCATTTGCTAATATGACTGATTGACTCTACCTTCTGATCTTGCCTAGAAGACCTTAACAGGAATATATTTTTGACGATTAACTATAAATAGTTTTATTTTTTCAACCGGTGAGGGTGTTATGACCTTGTGCGTCATAAGGTATATCGTATATCACATTATGAGTGTGACTGATGTTTGTGCTGTTTTACCTCCCTGCCTGAAGGTGGTGCAATTCACCCTGTCTCACTGTTGTCTCTGTGCTCCCAACCAGTCTGTAGGGTCGTTGATCTGTTGTACAACTGTAAAATGTAGTCTAAAAAGCAGCCCTGGTAGCTGTAGGCTGTTTTTCTACTCTTTAAGGGAACTAGGTAAGCTGCCAGTATTCTCCTTTCTTTTATTTTGGTACGTTTATTGTCTTGGGCCGGCTCACCCTGACACTTGTTCTACCATCATTTGTGAATAAATCAATACTGTGGACTGGATGTCAGTACTACTGGTTATTCTTGGGAGTGGGGGAAAGAGGGAGGCACTGTTTAATGCTGCGCTCAAGTTTCCCAATAGGCTGCAGTAACAGGGGCAGTGAAACCAGTGCTGAGTTACTCTTTAATATTGCCCACTCAGGTATAAGCATTGTGCAGTTAATTTGCTAACATCGTACAAACTACCAATATGGTTCTAATTTGCTTCTCTACTTTACTCTCTCAGGTGGAGACAGTATTTGGTTCTCCCAACATGACAGTGGCTTATCACGTGACTGGAGGGGACATGGTTTACCCTCCCTCTGTAGTGCTGGAAGGCTTGGACTCTTATGGCCGTGATAAGCTGATTTCAGACCTGCGACAGTACCTCCCCATGGTAACAGCCCTGCCCCTCCCAGTTGCATTATGGAGATCCAGCCCAGCCACTGGCTTCCAGCTGAAAACAGGTCAGGATGAAAGAAAAAATAAGTCGGAGATCAGCTCGAGAGGCTGTTATTTGTCCCTGCTGTGATTGTGCACTGGGACAGGTTCAGTGGAAACTAGGTTTAAGAAGTAATAAAATAAAATAAATCTTGTGATACCTCATCGGAGGAGGAAATTACAATATTGCATGTGTACATAAGAACTAAAATAATGTCTGTCATAATCCAAGTCTTCCCAATATATACATTGCCAAAGGCAGCTAAAAACACAATTCTTAAAAAATGTAATTAATAGTTTTGCCAGTGTACAGTTTTGTGAGCTCATTTAGTTGTTATGTTCTAGTGCTACAGTTTGTGGGAGCAGGCGATGATCCTCGGTCCTGTCGGTTCTCTCAAATGATGGAACAGAGGCTGGAGAGGGTGTTTTCTGAAGCTCAGGCCAAAGTGCTCAACACCAACAACAGACTCTCTGTTCAGGTACTGTAGTGTAATAGTCGTGTAGCACTGTATATATGTTTGCTTCCTGTTACAGTGGTAATGCTGTGATTTGTAACATAATGCCAGTGTTGAAACTTGTGTAGCGTTATGGTGTTCATTGTACCTCAATGGATCAAAACAATCAGCAACCCAACTAGAAGTTAAGGTAGATGGTGAATACTTGAGTTTGCGCAATATTGTTTGCAGCATATTAGAATATGCAAGTTCAACAGTTTACCCCCTGATTACACATCACATTATCACGTGGTTTTGGTGATTTGGCAGCAACAAACAGATGCAAACTGTGTGCATTTTATACAAAATCGGCCCCCTCAGGCTTTGCCTTGTAAACAAGAGCAGTTTCTGAGATGCAAATTAATTATGTTTAAGGAGGCAATGTTTGTATTAATTTTAATGAGCTGCAACATTAAAGTGCACCCTATATTAATGCTAATTTGACAATTATGCATGGGTGAAAAAATTAACACTCCAATATTTTAGCACTCTTTAATGTCTTGCCAATTTTTCAGCCGTTGTGTTTCTTGATGATTTTCCTATTTGTTGAGCCAAGACAACAACTACTATTTCATTTGGTTTTACAATATTTGTGCTAATCTTTTATACATGCACATTACAGTAATGTAATCCTAAGCATTGTATGTGTTCATGCCTATGTATTTCGGTCTTCTTCTCTGACTCTGAGCCTGTACTCTTCTTGTTTTTTCCCCTCCCAGATGCTGAGTGTCTCCCAGGCAGCAGGTTCTCCTGCTGTGTCATTGGTCTACACTGTGAGAAATGGGACTGTCTATCTTAATGGCACCACTGCCTCAAACCTCCTTGGTCAGCTGTCAGCTGAGCTGGTGGGCTACTTCCTCTTCTATCCACCACTTATGATTGCTGAGCGTAAGTTACAATTTGTACTCAAAAATATGTCTGTTAGTCAGGAGTAATTCAACAACCATACAAGAAGAGACACCATACATAGTTATTGTGTTCTCTTGGGATTGATTTGTTCTCCAAAAATAAATTAGATTCAACAACAAAAAAACTAGTGCTGTGCTTTTACTTGTTTTTTCTTTATGTTGAAACCTGCAAGAGGTCTATTGAAACTTTCCAGGCTGTGTCTCACAAAGCATGTTGATCTTTTGTTTTAGACCTTTGGGCAAAGGAACTGATAGTCTATATTGAGTTACTACACTCATAGAAATCAAGACTGAATCCAACCTTAGAAGCTGCAGTTGATTTGATGTAGTGAAAGTAGTTGTTTTCTGATCATTGTTTTGCATTCACATGGACCGGTTTATCTCAGAAGGTCTATTAGACGATGGTAGAGCTCAGGAATTCAATCACTAAGCCTGACTGACATCCAGTGCCTCAGTAATTGGTTGTTTGTGACTGTTCTTCTGCTTTTACGATCACTGTTGTTTTTTAATGATTGAGCCACTTGAAGATCGTTAGATGCAGGGACATAACTAAGCCCATGGCTTTCATCTTTGCCTTCTTTTGAGGGCATACTCAGCCAACCGCTCCATCTTTGTGAGAGTTGTGCTCAGAGAAAAACCAATGAAGAGTGACAGGGAATCAGCGGGAGTCTAAACAGCATCTTAGTAGAGTTCCAATGTGTAGCTTGTTTCAAATGTAAACTGCTCAACAGGAGAGAGATGTAGCAGATGCAGAACTCTGAGATAGAATTGAGACGTCACCTTTATGGAACGCCATTGATCTCTGAAGGAGAGATTCAATGTATTGTTTGACCTTGTTTCCAGTTAATTAAAAAATATAGGTTCAGCAAAAAAACAGCCTACTGCTGATAAAGGCATTTAAGCTGAAGTCTTATTTCATCCATCTTATTTTCCTGTGTCCAACATCAGCCAAAAGTAGGCTGGGTAATAGATAGCCTAAGGTCCAAGGGTTAGCTTAGCTCCCATCCTGGCTCTACTCCCTGTACTCCTTGGATGACGCTTTTTTTGATGCCGTTTGGTCCGTCTGATCTGGCTGGGTGGTTGGCAAGATTTGTTATGCAAGATCATGCTCAGGTTCATAGCAGAGTTGATGCTTGAGTCAGGAATGAAGTCAGGGGCTTCCCTGTATTACCATCTAGCTTTGTCCAATCAAAGCACTTTTTTCTTTCTTGTTCTCCTTTGCTGCCAAGAGTGTACATTGCTGGACCATATTCAGCAGAATTTAGAACCAAAATTTGATGTTCAGTCATTTGCTGTTAAGATTGAAGTACGTTAGATAATATCTGTATCTGGTAAGACACACTGTTTTCCAATCCAGGGGCTGGACTGGGCTTGCCTCCTCAATTAGACGTCAAACCACGAAGAGACCAAAACAAATGTTGTGTTAGTGCACTCTGATACCCTGTGGACTGGTATTAGAGATACATGGATGTCCAGGCTACTTACAAGATCAAAAACGGATCTATTTAAATGTGACCGATGACCAGCTGAACCAAATACCTGGTAGATAAAACACGATCATGGATTTTTTTCATAACTTCACAAGGTTTATGTGGGCAACCTCAATAACCTATAACATAATCAACCAGCCTGCAATGGATTATGGGATACTGAGGGCCACAGAAGATACAGATATTAGATTTACAATCTAAAGGTTGTCTTCCTCTTTCCGGGGTTGCATCCCTTAAATCCAATCTTCAAAGGATGCAGCTCCTGAATTTACTCATCTCTAAATCCCGCCCCTCAAACACAAACTGGCCAATCATAGTGTAGAATCAGCCAGCTCTGACTTGGGTCCGACAATTATACAGTTCTGCTCCATAGACTCATGCACATTTTTCAGGCTGATTTTGTGGATTTCGGGCACAGGTTGTGCAGTATCACTGTCACTGAGGGCAGTTTAGATTTACACACTGTTAATCAAGATGAATAGAATATATCTGCTAGTGAGCATTACATTAAAACTCCTTGTTTTGTGATTGCATTTAGTTAGAAAGTGAAGTTACCCATGGGCAGGATGATTCAGTTAAGGAACAGAGAAAGGATTCCAAGAGAGCATAAATTGCCACAGATAAAAATCCAGGAAGACAGCAGAGTAAAAGAATGAGAGTGTGTGAGAGTGAGAGTGATTTTGCTCTGTTTGTTTAGCAGGCTCGCCATTTGTAGTATTACATTGTTCGCAGGAGGTGTGGGCATATGCTGGCAGCGGCTGCCGCCTCACTTCAAAAGCAATTACCACCGCAAAAAATTAATAGTGGGGAAATCTCATACCACCTTGGGCTTTGTGCTGACAGAAAAGGCCAGGGATCTTACACCACTCTGCAGTGTCTGTTTGCAGCACAGAGTACTGCGTTGTTCCTGTGGCGTTCGTGTAGGTTGGACGGCTGCACTCAGCTGTTTTACTCCCTCTCTGCTCTTCAACAATTTATCTCAGGTGGCATATGAGTGGAGCTGTTTGCAAAATGTTTCTCATTAGACCATGAGTCTAATAACCGCTGATGTAAAATATGCAATATACTTTTAATAATAGCTTTTTGTCTTGGAATTGTAAGCTTTTTCCCCTTTTTGAATGACTTATAAATGCTGGACACATGTATCTCCCATCTTGTCATCACACAACAGCACAGGCTCATGTGAAACCTCCTCGCCGACTAATATTCCACTTATGGAGAGACAATGTTGGACTGATTTTGCTGACAGCCCCGCAGCCCTCTCCATAAGCAATGCTAAAGTCCTTACTGTTCCTTTCACCCTGCTCTCCTGTCATGCCTGAGTGTACATTTCTGTAGTAAGCCTGCTTTCACAGGCCAGTGATGCCGCCTTCCCCCAAACATTGCACCAGCCTCCAGCACAAGAGCTTAATCGAGCAGGAAATAGATGTAAAAAAGACAGAGACAACTAGCGTTCAGACAGCTGAAATCTCTCCTTGCTTTTGTATTTGTCTGACATTTAGAGGTAATGAGGATTTTTACTGAGATTTCCACCACACAAAACTGTCCCCCCTCTCCACAATAAGTTTCAGAAGCTTTTATACATTTAGCCCAGGTTTATAAGCACTGATTTGTCAAATAACACATTTCTGGCTAGTAAGACGTGGCATTGCAGTTATAGCAGTGGGAATACAATTATTGTTGCGCCGAGTGTTAGAAAGGCTGCAGCTCTTTGTTGACATGCTTCTTAAAATTGGAAAAGACATATGTAAGCAAAATTGAAGTGTGAGAAGAGAATCCTGGATTTAGAATAAACTGTGCTTTTAGTTTGGCTTATGTCTTTTTTGTTTAATTTCTCTTTGTAACAACTATTTTTTTTAAGGATATTCTCTTGTTACAATCAAAATAAAACAATTGCATTCAAATATTGAATGAAAATGTCTCCATACAATATACTTCAAGGAAATACAAGTTTTGTGAAGATTGGAAGTCAAGTTTTAAGTCATGGAGATTAATGATCGGGCAAAAATTATTATGTTGTATGTCCTCACAGCACTGGAGTATCACAATCTGAACACCTCCATTGCTACGAGAGACTTCTGGGTTATTACAGGTAGGTGCATCATTGTTTCTTGTTTTTTTTACTTTTTTACTTACTATGCTCTGTGAATTTACTATCTACTCATTAAGTACACATTATTTTGCTTCTTTCTTTACTACTTTATGACACAAAAAACACTGGAACAGGATGTACTGTATGTGAAAGAAATGTACTTTTACAATTATGAATTTCATACAGGGCACTATTCATGGAAAGTTAAACACATCTGCTTATGTTTATAATCTAAACTGTCTTCTTTCACTGGAGCAATTAGATGCACCTGTCTAATGGATTGTTTATTGCTACGTATTTCCATATATTTACAGCAACATTAATACATTTCACACTTTTCAAGGGTGCACACACTTCTTTACTGTATAATGGATGGGCTTTTCAGATCAGGCAGTGTGGCTCTTAACCCTGCACTTACTGCAATGAGAGGCCAAGTCAGTTCAAGGTCATCCCCTATATAATGGGATTTACTCACACTGAACAAGATGTACAACCAGGATTATAGCTTTTCAACTGTTGATAACACCAAACAGATTAAAGTTGCATTAGGGGATGTTTGACTAATAGGGGAGAGGAAGACTCCAAAACAAGCTTTCAGGAAGCACAGGCCAGATTTGCCGTTAGTTTATCAAGTTGGTCTGGCTTATAACAACTTGCCATCAGACACAGAACAACATCAGCTTCCCATAAGGCTCTTACAGCCTGCTGTAGTGCTACTGCTCAGTTGGATGGCATCGTTATTGTCCACAGTAGCTATTCTTTTACATTAAATGGGGACATATACTAGAATATGAAAACGGACGATGCTCAAATGTGTTTTCGTCTCACACACGCACATTTCTAATTTTGCCTCCAGCTTTTCTTTCGTTGTGTGACTCTTTCCTCCCCAACAATGTATTTTCTCTCTTAGCAACCATATGGCCATCCTCTTTTTTTTTATACATTTGCAGTGATCCAGGATGTGGATAACGCCAGCCTGGAGGGACAGTACCAAAGCTTTGCCAGTCTAATGGAGCAGCGGCTGGCAGAGCTGTTTGTGTTGGCAGGTCAGCAGGGCACTCGCTTCAGACGAGCCACGGCTGTAGGCAGCTACACTGTTCAGGTAAGAAACTGGCACAGCAGCCCATGAGGAATGCCAAGTTTAACTTTCTCTGGAAGGCCAAATAGTCTGCGATGCTAAAGGTTAAAGAGTGAAAACAGTAAATCATTCTTATTATGATGGTTTGCCTGAGCGCCCTGGCTTGTTCTTCAGAAGTCTAATGAACGCAATAATCCAATAGTTTTGTTGGCTTATGTTTTACAGTATAAATATTTCATGAGATGTACACTTTGATGTGCCCTCATCTGCACACACTTGCATGATTACTTTTGGTCAGTTAATTGGGGAGCTTCTCAGCTCATCATCTGCTAATTGCTCATCAAAACAAGCCAGAGGGTGAATGTTTTACTAAACAAGTACTCTCTTCTGCCCATGTAGCTTTTCCTCTCATGAGACTCCACTCCTAAATGCATGGTTTTTGCTTTTGTTTTCTGAAATGTAAGCCTCTTCATTACAATGAAACCAGTCATTCAATAACAGCTGATATTGACTTCCTATCTAATCAGATGGTGAGTATCCGTAAATTGTCAGTGTTGAAGAATCCAGCAGAGATGACCTACTACGTCCAGCACAATGGCGTTCCTCTATCGGGCGCGTCAGCTGCCAAGGTCCTGAACACAGTGGATTCTCAGACTATGGCGCTCACCCTCGGCTACTTTGTCCAGCTGCAAGCAGAACGTAAGCACTGAATCTTTCCAGCATTTGACAAGGAGTCAAATAGACAACAATGACGGACAGACATGCAAACCAAAACACATGACTGGGCTGAGGGGAGAAGAAGAAAAGATTGAGAAAGCGCTCTGCTCTCTAATCTCTCTGAAATGCTCCAGGCAGGACCCTGTTAGTTTGGGCTGCAGTCGGCTCACTGCTAAGAGAAAGGGAGGAAGGGGCAGAGGGGGAGACAGAGCTGGTCAGGAGAGAGGAGAGAAAGAAAGAGGGTGTGCTTGTAGATTGTTGCCTAGAATAGCTGAATCAGGCCCACTGTATATCAGGTTGAGCTGTTTGCACTTTGTCACTTAGCATGTGTGTGACGGATGCTTCTGCATGCATTAGCAGGACAGGTGTGCTGTGTATTATACTTCCAAATGGATTCACTGTTATCATCTAGTGTTAAGAGTCCACTGGATATGTAATGAAGTGATGATGGTGAAAAAGTATTTCTGTTTTCAGCTGTGGTCAAGAACCCTCCTAATAACCTTTGGATAATCGCTGCAGTGTTGGCCCCCATCGCCGTAGTAACACTCATTATCATCATCATCACAGCTGTGCTGTGCAGGAAGAATAAAAATGACTTTAAAGCTGATGCCATCGGAAACCTAAATCCCAGAGCTAAGGTATCCATCTTTCTTTGTATGTATGTATACTGTGTATGTATTCATCTCTCTGTATCGAAGGAGGTTGTAATTGATGATCAATTCATTGTTTCAATAATTTTTCAAGCTTATCAGTTATAATAATTAATGCTTTTCTTGGTTTTAAATAAGTGTAAACTGAACATTTTTGGGATTTGGACAGGTCACCTGGAGCTCCGGGAAATTATATTTGGCATACTTCACTAGTTCATTTATAATTAAAAGGATCAATGATAATACTTTATTATTCAGGTCCTCGTAATAAGTGTTAATTGATAAGTAAGGCCCTCATAAGTCAGTATAAAGCTTCTTATTAACATCATTATGTGTTAATACACATATACTATACATATTGGCTATGAAGATGCAACCTCGTTAGCTATGCTCTTCGCACCTCTCCCATCTTGAAAACACACTACATGTTGTCAAGGTTGATACAATGTGAATAATGAATGACATATAAATACAACAACATGTCCTAAGCAGTGTATAAACCATTAACAAGTATTTATAAAGTAAAGTAACAAGTGCTTATAAATGTCTTATAATCCAACAATAAACCTGTATATGAGGCTATTATTAATATGTATATATTACCACATATGTTGTTAATAAGCATGTCTTATCACCTATTCACATATGATTAACATTTATTACACAGACCTTACATAAAGGGTGAAGGACGGTATAGTGTGTAAACTGTGGTTCAGTA
Organism: Myoxocephalus aenaeus; assembly: GCA_038501785.1. NCBI lineage: Eukaryota > Metazoa > Chordata > Actinopteri > Perciformes > Cottidae > Myoxocephalus > Myoxocephalus aenaeus. The sequence goes on from JBAMJR010000137.1 coordinate 187,792, forward strand.
CGTGTCAGTGAGTGATGACGATCTGCAATGATGAATGTGCAAATTACCTTTGTATACAGATTTTTTGTTGTGTTGTATTCTGTTTTTTCGGCATAATACCGTCTGTGTGACCTGTATTAACGCATTGGTAGAATCCTGAAACACACACTGTTTAAAACATTTTCTTTTGTTTTCAGATGGCATATCGGAGAGATGTGGGCTATTATCACCAGGTATCTCCCTTTCTGTATTTCCTCTCATTACCGCTCTGTGTTTTCATCTTCAGGGCTTAACTGTGCCAACAGGGGGATTTGAACGGGATTCTGGGCAGACATCACCTATGATACATTTCAATAAATCCTGCTGTGCTGATGAAAACTAAGGAGTAACAAACCTTTCACAATGCGATTTTCTTGGATGAAAGGCTAGTGTAGCCTATTCTTCTTATAGTAGTCTCCAGATAGCAGACGACTAAGGTTTACAGAGAATGGTTATAATGGAGCTTGTTTTCAGTGTGTGTACCGCCACTTGTCTGTTATGTGTAGATTAAAGATTGAAAACAGTTTCCACCATTATTGCATCAAGGATTTCATCACAATCAAAGTTCTCTCCACCTTCATGTCTGTTTTTTTTCTTCTTCTACCCAGCAGTTCTCTGCACTGTTATACATCAATATAGATAAGGAGAAATGCTAAGTATAACATCCTTTATTTATGAAATTTAAGTTGAGAGAAAGTAATACAATCTTCTATATTAAGCTGTGTAAGCCACTTCGGTGATACTTTCTGAGCAGTTATTACTACACAACAGCTACAATCTTAATTACATTTTAAAGCTTGATTTAATCAGATATGAAATATGATTGGGTTGCTTCTGACAAACCTTCACATTCTATGTGAATATCTAGCCAATTCTTTATAATAAGTACTGTAAAAGCTAAGAAAGAATTCTTGAAATGCTCAAAGATAGTGACTTCTAAAAATGTAAATGAGGCTCTTGCATTGCCTCGTCTATGTTACATTCCCTGTCTGTAAGCCTAACACTTTCATCACACTCCCTTGTTAGAGTTTCCACTTTTGAGACCAGCTAGAATAGCATTTTCACTTAGTGAGAAAACTGGATCCAAAGAAAATCTTTTCTCTCTATATGTGTGTGCTATAGGAAGCGAGAGGATGCATGTTCTTCAGTCAGGGGAGTTTCACATATGGAATTTTCTCCACGACTTGGCTTCATTGAGGCCGTGATGCGTGTCTGACAATTTATGAGAGTGGTCTTACATATTTCATTGTGTCTGTATGTATTACGACTGTGGCTCAATGGTGAGCAGGGTTGTCCTTTAGTCGGAGGATCGGTGGTTTGATCCCCGGCTCCACTAGCCCATGTTGATGTGTCCTTGGGAAAGACACTTAACCCCAAATTGCTCCCGTAGCTGTTCCTACGGTGTGTGAATGTGTGTGTGAATGTTAGCTACTCCTGATGGGCAGGTGGCACTTTAGCCACTGCCATCAGTGTATGAATGGGTGAATTATGTCATGTAGTGTTAAAGTGCTTTGAGTGGTCGGAAGACTAGAAAAGCATCATACAAGTACAGGACTATTTGTTAGTTTGAGGGGTTTTAACTCTTTTGGCCCTTTCGGTAAATCCACTATAAAACACTGATAGGTAGAACACCATGAATCATCTTCCATCTTCTTCCTCCTCCCTGTTATCCTCAAATGTTTAACTTCACTACAATGTTTCTGTGACAGTTGGTAGATCTTATCTTGTCACCGTCCACTGCGATTCATTTGTTTGACAAGAATTTGGATGAAAATTAAAAACAGCCGCCGCTGAATCTGTGCATATCTATTTAAAGGCACAGTAGAGCAGTAATCCCAGTTCAGGTCCTTAAATCCTTCGGACATCTTCTAAAAAGATACACGTTTGAGCTATTATGAGATGTGTCTACGTGACACTTCTGGTTAGGAAATGTATATGTCTTTGTTTCTCCACTCAACTTTATTGCACTGCAGGTATGTGAATAGAAATGAATCTTACATAAAACTGTCTCCTTTGTCTTTCTCTATTTTTACTCAACACTTGTTCATCAGCCGGTCCAGGGTTTTGACTATGCCAAGCAGCACTTGGGCCAACAGGGAGGAGATGAGGAGACCCTGCCTGCCAGTCAGGATACCTTAGTAATGTCTCTACAAATTCGGGACACACCACTTTCACTAGAAAAGGCCTTGCAGCAAGACGGAACTGCCAATAAGAAAAGCCTCACCTCTGACAAACACAAGAGGTATCATTATATGTAAACATACTGACTTTTTCATGTTGTAATTTGTGTCACCAAAAAAAACTCTGCATGAATATAGTTTAGGTGGTGTGGTGGCTAGCACTGTTGCCTCACATCAAGAGGGACCTGAGTTCGCTTCCCGGGCTGAATTTTGCATGTTCTCCCTGTGTCAGCGAGGATTGTCTTTCCAAAGACAGGTCAATTAGATGTGAGCGTGAATGGTGGTCTGCCTCTGTAAATTAGCCCTCTGATAGTCTGGCGACCTTTACAGGGCGTACCCTGCCTCCGCCCAATGTCAGCTGGGATTGGCTCCAGCCCCCTGCGACCCTAAGCAGGATTACGATTACGGATAATGCTATCAAGGACACAAAAAACTATTTTGAGACTGTGTGTGTGTGTGTGTGTGTGTGTGTGTGTGTGTGTGTGTGTGTGTGTGTGTGTGTGTGTGTGTGTGTACTTGTGCACATGGAGAGTTCCATTGCAAATATCACCCAAAAGTAGATGTGTTTTCAAAGTTAGTATACTGAAGTGCACTTAATGGTCGAAAGGAAATTTGTATGCTCCTCACTTTTATGTGTAAGAAAAATATGTACGCTATAATATTACTGCAGGCATTGTGCATAATTAGGATAAAAACATTTTTGGACATATCTGTCAAATCCAATCCAAAAACAACTATCAGTGTTGCTAATATTCATAATGATAAAGAGCATTAAGCGGCGAACATCTGAATATAAATAATCCCAATATTAATTTTCTAACCTGGCATCATCGTTCCCTTTCATACAGTTATTTTCTGCAATGCTTGAGATTTGAAAATAGTAGTACATGCTTACAGTATATGTGTGTGTGTGTGTTCTCTCAACAATTGCACAACTGCTCTGTCAGAAAGCTCCTGGGTCGCATAGAGAGAGGCAGGACGATAAAACACAAAGATCCCTCAGCCCTATTGTTTGTCCTCATTCTACCCTGATGCTGAGTGATAGGCGGTAATGAACAGAGTTCTCTGTGTGGGCAGGTGAAACGGACCATTTTCCTTATCTGACAGTCAGTAGCGCTGTTTCAGGAATGAATTGCCATGTTAAATCATGCCAAATTATTTAATCGAGGAACGCAAAAGGGCGTAATTTTTTAAAGCCATGTTGGATAATGAGATCAAATTAAATGTATGTGACAGAATAGGAAATCTATATACTGGAGGTCCTGCAGTAATGATTTTGCAGAGCCCTGAGGCAGCAAAAGTTTTTAATTTGTTATTCATCAAACTGTTGGTCCTAACGGTTCTCTTCTTGTCATGAGATTGAGTCTCAAGTCATCATTCATTAGTTTATCTGGTTTTCAACCATGTGCTATTATCCCAGGACAGGCGTATTCTCTTTTTCCTGATTTTTCAGAAAGCACACCAAGATAGTAACATCGTAAATGAAAACCAAGTTATAAGTTAGATATTCTGGAACATAGTATGTAGTTTAAAAAAAGATTAGCTTCAGTCTGGTTGACTTTAACTAGCTGCACACAAGTAGCCTACATCTCAAAACCTCAGATCTCATTATGAGATGATAAATAGCTAGTGGAAAAGCAGCTTTCCTGCAAGTGCAACTTCATTTTACTGAAGTAAAGTGCTGAATCCAAGACCATTGGCAGACGAGCGAATCATCTAATCAGGTAGGCTCACAGTTCTTGTTGACATTAGAGTGAAGGTGTGACGTTATTCACCTGTTGAAATTACATCTGTCCCAAAATGCCTCTTGAGTTCTGCAAGACAAGTGAAACTTGTGGGATGATGCCGTGAGGTTACTTTTTCATAAATTAGTTGTATTCATCTTCAAACAGATTTAGAAAGGATGACTTATTAATTCAGGGCGAGAATGCTGGTATGCAAGTTGGATGCAAACACATTTAAAAACATGCATGCAGATATGCGGTACCCAAGCTTGTCTAATTTGCTTCTTCCCCTCGGAAATCCCTTCAGTTTAACACACAGGTCACACATCTGTTAGACTCTAAACAACAACACTGGATCAAACATACAATGCTCTCAAAGAGCCAATGTAAATGTAGCATTCTGTACACCTCAATTCATTATTACACATAACACGTCTTTGACTGGAGCACACAGCTAGCGCTCTGCAGCGCTGCCTCGCCGAGTGCAGGGAGAGCAGCCGCTGTTCCGCTGTCTCTCTTTGCTGTTATCATTTTTACCAGACAATTAGGGGATAGACCACGGTGCTTTGATGTCACTGTCAGCCTTGTGGTCCTCTGAGCCGCTGCTTGATCAGCTCTAATTCCAACTACAGTACAGCTTTTGAAGCTAGTGAAACAAGAATTGGATAAAGCAATTGTTTGTCCAATTAATGTAAGAACTAGTCTTGCTTCACACTAGACATGAACGCACACTGGTTTTGAAACATATGACACATACGTCAGAGTACAGAATGTAGTAGAGAAATTATGAATGAAAACTTGCAGGTAAATGTACAACATACACACACACACAAGGGAGGGAGCGGGGGAAGGTGAGGTTGTTTAAGGGAGAGATGACATAACCTGGCTGAGAGCCCAGCTTCCGGAGAGCTCACTGCCTTTTTCTGTTGCTATGGTTACTTGCAGCAAGTTGCCGAGTGAGGACGGTTCCGTCATCAGCAACGAATCAGAGAAGCTGTATTCCAGCAGGGGCTTGACAGTGCTGAAAGTCACAGCACAGCAGAAACTGACAAAGGAGGAGACGCGCAAGAGGGACGGTGAGAGTCACACACTGATGAAAATACAAATAATGTTTTCTCCAGCTCCTTTGCAGACGAGGTCAGGTGTTTCACAAATGCCCAAAAAATCGTCTCCCATTCTCTTTGTTTGAAGCCTTTTCCCGTCTTTGTTTCTCATGCACACAAGCACCCTAAGAGAAATGCACTGCAGCTATTATTATTTTTTACAGCCAGAAAGGTAGCCACTCAGCAGTAAGCAGAGATGGTACCGATGAATATGCATAAGACAGACAATCTGCTGATACAGTATGTCAGATTAGTTGATGCTGTGACACTCACTCACACATTCAACAATGTAAAAAGCAGAAAGAACATATGAAGTTAAACGTCTTGTGCCCTTCTAAGATGCAAAAGCAGTTTAAGTAAAAGACGTTCAGACGTTCAACTATTCACTGTTTCATTCTTGTTCACTGTCACTAAATGTTCCACGTGTTGGGTGTGAGTTATTAATGTATATACCCTGCTTGTAAATTGGATCGAGTTTACTAGATTCAAATTTACTTAATGGATGGATTTGAATAATTCATCAGCTGAGTTAAGGGAAACTAGAATTGAATCCAGTTTGTCTGATGTCAGATAAGAAATGAAAGTGAAAAGTCTGTTCCTTTCATCTATCACAGAGATATGTTGCCACAACCGTTTGAAGCCAACTATCTTTGTGATCTATCTTCTCCGTCCACTACTTAATTTGCTGACACAGGCGACGGATGTTTGACATAACCCCACATTGTCAGCCACAGAGAGACAAGGTGATGAGGGAGGAGGAGGGTGGGGGGAGCAGACGGAGAGACAAAGAGGGAGTGTGACAGTTTGTTCCCCTTTTGACTGACAGTGCAATGATTAGAGGTATTTGTAGTCTCTTTGTGAGTGAACTCCCTCTCTGTTCTTCAGATCCATATGACACCTCCTCTGGCTCCCTGCAGCTCATCTCCATAAAGCCTGTGGCGGCTCAGCCCCACAACACACACCCTGCATCCTCTGACCGCAGCCAGGACTCAGCCATCGTCAATGGAGAGGTGATGCACATGCACAAATCCATCTAGAGAGATACACAGACTTGTTGAACATTCCATGGCTTGTGGCATTGTATGATTTCATCTGACAAAGCTCTGATCTCTAATGACCACATAAGGATCCAATCAGGTGTTTAAAAAGTACAGTGTTTAAGTCTCAAAATGGGCATTTCCTTGTGGTACTGTAATTATAAGCATATTCCTGCAGCTTCCTTATTTAAAATATAATCTGTTTTATATATTATAAGCTCCTTCAAGTGTTATTCTCCAGAAAATGATATAAAACAATCTGTACAGTCAAGTGACCGTTGATAAAAAATTTAATAAACATGAAAAATAACAATAGTTCCTCCAGTGATCACTGTGAACAGTTTCATTTCCAGAGCTTTGTTTTCATGTGAACCCTCTGATCGTTTACATCCTTTTTCAGACAAAGCATAATAATGCCATGCTGCAACAAGAACCATGTGCCTGTGTGTGTTCTGATCTCCTCATGTTTGATTGCATCATGCACTTTTTCTCTCTGCAGGTGAACTTGGCTCTGAAGCAGAAGTCAGACATTGAGCACTACAGAAACAAGCTGAGACTGAAGGCTAAGAGGAAGGGCTATTATGATTTCCCCTCCACAGACGGCAGCAGCAGTGGTCGAGCTGTGGTGCAGAGACAGCGGCACGGCCATGAGAGGGCAGCCGGTGAGCATGGCAGACCACTGGAGCCTGATGATGAGCGAGGTTCCACTTATGTCAAGTCTTACAGGAGGTGAGGGGGAAAAAGCAAGTGGAACCTGGGTTTGGCTGAGGGTAAACAAGACTGAGGATACAATTTGAGCAATCACAAAGAGATGCAAGTGACATGACAGTTCATATTGGTGGGTTGGGTTTTGAACCATGGCCAGTTATCCATCCCTGCTGCCCCCTTGCTGTGCCTAATTAACTTATAGATTATGTAACTCTGTCTCCTATAATGCTGTCATTATCCTGTCTTAATCAGCAGTGAGCAACCCATCAGGCCTTTCTGATTAATGTTATCCAAGTTCTGAGCTTCCATAATGGAGATAAGAGGATTGGCATGGTGTTGGTCCTACATGCTGGTTCTGCCCTGCTTCTGCTTCACAGATGCACATACAAATGGAAAGAGTCGTTGGTTATTAGACTCAGTTCAACATGTAGCTGCAATAGCTGTCATCAGAGCGGAAAGCAAGATTTGAGTGTTGGCATTTGTGTTGACTCAGAGTAGCGAAGGGATGAGAGGGTATTTTTATATCCCACCATGGTGGGCAAGATATAGATTTTTAGCAACTATTTGCTGTTAATAAAAAAATAGTGTGTGGCTGATCACTTACACCAACATGCTTTGCCTAACTAAGTGATCATTTCAAAGCAGGTTTGCAGAAATGCGTATTGTCCTTTGTCATTGAGTGTACATTATAGTTTTGTTTTACTAGATGCTTTATCAGTATTGAATTTGCTTTGTAACACCTCACGGATATCCTTATAGCTGATATGGTACACCATCATTATTTAAACTGTTGATTCAGCTCTCTTACTTGATGTCCTTATGAGATATCCTAACATATTGTGTGTATTTGGTCTGCACAGCAATTTTATGGACCTTTTTTGGTAACAGAGAATCAGTCAAATACATTCCCCCACTCTGTTCTCCACCCCTCCTTTCCCACTTTTCCTTCACTAGCCGGCACCCTGAAACTATGGCTGAAAAGTAAGAAAGCTGAATTGAAATAATATCAAATTATAATAACTATACCCCAAGTCCGATTTGTATAAAATCCACCCTTCACTCCAATTGACAGGCACTCCCAAGTAGGGCAGCCGGCCTATCGCAGCAGACAGAGTCTGAGCAGTCCCAGTCCGGGAGGAACAGAGATGGACCTGCTTGTTATGAGGGAGAGACCCAGGAGAGGCATCCGCAACAGCGGCTACGATGTGAGTCACATATCGTCACCAACTGACCCTGTCTCCCAACAAGATGTCAAAATAATTAACGTTTACCATTTAAAAAACATAGCACCTACTTGAGCAAAGTGATTGACAGAGACCACCTTGTTGGTGCTTTTTAAATAATATTAGGTAACATTAGATTGGTTAAGAAGTTATTATCAAATATTAATGATGTGCTGGGGATGTAATATTCAAATACAACTATATTTATATGTTTGGTACCAAATTCTGATGACAATAATGCCATGGTTTTAAATCTAGTATGATGGAATATAAAAATAGAAAAGATCATTATCAGTCAGAGCTTGTCAGTTCTAAATCTGTGCCTTATTGCCCTATTTAAGTCACTGTGTAGACACTGAGCTAGAAATCAAACATATTCTACTCAGGTGTGGTTAAAAGTATGCCACAGCAAGAAGGGAAGTGGTTCATTCATAATTAAGAGATAAGATTTATAAGGTCCTGTCGTTTTGATATGTAATGCGTCTTAGGATGGCTGGTTTATGCCGCCACTCTTTCATTGTTCCATTAGGGCTCTGTGTATGGCTCTTTCTGTCAAGAAGCCAGAATACTATTATGTGAGCTCCCGAGAGTAATCGAGCAGACCGCTCTTAAAAAGTGTTTTCATTCTGAGCTGTCCTTTTGTAAAAAATATGAGCAGAGGTAGAAATATTTCATTGAACTGCCACTGACCTGCCAGCCATTTTGACCAGTCACAGCAGAAAAACCGCAGGTCTAATTGGCTCTGGTATTGTTGTGCTGGCTCATTGGCATGGCTTACTGGGACACTTAGGTGGTAAATATATAAGTTATTATATGGACCCGTGCTTATACCATTGCAAGTCAAATGTCTGTTGTGAAAATCTAGTGCTTTTGATACAGATGTGTCAGACTCTTGAGATGGCAGGGTGGTGCCATGAGCAAAAGGCCACATGTTTAAACATGACAAACTTCAGAATTATATTACAGCAGAGTCTAGACAAGCTCTACAAATGTATATTATCTAGACAAATAGTTGTTCCTTTATTCGGACCTCCTATTGTCATGACTCTCCGTTTGTTTGTATATGCTGTAATCAGACTCTGTTAAGCCAACTGTTCAGCTCAGTTTAAAATATGGCACAATAGCCAGTACAAGCTACAAAGTCCTTTTTCAGAAGTCCTGGCCCTGTTGATTACAATGGGTCTAGTGTGGCTGCAGGCCCCATCACTGCAGATGCAAGCCTCTGCCGGTCCGTGTTGCGGGGCGGGCTGATTTATGAGGTGCACTACACTAGGGCTCCTGTGGCTACCCTCTATTCACACAGGAAGTAGGGCAGCCTCAACTTGTATTAATGTATCACTGAATATAAGAACTGAATAGATGAAAAAATAAGATGGGAGGTGGAGAAAGAGAAAGAGTCCATGTTATGGAAAGATGAAGACAAAAATGTGAGAAAGAGGATGGAAAAATAGAGTGAGATAACAGGCAAATAAATAATGAGGGACATGTAATGATTTTATATGGGAGACATAATGGCGTTTGTACCGTATGTACTGAAGTGTAGATAAGAAAAGAGAGACAAAAAGGGAATATATAGAATAGCATTAGCACACATATAATAGACCTCCAGCAACTGCTTAAATATGGTTGGACTGCTTATAAGTACAGGAAGATATAGGTTAGCACTCACTGAATTAAAAACTGCCTGGTTCTGGCTAAACCCACTGTGACCAAGCTGGATCAAACTCTTCCAGCTGGCTTGTCTTAGAAAGTCTGCGCAACATGAAACAGCCTCTTCTAGCTCAGCCATCACCTTGTCAACAACCCACTGAGAGAATGACAGGAGACATTATCAAACTTGTTACTTTCCAGGATTCTCAAGGTGCATCTGTTGATATCCTGCTAATTCACTGAGGAGAGATTTAATATTCTAATATTGATCCAGGTGTAAATCAGAACATGCCTCCCCATGTGGCTGCTGCTGCAGATTTACACACACAAGCCATCACTATAAAACTGCGATGACATGCGGGTGCTTTCCTTAAAATCTTGTCTAAGTTTCATATCCTTTTTTCTTGTATCCTAAAAAATGGCTTATACTGTTTCTATGTATTGTGTGTGTTAAGTCTCAATGTCTTTGTATATGTTTTAGACTGAGCCTGAATTGATTGAGGAGACGAATGTTGACCGACTAATGGGGCCACGGGGATTTATGTATGGCCAGGGCTTGAAAGGCCACTCGGAGACATCAACTCTGAGCTCACAGCCGTCCATTGATGAAGTGCGACAGCAGATGCACCTGCTGCTGGAGGAGGCATTCAGCCTGGCTTCAGGGGGGCAGTCCACATCCGGAAGGCACTCCCATCACCACCACCCACCTCCTGACCACTACAGTCCTGCGCCGCCTCCCCTCCCCTACGCAGACGTGGTGACCAGCGCCCCGGGTACAATGAACTGTGGACGGGGAGGCTTGCAGTGGGTACCATCCTATGGTGCAGAAATGTATCGATGCAGCCTGCCCAAACCGGTAAATGGGATGAGATTATTTCCCCTCTCTTAACAACTGTGTTAGAGTTTTTGTAACCTTAAATGCCTTTCGCTATCTGTTTAAGGCCTTTCGCTTCACCCAGCTTCCTGAGATGGCCATGGGCTCTCCTCCCCCTTTACCGCCTCGTAATGGACCCCCTCCTGGGACCTCCTTAAGACGGTAAGTCTGAGTCGATCTCACACACACAGATTCAGACAGACACAAGCACACACACACCGTCTGTAGCATCTCAAAGCCCATCAAAAAGTCGACATTTTTTCACATTCAAATTCATGTTCAGGGACTAGATATTCACCAGGTAATGTGCTGTGGCCAGGGTGATTTAAGGCCTTGTTTAAATTGGAATATTGAACTAGTGCAATGAGAGATGGCAAGAATGTTAATAAGGTATTGACTTTTCTGCGTAGAGTGTGTCTGCCATCTAGTGGTAATAATCAAGTATTTTAGTAACTCTATGTTTATGTCCAATCTCTGTCCAACTTAGTTCCTCTTCTGACTTGGGGCCTAAGGCAAGGAGATCAATGACATCTGTCACGGAAATGCAGAGTCAACATGACGACAACCCATATGGGCCGACAACTAGAGCAGCACTTCCATCTATCACTGCAGAGCAGCCTGTGTCCAACTACTCAGGTAAGCATATGGGGGGATACTAATAGTAATTTATTTTATTTGTTCACCTTTCATACAAGAAAAGCAGCACAAAGTGCTTGACAATAAAGCAAATAGACATAGAATGAACATAATTAATGAAAAATAAAACACACATAATGCTTAATACCCACTGAATAGTTATAATATTATGAAGACTAGTACCCATATGTGCAGCATTTATAAACATCCATAAACACTACAGCAGCATCAAATGGGCTCCATTTTCTTCTAATTCTTCAGTGGTGGTGATTTTATTTTTTAGGGACAAAGACTCAAGTTCCCTCCCATTTGTCACCTAGGCCTCTGAGAATGAATGAATGAACACACAAAAAAAACTTTCCCCGACGGACTCTCTAGGGGTCTTGACTTTGAATTTTAAAAGAAACCCACAATGTGATTTGCTTCCATGCCAACATACATTTTTCAAGAATAGTAATAAATGCATCCCCTAAAGCCTCTCTTCTTTTCTCTGTAGGAAACCCAATAACAGCCGTCTATGCCATCCCAGCCACCAGGTCCGGCTACTCAGAATACTTTGTCTCAACACCAGCCACCTCCTACCACAGTCCCTCCTGGATGTCCTATCCACCTGAACCTGAGGATGTGCCGCCACAGTGGGCAGACTCTGTAAGGAAGCCTATTTTGCTTTCTTAGGAAGTCGGCAATCCCAATACATAAAAAAAATAGATAAATAGCTGAAAGGTAACATGACCAGATTTCTTGATTAAACTAGAACAGTTCTAGTTTTGAAGCATTTGTCCGGCATGGACCAACAACTCTTTGCCCTAATAATCAAAACTCAGAAAATAAGCTACTCTAAGATTGCCTCTCTGTATCTAAACAACATCTTTTGCAGACCATTTCACCATGGCACTGACACAATTATGTTTGTGCTCATGTTCCTATCTACCTTCAAACATGACTGGGCCTCATTAAATAATAATCATCCTACCTCCTCCTCTGTGTTTCATTCAAATAGGTTCCATTCATCCTGTCAAATCTGTTATAACCCATGTGTCCTCCCCTCCCCTGCACAGGAGTCTCCTTGTTGGGATGGAATGTCCTCCTTTTTTGTATCCCTGTCTGTTTCAACCAGACGCTTTCACGCGGTGTCTTTTTGCAGAACCAGTGTCATTTAAAAACCATTTGCTGGTCTGAATTGAAGGCTGGCATTGAGTGGATACAACAAAATACCAGGGTCGTTTAGCACATTTCCTAAATGAACACCTATTTATTTATTTTTTATTTCTTGTTATTTAAATCTGACACTTGAAGATTTGAACATTCACAAGTAGTCCATTTCAGTATTATACACTCACTCACACAGTAGATCTCCACATTATCATTCATAAGAATCTTTCCGAGGTCCAATTGTGTATATTTTTTATTTATCACTCATTTAAATCGGTCTAAAATAGTGCTGCAAGAGAAAATGTTCACTCAGCAAAATAAAAATAGATATAGTTGGATATACTGTATCCTTCTAACTAATCGGTTAGTAATTAGTAATCTTATGAAGTTGCTTTATTACTGATTTCACGTCTTCCCTGTCTTCCAGGTTCCCCTGCCTGGGTATGTAGAGGCTTTTCCTCATCCTCGCTACCCACAGGGGAGCCCCACCAGGCTGCCTCTGCAGTATAACCAGGCGCTGGAGCAGCCACCCACTGCCCCGAGCCCAGCATCCCAGCAAAGGCTGCCTCAGGTGGTGAAGGACATGGACAGCATGCCCCTGAGCAGCCTCTCCACCTCTGCACTCGTGCAGGCTATCCGGCTGGAGGTGGCCAAGCTGGCAAAGAAGCAGAACGACGTGTTTGAGTTTTAGTTTTAATTCTCCCCTCTTGTATTCAGGATATGGTTAACTGTGCATTGGTCTTCTACAAAGGTACACAAAGGCAGTGCTCCTTCAGACAGTTTTTTGATGTTTGTACTGTAAAATTACCCACTGATTGATTTGTCTTACACCCTTGGCGTATTGCAGCCCCTGAAAAGATTGTTTTATTTTTAGAAGAAAAAAAATGCCATCCTCTATTGATGATGTCCCAAGTAACTACATGCGTTTCTTCTTTGTAGATATGTCAATATGGAGAATATAATTTTTTCTTTTTTCTGAATCAGAATCAATTGAGAAGAGGAAAAAAGTAGTATTACTGTCTGTACTGAGAAGACCAAAAACGTCCTGTCAGATGGTATAAGTATAAACCACAGTGTATATGAGCATGTACAGTATTTGGACATCATCTATCTTTTCTTCTTTTATGGATCGTTAGCTTCAACAAAACGATCTAAATCAATATCACTTCATTCAGGCATCGGTACCACATCAATCTACCACAAAATATTTACTTTATTTTCACATCATATACCAACACCATAATAGTTATTTCCTGTTCATTAACAAATGCATTCAATTGAGAATATATGTATCTTCCTTTTTAGTTGAACCCAATTGAACATGAAATCTTAAGTTGCATTTATGATGATGTCACAAATAGATGGACATGTTTGCATTTATATATCTGAAAATAAAGGAAAGCATTTATCTCATATATTAGTTTGGGTGTGCACAAGGTACATTGACTTGATTGACATTGGTGTGAATACTTAAAAACATGAACTTTTAGAAACCCAAATGAAACAGTAAAGTTATTTAATATTTGCACAGAGTAGCAGTATTATAAATAGCCCAGGGGCGTTAGGATGCACAGATGATTTAATGCACATTCAAACAATTTTCTTTGCTCTTGTTAAGTTAAGCTATAAACAAGGTTAGCCTGTGTTTGTCTACTGGCCTTAAGACATCTTAATGGTCTCAATGGGTGCATTTCATGAATAAAGACAACGTTCATGTAAACTACTGACCTAATGAGAGGTCTTACATCAGTACTCCTGTTCTAAGAAGTTTTAAGTGCACAAACCATTGTGTAACATTGTGAATGTCTGCCTGAGTGTTGACTCAGATTCAGTGTACAGTACAGTACTTCTTATTTTCCCAAGAACTGTTTCAGAAGCACTGCGTGTTCAGTGTGAACGCATCATTGTAGAGCGTCAATGTGCCCTGGAATCATCCAGTTTGTAAGATGCAAAGTTCAAATATGCTGAGGTAGACATTTACCTTCAAAAGCTAATTGATTATTGCTTCTTCACATTAGGGATCAATATTAATTATGTTTTAAATCATCTACAAAGGACATGATAGTATCAACATGTAAGAAGTGGTCAAATTAGATTAAACAAAAGACTGTAAACGTAAATAAATGAGCCTTCCGGTAGCTATATTGGAATTAAGGAAACGCGTGCTTGCTAGTATTATTCCATTAGCGACAAAAGCGAAGGAGGTCAACTCTTTAATTAGTGGAAGATCGGGACAGTCATTATCCAATTAAGCTTTTTGATGACATGATTCAATTAATATCTTGAAGCTGCACATTTTTTATCTGCATCACTTAATTGGCCATCTTAATCAGCTTTGTCACCCTATTTTAGTTTGTCTGTTTTTGAAGTCAGACTAAAGCCACCATACCAGGGCAGTGCACAAAACAAAACAATACATTATTCAATGGAACAAAAAGTCGTTAAATCACATGAAAGACTTGTATTTCACAGTGGCATACATCCCTTCAATTGTTTAAGATGAATTGTTATTGCAGAATTGCTGGCTTGGGAATGGAAAGTTGTACTGTCATGTGTTTGCATAAACATTGAGATGCTATAGATACCTACTTTTACTATATTATTGAAAATCACATGGAATGCTTTGCTGATTAGTAAAGTCCATGCTGTCATACGATAGATGGCAGTTGTGACATAAGAAAGACAACAATGTGTGAAAATGCCTTTATATAATTTCCTTTCATGGGACAGTATTGTTATTGCAGCAATCCTGGATGAATTTAGCCTTTTTGCATTATGGTTTTTAAACAAACCCTTGCCCTCTTCCAAGAAATGTTCTTTTATACTCATGCCTGTTGGTGTCTAAGTATAAGGAATTACTGTATGTCTTAAACACAACAAGAACTTTGTTGTTGCTTGTTTTCCCAATATTCCTTTTACCCATTATTCAGAGAAGCACGTAATGTCTTAAGAACTGTACTTAATACAGTGAATCCATTTTTGTGTATACCAGAACACCTTTCCACATTCTCATGCTGGATAATTGAGAATACTTGGCAATATTAAATAAAAGGGTTTTATTTAGTTTATTGGTTTAGAAAAAAATATTTATTCTATAAAATGATACATAAAGTGAGCTAACCCTATCAAAATCAATGTCCTTTTTTGTCTTCCTAATTTTTCTCATTTCCTTTTTTCATGTGCTTGATCTTGTTATGTTTGATGTTCCTCTGAAGATTGATTTAAAAGTGAGACAAATGGAGAATGGAAGAAATATTAGCCTACATGATTGAAATTAAATAAAAGATTTTCTTAGAAGAATCAATCATCAATCTGTGTCTTCAATACCTCTTTTACTTTATGCATGTCATTTTTCCTGATAAGCAATATCAAAAGAATTGAAACAATTGCTGTACTGATGCTCCACTTCTGTCTTCTCTGGTGTTTCAGTTTGCCACTTTATCATTTTGGACCTAATTAGTAGTAGAGGTGATTATTATTACCATCTATTTACACCACAGAGCCTCTTCCCTTGCTCCATGAGGCAGATTAGTGGTTGAAGGTGAAGGGATTCAGAGGTTGGTATTTGTGTACCGTTAAATGACCTGCTGTCAGCCATGATGCCAGAGCTTTAATTGAACCCTAAGCCTCTATCTGGCTCTGACCCAAATGCAGAATACAGAGACTGACATACTCAGTGACGGTATTGCAAAAGCATAAAGAACAAAGGAACTGCGGTTATTAGTCACTGACTACTAAGGGAAGCAAGAACAGGTGGTTTGGTGAATGCATCTCATGAGGGACAGGTGAAACTGGTCAAGGTGGAGCAGACAATCAAAAAAGTGCTCAAACCAAAAGACAAGAAATTAATCCAAACACGACCTACATCAATACGTTCAAAGAAAACCATCGGTCATTGTGGACAGCTCAGGCCTGTATTGAAGGAGAACGTCTTGGAATGAGTGCAGTAAGTAACGTTACCCCACCAAATGGCAACATAGACCATGTTTTCACATGGAAGGCTGGGTAGACTGTTCAAGGCTGGAGGTAGGAGTCACTGCAGTTGCTCCATGCCACGCAAATGAAAAGAGACCTCTTGAATCAACTCAAAATTATCCAGGGACATCAGAGTAGCTTTTTTGCAGAGTTGACATGCCCGGCCGGAACAGAACTTTTGTTAACAAAACAGCAAAGGGAAGACATCATTTATGGATATGGTTGTATATAGGGTAGTTCATTTTTTTTCTTCTGTTCTACGGCTGCTAGTTCATGAAGTAGCAAAATCACTAGCACCACATGTGTGAACACACTGTTAGCATGGTTTGGTTGTTGTGCTCATTTAGTTGCCAGGTGTTAGAATTGTGTTTCATTTAGGGACACATTGTTATCATGAGCTTTAAGATGAGTTTCTTCCAGTTTTGTGGGTGTGCAGGATGAATATATTGCTACATGTTGAACACGTCCTTATCTGGTGTGGTTGCCATGTGCTCGAATGCCCCGGTGGGGCACAAGGGTTCAAGCTGTCGCTCCACCAAGACAATGACCATTGAGACGTCTTTTTGGTGTACTGTAATGAATAGAGGGGTAATCATTTAATAGCCGAATTGTGTATTCATAATAATCACTCTGTCCTTTGTTCTTGTCTTTTGGTTAAAAATAAGCATAATTCATATACATTGATACATACTGCAGCTTCCATTTTGTAGACTGGACTGCCAGGACGACGTGAATAACCTGAGCGATTCTGATCCCTCAGGGATTTTTACTCTCAAGGAACCTTGATACAGTCGCTGTCAACGCAAGCGCCGCACATTTTGTCAGCATATAATGTTAGCATGATCTTATATCAGTATGCACATGTGTTCCCTGTGTAGAGCAACTCAGGCCACATATCAAACCTCTGACACATATTCAGAAGCTGACATCAATCATTCATATTGCAAGTTCAATACCCCAAAACAGCTGGACATGTAATGAGTGATGACCCAAGATGTCATCCTGATGACTGGTGACTGACAGCGCAACAGCTGCTGACAAATGTAGCTGGCTGGTCCACATCCTCGGGTCTTGTTCAATTACAGACATCTTCATCCACAATAGATGGCCTCACTTGGGAGCATATTCCCAAGTGCAGGTCCTATCAAGATTTAGACAACGGTTTGTAAGTGAGTGGGAAATTAACCATACATTCATAACTGATGCTTCTCATGTTGATTACTACTGTTAACAGTAACCAAGCAAACAAATATGAATATCTGGCTTGACATTCCTGCAGTTCTTTGTGGATCTAATCTGTGTATCTTCTCAAATCGGAATGATGAGTTCTTTTTAAAATGGCATGTCAACTAAGTTGCTGCTGCTAACCCTCAAGGTTGCCGCTGATCTCGCCTCTACAAGGTCCTCTTTTGTACTGTCAGGTCTCAACGTAAGGAGATAATTTTACTCTTCCAATTTTGGTTTAATATCAGGGTAAAATCACCTGCAAGCTCAGTGCTTCATTGGTATTTTCTGAACTCTTAGTTCTTTCTGCAGTTTCACCATTTTTCTAAAGGGGTTGCAGAAAATGTAGTGGAACTAATTTGACATTATCGTATTTGAGAAATACCCATGAATGTCACCTCCACACTTAATATGCTATTAAATGGGTTTTCTTTTTTTTAATGCCCCGATATTAAAAAATAAAAAAGATAAATAAATACCATTGAGATGAAATGACGAGGAGGAATCACTTAAAAGCTCAACCTTTTTCTAAATTTGAAACTAACGAGCCAGCCTCCAGGGGAATTTTATGTATCACAAGATCAAATTATATATGTATAAATAACTGATTTTACAAGTGACCGACATGTGTTGTCAATACCATTGCCAGGATCAGAATCAGATTGCCCCATCTTTGTTTGTCTTTTATCCGTGTCTGTGTACAAATAGAGCAGTGCATCTGTAGTTCAGCCTTTTCCCACCAGGGCTCAGCCTAAAGCCATTCAAACATGCCTTGTGAAGGCAATGATACATTATTGTTACAGCATTGCTTTCAAGTTATCTATAGTTTACACTCCTCCACTTGTGTCAACTCTTTTATCTTTGTGCTCCGTTATATCTCCCTATAAGTCCTCGTTTTAAATCGGCTGTTTGTACAACTCTTGTAAAACGACTCGTACTTTTTTCTGATAGTGTCTTTTTTCTAAGAATTTCTGCCTAATTTGGCAGGAGTTAGATGTGATCTTACTCTTGAATGCCTATTATCTCTAGTAAAGAATAATTAAAGTAAGTACAGTATTCTCTTCTGCAGCAGAGGGATTAGATAATCACCACAATGGTCAGTGCAAGGACAGGTCAAGAAAAACCCACACAGAGCAAATTAAACTGACACTAAAAGTGATGTTTCCATACTCTGCATTTCCCCATATCTCTCAAACTGGCTTTAGACTGAGGTGTTGCTTGGAAGTATGGGTAATTAAACAAGATTTGTGAAATGTAGCATCACCACACATTCTCTGCTTAGAAGGTCTTGGTGAGACAAATAATGAATTACTTCACCCTTAAAGGATCTGATAATAGATATGCCAAATGATAAAATTTTCCTCTTCTATCCAATAATTTGATATAGATGAAATTGACACATTGTTTTCCACCGACCGAACCCTTCGCCAGTGGTGCTATTTTAATATGTGAACTCACTGGGTGGTGGATTGAAAGTCAGACTCCAAACAAGACTGACTGAGTCTCATTAGATGAGGTGCCTCTGAACTGCACAGTGGAATAAAACATTAAGATTAACTTATTCCCTGTTGTGTCTCTGCAACAGATGCTTATTTCAAATGAATCATGTGTGTACAGCAAATAAAGTGTTCCAAGTTTTTCTGTGTCAGGGCAGTTGAGCTTTAAATAGACAAACCTTAAGGGTTTTCACAACAGCAGTTGTGTGGTTCAGCCTGCTATTTGATGTAATTCTATTGATTATTTCTCTGGCTACTGCAGTTGGTGCATCTCAGCAAATTCCAGTCCACATAACTTGCTCACCTCTTAAAAAAAAAAAATGATCAGACCACTGCTATGACCTGATTACTGTGAGTGTAAAACTGCGTAGATTCTCAGTTCTACTGCACAATAGGAAGATAACTGTATGTCCCCCTCATATGCTGCTCCCTCTCCTCACATGTGTTGCACTGGCTGTTTAAAGACACTAGAGGTTGTCCAAGATACATTATTTTTAGTTTTTTTTCAGTAGCTTTTTATCTACAATTTTTACCCACCTGTCTGTTTTAGTTGTACTGTCTATTAAAAACAAGCTCTGTAGCATTACATTTAAAGGAATTCAGTAACAAATTGGTGCTCTCTCCCCATAAAGCAATTAACTCTGTGTTTGTTGACAGGAACGTTAAGATTTAACTGATTTCTCTCAGCAGATTTGCCTTTGAACCCACTCTTTACTGAGGCGAAGTAGTATATGCCATTTTTGCAGAATAATACGGATGGATTATTAATTATTATTAGAGTTTAACATCTTGTGGTGTGTTTTTTTTTTTTTTTTTAGCTTCTGACGGCGAGGGAGGCGAGGACGAAAGGGCGGGGCGGAAGAAGGTGAGTACGGAAAAACTCACTAGAGACAGTTTAAGCCTGACGTTTAGTGCAAAGAGAACCTGATCCAGATTTGTTTTATAGGTGTATACTATAACGGAATGAAATCAAGGTCTCACACAATTTGTTTAAAATATAAATGTTGACATGACATCTGACAGCTTGGGTGGACCAATATTACAAATCCTTGTGGTCGCTGCTGAGCAGTTTGGGGTAGGACCGGTATAGACAACCAGCTCCAGCACCAACTTGTCCACTTTCACCACCACAGATGTCGTCTTCTGAGTCGACATGACGAAGATGATGGTGAAGAGAGCCACCTCAAACTCTGGACTCCCACCAATGAAGCAGCCACCAACTGGCTTTACCAAGCTGAACTTGGTGAACCAAGCTGGCTTCTTTCCAGCTGAACTGCAGGTTCATAGTCATCTTCATCAGGCTGTAAAACAATGACGAAAAAAGCTTGTTCATTTTCTGCTCAGTGTGTTCAGTTACTTTATAATCCACATGATGACACAGCATTATCTTGTATCTTTGTTGTCTCTTGCTTTGTAACCTTTGTAATTAACATGGTTGTGTTTTTCCTGCAGGTAGAACTGGACCCAGTTGTGAAGACCAATGATCTCCTGGCCGAACTTGGTTTCTCCTACAAACACATGTTCAAACCCACAGGAATCCTGTCTATATTTTTTTTTTAAACAACAATATATTTCATTGGTTTATTATGTCTCCATGTATGGCCTCATTCATCCTGAGATTAGAACTGTATGTCCTCTTATCTTCTGTATTTTAATTGCTGATGAGATAAAACACTAAGGTAACACAATGGGACTCTCCTTTAAAGAAGCAGTTGAATAAATGCAAATTCATACATTTTTCATACAGCTACATCTTTATCTTCAAATGATGCCTGAAGAGTGAAAATTGTGGAATTGGTGGCAAACATTAAAAAAGTCACAAGATGCTGATCTCTCCACGCGATGACATCACACACTCTGAGCTGCACAATACACACCCATTATAAAGTCAGAAAAGGTCTGAAAAAAGCATAAAACATAAACAGTGACAGTTCAAAAAGTATTAAAGATTTAAAACAGCTGAATCATCCAGTAATAGCTGAAGGTTGTGTCAACATTTACAAGTTGAAATGCTGTCTGTAGCCGTATGCAGAACTTTTAAGCTTTTAAAGTTGAAGAATTTTAGCAGGATTTGAAGATTTCGACTCACTGGCCTTGGCTCATTTTCTGTGAAGAACATATATCAGAACACATTTATCAGAATATATACATATATCAGAACACATTGAAAATGTGTTCTGATATATGTATATAAGTTGCGGGAACCAGTCTTTATTTGCTCATACTCCATCCCAGCTGCAAATTGGGTGCGGGACACAATAAATATAGCTTTGCCCATGTGGTTCCTTATCACAACTGATCAAGGTGGCCAAAATATTCTCTGCTCAGAGGGCCTTGCAATTGATTTTGGAAGAGAGAGAAGCTTTTGATGATGATGTTGTAGAGGAAGAGGCTTCAGAATGCGAGGATCACATTTATGAAAAGGGTTATATGCTCTGATCTCAGGGTTCTATGCTCTAACCTCAGAATTATTTGCTCTAACCTCAAGGTTCTATGCTCTAACCCCAGGGTTCTTTGCTCTAACCTCAAGTTCTATGCTCTGACCTCAGGGTTCTATGCTCTAACCTCAGGGTGCTTTGCTCTAATCTCAGGGTTATATGCTCTGACCTCAGGGTTATATTCTCTAACCTCAGTGTTCTATGCACTAACCTCAGGCTTCTACTCTGACCTCAAGGTTCTATGCTCTAACCTCAAGGTTCTATGCTCTGATCTCAGGGTTCTATGCTATGACCTCAGGGTTCTCTGACCTCAAGGTTCTATGCTCTGACCTCAGGGTTTTATGCTCTGATATTAACCATATATGTTTATATTGCTTGTAATTGGGATGAAGTAAACATCTGAGTATTTTAACATACAATTGTGTGTTTGTGTTGAATAAAAAAATTAAAAATGCAGCGGGTCCACCAGACCCACGAACACTGGCTGAATAACAAAAATATGAACACCACACAAGGGTTAATCTATAAGAAGTGATGCGGTATGCCCCCTTGCTTGTGCATGTACATGGGGAATATGTTTTATATTTGTGTTTTTGTACAACAATTGACATTTGTATTTCTCTGCCAGTGTGCGTCCTCCAGTAAAAGGAATACAGTAAGTCAGTACTTAAGAATCCACACAGTATGGCATCATGTATTCACTTTCATGTGTATGGATCATATTTATGTAATGGCAGTTGTACTGGTAAAATAACCGAATTTTGTTGGCAAGAAGCGTGTGACAACCAGGGACTGTGTCCAGTCTAAGAAAAAGACTGATTGATGGAAGCTGATTAACTGTTCATAAAGCACAGGTGTACACACACACACACACACACACACACACACACACACACACACACACACACACACACACACACACACACACACACACGTTACCACTTTACACAAGACAATAACAATGAACCAAACCAGTACTGCTTCAGTCTGCCCTTGTTCTTTCAAAGAGCTGATGAGCCAATTTATAATCCCTCCCGAGTTCAAACCTCTATAAAACTAGGTAAGCCCGTCCTCCCAAGCTTCAAGTGTCTGATTTGCCTCAATAGACAGTGAGACAGCTGTGTATGGGCTCAAGTATTAAAAAGCTCCTGCTGGTGAAGCTATCATGTAAAGACCCTTTAATCCAGATCCTGGTCTTTACTCTTCTCCATCATTTACATTTACTGTTTTTACGACTTATCCCTGCTCTGGGATTTTAACTTTTTGGCCAAACTGCTAACAGCACAGATCTCTAGTTCAATAGATCATAGGCCAGTGAGGTTACATTTTGGATTAATTTTAGAACTAGGTTGGAAGCTATTTTGTGGTGTAGCAGGCTTGGTTTCTCCTTTACAGCATGGACATTAAATTACAACTCTGCTGCGGTTTTAATTGAAAGCATCTTTGGCTGTGTGGGATATGCAGAGCTTTGGCGAGAGCAGGAACAGAAAAGCGTAGCTCTCTTATTTGAACTAATATCTCCAACACCTGTCTTTGGGGAAATTAATGGGTGTTACTGTAAGCAGCTTTCTTTCTTCCTCAAACCTTTACTGCTGATTTCTTATTTTCTTGACCCCTTCTGCTAGCTCATTTTCCCTCTCTCTGTTGTCCCTCCCATACTCGCCCTCTGTAGATGAATTGCTCAGTGATACCGTATGTTAAGGACTGCTGTGAGTTTCCCTACCCAGCTGTTTGAAAGTGCAGGAGTCAGCAGGATTTGGCTGCTTGGTCCTCACTTGCTACTTCTTATACACTCCCTCCTCTGCTAGAATTCTCCTTCAAGGCTCCTCCTCTTGTCCTTTACCCCTCTCACTTTTCTGCCGGCTTTCAGTTCAATGTTCCCTGCTAGCACTGTCATGACGTGGGGAAAAAAGGAAAGACTAAAAAAGCCCTTCAATTTGACTTTAATATTGCCACACGGATGTGTCAGGGAAGACGCCCTTCTTCAGCGTGTATTCTGGCCATTTTACAAACAAGATACACATGTGTGGTTAATTATTGGTGACCACAACAAGTACATCAAAACAAGGTCTGCCCCAACCTCTCCAGGAGCAGATGCTCATGATGTAGGACACTTAAACATGAAAATCCCAAGAAAACAACACAAAGCCCCCTGGATCTGATTTCCCCATGTGTATTAATCAAACATTAAACATTCCCAAAACTGTCTTCAATGAATGAGTTCATGATGTCGGTTCATATGAATTCATGCTTTACAGCTCTTGTTTGTTTTTAACAAGCCAGTGTCAACACTAACTACATCAAATATAAAAGGCAACGATGATAATGCTTTTTTGGGTCAGGACCAAATGAACAACAGTTTAGAATCTTTAACAACACTGCATGAAAAAAAAAGAAGAATCAATACATTATTAATTATTGATGAAGCAGCTTCCTCTTCCTGATGTTCTGTGTTTCAAGTCAAAATCTGTTACTTTGAGTGGTTGCTGCCTTGCAGCCTTTTTTCTTAACCCACTGTAAAGCTGAACAACTTTGCGTGTTAAAGCTGCAAAGCCACCAAAGCAACCATTACATCAGGTTCATGGTGCAGTTGTATTCTCACCTACACAGGCCACTTTGCTTGGCAGATTCCACTTCCCACACTGTGACTTTTGTCACTGCTGCTGTCAAGAATAAGGAAGTGAAATGAGGTGAAGGAGGGAATGAAAGCCAGAGAGGCTTATTGAATACATAAATCACTTCCTGGATAGAGGGTATGTTGTTTCATTGCTAATGGATCTCTGCCACTGCTTCGTAAATCACACTACACACAGCCAGACATAGTACTAGGAGGCAGGACTCTGATGATAGAAGACATTATTCTGTTGCTTTCTATTTAGTTTTCCTCCTTTCTTCTCATCCTTCTCTTTCAGGGATTTTGAGTTTTCACAAAACAAGCAGTATTTAGGTAACTGCTCTGACTCCTGCATCTCTCTTCTCTCTGGACACCGCTGGGGGCTGCAATAATCCATGATATTGAACAAGTATGGAAGCAAATAGGGGTCATACATATTTTTGATGATGTGAAAGGATTTTCTGAAGTTGTATATCATATTTTGTTTGCTAATTTAAAAAAATGCAACTATGCCACTGATTGTAATACATGCACACCAGTGGCGGGCCGTGCATTTTGGACCTAGGCCTTCAGAGTCGTCTGATATTGTTTACATAAATATGTGCATGACGGGATGCTGCCTCATTAACGGACAATGCATGTAGTTCACATCAACAACAACCAGTCACATTTAGTTATGTATCCGAGGGTTTATCTTGCGCCTATACTTCACTTTATTAATGTGTGTTTTCTGTCTGTAACTATGTGTTTTTTATGCTGCTGCCTGTCTTGGCCAGGTCTCCCTCGAAAAAGAGATTTTTAATCTCAATGGGACTTCCTGGTTAAATAAAGGTTTAAATAAAAAATATATATAAAACAACAGCAGGATGTTTGCACAAGACGTCAATCACTTGTATTCTCGTTCCACACTTCACTAGAGCATTTCCTCTCCTTCCGTTTTTCCCTTCACAATAAAAGCCTACATGCTACACACTGTACATTCCGTTTTTCCCTTCACAATAAAAGCCTACATGCTACACACTACCGCTCTCCCAACACCTCCACGATCACGCTCCCACCTCCATAGAGCACCTCTATGGAGGTGGGAGCCAGCGGAGAGCCAAGCGGATTGGAAAAACAAACACAAAAAGCAGAAAAAGCTGTTCACTCACCCAATGCTGTCCACTTACTAATAAAGACTAAGTCCATCCGCCTCTCGTTAACACAGTTCAATGACGTGGTTGTTCAGTTCATCTGTGTGCTTTAGTGAGGATCGTCAATGCCAAAACATGCCATGAGAAAAGCATAAAGTAAATCCCCCACCAAGTCCAGTTCTCCTCCTTCAGCCATTAAGTGTTAAAACACATAAAACACTAAACATAATTTATCTTATGTTTCAGCATGAACTCTTCTTAATCCTGGCAGCAAGGTAACTTTCTGTTGTGTTGACAGAAGTCATGCTGGCACACTGACCAATCACACGTCCAGACCCTCTAGAAGCTTTTTCATGTATTTTAACTAGGCTACTCTTCTAGATAAAGAGAGGTGAAATGTGATTGGATAAAATGCTGATAATCAGCTCCCAAACAGAGGCATACCAGAGGCCTGAAGGAGCAGAGGAACAGATGAAGACAGCTGGGCAATGAGAAAATAAGCTAATAAGGAAAAATAATTAGAATACATGTAGTGCATTTGTGAAAAACAATTACATTATAAAATATCTATAACTTTTAATTATAAAAATAAATAACTACATATAACTTTGTGATTCTGTTTAGGCCACCAGAGAAGGCTTAGAAGACCCTGACGGCCCGCCACTGATGCACACAGATAATTTGCATGTGTAGGTGTAGAATTATTTTGTGCATGTGAAATACAAATTTGTGCAACAATAATTTCAACCGTGAGGTTTCCCAGAGTCTTCTCTCAGACTTTGGGATGTCTGCGGCGTGTATGCGACACCAACATATCAAACTACAGGCAAGAGCACGATCTTTACCCTGTTTTTAACCCTCTAGTAAACAAATACAATTTGTATTGAGCGTGTTGTTGCTGGTAGCAGAGTTTTCATTCCATTATTATCCAAACCGCTTATCCTATTCAGGGTTGCGTGGCGCTGTAGCCGATCCAAGCTGACATTGGGCGAAGGCAGGGTTCTCCCTGGACAGGTAGCCAGTCTATCGCAGGGCACATATATAGACAGACAACCATTCACACTCACATTCACGACTACAGGCAATTTAGAGTCTCCAATTGACCTAAGCTGCATGTCTTTGGGCTGTGCGAGGAACCCAGAGGAAACCCACGCTGCCACGGGGAGAACGTGCAAACTCCACACAGAAGGACCACCCAGACTGGAGATCGAACCCGGGCCCCTCTTGCTGTATTGTAAAGTGGAAATCTGCCAACTCTGCAACCCACCTGTAAGTATTCAGTTTTGCGGTGGACACGTATGTGAGTGGGTTTTTATCACTATACTATAGATTATAACACAACAGACCATGAATTTACCCTTTTCTTTAACTTTTAAAAGTGCATACTTTTGGAAAACAAATGTTCAATAAATAGGTATTTGTCTTAGTGGCTTTAAGTTTTAGGTGGTAACTTAACACCAATCTGTTGTGTTTTACTGCCACCTGTTTGAAAGTTTCATGTCTATTGCACCTCGGACTACAACCGGCAGTGATGACACGGTGTACTGACACATCATTGAGTACACTAGAACTTTTTTGATCGCATGCCCTTTTTGCACATTTTCTTTAATCAACTTATGGCTGTGTCTGCAGTAGGGATGTAAGGAGTCTGATTCAATTGTATGTGCATAGTTGCTGCTTTTTTAAGTTTGGTGTTGACCCAGTCTGTGTACTTCTGTGAGGAGTGACTTTGGCTTTGTGCTCCTGGGCTCCTGACACCTCATGCTTCACTAGCCTTACTGCAGTGATTGCTAAAATTTCTCAGCTGGAAAAAAAGCTTCATTAGAAGGGGGAGATAGTTAATGAACTCCGATCCCATGCCCACATCAGATAACGTACCTTCCCTCCCAGCTTTTACTACCTCCGGATCTTTCTCAGATGGAAAAAAAGTCAAAGGTGATGTCTTGGTTTGTTGGCTCCAATTCATGTGGGCAATAAGGATGTTTGAATGAAGCTACCCCCAGAGCCTTTATAGTGTTTACCTTTCTTTGAGATGTGGGAAGCTGTGGGAGAAATATCTGGCTTTTTTTGTTGGTATAGCTATTTCCTAATCAATCTAGTTGAGTTTGTGCTGTGTAACAAACTAGTAAAATTGTGCTCTTGAATGAATTATTCCTTCCCTTAAATTACTGGATTCGCCCTCACATAATAATCACATTAATAATGTGAATGATTGTTTCATGCCCCCATGTTGCTGACACAGTAGCCTCAAATTAGTCTTTGGTTGGACGAATATTTGTATGCCTAGTCTAGTCAGCTGCTGGCTTGTTGCTGAGCAGTCTTCCCAAGGTGTTATGGTTTGTTACTGATAAGATTATGTTTTTCACGCAGAAACCACTGATTCATTTATCTTCACTGTGAGGACTGATGTAGGAGTTTAATCTGCATTGAAAACATAATTACTGTAGGTTCTCAAACTTTTTTTTTGTCACACCCCACTTTGGAGGAAGAAAAATGTTCATGCCTCGCCACCGTCCCAACCAATTGTAAAAAAAAATGGTCCATGCTAAATTTCTATTGAAATATTTTTTGTGACTCCATCTGTGCTTTTTCAAATAATAGAATAAAGACAATTGCAACCACTTTCAAGTAAACCAGATTGCTCCATCATAAAAAAATTAAATAAAATGTGCAATCACTTCTTTAGAACAATGCAAATAAAGTTATATCTGTCCAAAAAAATAACTAATATTTAACATATTATATTTTAATATTTAACTAATAATAACTAACTTATTGTTGCTGCAATTAACCTGTCATGCACTGAATATCTTTTCAAGATAATAACAATAATATTCAATTCAATTCAGTTTATTTTATATAGCCCAACATCACAAATACAAGTTTGCCTCGGAGGGCTTTACAATCTGTACACATAACATCCCTGGGCGGCATGACCCGGGGCAGAACCCGGGGCAGGACCGGTTCCAGGCAGCCATGAATCCATGGAAAAAGAAAGTAGAGTTAGTAATGTGCATTGAAGAGACAATAGTTTATCCAGATGGAGAGAAAGAAGAGGAGAGGAGGAGTGAAAGAGGAAGAGAAGAGGAGCTCAGTGTATCCTAAGATGTCCCCCAGCAGTCTAGGCCTATAGCAGCATATCTAGGGGCTGGACCAGGGCAAACCTGAGCCAGCCCTAACTATAAGCCTGAAACAGCCCTAAGTATAAGCGCTAACAAAGAGGAAAGTCTTAAGTCTACTCTTAAATGAGGTGACTGTGTCTGCCCCCCGGACTGAAAGTGGAAGCTGATTCCACAGAAGAGGAGCCCGATAACTGAAAGCTCTAGCCCCCAACCTACTTTTTAAGACTCTGGGAACCACAAGTAACCCTGCATTCAGTGAGCGTAACGCTCTAGTGGGGTAATATGGCACTATAAGCTCTTTAAGATATGATGGTGCATCACCAGCTAAGGCTTTATAGGTGAGGAGGAGGATTTTAAATATGATTCTCGATCTTACAGGAAGCCAGTGGAGAGCAGCTAATACAGGAGTAATGTGATCTCTCTTCCGAGTCCTTGTTAGTACACGAGCTGCAGCATTCTGGATCAGCTGGAGAGACCCAAGGGACTTTCCGGAGCAGCCTGATAATACGGAGTTACAGTAATCCAGTCTTGAAGTAACAAATGCGTGGATCAATGTTTCTGCATCACTTTGAGACAGGATGTGCCGGATCTTTGAGATGTTCCGTAGGTGAAAAAAGGCAGTCCTTGAGATCTGTTTCACGTGGGAGCCAAAGGATAGGTCCTGGTCAAAAATAACTCAGAGATTCCTTACGGTGGTGGTGGATGCCAGAGCGATGCCATCCAGGGAAACCATATCGTCAGATAGTTGATTTCTGAGGTGTTCTGGGCCGAGTAGAATAACTTCAGTCTTGTCAGAGTTCAGCAACAGGAAGTTGCAGGTCATCCAGGTCTTGATGTCTTTAAGACACGCTTGAAGTTTAGTGACCTGGTGGATTTCATCTGGCTTGATTGACAGATATAGTTGAGTATCATCGGCATAACAGTGAAAGTTTATGGAGTGTTTTCTGATAATATTGCCTAAGGGAAGCATATATAAGGTGAATAAAATTGGTCCAAGCACAGAACCTTGTGGAACTCCATGACGAACGGCGGTGGTCATCGAGGCCTCATCGTTTACAAATACAAACTGAGATCTATCTGATAAATACGACTTAAACCAGCTTAATGCTGTACCTTTAATACCAATCGACTGGTCTAGTCTCTGTAATAAGATGTCATGGTCAATGGTGTCGAATGCTGCACTAAGGTCTAACAGGACAAGTACAGAGACAAGTCCCCTATCTGATGCAACTAGAAGGTCATTAGTAATTGTCACTAGTGCTGTCTCTGTGCTATGATGCTTTCTAAATCCTGACTGAAATTCCTCAAATAAACTATTGTTATGTAAAAAGTCACACAACTGATTTGCGACTACCTTCTCCAGTATCTTAGAGAGGAAGGGAAGGTTAGAGATAGGTCTGTAGTTAGCCAACACCTCTGGATCCAGGGTGGGCTTTTTAAGAAGAGGTTTAATTACAGCTACTTTAAAAGACTGTGGTACATGACCCATTAGTAAAGACCCATTGATAATATCTAGTACAGAGGCACAAATTAAGGGTAAAACTTCTTTAAACAGCTTAGTCGGAACAGGGTCTAGGAGACAGGTAGAAGATTTAGAAGTAGAAACCATTGAAGACAGTTGGTCGAGGTTGATGGTAAAAAATCCATCCAGACGCACAGCAGGGCCCACAGCCTCCTCCATGGTCATCACACCTGAGGATGGACCGGCAGTAGTCGAGGGCAGGAGATCACCGATCCTGTCTCTAATGGCCATAATCTTATCATTGAAGAAGTTCATAAAGTCATTACTACTGAGGTCTATAGGAATACACGGATCCACCGAGCTATGACTCTCAGCCAGCCTGGCCACAGTGCTAAAGAGAAACCTAGGGTTGCTCTTGTTTTTCTCTATTAGTGATGAGTAGTAGGCTCCTGGCATTACGGAGGGCCTTCTTATATGTTCTCAGACTATCCCGCCAAACCAACCGGGACTCCTCCAGACCGTTGGAGCGCCATATGCCCTCAAGCTTCCGTGATGCTTGCTTCAATATGCGGGTCTGAGGGTTGTACCATGGAGCGAGCCTCCTTTGCTTAATAATCCTCTTTTTTAGAGGGGCTATCGAGTCCAGTGTCACTCTCAGTGAGCCAGTAGCACCATCGACGAGCTGATCAATCTGGGAGGGAGTAAAGTTAGCACAGGAGTCATCTGTTATATTGAGACATGGTAATGAATTAAATACAGAAGGAATCGCTTCCTTAAATCTAGCAACAGCACCGTCAGTTAGACATCTGGTGTAAAAACTCTTGCCTAACGCTGTACAATCTGGTAGCATAAACTCAAAAGTTATAAGGCAATGGTCTGATAAAAGAGGGTTCTGTGGAAACACTACTAAATGCTCCACATCAATGCCATATGTAAGAACAAGGTCGAGGGTGTGGTTAAAGCAGTGAGTCGGTTCCTGTACTCTCTGACAGAAGCCAATCGAATCTAACAATAAGCTAAATGCAACACTAAGGCTATCATTGCTAACATCCACATGAATATTGAAATCCCCTACAATAATAACCTTATCAGTCTTAAGGACCAAACTTGACAAAAACTCAGAAAATTCAGATATAAATTCGGAGTACAAACCTGGTGCTCAGTATACCACGACAAACAGAATCGGCTGTACTGTTTTCCAGGTTGGATGTGAAATACTAAGAACGAGGCTTTCAAATGAGTTGCAGTTCAATCCAGGTTTAGGACCCATCAGCAGACCCGAGTCAAAGATGGCAGCTACTCCACCTCCTCGGCCGGTGTCTCGAGGAATGTGAGTATTAACATGACTTGGAGGAGTAGATTCATTTAGGCTGACATATTCCTCATGTCTCAGCTAGGTTTCAGTAAGACAAAATACATCAATATGGTTGTCAGATATTAATTCATTTACTAATACAGCTTTAGAAGACAAAGATCTAATATTTAGGAGTCCACATTTAATTCTCCTATCGTGTTGCACTATTGCAGTAGTGGTGTTAACCTTTATGAGGTTGTTTTCTATAACTCCTCTTTTGGTTACTTTTGATTTAATTAATTTAAGTGGCCGTGGGACAGACACAGTCTCTATAGAGTTAAAGGTGGGCAGCTGCCCTAAAGAAAATGCAGGAAGTGCAGAGAAGGGTGTAAGACTACAACTCTGCTTCTGCTTCCTGGTCTGTCATGTACGAGGTCGACCAATAAGCTTGGTCATATTTGCAGAAAGGAGATCCGCTCCATCCGAAGTGGGATGGATGCCGTCACCCCTAATCAGACCTGGGTTTCCCCGGAAAGACCGCCAGTTATCTACGAAGCCCACATTGTTTGCTGGACACCACCGTGACAACCAACGGTGGAAAGTTGACATGCGGCTATACATCTCATCAGTCACCGTGTTTGGGAGCGGGCCAGAGAAGACTACCGAGTCCGCCATTGTTTTGGCGTAAGCACACACCGACTCCACGCCGATTTTAGTGACTTCCGAGTGTCGAAGCCGGGAGTCATTAAAGCCGACGTGTATCACAATCTCACTGTATTTACGTTTGTCTTTAGCCA
Source organism: Myoxocephalus aenaeus (assembly GCA_038501785.1). NCBI lineage: Eukaryota > Metazoa > Chordata > Actinopteri > Perciformes > Cottidae > Myoxocephalus > Myoxocephalus aenaeus. The sequence goes on from JBAMJR010000137.1 coordinate 219,652, forward strand.
ACTGTTTTAAATAGGACTCAACGTCGCCCGCCCTGGCCCCAGAAATACATTTGACTGTGGTCCCTGGTTTCGCAATCTTCACGTTTCTAACAATTGAGCTCCCAACAACCAAGGTTGGTTTCTCAGCGCCGCTGAGTGGTGAGAGGCTAGAAACGGGAAGAGGGTGGCGGTGTCCAGAGGACTGCTTAGATCCCGGCTTCTGCCTCCCTCGTACAGTCACCCAGTCCCTCGGCTGCTCGGGGGCTGCCGGGGAACAGTTAACGTTATCAGAAGCTAAAGCTAGTTTTATATTGTGCAACCTTTGCAAAACAAAACACAATGAGTGCAGATATGTGTAAGCATCAAGTTTCATTCGTATTAGTGGCTGCAATCAGCCTGCTTTCCACTACAAATCTTATTTTAACAGGGTTGTAGATTTTATACGGCCACTCAATTGTTGAGTTTAGATCTGTATTTTGTTTCGAGAGGGAACAGCAGAACACCAAGAATCGGTGACTCGCCAATAATCTTGGCCGTCGCGCATGCGCAAGCATAACCTTTTACATTTACACGAATGTACAGGCAGTTCGCCATGTATTTATTAATGACATTTTATGTCCGTGTTCTTTGTACTTTTGTAATATGTGAAGTTCTCAATAAAGGTCTTGAAATAAAGACATTCTGCATTTGCCCCCGCGCCCCACCTGTAATACCTCCACACCACACAAGAGGGGCGTGACCCACAGTTTGAGAACCACTGCTGTAGGCTAATGTTTTTTACAAAGTGAAATACATTGTAAGAGTTAATCTCAGTTTGTGTAGCATGTGACAGACAGGAGCTGTGTAATGAGCTGTGCAATGAGAAAATAAGCTAATAGGGAAAAAATATTATAATACATGTAGTGTATTTGTGAGAAAATACATACATAAAATATATATAACTTTTAATTATAAAAAAACAAACAGTGATTCTGTTTAGGCCAGAATTTAGGCCAGCACTGCTGTATAGTGAATCATGTTTACTGAAAAGTTTTGACAACATGGAGGTAGGGCTGCTTCCTGAAAGTCAATGAGTCAAATCATTCGTAGGTGACCCATCAGACCGATCACGTTCTTCAAGTGGGGCCGTTGTTTGTTTTTTAGAGGCTATATCTATGAAGAACTAGAGGTCCTGAGACAGGCACGCACCACCCCGTCACCTCAGTTGTAAGTAGACCAATCTAGGTGATAGCTAGATACTCATAATGAATAATGTGTACGTGCCAACAAACTAAGAAACATACTCACCACTTGTGCCACAGATGGGCATCGCCTCCCATCACCTGGCCGGCATTTTTTCTGGCGTGGGTCCGCGCACCCTTTCGACTTAGTTTGGAGTTTTCCGTAGCGTAAACACACTGGCCGTTTCTCAATAAGCGTTCTTCGTTGTACTCGTGTTCTCGTGGACTCGTGAAACGTCATCAGTCGCGGCCCAAGTACTGTTCCAATTCAAAAGTCCGCTTCTCGCCAAGCACGGTGAAAATGCCCGGATGTGACTTGATCCTCCCATTTTACCGGGGATGCATCAGAGCAGACTTGAGCGTACTTGAGAGAGCCAATATCCCAGAATGCATTTCGGACCAGCAAACGGGGAACAATGGCGGATGAGAAAACTCACAACTGAAAGTTGACATTCTATAAATACTACCGTTGTTGAGTCACAAAATGTAATTTTAGGATGTTTTCAGGCGAGAAGTTATTTGTTTAAGCATCAAATCTGTGGTCGGTTTGTCCAGACTCATCTTATTTAAAAAGATACGCCGACGGGTTGAGGTCCTGCTGAGGGACCGTGATTCCCGTCATCACCGGGCTGTCAGCGCTGTGCTGCCCGCCGACAGCAGCTTGATCTCGGCTGGACTTTTTGAAATGATCCGCTGGCTCCGATGTCTCCGTATCGATTAAACATGAGATATAAATCGACTTTGAGGATCTAACAAGCAATCTTTATTATTTATTCAGTCACATTAAATCAGTTTGACTGAGGGAAAGGTTACGATTTATAACTTAAGATTTTAATTTAACTTTTACTTTGAACTACAGTCTTATTACTTTTGACCGAATTGTTTGCAATTATATGTGTATCTATATAAATATATAAGTATATATATAACATTTATAAACATATTATATATACAATTATGTGTATCTATATAAGTATATAAAATACATATTTATAAACACAATATATATATATACAAGGATATGTGCATCTGTGTATATATATATATATATAATATATATTTATAAACACAATAATATATATGTACATACAATGATATGTGTATCTGTGTATATATATATATATATATATATATATATATATATATATATATATATATTTATGCACACAATAAATATATATATATATATATATATACAATGATATGTGTATGTCTGTGAAACCAGTGCAAAAAAAGCAGGGTTGTCATATTTTGTTTGACTGTAAAAATACTTTACAGTGAAGAATCAGAGTAACTCATGACAACGACAGCTGAGGTGGTGACGTCATCAAGTCAGCTGCTGTTCCAATTGCAGAAAGACCGTCCTGTGTCCTCCCGTCCTTGAGAGTCTGGACTCCCAAGTCCAAACTCCCAACTCCAAACTCCAAAAGTTCACAAGTCTGGACTTAGTGTACTTGGTATTGAGAAACGGCCACTGTTACCCGGTCCATGACCAAAACGTGTGTCCCACGTTGATGACGTATGAAGTGGGATTTGCCTGTCCCAAGTTGATGTGTTGATGTGTTGAAAGCGGAATTGATTTATTTCGCAGATCAAATCATAACCTCTTGGACCGTTGAAGGCATTATTTTTTGCAAACAATGAGCAGTACATTGTTTGCATCTTGCAATAAATATTAATGTTCTTTATCACTTTGTGTTGTGTCTATTTTCCTTTTCTGTTGAGAAGATACTGAGACTTTTGTTAGATCTGAGGCACTGCTGGCCTTTCAATGTTATTTATTAATGCTTTGTAAGGCATAGATAGTCCTCACTTTAGATGAGGTCACAGAACATAACTAACGACTACTATCTGAATTAATCATGAATTGCAGTATTAAAACATATTTATAAAGCACATGTTAACATAGTAATTTACTAAGACTTTATAAATGATCTTATTAATCATCTATAAGTCCTTAATAATTGGTTTATATATATATATACATATTACTTAATTTACAAATGGGGAATCCATCATTTATAAAGTATGAAAACACAATCATGAAAAGCATAATAGTCAAGCTTATTGATCAAGAATAAAATATGTATAACTGTGTATATGAAAAAAAACTCTTCTATTAGAAAGGCTATTACAGCATGTTGTTGACTTGGTGGACTTGATGGGAAACCATGTACATGTACTCCAGATGGCCGTGCCCTAGTAATACGATTGCACTGGGATCACTGCCATATGTATAAATGTGTCCATTTTACCATTAAATTTGTAATGTTAGTTTGCCATGTAAGAGATGGGATCCAATTCAAGAGGCAATTGTACGCATGACTGACTCCCTCTCTTTTTCATACACCCTTTCCTTGTGAACTGAACTAAAATGGGAGATAGATTTGATCCCTTATGAACACCCTATTTTCATCATTCACAAACTCATTCATTTCTTTTCCCTTTCTTCTGTTTGTGAAAAAGCAGGTGTACGGTGTTCCTGTCTGAATAGTTTCATATATAGCTATCCTCTCTCAGTACAATAGCATTTCAGCAATTCCAGGTTCGGTGAGGCAGTGATTCGTACAATAGGTGGCCTCTTTCCATAAGGAGAGGGATGATTTTTAAAGTCAGGAGCGCCTACAGCTTGGAAATTGCACTTCTATCTCACCTCCGCCCTCACTGGTGAACACTGACAAGCCCATATCTTACTCTCAAACAAACTGACATTGTTGAATAGTGTAGAGAGGAAGGCATGCAGATATGTGAGAGATTTGTTGTATAAAAGGAATGGGAGGACAATGGTTTGTCCTTGTGGTGCTCTAAAGCCTGCATATTAAATGTCATTGCCCCTTAATCATCCACTGTATCCTGGTGCTGGCTCTTTATGCACTGTCACTTTCTATCCAGGGACAATGGACTGGTTTAAAGTCCCCTTCAGCCACTGTGTGAGCATATGGTCCTAAATAGTGAAACATTAGTACTTAAAGTTGAGACCATGAAACAGTACTATTGATCACACACACACACACACACACACACACACACACACACACACACACACACACACACACACACACACACACACACACACACACACACACACACACTTTCTCTTATACATGGCTTAGTCATACAAGTGTGTTTAAACTTAATGTATACTTCATTTAGGGGTGAAAGTTGTACGTAGGTCTGTTGCAATTATCACATAATCGCCTAATTACAACTATTTGGATTCCACAATGCCAATGTTACAAATGTAGCAACATAAAAATGTAGCAACATAAAAATGTAGCGAGTAAATTAGGAGTGTTTCAATCAGCTGGGTTCAAATCTCAGGAAAACAACTTTGTGTAAGAAAGCTTGGCTGTCTAGATCTTACTGCTGTAAGTCAGTTTCTCTCTAAATAAATACATTAATACTGGCTTTGTGTTTCCCTGTTGCATATTAACTTTTAAAATCAAGCCTCACTCTACATTAGGGAACCACTATTTTGTTACATTAGGTCAGCCTACACAAAAGTTTTAGCACAAGCTATTTAAAATAGATATGTGTGTGCAGCAGGGCGAGAGGTGAAACATTGTTTCACCAAACAATTGATCAAATTGCATCATATTGATTAGAAGACATTGAAATTAACAACATGGATTAGGCCTAGTTGCAAAAACCTATCCAACAGCACCTCTGTTTGGCATACAATTAACAGAAAAAGACAATGTAATCCTTAGTTGCAAAATGATTTGTATGACAGTTAATTAAGTAAACTACAATTTGACAGCAATAGTTGCATGAATTAACACATACTTTACTTCAGTAAGAAACATTATAGTCACAGTTTATTACCTTTTGATATAGTTAGATATAGTATATATTGTTTTTCAACATTTGTACTAAAAAGCTGTGTTTAATTGCCCTGAAAATCTGTAGTATTGAATAACTGGCTTGGCACCACAGAGAAAAAATTAACATTCACTCTTGACTGTAGTCGAGGTCATTTTGCGCTGATCCACTCATTTACCTGAGATATACACTATATAGATCCCCTGGTTAGTATGGAACAGCTGGAATCTTTGATTGCTTTGTCCTCTGTGCTCATTTTCTCATGAATCTAATTTAGGATCTCAGTGGTGAGGAGGAAGGAGGTCGTAGATGACAGTGCTCAGTTATAGCTCCTTTGAGCTGAACATGCGTTTTATGAGGTTTGAAATGGTACATGGAAAGAGGTGGAGTATACAATTGGTGTTTGCGTTTAAAATCCTTTATAACTAATTATTTACATCACTGACTGTTCCCATATCTGCCTGCTGATGTATTGTTGTATCAATAAGTCAACAACAACAAAAGTGAAGTGCTGCTATGCTGCTAAGCATACTGGCCATCAACCAGTCTGCAGCTTTGCCAACAGACACGTACATAATGAAGTGCCAACAAATAAGAGCTTAAAGTTATTTATGGGATACTCTTCAAAGTCCTGAATGAAAATATTTTGATTCTGGACAATACTGCACCTAACTTATATCCAGTACATTACAGATTTGATAGAGTATACTGTATATTTAGTTCATTTTAGAGATATATAAAAATGTTTATTTTCATGCTTAGCTGAGGATCTTTTTTTCTTCTTTCATTTGTGTAAAAACATGTTTATTTCTACATTACAGTTTATTTCTACATTACAGCAATTTCAACATCTCAAAGCATGCTCAGTCACACACACACACACACACACACACACACACACACACACACACACACACACACACACACACACACACACACACACACACACTCTTACTCTTATACATGGCTTTTACATGGTCTGCTTTGGGTCTGCCAATCAGTGTTAATAGTAGGTAGTTGAGATGTTGAAATTGCTGTAATTTATGCTTGCAGGCATATGTGAAACATTATTTGTCTCGGAAAAGGTTTAAATTACAGTAAATTAGTCACTAAATTACCAGTTTGGTGGAGCGCAGAGCTGAAGTTATTGTATGTTTTAGATGATGCTGTAAAACTCTATGGAGGAAAACATTTAAAGATACAAATGAAGCAAACAACACAAACTTTTCCTGTCAAGACTCCAAACAGGCTATTAAATTTCACTCCCTCCAGCTGCAGCGCTCCTGATGTTTAAAAGAGCTTTGCCAACTGCAAACCCAGCAGGAGCACGAAATCGTGCATCAAAATGAGGCTCTGTAATGGCCACTTAGTACTCAAAAGAAAGTCAAAGCGACTCTGCTGCTGCTACTGCAGGCACCAAATGCATCCACAACTAATTTGATATGAACTTTCTCAGTACAATGACATTAAAATATGGATGTCATGTTTTGTTTAATGACTGGTGTTTTAATGATGTTCTTTACTTTGGATTTTTGAAGTAAACATCATGTGGTTTTCTGGTGATTTTACAGTTTTTAAGCAGAGTGATTGAGTTATCCAAACTTATTCCAAAATACCATCTTGCAGAGCTGCAGACATAATTTTTCAGCAGGCCTATCTGTCAGCATTCTACTGCCATCATGTTGGTAACAATGTTTTTCAATTAAGTTTCAGATTACAAACTTGGAGCTGGCATTATGCACAATATAGGTTCAATTTGAGAGAGAATGGTAGATAAATAACCAGACTTGTGTATTTGTTTCTTGTTTCACCCAATGTCCCAAAATGTCACCACCTGGTGAAACTATAGTTTTCTCTATAGCTTCTGTATTTTTCAACAATGCACTTACTCTTCTGGTGCCACTGGCCAGTAATTCTTTACTTGGGAACAGATTCATGGGAGAACAGAGATGAAGAAGGTGAACTATGGGACATTTCTTTATTGTATTCAGCTGTTTTTTATTTTGTTATCTTTGCCTTTGCAATCAAAATCACAGGTGTATACTACTAGTAACTATGTTGTGTTGGAAGTCGTCATCCTCTATGATTTGTTTGTGCTATTTCATATTCAGCCGGAGTGTGCCGTATCAGCACCTGAAGCAGAAGTTAGAGATTGTTCGGCACTTAGCCAAGTTAGAAGGAATGTTTGACTGCAGTGTTCACACTGAGCACATAGTTCTCCACCTCAATGAATGAATACATCTATTAATATTCCTTTATATAATATATAATATTGTTTAGGTACAGTTGATACGAAGCAGCTTTCAGTAAAACAATTCACTGCTTAAAGATTAAGATATGATTGTTGTCTTTGTTTGTGTTTTTTTTTTTTTATGAGACGAAAGCATGAAGGGTCATTGATGGTTGGAACAACAACAACAAAAAGTGGCATTTTTATCAGTCCACAACGCGGGAGGATCTATGAAGTAATATTTTGAGAAAAGGTAAAAGAATTATTCCACATTCACTGGTTGAAACATTTCATCTTCACCACACTAATTGTCTTGGATTCAGTAAGAACAGAAAGTGGAAAATTGATCAAACTCCATGCAGCAGTCTAGTGGCTAAAGGAGAGCACTGATGTCAAGCTAGGTTTCTTGGTCTTGATGAATGTCTTTGTAATGCATGCTTTGAAACTCATTAGTCCTCTCAAATGAGTTGCATGGTAACCCTGCTGAATTGGTTTAAAGTAATTAGTTTCACCTTAAATTATTCACTAGAACCCATCAAAAGTGAGAGTGGAGAGGGAGAGACTTCCAGGATGTTTATCTCTTTGAAATGATGCATCACTAAGGTCTAAAGCTATCACAAATCATAGCACGATATGGGAACAGTCTCTCTGCAAAGTTGAAAAAGTGAAGCAGAACAAAGTTAGAGAGGGTTTAGTACAGAGAGAATTCAGGCGAGGTCTCCAAAATCTGTGCCATCTGTGCCATTTGAATTTTCTTTGTACCAAACCTTATATTTCACTTGTATATTACTTATGGTGTTCAATACACTTATATCAGTGTGGATTTACTGGGGGAAAATGTGTTTTTCCTTTTCTAATCAACAAAGGTAGGCAGTATTTCTGACTGTAAACCGATAAACCGATTCATGTTGCTGTGTTCTTTGGTTCATATCTCGGTGATGCTTTGGAGCAGAGGGATTTGGTGCATAGATTTGGAATCTGTGTGGAATTGTCTTGCTTTTTGCCATGTTTTTTCTGATAGCACCGAGCTACGGGTTGCTAGTTCCGGAAACATGCCGAGTGGGCTGACTCATGACAAAATTATGATTATGATTATTTTAGTTGGTGTTTGAGTTGTGTTGAAATGGCTGGCAGACTAATTGTTGTAGCCCAGGTTCTCTTGTTTAATTTGATGTGTAACATCAATATATTTGTTCATTATTATTGTAATGTTTTACACAGTTTAACTATCATGTCTACAATTCAACCAATATAGGTCCCGTGGGGCTTAAAAGGAGGGACTACTTTTTATTAGTTGATCAGGAGGGCGGAGTAAGAACATTAAACACCGGAAGTAGAGAAGCTACTGGTGTATGGACTGTTTTTGTTACCGGACCTTGTTTTTAGAGGAAGACTCCGCCCCTGTGAAACGAATAGCCAACTGCATGCCGTAAAATGCCTAGGTGTTATGCATGCTGTGATACTAACGAATGAGAGGCCATAGGAGTATTTAACGACGCGGAAATCTTTGTGCGGGGTTCTTTTCGTGGATGTGAGCGACATAAACTGCATTCAGGTTGTGGGCTGTGTATTGGTGAAGCGAGAAACCCTCGATCGAGTACTGTATTGCTGATCATCATCAACTTTTTTATTAAATCTGTTTTATTATAACCCATCGAGTTCTGGACTCGCCCACAGATTTTTTAATCTAACATTGTTCACTCATAAAGTGACCAGACTGAGAGTTAATAAATGGAGCAGGTTTAGGACAAGTTACAAGTTCAGAGACCTCCGGCTTTTATTTCTTTTTTCATGTTCAAGGACAAGAGCTGCATACAAATTAGAGGTAGGAATAGTACAGCATAGATCGCCTGAAGTTGGTTGAATTTGGTTGTCAGATAATTCTAGTAAATTTAGTCAGAGCAGCGGGTGTTTTATAAAACACTTGGTGGTCGTTCAAGTTGTATACACTGTCAGGAGGCCAGCTCTTTGATTTTCTGGGTATTTTTTTAAATTACTGATTATAAAATGATACATTATAAAGTGTAAATGACTGACTGGAAAGAGTCAATCATGCTTCGAAGGCCTCAAAACTCTGCATGACCTCAGCAGCTTTTCTGTTCAAATGTTCAAATGGGACTTTTGCTTGCTGGCCATTTCAAATAGCCAATCAGACTTTACTTGTTTTCTTCATTGATGATTAAACTGCCTCTCTGGTGATGAAACTGTATCACATGTGAAATATTCATTATTATCCATGTTACTCACTGCTGGTACACTTACAGTATAATGAACACATATGGCTTTCAGTTAATGTTTTAGGAGCTTGTTATTCTGCTGTCATACAGGGTGAGATATCTGGCATGATCTTTATATGCTGTGGGTTTCCTAATGATTGTGATTGAGTGTTGTGTTAAAGCGATGCTACAGCTTCCTTATGTTAATTGATCACATAAGTAGATGATTATTAGTATATACATATATATGTATATATATATATTATTGTTATTGATGAACAGATTACTCTCTGCAGAGTACCAGGACTAGTATTAATGGAGATGTGATCTGCTCAATCACATCCTGAGAAAAAAGTATACTCTCGAGTGCAGTGGGAGTCAGTGTGGCCAACAATCAACACCCACGTCAAAAGACCAGGCTCAAAGAGATGCTGGCATGTTTCTAAGCAACACACGAAATGCACAAACACACACAGATCTGACCAACAGTAGGAAATGTTTTTCTCAAAGTGTACTGCAGCTTCCTCTGATCCCTGATAGTCCTCCATTTATCAGTTTCCAACTACAAAACCTCTCTACTGCTCCCCACAGAGCCCTACGCCTCCAGTCTCAGGGGGATCAGTCAACCCTTCACACTTTAACTTCAAACTCCCCTCTCTCCCACTTACTTTTATGGCAATTGAAGTAGAAACTAAGTTTAATTAACATAAAGTTTAATTGCTGTTCAGAGTATATGGAGGGTAAAGTTCTTGTTCACTGGAGGGCACATTAAGGTAAAGATAATGAAATCGAACAGTGGAAAAAGGGACAGATTCAGAAAAATAATTGCCTGATAAATAAACTGACCATAGAACAGATCTAACACACAAAGTAATATCACATGCTACCCTTTTCCACTTGCCCAGGTCACGTCAACACACTTTCACTATTTCTTCTGTTGATCTTCCATAGCCCATTCAGACAGCCCTCTGCATGTCTCTATCACAGACCAGCAGACTGCTTGACATTGTCTCCTCCTTGTTGTCAGGTTAAGATCACAAACTCTTCATTAGTATTCAGGTGAAGGAAGGCTCCATGGAGCTGAGTGGGCTTCAACTATTAGCCAAAGTCCGGCGAAAAACAAAGAGCTATTGAGAACTGGAAAACAACATACTGTACACATTACAATTCATTATTCATCAATACCAGTCTGCAATCTTTTTTTAATTCCTGCCAAATTTATTAATCCTAGCATTTATTTGTTTTGTTCCAAGCAAACCTTATTTTTACACAATTTAAAGGGCATTCCCATTCTAAGACTTCCATCACCCCCTATTTTAGGATTTCAGACACCGTTTTATCACACTCAATAAGTGGAAAAATAAATGTTTGTAAAGTGGGTGAACTGACCGTGTAAACAGTAGGATATGTGTAGTTTATTAAATATAAACTAAAATGTCTCTATTTAGACTCTTTTGTTTTGATTGAACCATGTTTTTTGTCTCCATACCCTATTATCCTATGTACTGTATGTGATGCAGATAAATGGTCTGCAGATAAATGGTCTGATTATAAATAATAATTAACATATGCAGTATATTTTAAAAAGTTCAGCATGTGGCCGTCATCCATTCATTTGTATTGCAGTTGAAATAGAAACCATGAGACCTCGTTACTTCGGAGTGTGTGTCAAAGCAGAGAGAGGCAGAATAGCTGCTGTTTGCACAGATGGATGGGTCAAAAAGTCCAGGAACCACAAGTGAAGAAATATTTTTGACGACAATGTGTGGCTAAGAGGCCACAATCAAATCTGGTAGCTGTGCAAAGGAAACACAAATCTCATTATGTCAGGATCAGTTCATATCTCTCTCCAACTTGACAATCTCATTGTTTGCATTGCTTTCCTTTCATCCTGTTCTTTACCACATATGAGGTTTTCAGGTATGTCAGCCCTCCACCACTTTGGTGTTGCAGTCAAGAGCTGAGAAAGCCAGTAGACCTGCACTGTAATAATACTGCAAATATTTAGTGAAGCGACTCTAACATCTGCTGCCATTTGAGTTTTTTCGTGACTACTTTCCTTTTATTCCCTGCATCCCACACACTGTCTGTCACACTGCCTCTATAGTCTGAACCACATTTGTACCCAGGGTATTCATTTCAAACTAATGATGCCTGGAATATAAATGTAGTCCTAATTCCGTTTTTGTTTTCGGTGTCCTTCCTACTTTCTTTATCGCTCTTTTAATACTATATAAATTTAAAAAAAATATATGGAAGATGTGACCTTATAATGTCCTTCTGACTCTCTTGAGTCTGACTGACCTCCGGCTGTGGAAATATAGTTGACAAATAGATCAAGATATGGACTTTATTTTCCTGCTTCCTGGTCTTCCTGCTTCCTCCTGTAGCCGTCTCATGAAATGTTCCTCCTGGGCTACTGTAGGGCTGAGTAGGCCGTAGCCCCTCCTACTTTCTGGTTCCCAATTAGTTTGGGCCACCATACATAGCTGCCTCTTTCTCTCTCTTTGACTCCCAGGCTTTGGTAGGTGTGGACTTTAGCTTCCTAAATTGAGACATATTTGCCGTGGGTTTCATCCTGTTGTCTTTTACTCTATGTTCAGCTCCAGAGATTCCCACTTCCCCGTAGAGCTTTCTGTATGGGGGTTGTGCAGTGAGCAGGCTAGAGACGCTGACTGCCGCTGCTGTTTTGTTTGAGTCACTAATTTACTTCATATTTAGGGTTTTGTTTTGTGCTGCTTGGCTTTGTTTTGCATTGTTTTATGTTCGTTAGTTCATTTAGTTGTTTTTAATTGTGAATCTGTATCTCTAAGTATATTAGCTATATACTTGTTTTATTCGTTTTAACCTTTTAAATGTGATGGACATCCTGTATTTTAATATCCTGTCAAAGTGTTTCTCATAATAAATGTTATAATCTTGGGGTAATCCTTGGTCTCATTAAACCATCCACTTCCACATGGATCCTTTTAAACTGCAAGCTCTTTAGTGGTTTTGAGCTGGTGTTGAAGGTGCAGTGCGAAGTATAATTTGAACCCGATCAGGGCCTTGTCGCGGCCCGTGGTCACACTCCTTTGACAAATTGCAGATATTGAAGGCTGTTAATGCAATGAAACTTTGTCTTTTAATCATACCTGCAAACTTGTCACCTTTCGGCGAAATTCGCCGTTTTGAAATCAAAATATATCATCCACGTGAATCGTGTAGATCCGAAGAGTTTTTGGGAGGGGGAGGGGGGGGTCAACTCGCCCAGCGTTTCTGAAAAAAGCTGATTTTGTGGTCTTCGCAAATAGAAGATCTTTGATGTGTCAAGTCTTGGCCAATCAGCGTTAAGATGTCTAAAGCGGCTTCATTTCCCTCCCACCAGTTTTTTAATAGCAAGCTAGTCCGCTTGCTATCACGTTAGCTAACGTTGTTGGGAGAGACAGCGAGTGCGATTACTGGCAGCGGCGAGTCCGTGGCAGCGTGTGGCGTCAGCCAGGAGAGTGGCGAGTCAGCGGCACTGGCAGTTCTACCTACCGACACCTGACTACATATAAGGAGAGGACAATGGAGATTTTATCCAACTTGTATTTTAATTAAAAAACAAGTAGCCAAAATGAGTTTCCTCCGTAGGGTGGCCGGGCTCCTGTTTATATTCAAGGGTTTAAGATCATCAGGTTTACCTGGTGGAAATATTATTCCAGTGTTGATCTTAGACTAACGGTGACGTCTCCTCAAAGTAAAGTGGTATAACAGTATGACATAATATGGTCAAATAAAAATAAAATAAAAAGGCTGGTACATTATACATATTATGGCATATAAGTGTAATATTATGAAGTGAAATGTAGTAGTAGCAAAACAATATTCAGTATAGTACAGCAGTATTGCATATTGTAAGTATTAAATCTACAAATTACATTTTATATATATATATTACTGTTCAAAAGTTTGGGGTCACTTAGAAATGTCCTTATTTTTCAAAGAAAACCACAGTTTTTTTCAATGAAGATAACATTAAATTAATCAGAAATACACTATACATTGTTAATGTGGTAAATGACTATTCTAGGTGGAAACGTCTGGTTTTTAATGAAATATCTACATAGGTGTATAGAGGCCCATTTCCAGCAACTATCACTCCAGTGTTCTAATGTTACATTGTGTTCGCTAATCGCATAGAAGACTAATGGATGATTAGAAAACCCTTGTGCAATTATGTTAGCACATCTTAAAACAGTTATGCTGGTTAGAGAAGCTATACAACTGGCCTTCCTTTGAGCTAGTTGAGTATCTGGAGCATCACATTTGTGGGTTCCATTATACTCTCAAAATGGCCAGAAAAAGAGAACTTTCATGTGAAACTCGCCAGTCTGTTCTTGTTCTTAGAAATTAAGGCTATTCCATGCCAGAAATTGCGAAGAAACTGAAAATTTGTTTGGGTGACCCCAAACCTTTGAACGGTAGTGTATATATATTTGTACACTTGGGTATTGCCAAAAGAAGAAATAAAACCCATAATGATCATAGTTTGTCAGCTTCTCGACAAGTGACGCTGTTCGGCACTGACTCGCCTGCCACTACACGCACCTGACTGCATTTCAGCTTCAGACATGCACACCATGTGCTTCTTTTGTCCACCGTTTATTAACACACACCTCCCAACATGCCGGGCAGAAATGAGTAATGCCCCAAGCAGAGATTATATCGGGAAAGAAGGCACCGGAAGAATGGTTTCATGTGAAGGTACTGGGATTTGGCGGAGTGGATAGTGTGATGGAGAGACAGAGGGAGATAATGGGGCACTATTGTGATCTCTGAGACCATGAGCCATCCCAACTTCCATGTTCGAGAGAAATACATATTTTTATTGCCTGTAGGTTGGTGTGAAAACCTGAGTCTGTTTGTATTTGTGTGGGTAGGGGTGGTGGATGCATGAGTGTATGTATATTCATGTCAGAGCCGAAAGCGCTTCTAGCCCCGTTGCTTTTACGTCTATGACAATGTATATTGGAAAATGACTAGTGTGGGTGGTCTATGAAATGAGAATTACTTTCTTGAAGTTCATGTCACAGTATAGGGGTGGAAAGAAGGAAGGAAGGAAGGAAGGAGAAACACAGTAGAGGAAACTGGTTGCCGACACAAGAATTTCATTTTCATTAAGTCTGGACAGCAATACAATATATATATATATATATATATATATATATATATATATATATATATATATATATATATATATATATATATATATATATATATATATGTCATAGGTATAGAAATACCTGGTTTCAATTAATTTCTGCCTTTAAAAACTTTAGTTTCCAGATGGAAGCAACATAATTTGAAGCAGATTCCTTCAGTAGTTAATGCTGACAACAAGATCGAGATTGTAGTGTGTGGAAGCTAGATGTTGAAATAAGCAACAGAAGCAACAGACGACAACTCATTAGGTTTATAAAGCATACTGATTAGGGATTGGCCCCAGTGTGAGTAAAAGTTATTAATGGTAGTTTTAGGCTAATTGATCAATGGAGTGAACCAGGTGGTTGCCTTTCAAATTTGACATACAAAGAAGCAGGAAAATATATGATGGTTAGGAGCAAAAAAGTGGGGTGGATACATTCATGGGAATAAAGTAGTCTTCCTGATTGCAGTTTTATTGAACTCTATTTTCATCAGATTGATGTGCAGCACTCTCTGTAAACCTTTGTGTCTTTGTGTGCTTGCTCAAAACCTTTTAAATAAGACAATACATAAATAAACACAATACAGCTGCCTCTTACTTTTGTCTACATCTGATCTTTGAGAGGACTGTGATGCTCATTCGTAGGAGGGATTGGGTTTGCTGAAGACAGGTGTTCATGGTGTTCAAACCAACATCCTGGCTGACAGGTTAACATGCCATGACCCTTTTTCAGGCTTTTTGATTCAACATCTGATAGATGAAGTTGTCTCAGCAGCATTGACGGTAAGACTGAAATATGTCCATTAGCTCAACAAGAGCTGCCCAAGATAAGCTTCTGCTGATTCGATTGCCATAAATTGAAAAACTTGGTAGTCTGAGCCTCCTTGTATTTGAGTGATCGTTGTGTTTCAAGTACTGGAAAATGTGTTCATCAAGAAAGTTGGTTGTTACGTTCATATAGATTTCTATGCTACTGGCTATCATCTCTATGGGTGGTTCATTTAGAGTTTGACTCTTGTACCCAATCTGGAGGCATTTTATCTTAACTTGTCAGAAGCAAAACTATTTCAAAGGCACTTTACTTAGATACGTGCAATTATTTGGCTTTTAGCCCTTTTTCTTGAAGATTGCTGCTTGCTTGTCTGCTGCTTTGACACACACTCATTCTGCCATCTCCCTTTGCTCTGCCTTGTTTCACCATCACCTCCTCTCTGACCTCTGCCATCACCAGCCGGATTCTCCCCAGAACAGCCATCTTCATACTCTGCAACCTGTTGATACACTTGGCTTCATCATTCCACATTTAGAGTCTTATTCCTGTATTTGGGTTAGCACTGTGGATTGTTCATCAAACAACTCAAGAATATTCACTAGTTAAATATCTCCAGTCTTTTGACTGGATGTGACACAGACTACCGACTAAGAATCTCCCAGCTCCTGCTCATTTTATCAACAACTTTTTAGAATAATTTTGTCTTTCAAACGGTTTTCCTGCAAACAGGAAAACCGTTTGAAAACATCACGACAGTTATCATCATAAAAGGTCACGTATTACGTCATATCTTTTAGAACTAGCAGCTGCACCTTCAGTCATTTAGACTGCAGTAATCCCAACAAAACTCATGACATCCTGGTGGGCCTGTAGATTGATGTTGTAACGTGCATTCCCAACATCTTTCAGTACAGGTATCCATATATTCATTGTGCGCATGTTTCTTCAATGTAAAAAGCTATGAAATGTCCATAAGGTGTACTACATTGTCAGCTGAAACCACTGTGCCAGTGTAACAGTATTTTATAGGGCCATATAAAGAACACCTCAACAATATAATGCAATGCAATACAATAGCCCTGTATTAAATGCTGTTGAATGAGTATAAATGTTGCACAGGATTGAACTTGAGAGTAATTTTTGAGTCCAGTCAAGATTTGTTGTTGCTCTGGATAAAATGATAATGTTAGATGTTACTATTATTTCATCCACTCAGTCCCCACCAATAAATATGGCCTCAAGAAGTTCAATCACCGCTCTGACACAATTCATTATAAGCTTCACTAATGTAATATGTATGCAGAGTTATCATGTTGGACATGTTTTTTTATCGTGCCCGCCCCTATTATGTAGTGGAGTCTATTGCACTGCATTGTCATGCCTCACATGATCTGTGAATTTTATTCAAATCATCGTTTGAAACATCAAAGTAACTATCTATATATTATCCTGTCATAATTGTAACGGTAGTTTTCCAAGGTGTTTTGCACTATTCTATTATCATTACTGTACTAATAAGTTTAGTAAGATTATATTTAATATACATTTATATGTGGAGACATTAATTCAAGCAAAAATTAATTGCTTTTAAATCACTGCTCTTCTTTAAAAGGGATGTGCAGAGACTGAATCTACGCTTCGTGCCATAGTGTACAAAAAACAGTACTCCCTGCACGTTGTTCAGTGAATGTCATATGTCCTCAACAGATTTCCTCCTTTTGAAACGCAGACATCACTTGCGTTAACCTGATAACGTAATCACCTCAGATACTTTTTTCTGCTACTGTTGACATTTTACACTACTGAAATTAAATCTTAAATAATAAAACAAAAACTCATACATTTGCTAGTAATTTTAAGGTCAACAGTAGACAACAGATATTGGAGTATATGATTTATAGATTATTTTAGCATTGTTGTTTCTAGGTCATTTAACAACTTAAATAGTCAATAATCAATAATAAAGCTATTTACAATGACAACACATTTGTAAATGTCTTTATGAGTTTTGTTGTTAGTTTTATTGTGAGGCGCATTGGCTGATGGGTAATCTTCTTTTTCAATTTACAGCCAACCAATGAACTGCTCTACACAGTTCACAGTTCCCTTTTAATTGAGCATTTTTGCTCCCTATGGTTTGAATCTTACTTAGCAGCTGAATACCCTGGGCACTGGGCAGTATACTTGGCAGAGAGCTACTAGGCAATTGGGACGCATCTTGATTCGTGCTGATGTATATATTGTTACATTCTTATCTCATTTTAAGTCAAACTTGGCATTAGGTTGAAAAAAAGTAGTATGTGTTTTGAATTCTCACATTCTTTTGTGGTCTGATAAATTAGTTTGTGTTCGGATATGGTTTTGAGCGTCAATAGAGTGGGATGTGTTTAGAAGAGAGGGGCAGGACCTGAAGTAGTTCCAGGTATTACATTTGAGAAGAGAGAACACAAGTGCATCGTTTGCTAACGCGTGCGGTTTCCTATCTAAAGGTCATCAGCAAGTGGAGGCTGAGAATCAGAAAAGGTCAAAGCCTCTTTGTAAATGCTGGTAACAAAATGTATCATAACCAAGTGGAAAATACAGTATCAGGTCCATGAACTCATGATGGTACAACTAGTACCATTGGTTGTGCGAAAACACAATAGATTGTGAATTGATGTGATCTATGAGACAGACCTATTGTACAAAAGGATCAAGTTGTTGAATAACGTGCCGATGAGAATCTGTTGGCCAGACCAGTGTTAGAGAATGTCACAGCACTTATGGCACAGACCTCATAGATGTTAATGTGACATTTAAACCAGACCTCATCTGTTGCCCTTCAACTTTGTAAGGACGTTTTGTGCCACAGTTCGCATAATCTCACATGGTCAGATTTGCATAACGTCAAAGACGTGAAGAAGTATTCCGTTTTACATCTATTATTTACATTTCAATGTTCAGACTCAACTGATGATACAATAACTGGATTTGTATAAACTGTAAAGGTTTTGCTGGTGCCCAGGTTTTCCAAAGGACTATCTACAATAAAGAATTCCACTTGTAGGGTCAATTGCTGGCAAATTGATAGACTGAAGAACCATGATGGTGTGTTTGTTAATAGTTTCAGTATTTCACTATTGTGTTTGGGTTTCAGTCTGTGAATTGACCCCTTCTCTGGTGAAGTGCAGAGATGGTTTATAATAGTGATTCATGTCATTTCTGAGGTCACCTGAGTGCCTTATCTGGTTTCTCTAATGTGCCTTTGTTCATGTTGCGAGTATTTCTTTGCTTTACTTTGAAGAAAGATATAGTTGAAGCACTTGACACACTACTTATTGATACCTGTCATAATGGTTTAGGGATCAGAATACTGTCTTAATCGGCTGTGTTATTTGTTGTCCAGGTCCAGGTTTTTACATATCATTGTCCAAACCCATTCAAGACAGCCAGTCGTCAGCAGTATAACTCTGTATTGTATTATAATAGACTAGTGCCAAACTTTGGCTGAGACAGCTGGTTTCTGAAACAGATCCATAATAGTTCCTGACAGGGTGTGTGATTTCCTCAAAGCCATTTAGATATGGCCCAGGTCTCCTAAGAGCTAAAGACAGGATTCAATAAGTAATGCCTCAGCAGGCCCCAGAACCTGGCGATCCCGTCACCCTCTGGCTGACTGTAATCATTTGTGATAGCCCCCGTATGCTTTCTGGCCTCCCAACAGCACATGTTTCACTCAGGCTTTTAGATGGGCATCAAAATGCATTACCTCCAAAGCAGTAGATGGGGGCCCGTATGCGTGAAACCAGGGTGGAAATAAAGACATTACCTCTGTCTGCAGACCAAGATTGCTGAACTGTGCTGAGTGACATCAGAGCCTGTTATACCATTAATGCACTTAAGTTCAGGATGTGTCTGTTATTGTAATACATACATTTAAGCCTGTATGTGAAATATGTCTGAAAACTATACATTAATGCAATAAAGCTCAAGGACTACAACTTTGTGAAAATAGTTGTATTCCTTATTTCCTGTCCAGTTCATCTAACTCAGTGATTCTCAACCCAAAATCCACTTCTTTTTTTTTTCATCCTGTAGTTTTATTTTGAAGGGACTTTCGTATGCAGCGGAGTGTCATTTTTTTGCCGGCTCTGGTTTCAACTTGTTTTGCACTTGTTTTGAGACTCAATAGGATAATTAAATTAAACAGCCTACTGAATATAAAATTCACAACTGATGGCGCATAACAAGAAAAAACTTGAGGGCTGTGAGGAGAATTGAGTGCTGCTTAATTTTCTGTAAAACACAATGTTTTTCAGTATTTACCTACTGATGACGTAATCACAAGAAAAGTTAATTTTGTTTGTTAATTTTGACTTTTTCCAGAGTAAAGTGTTTGTCATAGATTCAGTGAGTGTGTATTCTCAGTTAAAGTCAGGTCATTTGAGTCTTTTTTAAACTACTTCTTAGTTGTTGGACTTTTGTTTGTGCATGAAAGCTGTCAAGTCTGTTTAAGAATGGCTGAAGATTCTGAATTGTTATGCATGTTGTAATACCTTGTGTCCTGAAGATGTACTTTGGGGTTTTTAATTCAAATGCAGCTAGTTGAGTGTAAAGGGGAATAGTTCCCTCTCTAGCGTCGCCACCAGCTGGTCATTTTGGTTTATCATTAAACTTGTTTTTGTGTTGGCATACATATTCTCTACTATCTCAGGTTCAAACTGCACCATCTTTTCATTCAATAAATTTGAGAATGTTCCTCGATTGGGTGGAACATTGGGTGGGTCCCACAGCCAGACCAGTTGAGAACCACTGATCTAACTCATTGGCAGCTGGTGGCAATTTTTTTGGTGGGCCATCTAATCCCAGTATGAGTCAATGCAAAAAAAAGGTATCACGCATTACTACTTTGCAGTTAAATATTTAACATTTATTCCAATACTTTGACATAATAACATCTTATTGTCACGGGAGCACACAATTAGGACCCAAATGCAGACCTTGGAGACTGTATCAGGGTATGGAAACAGTATTTATTGAAGCCCAAGGGTGTGTGGGGAGCCTGTGGTGTGAGTCCCGTGGCTCGACACCAGTGGCAGGCAAGATGTGCATGTTGCGGTGTGAGCAGGGCCGGCTCTAGGCGAGATTGAGTTTTGCGCCCCCCCACAGACACACAATACTTTACATCACTGAAGAGACATATTAACTTAACTGCTTTACATAGCAGTTTTTCACCCACTTATAATACTATTCTACATTGCAGTTCAACAATAAATGGTGCATGGACAACAAACACCAGAATAGTTTCAGAACATTTTCTTTTTTATTATTTTAAATAATTTATTACACACAAAGTTAGGATTAAATCAACTCCATAAACTGTGCAAAAAACTTTTTTTTCAAATATGTTTATTGAACAAACCTATACCTCTTCCTTTTTTGGTTTTCGTCCCTGTGCTCCAGATGGTTTAGACCGCCTCATTTTTGCAAATGTCACGGGCCAGTCAAAGTGTCCGCGCAATAGATTTTTCAGATCGCGCACATTTTTCAGACCGCACGAACGATTTTTTTTTTGGAGTGAGTCATCTTTGCAATAGAAGATCTTTGATGTGACGTGTCGAGTCTTGGCCAATCAGCGTCCCGTTTTCTCGACAAAAACATTCAGATTTTTGGCCGAGTTGTTGTCATCTCCGTAATAGAACATCTTTGATGTGACGTGTCTTGGCCAATCAGCGTTAAGATGTTTACAGCGCCCGTTTCTCAATATGCGTGACTCTCTGTACTTGATGAGAAAACTCACAGCTGAATCGGCCACGTGGTCGCGAATTGCTCACAGTGCTGAAATGTGCGCTGTGAGGGCGCCCCCAACCCATTTGTCGCCCTAGGCAGTCACCTAGTTCGCCTATAGCAATCGCCGGCCCTGGGTGTGAGTCTGGAAGCTCGACACCAGAGGCAGGCAAGGCAGGCAGGTTACAGATGTGCAGGTTGCGGTGTGAGTATGGAGGCCCGACACCGGAGGCAGGAACTTCAGGGCAGAGAGAATATAGGGTTAGTCTACGGGCAAAGAGCTGCAGCGAACTTACGGCGTGGCGTGGCGTGGCGTAGCAGTGACTACCGGGGCAGAAGACGAGACAGACTGACAATCCAGGCCTGCAGGACCAGGGTTAATAGACTGCAGGTGACGAGCCAGATTGTCTGCAGCTGTGTGCCAATCAAGGGTGCGACCATGGGAGGTCTCAGGAGGCGGGACCGAGAACACAAACACATGGCACACAAAACAAACAGGGGAAAGACAGACACAAGAGGAGAGGAGATTTGGAGGAAACAGGTTTAACACACAATGGGTCAGACAGGGATCCTGACACATCTTTTTTTTTTTTTTCGATACTGGTGCTAAAACGATACTTTTAAAACGATACCGGTGCCTAAACGATGCCTGAACAGATTTTTTTCTTCAAATTGAACAATATATTAACTATTTAAAGTATACTTTAAATATAAATAAATAAATACAAAACACTTGACTTCAAACTACAGCTTCAAACTTTTTAACTTCAAACTATAAACAATACATTTAAAAAAAAAAAGAACAGACACAAGCATCAGGTGGCCTGATAGGGACCGTGTGCAACCGAACTCCACTCAGAAACTGTTGGATTCTACAAACTGCTGCTTTACTGGACTACACGTCATCATATCATAATATCATCATTAATATCAACTGGGAGAGCTTTGTTCCAACAAGCCGAGACGGTCGGCA
Source organism: Myoxocephalus aenaeus (assembly GCA_038501785.1). Classification (NCBI taxonomy): domain Eukaryota; kingdom Metazoa; phylum Chordata; class Actinopteri; order Perciformes; family Cottidae; genus Myoxocephalus; species Myoxocephalus aenaeus. The sequence goes on from JBAMJR010000137.1 coordinate 241,800, forward strand.
CGGCTCATGCATGTCTCCCCAGCGATCACTCTGTGATCACCGGTCTGGTTGATCTGGGACCAGGTGTTTTACCTGTAGTTTCTCAGCCAAAGGTCTTCTCTCAAATGGATGTTGGAGGAGAGATTATACAGAGTTAGCGTTTTCTGTGAAGACCAGTGGCTCCTGCTCGCTGCTGTCATGTTATTATCATTGGTGGCGCGCGCCTCGTCTGCCCGAGGAGACATTGGGTACATCCCAGGTCTCTAAATTGCATCCCCGTTTCCCTCACTTGCGTCCTTTCCTTGCGTCTTAGTCCCTCCCACCAGGGATACATGGAGAGACGCAAGGAAACCAAGCGAGGAGAGAAGACGCGAGGAAATATGTTTTAAGGGACATGAGACGTCCTTTCCTCTGAAGTCACGTGAAGCGACGTCGGTTTCTGATGACTGCGGCCGACTGACATCTGATCACAGCTGATCAGCTGTCAGTCGCTTTAACAGCTGACGGAGTTTTGTCCGGAGAGTTTTTAGCGAACATTCCAATAAAAATGCACTTAAAATATTGATAAAAATGACCGCATGTTTTCAGTTTATTTAATGGTGTTAAACTACTACTTATATTAATAAAGACGAAGTTATCATGAGCGTTTGATGAGAATAGCCCTCCCGGAAGTCTTTTTTAGGGCGCTGATTGGATGAATTGTATGTCATTCATTTATTTCTTTAATCAGAATCAGCTTTAATGGCCATGTAAATTTGCACATACATGGAATTTGACTCCAGTTTCACTTTGCTCTTTGTACTTTTCCACACACAATATACAGTAAACAAGATAAATATAAAAAAGATAAAAAAGACATTAAAGACAGTAGTAAAAAAAAAAAAGTGCAGATAGTGCAGATGGAAGAGTCTGGCTAACTGTTCATCAGAGTGACGGCCAGTGGGAAGAAGCTGTTTCTGTGTCTGGTGGTTTTGGCGTACAGTGCTCTGTAGCGCCTACCAGAGGGGAGGAGTTGGAACAGCTTGTGTCCAGGGTGTGAGGGGTCTGTGGTGATCTTTCCAGCCCGCTTCCTGACTCTGGCGGTGTGCAAGTCCAGGATGGAGGGGAGGCTGGAACCAATGGTTCTCTCTTCAGACCTGACGATCCGTTGGAGTCTGACTCTGTCCTGTTTGGTGGCTGATCCAAACCACACAGTGATGGAAGAGCAGAGGACAGACTGGATGATGGGGGAGTAAAAAAAGTGATTGGCTAAACTGCGTATTAGACCCGTCTTCCTTGGGCAGAATCACTTGAGCCCCACGACGTGCACTAGCAGCAGAGACGTACTGGAGCAGAGAGGACGTGCATGAGCATCACAGACATGCAGGTCAGAGCTGCATGAGCAGAGCAGGAGAAGCAGGAAAAGCATATATTTGGCGCAGATATCCTATTTTTAAAATATTACTGGGTATATTCCATAGCTCAAAAACACACATATTGACAATTTGTATAATTTCTTAATATTTTTATAATTTTTATAATTAATTTCTTTTTCTTCTTTTTTTTTTGGTGGCTCAAGGTCAGTGGCGGCTGGTGACATTTTTTTTTGGGGGGGCGCAGTTGGGCGGCGCGGTTTAAATAGCACTCCACAATGAGAAGAAAAGAGGTTTGGAGTAGAATATTCTAAAAAACAAAGCTTTATTTCAAGAAAACACAGTGCTCAACACTGTCCAATAACAACTATCAACAAACTGTAACTTTGGGCATGAGAGGTTCAGAGCAGAATGGTTCAAGAAACATTCAATGTGGTGTCCAGAGCAACTTCAGGGAATACATTGACGTAGCATTCAAACTGGGGGCCCTGCAGTAAGGTGGCACTGATGAGGTGGTCTTTGAAGGCAAAGCGTTCCCTGGTGTGTCCAAGTATGGTGTCACAAACCTACAGATAAATATATAGAGAGAGAGACAGAGACAGTAAGATAAGTTGTGGGGAAATATCTACTACAAACAGGCTTCATACTACAGACAAAAAACTATGTTTTGTGTGTCTTGATGGCTCAGCAACATAGACAAAAGGCCAGGAGCCACCTTGATGGCTGTAGCTATGACACACACACACACACACACACACACACACACACACACACACACACACACACACACACACACACACACACACACACACACTAACTTGTTGGGGGTTGAATTGGTATTTTAGATAGTTATAGTCTGATATGATATCCACCCAAATCTAACAATGTCCAACATGTGTTCTGCTGTGGGAAAGATAAAACATTAAACTCTAACACAGGCATCTGCTGATTTTGACACTCACCTCTGCAGCAATCCTTCAAGCTCATCTTCCTTCACAGCCCGGCGCTTCCTCGGCTGCTCAGAGCCACTGCTTTGCTCCATACTGAGCCTCCAGCTAACAGCTCCGGTTAGCATGTAGCTTGAGGAGAAGCTCCAGGTGTACGTCCTCCCGCGGTCACTGCTTTGCTGCTGAATATTTAAATCCGGACGTTCGGGTCCCAACTCTTTCAGCCTCTTCTTGTCAACATCTGATCGTGGATTGAAAGGTGTTTCGCGTAGAGATACCACAGAGTTTTCAGTCGCCATACTAACATAATCAAAGTCTCTGCTAGCTGTGTTGCTCGCGTAGCTACGTGGGAGCTATATGGGATGTGAGGGAATGATAAAGGTCTCTGATTCGACGAATAGTCCAACCACGTTGCAATAAGAAACGATGTCATTGGCTAGGGCGCAGATTTGTGCGCCCGAAGATTCACGTTTCATCCGCCAATGAGAAGCTGTCCTTGCCGTCACGAGGGTGAAATGTTTGTTCGCTGCCATAGACTCACATTGGGCCGGCGCCCCGACAGGGGGAGGGGCTTTTCTCAGTGGTGATGAATGGCGATATATTATATTTGGTATATCTTAAGTGGTTGTTGACAGGGGCTTACGGTCTCCCACACACATTTAGCGCGTCAACACGGTATATTTCTTATTTAAATTATTTGGTATATAATGTTTTTTGACAGTATATATTATATTTTTTTTTTCTTATTTTTTTTTTTTCATTGCAAAATTTTAAGAGGGGCGGCGCCCTAGCGCCCTCTATTGACGCACCGCCACTGCTCAAGGTGGGTGGGGCCAAGCCCCGTTGCCCTCTATGGGCCGGCCGCCACTGTAATGCACACATACATACATGTACACACAGGTTTCAATGGGAAAATGTATTCATTAAAAAAATGCTGCAAGGAATAGTTCGACATTTTGTGAAATCCACTTAATTGCTTTGGCAGGGAATTAAATGAGAAGATTAATACCGCTGATGTGTGTCGGTTAAATATTAAGCTACCACCAGCAGGAAGTTAGCTTACCTTAGCTTAGCACTATGATGGGAAACATTTGTCTTGACAAAAATGATACTGCAAATTATAAATGTTACACCAAGATTGTTGTACGGCTTGTACAAATGAGATATAACAGTAGCAGGTGGACATCCCTCATGTCCAGTATTTGTGCTAAGCCAAACAAACAACATTCAGAGTTGTATCAAGCTTATCATCTAACTCTCATCAAGAAAGTTAATTCAGTATATTTACCAAAATATTAAAATGTAGCTTTTAAGCATAGCCTGTGTTTTATATTGTGCTCGGTAGTAAAAGCAAATTAGACACGACAAACATCTTATTTAAAATGATAGCTGTTTTTAAAGGATGTTGTGGGCAGTGATACAAATCTGAATTTGTGTCTGTTTTTTCAGAACTCCTGTTGAAAACCTATTCTATGATTTGATCCCTTAGATGTAACAGTACAAGAGACCACTTCAGAAGAAACCAGCAGACCGTGGCATCACTACAGAGGAAAACACACAGTGGGTGTCTAGACCAACTGTAACAACCTCATGTGCTGACTACCACATCCACAGACCACATGTGCTCTGTCAAACTGATGTCAGGCGAGAAAGATCTCTGTTTTCTAACACGAGACATGAATCCCTAAACGTCATGCTCCCCAGTGCTGAATTACTAACTTTACACCAACATTTCAGCTGCATTAGGTCCATATTGCTTCCTGTTGTTACGTTTTTCAGTCCATCATTTCTTTCTATATGATTTTATTAATGAACAACTAAACTGTCACTCTTTGTCCATCTTACCTTTGGCCAATATATCACACTGTGTGCTTTAAGTTTGCATGTTTATCTATCACTGTTTGTCTAAATGCTGCTTTTTTTCTCTTTGGAGGGAGTAAATGAAATGCAGATTTTCTGGGGGAAATCTAGTAAGTAAGTCTTTTTTATTCCTCTTTTTAGAATCCTCTCTTATCAACATGTCAAACATCCACAAACTTTGTATACATTGCACTTATGTGTCACCCCTTGGATTAAATCAGTTTGAATAGAATAATGTTTAAGTAACATTTATTTGTCCAGAAAAGGTCAGCTAAAAGTCAAAGCTATTTCCAGCATTGGTGCTTTTCACATCCCTAGTTGCATGCACACGTACCGGGCAGTGACACAGTACATTCACAGACTCCTACTGATGATTCTGAGTGGCTCCCCTGGAGCTGTTGGGGGCTAAGTGCCCCACTCAAGGGCAACTCAAGAATAGTTGTTGAGGAAACGACAGCTCATAACTCATTCAACTTCACCACTCAGATTTCATTGACTTGTTTGGGAATTCAAAACAGATTCACCTGGCCACAAGCTACTTCCCTAAGATTATTGGGCCATACAACATTAAGATATTGTCATCTCTGCAGAGGGTATGAAAACAACATCTTTTAAATATAGAATCCATATTCAGGAACTTCAGACTCTGGTTTGTTGGGTCATAATTGTTAATTCATATACATATTTTTTCCAAAGAATGCAACAACCATCAAACTTCAAAAGCTTTCATGTGCCAAATGTAGAGAGATACATCACATATGAACATTCTAAACACAATCTAGAGCTTTACTGTAAATCTAGAGCCATTGTTTTGTTATTTCAGTGAAGAGTTACCACTTTTTTTAATACATGAGGTAAATATCTATTAATGATGTTATGCTGTGTGTAATTACACCATTTTTTCTCAGCTTTTTTTTCCTGCAATTGGCAAAAGGCAGAAATTGTTCTGCTACACAGTCTATTTTGTAAAAAGGCAGGGAGTAAGAGAACTGAAGGTGAGCTCAGCAGGGCTGCAAGACAAAATGCTTTCATGACACCTGCTGGTGTATCGTTCTGCTACCCAGACTCTGTTCCTCTCCTCCCCAATCATCCATCAACCCAGCAGTAGATGCATAGAGCTTGCCAGTCTCAGTTTTTCAATGCTCATCAGAAGTGGTTATATTCTCATTACATGCCTGCTGACCCTTTTGAAGGCTGAAATAAACTCTGTGGGTGTTCCAAGAAAATGTCACAAAGGATACAATATATCCTTACTTCTGTGCAAGATTAGGAGACAAAGAAAAGAGAGGGATTACATCGACTTTTTTTTGTCATGTTGAGTAATGTGTCATGTCTTTATTTCAGTGACTGGATAACTGTGGTGAACAGACAACGATCAAAAACACAAGCTTGGGAAGACAGAGGGAAATATGAGTGAAAAGGCAGAAAAGGTGAGGAAGATAACAGGAGAGAGGCAGTGAACAATTGGGAGACAATCATTTATTTCTTAGCTTAATGAGACACTGAATGTCAAAAAAAGCTAACCACAGGATAGATTATAAAGTGATTAGTCTCCTGTAAGGTAGTTTTCCTACCGGTTAAGTCCAAACACCCACTATATTTTCCAGACTAGTGCTTACTTCAACCCATAAGGCTTTAAATGGGCAGCAAGTGGTAGAGGTTGGGTGAAGTCCAGCTCTTGGGACCACAATTAAATCACCATGCTTCTGTTACTCAGATAAACAATGTATAGTTGATTTTATGATTTCATGGTCATGAGTAGTACCGGAACTCTATTGACGTTCTTATTACTGATTTAAAAAAAGTCTGAATGGGAGTGGGAAAGCGTGTGTGCACATACAGTATTATGAAAGAGACAAAGCAGACAATAAAGACAAATAAGACAGCTAGCGCTTACATTTAATCCGAGGATCATATACAAACAATTATAACAGTGTGTGTCCCTTCCAGGTGCTTGTGAATAACAACTATTAAAATAAAATTGTTTTTTTATTAATTCAAATAATTTGTTTTAATTGGCTTTGCAAACAAACGTGCTCTTTCCCTACAATCTCAAACTTGATTAATTGATTCAGGACCTAGGGATTTAAAAAAGGCTATGAGTTTCAATTGTGGTGTTGGTGGAAATAATAATGCAGCCGAGACCCTCCACCAGAAAGTATAAGTAAAATATATTTTAGCTGAAGATTTGGAAACCATATATAAAAAACTGAATAATGGCATCCTTGCGTTATTCTCCAATTCCAATAACACTTTAAAAACTTGGGAGCTATGGGAGTGCCTCTTTAAGTATGTATTTAGACACAGCAGTGCTTTTTAGATAAATACGCCACACAGTGACAATGATTGTATGCTGATGTTTAGCAGGTATAATGTTTACCATGTACATGTTCTTAGTTTGACGTTAGCCTGCTATTAATTGCCAATGCACACACCACTGTGAAATTGTATGTAGTGTTCTCATCAGAGGCCTTACCTCGCAGTTCCTTTGCTGGGATGACTATATAATGCATATTCCTTCTTATTTTGCTTGATGTGTGAAATCAGGTGGACACTCACTCAATGTGTAAAGTATTGGTTCTCTCCACGAAGAGAGCAAAGCAGCCAGTCAACAACCAGCCGACGAGTCCAACACACATCACCTGTCTTTTATAATTAGTCACCTCGATCCCAGACAACCGTTTGGCATGCTTTATATCGAGTTCAGCCCAAGTACGTCAAACGTGTTGCCTCCTCTCCGCACGCATTGGCGTGCATGTTTCTCTTTGTTCCGTTGGTTCAGAGTTGTGTTCACGGACCCTGTTAGTAAACAGCAGTGGCCTCGGACAGCCACGCAGCGCTCATTCCTCTCTTGGCCATTTCTTCGGACCCCTGCTCTCTAGCTCAGTCCAACCAGCGGCACACACTGTGCTTGTAGGGAGCGAGAGTGCACAGCGCATCCCAGTCAGCCCCCCTCCTCCTCCTCCTCCTCCTCCTCCTCCTTCTCCTCCTCCTCCTCGCTGTCTACTCACACACCGGGATGGATCGACCCTCCTAGCAGAGCAGAAGTCTACTTCACCAAGTTGAGTTATAATCTTGGAGCGAAACGGGAGCTGAATCAAACGTCTTCTCCCGCTGACTATTGTCTTGGCGCATCAACTTGGCTGTCGGAAAACTACATGATGACAGCAGCCGGGCTTCACTCGCGCCTGGTGCTCCTGCTCTGCTTGCTCTGCACCGCAGCGTGCACCATGTTTGCATTCACCGAGGAGCCCTCTGAGAGAGCCGGGAGAGGAGACGGGTACTGCAGTCGGATATTACGGGCTCAGAGCAATCGCAGGGAGGGCAACAGTGAGTTTCGGCTCCGCGTTGAGGGAGACCCGGAGAGCTACCACCCAGGGAGCACGTACAGAGGTGGGTGTTTATCCGCGAGACACTCCGCTGGGTGCCACTATGTGCCTATTGTGAAATAATCATGAATCCGCGGTCAGTAGGCTATGCAAACTTAAAACAAGTTTTACAGTCTACTTTTGATGCGACACAAGTGTATTCAGTTCACGCTGAAAGCAGCATAAGCGGGAGAAAAGATCGTCTCTTTACGAACCAAATATAGATCTATATTTGGTTCGTAAAGAGACGATATATATCAGGAAATATGCATTTGAACTGTTAAAAGCAAAAGGTTTTAAGGTTAATTTCCTTTTATTTTTTATTATGTTGTTTTATATTATCATTTTAACTTGTGTAAAGTGTCTTTGAGTGCCATGTAAAGCGCTTTATGAATAAAATGCATGATGATAATAATAATACTTATTATTAGTGGTATTGATACACCTAATATGGACAGCCATGAGTAAATACGGCACGCATTAAAATCTCTTTCATCAAACATTAAAAAGGTTTATATAAAGCTAAATCCCTCTGCAAACACTTCCATTTTGGTATTCTCTTTCAAACTGATTTTTTTTTTTTTTTAAAGCCAGCAGTCCTTGATTTCATAGCTTTTGTCAAAAGTGGAAGTTATTTGGAGCTGTTAATCTGTTCTGTGAATCTCTAAGGCTCAGGCTGTTCTGGACTCATATGTTGCATTGTGGTTAGTTCATTCTTTTCAGATCTAATCATAACTAGTTTTATATCATCCAAGCCAATAACTGAATGAGTGGAGAGTTAGTAATCACATTTTTTTGCACTCACCAATACTATAAATTAATCATTTTGAAGTTTAATAGTCTTATCCTAAGAAGCAAGTTGTTCTTTTTTATGTTCTGCTGGATTGCAAAATGTATAAAAACTCTATCTTAAACATCTTTTGGAAATAATGCCAGGCTGAGACTGAATCATTATAACGACTGATATCTGAGCTACATCCTCAAAAACAGGTGAAACATTTGATTGTGTACACATTCAGGAAGGTAGTTAATTAACCCCACTTTGGTCTTGTGTTTGGCAGTAAGGATTGGAGCTCAGCTGCTTTCTCTGTCAAGTGATGCTTGTTGTCTCTCTTGTTTGATTTCATCCAGTTACTGTGATTGCATCCAGCCCCTCCTACTTCAGAGGTTTCACCCTTATTGCCCTGAAGGAGGGAGCAGAAGGAGATATGGATGAGGACTACGCTGGAAATTTCCAGGTAAGATTGCAGCTAAAGATATGGCTGCTTGTGCAATTGGAAAAGAAAACCAGTAGGTATGTTTTATCTATTATTGCAGTACAGTTACACACCTGTAACCATGGTGCTTAATGTCCATACTTCTTCTAGACTCCAGCACAAGCACTGTGCATGAACTGTGCGAAGAAAGAAAGAAGGCAGGCAGATATTGCTGTAGATTGGGGGTGATGGGGGTCTTGACAGATTTTCTTTGCACAGCTTTCCTGTATTCACATATCAAGGTGTGATTATTCTCACCTCACCTCCTCTAATGGGCTCGATATAGCAAATGAAAACGGCATACTCTCAGCTCAGCTTTCCAGGCTGTGGCTGTGACAGTACTGTGCACATGTGTAGAATTTAGGAGTTGTGTGTCCGCAGTTCATGTATGTAGGAAGTGTACAATTGGTGCAGTTGAAAGGCTAATACGTGTTTTACACAGGCAGACCAAGCTGGAGTACTTACTGTAGAATGCAAGAGAGAACAGAATGGAGCCAATTTGCTGAAAAAAGGCAAGGAAAGAGGTGGTGTTACACACATGTGATAATGGCCAAATATGTGAGGCCTTTGTAATTATAATACAGTGTAAGGAGTCGAGTGGGAGAGAGAAGCAGAATAGTGGTTGATGGGGTATGTGTATGTGGGTGAGTTTGAATGAGGAAGGATAATAATCATGTAATATAACATTTATTTCTTGAACGCTACAAAGCAGTATACAGTGCTATACATAGAGCATCATGTAATATGCATAGATGCTGTTACAGCACATTGACACATATAACTACTTGGTACGTTGATATATATATTCATAACCTTTAAATTCATTCCACTTCACTGATTCTTGTTGTTTAGCTTACTGTGTCATACCAATGTGTATTTCATCCAAGTCTAGGCTTCAAGAAATTCATAGAGTTTACAGTGCACAGGATGTCATCCTTTTTTCAAAGGTAAAAAAAAAAAACCGGAGCAACTGAGGGATTTGTTTTAGCTATATCAATTACCCAAAATGTTAGATAAATACTTAAAAATACCACGATGCAGTGTATTTTTTCATCAGAAAATGCAAGGCATACATACATGAAGCCAAATACCAAGTTCTGCTGATAACTTCAAATTTAGGGCAGACCTCGTAAAGAAGCAGTCTTGTAATGGGTTTAACAGCATGTGTGGAGTTCTCTTTTTTAGTCGGCTTCAGTCACTTCCTACATAAAACCCTATTATTTTATTGAACATGTAGTAGAATAAGTGGGGAAGTGTGCACAGCAGCCCTCAGGCTGCTCAGATCACAGCTTCTGCCATGCTGTGGCACTCTCTGTGACCTGAACCTTGAATATGGGAGAACATAAAAAACAGGAACATTCTATTTTTGTTGTCATAGCCCACTTGCAATTGATTTCATGCTGTTGTTATTTAGTGGCAACCTTGATTGTGGTCTTCGGAAGTATGGCAGTGTGTGTGGCGTGCTGTGACAGGGCGCTAAACGTCAGGAGTAAAGAGGGGAACCAATACATTGTTTAGCCACGTTCAGTCACTTTGCTCTCCACACACGGATGAGACTGAGTGTGGAGTGCACAGCGAATGATAGATGGATGTGTGACCATAGATGTTGGCATCTAAAGTAAAAATAATGGATATGTCTGCTAGGTTCTAAGAAGTTGAAGGTCTCTTTCACAGCTGCAGATCACCTGCAGATCACCTGTTTCGTTCCAAGCACCATGTGACATCGCTGTAAAAATAAACTGCCGTCCAAAGAGATATTCCTCTTGCATCACCTGCTCAGTTAGTCTTTCATGTTTTATGTCAAAACACACACACACACACACACACACACACACACACACACACACACACACACACACACACACACACACACACAAGCACACACACTATTCCTCCATTCTGAAAGAGCCCTGGGTGGGCCGGCCCTCCAGGCATTGAGAGACGAGAAAAAGACGTCAGGCTTTATTTAACATACAGCTCATTTGAAATCTGTTGGTGTGCCCCATCTCAGCCGTCTCCGGACAGCTCCCAACTTGATGAAAAGCACTTTTATTGAGCTCTCTGGGAAGGTCAGATGCCACTGTGTGTATGTGTGTTTGTTGGCAAGAGCGTAAACCAGCGGGCTATGCTGGCGATGTCTGATGAAACATTACTTCTCAGCAGGGTGAGATGATAGAACAAGAAAAGGCTAACGTGGCTCCACAAAGGGTGAAATCATTGCCACTTTGATGAGAACATAACAGAGATTTTGGGTGCATTGTCTTCAGGTCACATTTCTACAAAGATGATCAGATATAAGGACAACAAAGATGTTTGACACATAACCCTTGAGAAAATTGTTACATTTGCATTTACTTTTCCAGTCCAGTCTTCATGTTATTTTAGATCAATGTTATTGTTTTGGTCTGACCAACTGCTAGAGCCAAGCACTCGTTTACTTTGATGCACACATTTCTGCATAAACCATGAAACACAATTCAGTTTTTTTTCAATTATGTCTCACAATCTTCTCTTTTCCCAACACTCAAAGCCTGTCTCTTTTGCAAATTTGCAATTATGCACAAGAAGAAACATGTCATAGGTAATTTAGCAGAAAATTGGTTACTTCTGTTTGGAGATGGTGTTTAATGCATCTCCTAAGACTTCACTGGTTTTAGAATGTGTTGTAGTCCAGTCAGGCCACCCCAGGATGCCTGTTTGAAACCATGGGAACATGGAGGGGGGGCTGTATAATCCGTCAGACTGCATACACATGCACTGCACGTGCACACACACACACACACACACACACACACACACACACACACACACACACACACACACACACAACATTCAAACACAATCCACTTTAAGAGGGAACTCATTCATAACATGGCATGACAAAGGGAATTCTCTGCTGACAGCTTTATGGAGTGAGAAAGTTCCCTTTCTTTACTGCCATGGGCCCTATTCCTTGTACCTGGTTTACTGAGTTAGCTGGATAATTTTCAGGATAAGATGACGCAGGTCAGGCTTTTCGGTTCTACAAAGCAAGTTTGGAAAAATTACCATAGCAACACATCCAAATCCCTTAACCTGCTCCAGCGCAGGCTTACTGAAATTCACTGGATAAGATGGCCACTCCCACCGGACAAAAAAGGCAGCTCCCTTCCTCATTGATGAAGGAGTGATATTAGTTAGATATTAGTTTTATAGGGAGAGATCGCCAAGATCCGTTCTCACATCATCATGACTTCCTGTACGAGCGCTATCGATTCTGCCGAGACCTCCCCGAGCCGGCATTGAACACACGGCGCAGCCGAGCATCGACCGTCTCACAGAGTATCTCATAGACTAGATCATAGCCTTGAGCTTTTTTGCAAGTGGTACATGTTTGTACAGTGTCTGCGATGCGGAGAACATTGGGAAATTCCCTGCTTGGCGTGATGTTCGTAACGTTTATTTAGCGCTTAAGAAATTTATGGATGTGTTAAAGCACTCATAATTATATGACAGTGTTATTAGTACACTATACATATCATTATTGTAGAAAATTATTAAGGTGGACTCATGATGAGAATACAGAGAATCATACACAATTTCTTTTCACTGCGTCAATTGATTGTATTTCTGATTATGAATAATACATACATACTGATCGACCCATACACATATTCAAACTCCTAGTTACAGTATATGGTTATCTTCACATATATAGTACATGATACATATGCACATACAGTACATATAAGTATATATTCATTTGTATACTAGTGAAAAAAAAACGAGTCCTCGTGTTTGTACACATTTAAATAAATATAATCTGATTGATTTGGGTGATGAGGCACTTAAAATTAGCCGATACATTTCCCCAACACTTACGCATTTAACTGATATTTAATCTGATATTTTGCGATGCTTATGTTTAGCCGTCGCAGCGGAGGCGGTGTTATGCTGCGTTGGATGTGAACGCACCATTAGACTTTGCCATGATTATGGACTTAAATTCCTCATATGTGTTCATGATCATCTCCTGCTCGTCAGGGGAGAAATAAGAGGCTCTTTCTCTGATCTTATTTGCCATTGTAGCGTTTGAAGATCATGGAATCTTTTTTTCGACTCCTCCCCCTTTTGAAGAGGAGCGTGCATGCGCAATTATCCAGTTGACTGACGTCTTGTTCGAATTAACGAGACTGTTTGAGGGCAGATCCGCCTTTGAGGAACCAACATAGCCTGACGTCAATCATCTCGGTAATTTAAAATGGATAATAGGACATTTGATCGACTTTGTTAAACCATGTACGAGGAATATGGCCCTGATGTCACTTCCTATCAAAGATCCTTAGTCTTTGGGCAGTGAATATAAGCTCACTGGCTGAGCTCCCTCGTGCAAACCCCGCTACTAATTTTCTGACCAGTTAAAACCAATGAGATGCTCAGTGTCTCAGTTGTGCACCTGAGTAGAGGGCAGCATGCATTTGGCCCATTCAGTTTGACCCAAAATGTCTCAGGGCTTTTTCTCATTCCGATAGTGGTACAGTCATGATTGGGCATTTGGGTGTGAACTCTGATTGATCGAGCACTGATGACTTAAATTCAATTTACTTTATATCACCAGTATAATTCACTCTATATTAATACTTATGCCTTACGGGTTAGGGTTACCCTTACGTATCATCCATTCACTAGACTGGATTGATTACTTTGCTGTTTGGTGTCAAATGCCTGAAGCAGCTTCTTTTTTGTTTTTGTTTTACTGTGGAGGAAGGTCTGAAGAAGCTTGTGTCCTTGTCCTTGTCCTTCTTCTCTCCTCTCTTGTTAATGATATCTCAGATTCAACAATCAACAATTATATAGTTTTTGGGCCAATGGGAGGGATCCTGAACTTCAGGATGTCAGGATTGGCTACGCAGTGAGGACCCAAAATGCCAACAACTGTTTAAAGTAAATTTATACTCCGAAAAAAAACAAGGACAGGCTTCAAAACAAACTGGGTCAAAAAGAAGCAGAGGAAATTAAACAGGAATCAAAAACTGGAATCTGACAGGACAAACAAACGGTCTACACACAGTTAACACGCAGTACAATCCGACAATGGGGCAGGAGACAAACAGAGTTTAAATACAAGGGGAAGGTGCAGGTGATTGGACACAGCAGGAAACAATCAGGGACAGGGCAGACAATCACAGGGGCAGGAAGTGCAGGGACACAGAGGACACACGAGACAGGACTTAAAAATAAAACAGGAAACAAGAAAAAACCCAAACCATGACAGGATGCTTTAACACATACAGTATGCACTTACAAACTCTGCATAAACAACCTGAGACACAGCAGAGCGGACAGCATCATCACCCATAGAACACGTTTTTACAACAGCTTCTTCCCTGCCACAGTCAGACTGATGGCAAAACAAAACTGTGAATAGGAACAGCACTCAGGACTCAGGATTTATTTATTTATTGCTGTAATAAAAATAAAAAAAACTGTATCTAATAACCTCCTTGTACATACGACCACCTTTGCACATATATATATACCGCAGTATGTACAGTGTTCATATTTCGTACAGTGTTTTTCATATTTTATATTTTGTATAGTGTACTCGTATTTCATATTTTTTTCTCTTTACTGTATAGTGTGTTTTTTCTTATTTGTATTTCTTCCAAAACTGTTGACTCGGAGAGCCCTGCGAAAAAAATTCCAATGTGTCTGGACTGTTGGTCTAGGCACAAATGGCCAAATAAAAACTTTGAACCTTGAACCACTAGTGTTTGAACCAGTGCATGTGAGATGATTCTGTTCATCTCAGCGTATTGCTGCTCAAGTTGTTACGGTTTTGGATTTACTTTGGGTTAAATCCTGTGAGGGGACGTACACATATGAAATTAATGGCAGTTTGAGCTTCTAATTTTATTTATAGGCACTTGAGCTAACAGTAGAAAATGAAATAAATGTGGAATGGTCCAACATAATGTATACAATCAGTTGCAGATGTTTCAAGTGCTTTTGAGGTAAGACTTGTCAGAGGACATTTTTATTCATCAATAATCTCTTTGTATGTGCTTGCTTTACAGATAATTGATGAGGAGGAAACACAGTTTATGACCAACTGCCCCCCTGCAGTGACAGAGAGCACTCCTCGCAGACGCACCAGCATCCAGGTGTTTTGGACTGCGCCTCCCAGTGGCTCCGGCTGTGTCGCCATTAAGTATGTATACTGCAAATGATTCTGAGCCTGATGAGGAGAGGAGAGTCCTCAGCTCAAATGCTTAGAGATATGCTACACACTAATGATGGGGGATTAACTTGCAGCTAAACAGGTCCTTGTACTTGATGAACGATAATTAATTATGTTCTATGAGGTCTGGTATTGTGGTGAGTAAGGCTGCCCCTTTCTATCAACATTTTAAATGCCTTTCTCCCTGCATCAATGCCCTGGAGAATCACTGGAGAATATAAGATGGAAGCTTAGTCTACAGGTCTCAAGGATAGATTTGATACGTGATTATCTCCTGCTGATAATTTTCAAAGCATACTAAAAGCTTTTAGATGGTGTATTTTAGAAGTTAGTTTTTTTACACCTTCCAAGCAGCCACTTGTTTTTGTATGTTTTGCAATAGAAAGGTATCAATGCAGATTGATAGCATTTATATCAACAAGGACTAAATAACAGAAAAACCTCTTTGTGTAATGCAGTGGCGGGCCGTGCATTTTTTACCTAGGCCTGCTGTCTGATATTGTATACATAAATACGTGCATGACCGAATGCTGTTCGGCGCGCTGTCTCTGTGAGGAATCACAGTACAGAACCCCTTCGCTGGCCATCACCATGTGTTTAACCGGCGGAGAGAGAGAAGAGAGAGCGACATAGAGAGAAACAGAGGTGAGATCTGATTGGATAAAGAGCGGTAAGGAGCGTGCTTGAGGTAGACCAGCTCGCTGGCCAGACCAGACGCAGACAGACAGGCAGAATGAACAGACAGGAGCCAGGAGCTGTACAATGAGAAAATAAGCTAATAGGGAAAAATAATTATAATACATGTAGTGTATTTGTGAAAAACAATTACATTATAAAATAGATATAACTTTTAATTATAAAAAAAAATGTAATTATAAAATAGCTATAACTTTGTGATTCTGTTTAGGCCAGCAGAGAAGGCTTAGCAGGCCATGACGGCCCGCCACTGGTGTAATGCAATAGTTTCACACTCGAAAATTATCATACAGATTTATTCCTTGCTTTTTTTGTTAGACTGCATTACTTCTAGTAAGTAAACTGGCAAAGTGTATATTTATAGCAGTAACAGTTAGTTTTGTCATTATAGAGGTTGACGTACGGTGAAAGGATGGTTTTAAGTGCTTGCTTTTCAACCTTTTCACTAAACATTTCCAAGATTGGTATATGGTAAGTTTTAATCATATATTACAGCTTTTTGGGATTGCTAGCTGTGCCTCTAGCATATATCAAAGCCACATGTACAGTACATCTGTTTCATTACATGCCTTCCCTCAAGCTAAGCACAGTTAAATACAGAACATCTTGTGGAATTTTTATTTCTCTTGGCTTTATAAACTATATATTTCCTTTAATAATGATATGACTGATTGACACCGATCAATTCTGCCTTTGGGCTTGCTTGGGTACGGAAGGGTAGTCCTTTTCAGCTGAATCAAGGAAGATCATGGCCTAAATCCAATTATTTATCCTGTGGGGAAATAATGTGAGTACAGGAGATGGAAAGACACGAAGAGGCTGTGTCTCACAAGGCCTTCTGATCAATACATTATCTAACTGCCTTTGTACCCAGTTGGTTTCTATGCTGCCTAGGTTACGTCTCTGCTGTTCCTATGTACAAAGGGATGATAAAAAGGTTAACTTTTTTAGTAATGCATGTTATCATGTGTCTGATACAGAATGTAAATGGTCTGTACTTGTCTCGCGCTTTTCTAGTCTTCCGACCCCTGCTAGCACTTTAACGCTACATATCATCATTCACACACTGATGGCAGGAGCTACCATGCAAGGTGCCATCTGCCCATCAGGACTCTAACTAACATTCACAAATATTCACACAACACAGGCACATTATGCAGGAGAAATGTAGGGTTAAGTGTCTTGCCCAAGGACACATTGACATGGACTAGCGGAGCCAGGGATTGAACCGCCGATCCTCTGATTGAAGGACCACCCTGCTCTACCACAGTCACTGTGCTTTCCATTTCCTGTGTGCTTGTCTTTCTGGAGTATCTTCATGACCTGCCCTCTCAGTAACGTCTGAGCTTTCCTATACTCTCTCTCAGTCCTCGCTCTCTCATCCTCTCGGAAAACAAATTTGTTGTCATCTTTGTTTTAATCTTTTCAGTGGTGTTGTCATAATTTTGCCGTTGCACTCCCTATAGAGATCTATGGGCTGATGGCAGAATTGTACTCAGTTAAGCACATGGATAGCGAGAAACACTTGAAAGAGTGACAGAGCGTACAGCCTAGAAAGAGATACTTGAAAGTGCAGAGGTGGATATAGTAATACCAGGGCGCAGGCAGTAGGACGAGGGATAGAGTAAGACGCTCTAAAGAGATGCCTCTGACAATCATTAATACAGGTTTGGCCATTAACTGGCACTCCATAAAGATGACAAGGATGGTGGATGCCTTTGTGTTGCAACAAAACAAAAAGTTAAATTGAGGCTTATTGATTGAGGATGTTCAACTCCTGTAACTAACTGATGGGGATTTTATGTCAACTGTTCAGAGGGAGAGACATTCTTGTCTGTGTACGGCTGTGTACTGTGCATCATACAGCATTTACGAGAACCATGGGAATATAAATAAGAACATACTGTGTTCTCAACAAATATGCATAGGAAGAAACAAAATAATGATTGCTAATTTCATAGATAAGCTTATGCCGTGTTCACACCAAAACAGTTGCGAATATTCGCAACGCCACTTCGCCTATATCGCGCCGCCCGGCAAAAAACTCGCTCTAGTGGTTAATTCGTTTTTCGCAACCATCGCTGGGGAAAGGGGGCGGGGCTTATCTCCATGTCAGTGAAAACATTTACTATTTCCGCCATTGACCATTGAAATAACCACTAGTTCTGCTTTATACTTGTTGAGAAAGTCCCACACACGTCGGAACATCAAACGCCCCCGTGTCTGGGTTCATAATATTATCCGTAGTCGTGTCTGGGTTCATAATATTATCCTTAGTCGCACACAGCTCCGACTCCTCCGGGACGAGTGTCTGAATGAAGCCGCTTCCAGCGCTCCTTCAGCGGACCCGCAGTTTGATTCAGTGATGGCAGAACGGCGGTGATGCCGGGCGGAGCTTCTCCACGCTGATTGGCTTTCGCAACTCCGCGTCGGGCGAATTTTTTGAATTATTTCATCGCCAGCGAAAAAGCGAAAAAGCGAAAAAGCGGAGTTGCGAATATTCGCAACGCCATTTCGCCAGTATCGCGCCGCCCGGCGAAAAATCCGCTTTTTCGCAACCTAACGCGGCTGTGCATTGACTTAACATGTAATCTGGACGCGCGAATATTTCGCAACTGTTTTGGTGTGAACACGGCATTAGAGAGGACATTTTCCCCAGGCAGGTCAAATGTTTTTCTTTTTTTTCAATTTATATTACAAGAGAGCTCGGTCAGTCAGCCTGTAAAATATGATAATTAAAAAAAAACATCTGGCCATGAAATAAGAAGTGTGTTTGTGGCATGTATGATTCTGTTAGAAAGCGCCTGTGACTCAAATATTGTCCCAGAACTGTTTCTCCTCTCAAGTGGTTTGTTGCAGTATAATTGACATGCAGCTGATGTCTTTTAGATGGAAAGATTAGCTTGGTGGTCTGGTTTCATCTATGGTTGGTCTGTGATGATAGAGTCAGACAAGGATGCTCATTCAAACTCCTGAAATCAGAGCACAGACTTTGAAAATGTTACCATCCAATCCAGTTATTTCCAACTGTCTTATATTCAAGACCATCAGGCCATGGTTTCTATCACTTCACCTCAATTGCTGGTATCCCACTCTTGTGGTGTTGGGCTGTGCACTGACCCCTGCACTACCAAAATCGTATTGAACTATACAAAATGGTCCACTACAGTAGTGTTACAGAGTGATGTGTCTTTCTACTTACGTAGGATCTTTGGTCAGTACAGGCACTGGCGTGCAGAGAACACTGAACACAGACTTTTTGCCAACAACAACTAATCCCTGCTGGTGATCCTGGTCATCAGTTAAAGTTCACACTGGCTCAGAGGCTGCCACTTCGATTTTCTGCTCAAGATAAACATTTGATAAGGGATTTATTAGCCTCTTATCTTAACAAATCATGGTATTCTTCTGACTAGAATCAGGATCTGAATCTTCTCAAATTCAACTGGCTATCAGAACCCAACTCTCAACTCTACTCTACTCTAATAACTCGTAGGCACTTAATGATACAATCAAACATGACCTGTGGTGGACCGATCAGGAGCTATTGCCACAGGTGAATCCTTGTGGTTGAAGCCAGAGTAAGTCACATCAAAATATAGTCAATGTATTGCAGATGCCATTGAACTTGACGCAATCTTGTATCTTTCCATTTGTATGTAAGCAATATATTTGCCATCCTTCTCTGACACTGTGCAATATAGGGGGAGTGTGATCTGTTCTGATGGGCTGTCTGACCAAGGAAGTGTATCAGTGATAGATGTCACAACCACATGCAGCTGTCACAGTCTGTTAATCTCCTTCAGCACAATGATAAGGACAGATCAAGGAAGATTTAGGCCACTAGTCAAGCAGACCCATGGAAATGATATGAAAATATTTGCTTTGTGCAGTGGATTTGTGTAGTGTATCTTAGTTGTTTCTTTTTTGTAAAAGAGTTTGGAGCAGCAGATTGAACAAAATACAAATAAATGTATGTTCTTTTACAGATCTACTGGGAATGCAAATTTAAAAGTTGCCATAACAAGACAATGCATCTTGCTCATTTTTTTCTTCTTCTTCTTTTTAATATTTTCCTCTTTCTCTTTATTAAACTCTTAAATTTTCATATATAGGCCTACTCAATCCCCCCACACACATTTAAATCAGTGCACTTTTGGGGTGATTAGGATCGGTGGTGGCGTGGATACGACAAAGTGAGATAGAATTTAAATTGGATGTTAAATAAGCATTACTCCGCTTGATTGTCTGGCCAGCCCAGGAGAGTGGGCAAGCAGTGAGGCAGAGTGTACTCCTCTCAGGGAGATATGCGAAATTGGGGTGAGATTGAATTAAAGCGTGAACAATTAGAGATGTGCTGGTGGTCTCACTTACCTTGAATCATTTCATCTATGTTATTTCTTGAGGCCGTTTTGGCCATATAACATACTTCCTTTTGGACACATAATCTCACATGGACACCCTCTAAAGTAAACATCACATTTTATGAGTGTGAATCATGATGTCTATCATTGAAATAAAAAATACAAAGAGAAATAATAATGTAAGAGAGAATACTGTAGTGCGTGTAAATTTGTATAATGTGTATGAGCCAGAGTGAGTGTACTGACTGTAGTTAGTATAATTATGTAGATCTTTTGTGATTTTCTGTGAGAACGAATGGCAATGCATGTGGTAGACATTAGTATGGAGGGGAGAGTTCAAAAGGTAATTTTACTGAAAAGGAAGGCAGTTGTGGCTTACAGCTTTGAAATCAATACCTGAATCCGAGCCGCTGATAATTTGTTAAAAGACTAAATAGACGAGCATTTAACTCAAGATAGTGTGTATTAAGACAAATTAAAATTCTTATGTTT
This sequence comes from Myoxocephalus aenaeus, assembly GCA_038501785.1. Classification (NCBI taxonomy): domain Eukaryota; kingdom Metazoa; phylum Chordata; class Actinopteri; order Perciformes; family Cottidae; genus Myoxocephalus; species Myoxocephalus aenaeus. The sequence continues at coordinate 262,334 of JBAMJR010000137.1, forward strand.
TTCTGATTTTTTTTCCTTTTTATCTTCCCGTCAGAAAATCTCAATCAACCATCTTGAGCTAAACATTTGTCAGACGCCATGTTTCTATTCTTGTTACACAGTATTTCTCTCCCTGTGGCCGCCTTCTGGGACATTGTTACAGTTGTTGAGTTATTCCTTGTTCAGCCTAACCTTACATGCTGCTTACATGGTGCATTAAGTGTGTGAATTAAGAACGTTCATTGACAGCCCTAAAGTATAGCATGGTATTCAAATGTCATAAAAATAAAAAATTCAAATTATAGAATGCCATTTAAGTGTCAAAAACTCATAGTAAAGTCTTTTTTTAAGTGTAATTTAAAAATGTCAGAGTATAGTATGTTTATAGAAATATAAAAAATGGCATTATAAAGTATGATATACAAAATGTAATACAAATAACAGTGTAGTCTGTTATACAATTATCATAATAAATGCTATAGTAAAGTATGTCATTCAAATATCATAAACCAGTTATAATGTTTCATTCAAATATAATTAAAGATAGTAATTGTAAAGTATGCTATACTTATATCTCATACATAATTATCATTGTTAATGACATGTTATGACATACAATGAAATGTGGTAGCTCAACATTAAAATGCCACTGTGTATAAAAATGTCGTAGTATAGTGTTATGTGGTGCATTCACGGACCCAAATGCAGCAGGACAGGACAGCAGAGTTCTTTCTTATACCAGTGATTTATTGCAGAGATTAAAACAGGAAACAGACGAAGCCTAGAGTCAGTGGCTGAGCGTTGGGATAATACTGCTCCTAATCCGGTGTTGGAGACATCCACCTCGACCACGAACTGGCGGGTCTCGTCTGGTTGAACAAGGATGGGGGCTGAAGTGAACAGTTCCTCGAGGGTGTTAAACGCCCGGTTGGCCTAGGGGTGACGCCGTCTCGATGACTAAGTACTCAAAATGCCCCAGGGGAGTGTTGAAAGCCGTCTTCCACTCGTCCCCCTCTCGTATCCGAAACAGGTGGTAAGCATTGCAGACGTCTAGCTTGGTAAAGACCGTGGCACCGGGTAGGGATTCGAAAGCTGAGTCGAGCAGGGGGAGAGGGTACTTGTTCCGGGTGGTGATCTGGTGTAACTCTTTAAGCCCTAAACCTAACCATAATAACCCTAACCCTAACACCTAATCCTATTTATTGTTTGAGTTGTGTTGATAGGTTGTACATCGGGATTATATATTATTGTAGCCCTGATTTTTATGTTTAATTTGATACCTAACATGTTTGTTCTTTTGGGGGAGAGGGATTTATACCATGATTTTTTTCTTGATTTTCCTGATATAAAAGGGCTGAAGGTTAACCCTCGGTAGTCGATGCATGGACGGAGACTCTTGTCCTTCTTGGCCACGGCGGAATTGAGGCACCTCTAGAGACACGTTGGACTCCAACCGATTATTCTATTTCGTGCCCAGTCGATCTGAGGGTTGTCTGGGGCATCGGGAAGATGTAGAGACGGATCTCTTGCCGGTGGTTTCCGGACATGAGCAGGGTAATGGGACAAGTCCGGTGAGTGATGTTTGTCAAGGGGCTTCCACCCAGAGCGTTCGCCCGAAGGGGGCATTCCAACTCCAACGGAATCCTATGGGCGGAGGCAAATGAGGAGTCCAAAAAACTCTGTTCTGCTCCAGAGTCAATGAGCGCCAAGACCGGGAGAGAACCGGACGGTAGGCAGAGCTTAGCCGGAGGTGTGAGACGGGCCTCTGGGCAGGAAAGCCGGGTGGAGTTACTCGCCAGTATTCCCACTCCTACTGATGAGCCCTCTCTTTTGGGCGCACGGGGCAGACAGAGATACGGTGACCCGACTCTGAAGACAGTGAACAGATTCGGGGCTCTCTCTCCCTGGCACAGGTGGAAACGACCCAACTGCAAGGGTTCATCCCGATCCTCAGAAAGGGGGCCCGGAAGAGAAGAGTGCTGGGGCCCTGGGCTGCGGCGGTGTGAAGGTACTGGAGACCGGTGACTGGAAGTGATTAAGGTCTGGCGAACCGGTGATGAGAATCTGTTGCTCAGAGGTTCCCGCAACCGAGTATCCAGTCGGATGGAGAGAGCAATCAGGGCCTCCAGCGTCCTAGACTCCTCCAGCGTCCTGGACTCCTCCAGAACGATAAGCTCGTCCTTTAAAGCGTCCGAAAGGCTCCTGAGGTAAACCCCCTTCAGCGATCTCTCCTCCCAACCGGACTCGGCGGCCAGGATCCGAAAGTCAATGGAATGTTCAGCGGCGCTAGCAGAGCCCTGGCGGAGGCGGAGGTGTTGAACAGCGTCCTGAGAATACGAAGGAAGGTCGAAAGCGCAATTAAACTCGCCCAGGAATTGTTCGAAGGAAACAGTGGCCAACGGGTTCTGAGTGATCCAGGCCTGGGCCCAGTCAAGAGCACGGCCATGTAACAACCCAGTCAGATAGGGTGGTGTTGTGAGAGTCCTTGCACCATGCTGCCGATCTCGGACACCTCCGTTCTGAGGGCTTGCTGTGAGCCCCATAGATCGTGCAGCAGGTGGCCTTGCTGTCCCAGCAGAACTCTTTGGTTGGTGATCGCCTTCCGTAGAGGCTCTGTAGGAGATGATCCTGCTGCAACTGTTAGGGGCCGTTCACACCGGACGCGACTCTCAAAAACGCGTCGCTAGCAAAACCAATTGTTTCCCAATCCTCACAGTACAGTGTGCCATTAAGATAAGTATATTCTCTCAGAAAATTCTCATTAAAATGTGAATGTACATTTTGCCATTAAATTATATAAAAACGTCATATAATATAGCATTCTCTAAAAAGTTAGTGTTAACATGCAATTAAAATGTAAGTCATAGTAATTCATAATTCATATGTCATGAAAAGTTTATAAACAATGCATGTAGTATAGTCTGTCGAAATGTATTTCTTCGACATAATATTTTTTTTTGACATACTGTGACTTCTTTATGCAATTTTTTTGACATACTATAATAACACTTTTTTATAACTTATTTCGACATGGTATATTCCGACTTAGTTTATTCCTTTTTGACATTAATACACTATTACTTTTTTTCATATGCTATACTATGACCTTTTAATTACGTTTTCAACATACTACACTATTACTTTTTAGGACATGCTTTCCCAATACTGTTTTATGACTTCTTTTGTCATATTTGAGAATTACTTTTTTTTTTTTTACATTACTATGACTATAGCTGTGGTAGAAAAGTACTTGTTTGCTTCGGTAAGGTTCCTAACTGAGTGAAATGACCCGGAAAGTCTTTAAGTTGCCGTCATGATAAGAGCTTTTTACATTCTCTGTCCATGAAAACAACCAATATGCACAGATTAAACAATTATTTTCATACAGTCATCTAATAATGAGATTCACATTGATGAATATGAGTGGACAGTGACAGCCATTTCGTTTCATTCTCTTCCTATTTATAACTGTCAATAAACAAATTCTCATAAACTAGATAAATTAACAAACATTACACATACAAAACGGAGTAGGGGGGAATACACACATATACCTTTTCTTCTGAAGTCAAACTTAATATTTATCATATAAACCTTTGTGACTGGCAGCCTTTTTTCATTTAAATTCCTACCACGGTAATGAAGTAATATTCCCCCCCCGGGTGTCCATGTTTAAGACAACACACTACTTTATTCTACAGCGGGGACATTTGCAATGATACAGCAGCAATCAAAACAAGCCCCAGTTAAAAAGTACAAGATAGGTCTATAATCAATAATTAAACAGTAAAAAGCTAAATATAACGGTTGAATTCACATTACGCCCACATGAAATACTGATATCGAACAGTTGAATTTATATTGCACATGAATGAATTGTCGGATTTGGTTTGTGGGATCTGCTGGAAGCAGTGTTGATGGTAAAGGGTGTTCACTGTCTTCGCCCAATGTCAACTGGGATCAGCCCCCCTAGGGACCCTGAGCAGGATAAGCGGTGAAAGATGATTGATGGGTGGATGAAGTCATCCATTATGCGATCTGCTGGAAGCAGTGTTGATTGTAAAGTGCGAAGGCAAGAGGAAGGAAGGACCTGCAGTATCTCTCTTTTACACACCGCAACCTGTCACTGAAGGAGCTCTTTATATAACCTGCATTATACATGATGTTAGACTGCACTGGGCAAAGTGTAAGATGCACTTTTTGTAGTCCATCTACAATGTAATTTGACCAGGGCAGCCCCGCTTCCGTAACTTCCGTAGTCGCATCATAATTACATAACATGAGTGAGTGGAGCTGAGCAGCATGGTTGTCTTTTCCTAGATCCTTTTTTAATTCTCCTTCACATCTTTCCTTGACCTTTAACCCTTTATGCCAGTTAGAGTCAATTTCGGCTCTAGGCTTTTTTTTCTTTTTCCCTGTGTTTGAGTCGTCGTAGGAACCCCAAATTAATTCCAATACTTGTGTTTATTGTATGTATTTTTTCAGCAACGTCTTGGGAAAAAAATGTATATCTGCAAAAAAAATCACTTTTAAAAGATATTTTGATCATAACTATGAACATCCAGCAAGATTTCCCAAAAATGCCTCCTTGAGCGGTCACCGAGTTTTTCAAACTGTATTATGGTGCCCTAACAACAGCCCACATACTAATAAGACACCTTTTGGGAAAGATTAGGACCTAAAGAATCGGAATATGCACCACAATTCATACTAGAACACAGCATTTGGGTGTTAAAAGGACTTTCAATCAAAAAACTGTGTTGTTCGGTTCAAAAATTTAGTTTACGTAAATACTTAAACTTAACGGTTACTTGAATTATGTTTCACACCAGATGTCTCTTCTCACAAGGGTTGCGGTATTGTAGCAATTTAAATGAAGTTAAACAACAATGTGGTTCCGGAGATAATATGTTGTTGTTTTTTGTCTGATAATAGGAGCAGGGGGATTTTCGCACCCTGTTTTTAAAGGGTTTTAACATACTGTATTACAACTTTTTTGACATATATATTATATATATTTAGACTTTTTACGACATACGACACTTAGATTTTTTTTTTTACATACTTTACTAATACTTTTTTAGACATACTATATTATGACTAACATTAGAATTACATATTTTTAAAAAGTCATAGTATGTATAAAACTGTCATATAAAATACAATATTATAGAATATTACAGAAATATAAAGTATAGTTTGAAAATAAAATGTAAAAAAAAAGTGTACTGTGTAGTGTACTGTGGCATAGTATACCACAAATATGTTATACATTGTAAATTTGTCATGAAAAATTATATAATCTAGAATTTCAATAAAAGTCCTATTATAGTATTGTCATGAATATTTCATGACAATTCCATAGTATGACATAAAGATGTAATTTAACACATTTCCACAGCATAGGATGTAATAAAGATGTTGTCTTAAATTATGCCATTAACATGTCATAAACAGTTATAACGTAGTATGTCATAAAAGCATCAAACAAAATATCATAGTATAGTATGCTATAACAAATGTCAAGAACATGTCATTGTATAGAACATATGTCTTAAAAAACATAAAAAATATCAATACAATGTCATAATACAGTATGTCATAAAGATGTCATAAATGTCACAATATAATATGCCATACTGAAGTCATTGTATAATATGTCAAAATAAATGGCGTCAAAAGTTATTCACTGCCACTGATTTGGACCTAAAAAACTGAACTCAGTTCACTAGGGGAATTAATGTGTGGTATGTAGTATGCTATATTTAAGTTATAGTATAGTATGTCATAAAAATAACAACTAAAACACTTGGTCCTAAGATTTCATACCATGTGTCATTAAAATGTGATGGTTTAGTATGTTATCAAAATGCCATTGTATAGTGTGAAATTAAAATGTGATGTATGGGGTTGCAATAACCCTCACCCTGTAGAATACAAATGTAATAGTATAGTATGTCATTATAATGCCAATGTATAGTATGCAAATTAAATGTGTCAATAAAACAGGGAATTAGATTAAGTGAAGTGCACAGCATTTTTGGGTGAATAAATATCTAATTTCCTCCAAGTCACTGTTTTTCTTGCTGTCTGGGATCAGCTCAGCTCAATAGAGCACACCACAGCTCAGCTTAGTGTGATACTAAATGATATCCTAACAGTCCAGCTGGACTCGGCCCACCTGGACCACATCCATTTCGCACATCGTTGTTGCGTTTGATCCCCATGGAAACCTTCCTGCAGCCATGGCTGGTGTTTGTGAGGAAGTTAGGTGCCTGGAGGCTTGTTTTCTGTTTCGGTCTTTTGGACTGCTGAATAGGTTTATCTGTGGCTCATTTACATGTCAAGGCCCCCTCAGACCTGTGTTCTCCACCACCCGGTGCAACAAGCCCCTCAAGACAGCTCAATCTAGAGAAGCTCCCCTCTGCCAGGCCTCTAATTTTGGGGAGCATGTTGACCTGTCAATCAGTTCTTATCGACACAGTGCTTAATATGTACTATGTCTTTTTCTTTCTGTGGATTTTATTTACAAGGTGCCTCTGGGACTTTTGAAATGCTGTAATTACTTTGTTAGTTGTCGTCTTTCTGTTTCAATTTTCATCTTCAGCCTTTCAAATTCTTAATGCTGATGCATGCTTTTGTGGTCTTTGTATAAGACATTGAATGCCTCCACCTGAAAGCTTGATTTCGTAATTATCCTGTGGGCTCTGATACCTGCTTTTAGAAGTCTGCTGAAAAAAACTGGAAGATGATTATGAATAACGTTGCACCTGTTCCATCTGAGACAATCCTCTCTTCAGACTTTATCACATTTTGAAAGCCAAAATGTTCCACATTTCCTGCCGCCTTGTTTTTTTTAGTTCACTTTTCCCCCGGACTTTTGTCCCTGAGGCTCACATTTGCACTTGGTGCTGGTCCCAATAAACTGACTCCTCACAGCCTCCATCTCTTTTTGTTCTCTTTGTGCAGGGCAAGCATTGTGCAGAAGAGGATAATCTATTTCCAGGATGAAGGCTCACTCACCAAGCGAATGTGTGAGAAAGGTAGGCTTCTTGTATTGACATTGAATACATAATTTACCATGCATGTCTATACCTTCAATCTCTCTGCCATTACTCCGTTTCCACCCCACTTACAGTCTCTTTTTTGTCTGTCTTCTTTACTATATTTTCTTGTATTCTTGATTTTGATGCAGGGACAGTCCTCTCTGCTGTTATGCTCTGGCATGTGAATGATTATAAATGAGTGTGACCCCCTGACTGTGCATAGCATTGGATGTCACACTGTGCAACAGATCAAAAGACCCATGCTATATCCTCTCTTTTCTCATGCCCTCTTTCTTTTCCTCCCTTCTGCTCCCCATTTTCTTAAACCATCCAGCCCCTGTTATGATGAGCACCACTCTCATCTGCTCCTTATACTAACAAGCAATCTCGCTACGCCTATCTCATGGTCTTCTGTATTTCTCTCTCTGGATCTTTTACTTCCCCCTCATTACTGCACAGAATCCCTATATGGAGACGTTACCGATAAACCTCTGCTTGACTGCTGTGCCTGTGGAACAGCAAAGTACAGAGTCACCTTCTATGGGAACTGGTCAGAGAAGATTCATCCCAAAGACTATCCACGTAAGCACAAACTCATCTGCGCTTTGTCATGTGACCTCAGCTCTATTACACATTTTAAGTGTGCTGATATTCTATTTTTTTCCTCGTGAAAAGCCTTAAACCAGCAGTGAATCAATACTGCTTGTAAGTATTCCCAATGCAGCCAAAGAATATTATAGTTTGTTCTACAGAATACCACGCCATAGACCATTTATTGTTTTCCAGTGAGCATTACAATAACATGGGTTTTGCAGTTTATTTTCAACTGATTCCACCAACAGCATCTGTCCGCTATTATTACTCAAGAGTTTACCACACCTGCAGCTAAAATGAGTCACCGACAAATGCACTATTTACTCCTGCATGAGTAACCTTTGCTTAAAAGAGCAGTTACAATTTTTAGAAAAATATTTAACCTTTCTGAAAGTTAAAGTACACACTCATCAATATTTAAGTCTTAAATATGAATGAATGGGTTTGGGGCGATTGCCACAGACCGGAAAGGGAAGTCACAATATAATTAAGAAATTGATAATTTTGGTCTTTTAATACAATTTGTTGACAATAACAAAAAATGACAGCTCTTTTGTTGCACCGTAGGCTCAAATACTCTAGGATATGTTACCGACATATGGGTGATTTAGCCCCAGTACCTGGACCTCAATAGTGACGTGTGGCGTTAACTCAATTCAGTATGGTACTATGATTGAGTTTGATGTGTGTATAACCTTGAGCCACACTATCAGGATGTGAATGGACTTAAGGATTACACTGGCTTTCTGGCCTAAGTCAGGCTCTCACCGGTCAGATCAATATACTGATTAGAGTGGAATAAGATAAACCCTGAAATCGAAATCGAAAGGAGCCTTAATTGACTGTCTTATGGAGGGAGTAGTTGGTGTGTGACTCACTCTCACATACTGATTCATAAACATACCTTGAAGATACATAAACTTAAAAGAGGATGGGGCAAGTAGCGTCTGTTTCATCCTGATTCATAAAGTGTTACAGTTGGATTTCTCCTTACATATCCTCGGTAATGCCGTATTCACACCAAAAGAGTTGCGAAATATTCGTTTGAGTATATTACATGTTAAGTCAATGCACAGATGCGAATGGTTGTGAAAAAGCGAATTTTTCGCTGGGCGGCGCGATAGAGGCGAAAAAGCGTTGCGAATATTCGCTTTTCCGCTTTTTCACCCGCCCGACGTTGAGTTGCGAAAGCCAATCAGCGTTGAGAAGCTCCGCCGTCGTCACCGCCGTCCTGCCGTCGCTGAATCAAACTGCTGCTGGTCCGCTTTAAAGGAGCGCTGTAAAGCTTCATTCAGACACTTGTCCTGGGCCCTATTTTTCGTACCTGGCTTACTGAGTTAGCGGGCTAATTGTCAGGATAAGATGACGTAGGTCTGGCTTATTCAGTTTCTCGAAGCAAGCTTAGATAAATCACCATAGCAACACAGCCAAAAATGTAAACCTGCTCCCGGGCAGGCTTAGTGAAATTCACTGGATAAGCTGGCCACTCCCACCGGACAAAAAAGGCAGCTCACTTCCTCATTGATGAAGGAGCGACATTAGTCATATTAGTTTTATTGGGAGAGAGTTCTTTGAGATCGCCAAGATCCGTTCTCACATCAGGATGACTTCCTGTACGCGGCGCAATAGATTCTGCCTTCAAGGAATCATTTATTTACGAGAGCTTCTCGAGCCGCGGACACTGATCCCCACACGGCGCAGCCGATCGCCCGTCTCACAGACAGAGACTATCACCCGCTGCATGCCGCGCTGTTCTTAAGTTTATTTAGCGCTTAAGAAACTTATGGATGTGTTGAAAGCACTCATAATTGTATGACAGTGTTATTAGTACACCATACATATCATTATTGTAGAACATGATTAAGGTGGACTCATGATAAGAATACAGAGAATCACACACAATTTCTTTTCACTGATTCAATTGATTGAATTTCTGATTATGAATAATACATATATACTGATCCGCCCATACACATATTCAAACTCCTAGTTATATAGAAATATACACATACATGTATATACATATAGTACATGATTCATACGCGCATACAGTACATATATCCTCATAAGTATATATTTATTCGTAAATATAATCTGATTGATCTGGGTGATGAAGCACTTAAAATTTGCGGATACATTTTCCCAACACTGACATTTAACTTGTCTGATATATTTGCGGCGCTTATGTCTCGCAGCGGGGGCGGAGTTAAGCTGCGTTCACAGCAACAATGTTACGAAAACGTTGGAATATTCACAACGCGTTTGCTGTGAATGACTAAGGTAATGACTTCCTCATATGTCTTCATGATCATCTCCTGCTTCTCATCGGAGAAATAAAAAAAGGTTCCTCTGAGTTTATTTGGCATTGTACTGTTAGAAGATCGTGGTGTCAGTGCTCGATTATTATCCCTTCTGGAGAGGAACGGGCACGCGCATTTATCCAGATGACTGACGTCTGGCTAGAATTAACGAGACCGTTTCAGCGCGGATCAGCCGTGAAGAAACCCAGATAGCCTGATGTCAATCATCTCGCTAATTTAAGATGGAGATTAGGACATTTGCCTGACTTTGTTTAGCCAGGTACGAAAAATAGGGCCCTGGAGGAGTCGGCGCTGTGTGTGACTACGGATAATATTATTAACCCAGACACGGGGGCGTTTGATGTTCCGACGTTTGTGGGACTTCCTTAACAAGTATAAAGCAGAACTAGTGGTTATTTCAATGGTGAATGGCAGAAATGGTAAATGTTTTCACGGAGTAAAGCCACGGAGATAAGCCGCGCCCCCTTTCCGCAGCGAATGGTTGCGAAAAAGCGAATTAACCACATAAAGTCGAGCGAGTAAACTCAGGCGAAAAAGCGCAACTCTTTTGGTGTGAACGCGGCATTAGTATGACACACTGCATATGTTGTGATGGACAATATTATTCACTGACTACAATACTATAATCGCATTATGATATTTCTTCATTTTAAAGAAAAATAGCTAGAAGTAAACTTGGTCTCACTTTACCTTTCTGGTCCATGTAGTACTCAGGCATGTTTTGGTACCTGAGATACACTACAAATTTGACATGTCATCCTTCTATTTTTAACACGTCCTTGAAGTCTAGAAGCCTTTGACCATTATGGTGACACACATTCCAAACCAAAAATGTGCGTTAAAACAGGGCAACAGGACTGTTTTTATTTTTACTACCGGCACGATAACCTTGACATCTTTCTCCCTTTTGTCCCCATTGTAAGTCATGCAGAAATGCATGGCTATTCAACCCAAGCACCAGCAGCTTGCTTGGACACAGAGAGTATATCGAGACAGATAATGGCCTGGTTGTCAACAAAGATTTTTCATGGGATCAGTGGGAGATAGAGAGGGAAAAAGAGAAAAAAGGAGTGGTGGAGAGAGGAGTTTAACTTTCATTTATTGACTAAATAAAGTACCCCATTATAGTAAATTTCCTCTGACACAAGGGACACAATATATTGAAGTTCATCTTGAAATATTATACACCAAAAACACAGCTGCCCTCTATCTCCTGTATATTTAGGCCAGCCAACACTTTATTCCCCTTGACAGAATATAAAGTGGTTTCATATGATCGCATATGAGGCTTATGATGCATTCACAAACACAAGGAGAAAGAAGAAAGATCTTCAACCCTACTGTTAAATTCCTTTTACATCAAAACATCCACATTGCCGTCTAATTAATCTAATTTATGTGCATGGTCACCTATAAATAAACAACATACCAATACAAGAAACAGCTATGTAGTTTCCAGCATTACTACAACGTTGCATCATCTGTGTATGACATCAAGTCCAAAGTCTGTTAATTTACAGACATCTGGCAATGCACAGAACGTTAGTTCGTTACTTGATTGGCAAGGTATGTCCAGTGCAGTGTTCCCTCTAAGCTGTGCGCGTGCGCGGCCACGCAGGCCAGTCGAAGTGGCCGCGCAATAGATTTTTCAGACCGCGCAAACAATTTTTTTTCAGGGGTTAAAAATCTTTTTTGCGCCAGTGTTTCTGAGATAGGAGTGAGCCATCTCCACAATAGAAGATCTTTGATGTGACGTGTCGAGTCTTCTTGGCCAATCAGCGTCCCGTTTCTCGACATGCGCTCTCTGTACATCCGCTAGCGCTCTGTACCTCTGCTAGCGCTCTGCCTCCGTAGGCACCCCCCACCCCCGCTGTCCTCCTCCGGGCGCCAGGAGTGAAGCTCGCCTAGAGCGCCACATGAGCTAGGGCCGGCGCTGTTTAGGCTACTCTTGGTGGGCCCTGCTCCAGCAGTTATAGATACCATGGTGAAAAGAAAGGCAGAGCAGGTGCCCCAGAAAAAGGTCTGCCTAACGTTTAAACATGAGTGGCTAGATGAAATAGTCCAAACTGACACAGGTAGGATGAAACTTTCAGACATATTTAAATATGAAGAAAGCAAATTCTGCTCGGAGGCAAAAGCGAAAGGAGAGTTCGCTTGTGGGAAAACGTGTTTCTCTTTTGGTTAACCTGTTTTTCAGATGCTGTTCTTCAGAGACATGTGTCTTCCATAGGCCTGCAGACAAGATGAGCCACATAGCCAGATAGGCCTGTCTCCCTCAATGACATTCAAATGACATGTTTTGTAGCCTAGTTTGTTGCAAACCACTCCAGTTATTAAATTGTTTATATAGGCTACCTTTAGGAAAAATGACACCATGTCAATTTAATAGGCCTATAATTATTGTTAAGCACTGCATTAGCATTTTTCTTTCAATGAAGTTCCACTTAAATGTTGTACCTGCTGAGAAATTACTAAACACCTTTGATACTTTTATTTTTTATATATATCATTATCAGTCATAACCAGTGAACCAGTCATAACCTCCCCTTATTGAAGTTCAACAAAGATCCTTTAAGTTCAACTAAACTGACTTGGTAAAACACCATCATTAAAATGTTCCCAAAGTCCAGCCATTATAAAGGATATTGAATAAATATCAACCTTGTATACATATTGATGCATTTGCTGTCATCTCTTTGAATCCCCTATGGCTAACGCAGGCTTGTGGTCATTTTCGGCAGGTCGCGTGGTTGCGAATTGCTCACAGTGCTGAAATGTGCGCTCAGAAATAAAAGAAATTGCTCAGTGCCGGAAAAAATTAGAGGGAACATTGGTCCAGTGTAATCCTTAATTTTGTGGACAACATTAAAGTCAAATGTCTAAGGAAAGCACAGTTAACCTCTGTCTGCAATACACTCTTATTAACCTTTTCCCAGGTGCATCACTATTTAATCAGGGTCAGGTAAATGTCTCTTTCTGTTAATAACTAGATAGCTAGATAGCTAGATAGATAGTTACTTTATTAAGTCTGCCAGTATTTAGGCGACTGTGGCTCAGTGGTTTGATCTCCGGCTACGCTAGTCCATGTTGATGTGTCCTTGGGCAAACACTTAACCCCAAATTGCTCCCGTTGCTGGGCCTACGATGTGTGAATGTTGTATGAAAGTTAGTTACTTCTGATGGGCAGGTGGCACCTTGCATGGTAGCTCATGCCATCAGTGTATGCATGGGTATGAATGGCTGAATGACATGTAATGTTAAAGCTCTTTGAGTGGTCGGAAGACTAGAAAAGCGCTATACAAGTACAGTCAATTTACCATAATCTTTTCTCAGATCAGCAATGAACCATGTATCAGACAGTCCTATTAACATAGAGAGGTCAAAAGGTTCAGTTATAGCCTTATGAGGCTCCATATTCTTAATAGAGCACTGTAAAATTGTGGCAGATTATTGAAAGACACTTTGCAGCTCAGCACATAGCATGTCACTGCTCTATTTCTTTTTTTTTAAACATCAATGAAGGACAACAAAATGCCCTAAAATATTGTATTTGTAGGCTATCCTGTAGCAACATGCAAGGCAGCAACCATTTCCACTTTTTCATATTAGAACAGAGCAGAAACAGCCACCAATAATCTCCCTTCAGCTGACCACTTTTCAGGTTGCAGCTCTCAAGGTGCTTCCCATGAACTGCAAGGTAGATAAATGTAATGCACCTGGAGCACAAAAGCATTTATGAAAAAACAAACATTGACAACAATAAGAAAATGGCACCTTTCCCTCTTAAAAACCCACCCAGAACAGGCCCTAAGAGATGACATTGACATTGCTAGTCCCGGTTCCTCATGCAGGTTGTTTCAAATCATGGTCATCATTAGTCCTTCACCGGGACTTCAACGAGTTTGAAGGCTTTTTTTTTTCAGAATTAGACAAATTGTTACATATGTTATACTTTTCGTAGTTAATATAGGTTAAAGTTGTGTAACGTCCACTTAAATCAACCAAGTCAGTTTTCAAAGTTCACTCGTTACTGGTCAACACTGTACCAGTTATCAAGTAACATTCGGTGGTGTTATTTTCTCTTAAAATGGACACTCAACTAGTGTTGAGTATACTGCTGATGGCACATGGTTCTTTGGAATTAAAACTAGACTATTAGTGTTCAAATGTGCAATATGTTAGTGTAAGCATCCCACCACCCATGTGCAAGAATCACTTCAAAAATACTGTAAAAAAATAATAATATTTGGAAGTGACTGGAGTTTATATACTGTTGTTCACACAACATTCTATCCTCTGCTAACTATGTGATGTTACGCCGACCGTATTGTATTTACTCTCTTGAGAACTTCAAAAGGTGTTGGTCAGGGTCTAAATCTTCTGACTTTTAACAGCAGCCGGCCCACTAACCTGGACACTAGTCCTGTGATAGCTGATACAATCATTCTCCTGGGATACAATCATACCATCCAGATATTCGTAAAATACAATTTTGGAGAAGTAAAAAGTCATAAAAAGTAAATTATTTGAAAGGTCCTATGATATTAGCAATGCCTGCAACGTCCTATAAAAACTGTTTATGTTTTCATAATTTGCCATTACAGGGATACTGCAAACACAGATTAGATTATTGGAGTGATTAATCTTGTTTAGATTTAGACTGGGAACCAGCAGAAGGCAGAAAGGGTGACTTAGAGAACAGCAGAGTAAGGGCAGCATGTAGTGCATAAAGATGGGAGGCAGACATAACACCTATCTGAGTGAACCTCACCTTGACTAAATAAGTTGAAATAGAAGTGTTCATACAATTGTAAAGTTGGTCATGTAAAGAAAACAACAATAATCGTTCAGTTTGGTGATTATCTGTCAATAGCAACTGAAGTTTATGTCTTTAAAACTGGGTTCCCACCAGTACAAAAGCAAATATTGATGTTGATCTGGGCTGTAAAATCATAAGTTCCTCTAAGGGTGATGTAGCTGGATGTAATTTCAGTCTATGTATATAATAACATACAAGGCAGAGGGACTATATAGCAATAAGGGGTAATGGTGGAATATGAGACATGTCAGACCACGAATGGGCCCACAGGGAGATAGTAAGGATACTTCAAAATGACCTGTAAACATCAATACTAGATGAAAAGCTATAGTCCATGCCTTACGATGCCTTATACAACAATAGTGGAGGTTACAACAGGGCTTTAGCTTCCACCATCTTTAATTATATATACGGCTCAAGTGGCTTTAGTCTGTGCTGTCCTTTCTGATGGATCATCATATATACTATGGCAAACAAGGAGTTTGGTCTGTCAATCAACAGATCAACGTACCAATCAACTGATGGATCATAATTGGCATTTATAGAGTTGTGCCTCTATAAGTGGCAACAAGTATCATCTAATTGAATGATTAAGATATAACTTTTGGAAACAGGCTGGGATGTCCAACTGATGAGATGCTTTTTTGTCTTATTCCACCAGGTCGTGCCAATCACTGGTCAGCCATTATTGGTGCCTCCCACTCTAAGAGCTATGTGCTGTGGGAATATGGTAGCGTGTCTAGCGACGGAGTTAAACAGGTGGCTGAGCTGGGTTCCCCTGTCAAAATGGAGGAGGAGATCAGACAGAAGGTAAGATTCTCTGATGATGAATGATGCAGTAGATGTTGTGTGTAAAGTACAATGGAAACAGATCCACACAAAAACAAAATTGATGCACACTATACATTTTTGCAAGATACACAGTCAAGGTATTTAACAAAAGGATAAGCTTCTTATTTGTTCTTTCTGGGAATATTTAGCTTTGTCCAAAACTAGTAAGAGGTCAGTTTCACAACACTGCAGGGCCCTAAGAGAATGTTCTCGGGTGTGCACACCTGAGTTCAGCATTGAATGAATTGCTTTGACATTGTTGTCCAGATTGATTAGTGCTTTCAAGCGTCCACGCTATTCTTAGCCTGACTCTACATCTACTGTGTACGCAACCAATACACACGATCTGGGGGAGGGGTGTAGTCTG
This sequence comes from Myoxocephalus aenaeus, assembly GCA_038501785.1. NCBI lineage: Eukaryota > Metazoa > Chordata > Actinopteri > Perciformes > Cottidae > Myoxocephalus > Myoxocephalus aenaeus. The sequence goes on from JBAMJR010000137.1 coordinate 278,291, forward strand.
CTGTCGGACCTAGTTTAGATGTTGATAGAAAAGGTTAGAAAGAAATATCACTTCCTGGTGTGTCATGAAATGAGGCCAATAATACATTACTCCAAAAGGCTCAGCATTCAATTCTTCATAATCAGTTAATTTTTGATCATACTTTGGGGCTTGATCCTCATAATACTCAGGAGGTGCAGGAGTTAGCATCCACAGGAAGTAGCTGATATTCCCTCATTAACTCAGTGTTAATTAGTAATCCATTTCAACATCTCCCTTATTGTGCCCAAGGGAAATTTTCTCTACATTCGCTTTTTAACTGCCTTTCACATCGTTCACGTTCCTTTTAGATTATAAATTGTAATTCTTACATATTTATTGGGCTCCACTCCTATGTTCTTACTCCCTCCTTAGCTTATCTTCAAGTTATTATTTCCACAAACAGCATGGTATATCTTTATTCTTTTCTTCATCTCCATGGCTTCCTCTCTCACTCTTGGAATAACCGTGCTGGCAGAGCAGATGGTCCTGCAGAGTGCTTATTACTGGCTAATATTGAAGACCTGGAGTCACAGCAGATAATGAGTGCATAGTGTGAGCAATGGTGTCTCTATGTCATTGCTGCCTTTCCACGTCTAATACAGCATATGTTTTTGTATTATTCTCATCTCGCCTGGATCATTAGAAGTGTTGTTGGGTTTGCTGTTGATTGCGATTATTTCTGGAGCACATGAAGAATGAGAATGTACCCACAAAATCAATCATGCATGCTTACCCAGTGATCAGTGACATAAACCAAGAGGGACGACCCTCTGCTCTCTATAGGTGCGTCAAGGATTATGTACAGGACATACAACAGTTTGATTATACAGTATCAGCAGATATAGTGGAATGATTGAACAGGGCAGAGTGAGGCCTTTTCCTTGACCACCAGCAGTAATGTTACTCCAGGTGTGGCATGGCTCAAGCTATGGTTGTCCAAAATGATTGCTCAAAATTGAAGTGGGATTGGCTGACATGAATTGAGTGTGATGATTATGTTGGCGCTTTTTTTTAAATCCGCTTTTTTTCAGTACTCTGTACATGGCTCAAGTAGTGTCATTTATGTGTGTTTGTTAGTGGACATACAATATGATCTTACTGTGAATAGGTGATTGCACTGAGCTGTTGTCATGTGTTTTTGTTTCACGTGACATGTGGGTTCTCGTGATTGATGTTCACAGCTGCTTTGATACCTGGAAGCTAAAAAATCTTTTGTTGCTCTGAACAATTACTGCACACGTTCATTGTATTCATCTTTATACAACTTACACATAGTCTGGCATTGCCCTTGAGGTAAGGCTGGGTAAAGGAAGCTCCCTCATTTGAGGCGTGCAGTGTAAATGCTGACACAAACAGAAAGCTGATTCTTTTCATGTCAGGTGGGGCGTCAGGGGGAACATCTAGCTCTGAATGCAAAATTGATATTCATAGCAAGGCTCCACTCCAGCCAAGGGGGGCACTGATCAGAATGTTCATATAAAGTGTCATTTGCAGAGCCAATCAGGCATGCAGACCGTGCAAACATGTGTACACTACACACACACACACATACACAAGCCATTTTTTATCACGTTCATGTCAATTCAGTGAGATGGCTTTATTTTATTTCTGAGTTCGTCACCCTTTCAGAGTTTGGACAAGAGTGTGCTGCACCATCTATCTTGCTGTTACTGCTCATCAGATGTGCTGTGCCTGTTCCTGTCCTTTGGGAATAGATGCATCTTTGGAATTAGAGCTTTATTAAACTGCATAACTGTAGTATATGTTCTAAGTTTGCATATTTAATTTAATTTGTCCACCCCATACAAACATGCTGCTTGGCCTGGTCATTTCATTGCTTACTATGTGAATGGCTGGTAATAAAAATGTGATTGCATGTCAGAGCCTCCTCAAAAACAGCCTACACCCACACAGTCTCAGCTCCTCTGCACTGCACATAAGCAATCATGACAGTATGCCACTCATCATATTAAAACAATTCTGAGATTATAAGTGAGACTATTACGGCCCTTTTAGGAATCATACAGTATATTAAAATGAACAACATACATTTACAATGCTGTGGATGAGAAGGTGTTTTGATTTGATTTATGATAGGTTTACATCAGAGATGCAGATCACATTTGTATTACCGTACTTTTCGGGTTACAAGCCGCTACTACCTTAGGTCAGTGTCCCCGACAGCTCCCCGCTGTAGCCAGCTGGGGCTCCTGCTAGCGCTCCGTCACTTCCCCGCTAACTTCCGCTAGCTCCCTGAAAACCACCGAAGGTAGCGGGACCAGGCTCGACACCCGACTTGGGCAGAGGGGACGCGGGCAGTAGCAGCCGCAGCGGGCGGTAGCAGCAGAAGCGCTAGCTAGCAGCGCTACTAGCTTGCTACAGCGGGGACACTGATCAGCCGTAGGAGCGGCTTGTAACCCGAAAAGTACGGTAGTTGAGTACCTCTATGTTAGTAAGTGTATATTGTTAAATAGGAGATATGTCATGATGTTTAGGGCATGGTAGTTACAGTTGATAAGTTACAGAGTGTAATGGGGGTGGTGAATGGTATACGGAATATCATTTATATAGCTTCTTTCTACTTTTCTGACCACATAAAGCACTCAACACTACAGTTCAACATTCACACACGCAGTCATACACTGATGCATGGTTCATACAGTGTTCAAAGGGGCTCATGAGATTTTAAACAAATGCTCACTCACACACACTCTCACACACTGATGGCACAGCCTTAAGGAGCAATTTGGGGCTTCAGAATCTTGCCCAAGAACACTTTAACATGCGAACTGAAGGAGCTGGTGATCGAACCGCAGATCCTCCGATTAGTGAATGACCCGCTCCAGTCCCTGAGCCTCAATAACTCCCTGATCCATACAAACAGATGTGCAGTGCTATTACATTTGCCAAGTACAAATGCTCTTATCAGAGCACTTGGCAGCACATGGCTGCAGTCTGGGTCCGTTGTTGTTGTCCCTTTCATGTCTGAGGTGATTTGTATATGCATTCAGTCATTACAGATGCTCAGTTTGTCACTAATGAGAAGTTTAATGAGACTCTCTCCATGGACTAGCGACCAGGGCAGAGGCCTCAGACGGATTATGAAATCCCCTATTTCCTCTCGCAGCATGGGGCGTTTTTCATTATTGCACAGTACGGACGCTAACGGAATCCTCTATTATCCTGAGCTCCACAGCTGCGCCACAGAGCAGCGACAACGCAACTCAGGCAAAAAGAGACATTACAGTTTAATGACAGGAAATACAGATCTGTGTCACTTGATACAGCTGTGGTCCTTATTATATTTTCTGGCATTCTTTTTTTTCTTACAAGGGTACATGTGCAGATGATACTCATAGATCATTTAAGTGATTCCTGGCATGACCCTTGATTCTTTTTTTAACCTAAGAAGTCAATGAAGGATATTTCTGCACAGAATTCATATAAGGTTTTTATAACCTCTTACACCCCAGACCCCCGCGGCGCCCATTATCAGTCAGGAAAAACATAAAAAAGTCAAGTGACGTTTCTTAAAGTATCTCCAGAACCACAACGTTGATTAACTTCATTTAAATTGCTGAAATACAGTAAAGCCTTGTGGGAAGAGTTCTATCCGAACAGAAGAAAATTAACTTACCGTTAAGTTTATGTAATTACATAAACCCCGTAACCCCGCCGTCATTTTCGGCGGCGGCCGTAACGTTTTACAAAAGCGTTCATAAGTACCCTTTACAAAGTCGGATTTCAATAAATGAAACCCTGCGAGCTAGTAGGAGTCTGAAAATGCAAAAATATTCATTCATCTCTGGATATTAGTACCGGAAAAATCGATGTGCACCCAGACTGTTCTTTTTTCGACTTCCTTGTTCCGGTTTTCGACTCTGGAGGCTTCTGTGAAGGTGGGAGGTTTCTTACACCGTGTTCACAGCAAAACACACCATTTTCGCAACGCCACTTCGCCTATATCGCGCCGCCCGGTGACAAATTCGCTCTATGTAGTTAATTAGTTTTTAATTTTTTCGCAACAATTCGCTGGGAAAAGGGGGCGGGGCTTATCTCTGTGTCTGTGAAAACATTTACTATTTCCGCCATTCACCATTGAAATAACCACTAGTTCTGCTTTATACTTGTTGAGGAAGTCCCACACATGTCGGAACATCAAACGCCCCCGTGTCTGGGTTCATAATATTATCCGTAGTCACACACAGCTCCGACTCCTCCAGGACGAGTGTCTGAATGAAGCCGCTTCCAGCGCTCCTTCAGTGGACCAGCAGTTTGATTCAGTGATGGCAGGACGGTGGTGATACCGGGCGGAGCTTCTTAACGCCGATTGGCTTTCGCAACTCAGCGTCGGGCAAATTATTCGCCCGACGCGAAAAAGCGGAAAAGTGGAAAAGCGAATATTCGCAACGGCACTTCGCCTCTATTGCGCCGCCTGCCGATAAATCAGTTTTTTCGCAACCATTCGCGTCTGTGCATTGACATGTAATCTGGACGCTACTAATATTTCGCAACTCTTTTGGTGTGAACACGGCATTAGACTGCGCTACACGTCTTCGTCAGAGCTTTATGCAAATGTTAAATCCCAGCATGCACTAAACATATGGTGAGAAAGCAAAAAGCTTATAACTTTTACATTTTTGAACCGAACGACACACTTTTTTGACTAAAACTCCATGGTAACTCCCCAATGCTTCGTTTTATTGGGATTTCTTGCAGATTCAGATTCTTCAGGTCATTATCTTTACAAAGAGGGGTCTTACGTCTGCAAATTGTTGTTTAGGCCTTGAACCATGGAACAACTCGGAGGCGGCTCGACAAGCCATTTTGGGGAATCTCAATAAAATTATGCTCAGATCATGCTGGATGATCATAGTTATGATCAAAATATGGTATAAAAGTGAGTTATTTGAAAATATAATTTTTTTTCACAACTACATTCTGAAAAAAATTATATAAAATAACACAACTATTAGAACTCATAGGGGGTTCATACGACTACTTGAAGAATGGGTACAGGGAGCCCCAGAAAGCAGAAGTGTAAAAGATCTTTTTATAGGTAATGCCATTTGCTACGTATTTTCCACAGTCAAATTGGCCGGTTGATGAAAGCGCTTTCACAGTCTGCAAGGAGCTTAATAACTGACTTGTGCATTTAGTTTGCACGATGAGCAAAATAAAAAACGGTATTTTGCAAGAAAATATAAGCTATTTGTTCATAATTTAGCAGTTCAGTTGTGGAGAGAACAGTAAGGTCTGCCATCTGAAAGTGGAAGGCCTGCATTCGGTGTGTGTGGGTAGAGAATAATAGATATGCAGGTTCTTTTAGGGCCATGACTCTTACTGAATAAGCAGGTGTGTTTCTCTTTGTGCACAGATAATTACTTCACAACCATGTTTCAAAGCATACAAATCTGCATTCCCCATGTCTTTTAGCACACATTTTAATGACCTCTTGTATTAGCGTTCACCATACATCTTATCAGAGTTTGTGATGTCGGGAGAAATTATGTAACTATTTAGTAGATGTTCAGGGAGAAGAGCTATACTGTATACTCTATTTATATTTATTTATTCTAATAATACCAATCAACTCTTACTGTTTGCTGCCAAATGAAATGTAAGACTTGACATTTTGATAATGAGTCACTGAGGATTCTTTCTTCTTTCTGCACATGGCTCCTATGGCACTAAGACCTGCATAAGGCAAACAGATTAGAGAAGCCTAGATGATTTAGGTTCAGTTATTTTCCTGCATCATTAAGTTTTGCAATGTCTTTTTGACATCCAATCTCTTATCAAACAAAAGGAGATGAAACAGCTCTTCACCTTGATGTCATTCAGAATTGGTCTTTCAACCCCCACATTTAATTAATTTATTGGCCAACTAATTTTCTTGTGCCTGGGTTTACTGTAAAAGAGAATATGTGGTGGTCCATGCAGCATGCACGCATGTATGATACATCAATTACATTTTTTTCTTTTTTTTTCTTTTATCTTCCATGAAACGGTCTAGTTCATGATTATCCATTTAGAAAATATTATTATATATGTTTGTGAGACAATTTACTCACAGTATGCCCCTGTGCTGTATTCAAGTGTGCTTAAGACAAGTGGTTTGTTGAAAGGGGTCAAGCTGTGTAGGGGCTGGGGGTTTAAATGCTTTATGAATTCACAGTGGTTCAGATTTTTTTCTCTCTAGTGCTTCTGCACTAAATCCTCTCTCAGCCATGTTATAATATAATTAAGCATGCAAAAGGTAAACCTGTGTACTTAATCTTTGCCAGAGGTGTAATTATCTTTCAATTGCAATGTGGATTAAGAGACATAAAACATGCACAATTGCAAACATATATTAGATACTTCCTGAACAGTAACAAATAACAACATATGTTTAAGTGCAAAACACGGAATGTTGACTTTTGAAGTGTTTTTGCTGAATTGTATTTCTGCATTTCTGAGAATATTTGTCTTTAACTATTTAGATGATTGTGTAAAATGGATTCAAAATGCTACTTCAGCTCTGTGGACACAGCAGAGGGGAAGACGACTGTAACATGATAAGTGACATAAGCTACAGGCTCTTTTTCTACCTTTCTTTGTTGATGTGATTGTCATATCCTTGTATCCTTTTATCCTTGTATTGCTGCTGCACAAGGTCAGGTTTGCCACAGTTTGATACCAATTAGTTATAAAGTGGTCTCCCAGAGGGTGAAGTCTTGACCCCATCTCTGTATCCAACCTTGCCAAGCCATGGTGCACCATGCCAAACCACAGTGGGTGTAGGAGCATGCAGAACATACCGAGCTCTTCGCCATCAACCCCCTCTGGTAGAAAGAAGCAAATACCCATGTTAAGTAGGGACTCATTTTTGTATTTCAGCTGTAAGTCAGCTTCCTTGGTTCCCAGGGCCCTATTTCTCGTAGCTGGCTTACTGAGTTAGCAGGCTAATTTTCAGGATAAGATGCCGTAGGTCAGGCTTTTCGGTTTCTCGAAGCAAGTTTAGATAAATCACCATAGCAACACAGCCAAAAATGTAAACCTGCTCCCGGGCAGGCTTACTGAAATTCACTGGATAAGCTGGCCACTCCCACCGGACAAAAAAGGCAGCTCACTTCCTCATTGATGAAGGAGCGATATTAGTTATATTAGTTTTATAGGGAGAGAGTTCTTTCAGATCGCCAAGATCCATTCTCACATCATCATGACTTCCTGTGAGCGGCGCTATAGATACTGCCGACACGGAATCATTTATTTACGAGAGCTTCTCGAGCCGCGGACATTGATCACCACAGGTGCAGCCGATTGCCCGTCTCACAGACAGAGACTATCACCCGCTGCATGCTGTTCTTAAGTTTATTTAGCGCTTAAGAAACTTATGGATGTGTTGAAAGCACTCATAATTCTATTACAGTACTATTAGTACACCATACATATCATTATTGTAGAACATGATTAAGGTGATCGTGATAAGAATACAGAGAATCACACATAATTTCTTTTCACTGCTTCAATTGATTGAATTTCTGATTATGAATAATACATACATACTGATCCGCCAATACACATATTCAAACTCCTAGTTATATGGTAATCTACACATACATGTATATACACATATATAGTACATGATACATACGCACATAGAGTACATATATCCTCATAAGTATATATTTATTTGTATACTACTGCCAGCAAGCACATTTAAATAAATATAATCTGATTGATTTGGGTGATGAAGCACTTAAAATTAACCGATACATTTTCCCAACACTGACGCATTTAACTTGTCTGATATATTTGCAACGCTTATGTCTCGCAGCGGGGTCGGTGTTAAGCTGCGTTCACACCAACAACGTTGCAAACGTGTTGGAATATTCGCAACGGCTTTGCTGTGAATGATTAAGGTATTGACTTCCTCATATGCCTTCATGATCATCCCCTGCTTCTCCGCGGAGAAATAAAAAGAGGTTCCTCTGAGTTTGTTTGCCATTGTACTGTTAGAAGATCGTGGTGTCAGTGCTCGATTATTATCCCTTAATGCGGGCGCACATTTATCCAGATGACTAACGTCTGGTTAGAACTAACGAGACCGTTTCAGCACGGATCTTCCGTGGAGAAACCGAGTTAGCCTGATGTCAATCATCTCGCTAATTTAAGATGGATAATAGGACATTTGCTCGACTTTGTTGAGCCAGGTACAAGAAATAAGGTTATATTAGTTTTCCTATGCAGGTATTTCATGTAGATGGTATACGTTTGAGGTGTGGCCCTAAGTGTTGTTGGTACAAAAAACTGCTACAGTTTGCGAACACACAGAAGTAAGTGAACAAGTTGTGGACAGGGGTTTGAAAACCATGTCAGAGAAAGGGTTTTACTGGAGCAGATATGAAAATACATTATGTATGGCAATGTATGACATATGTATGTAATAATTGAATTTCCATCCCATCTGTGGAAAACTGCAGCCACTGTGATTTACTTTACATTAACGTTGGTTATCATTTGGTGTGTCTACAGTATAACACAAATAATCCCCCTCAATGTTTGTGCTGTGTCAACTCAAGGTGACTTATTTAGAGGTCACAACAGAACCTGTAAAGAGCCGAAGTACTGATTCTCCTGAATGAGGTTTTTGGCTCGAGAATAGAGACTTCCCATATCTTTTTTTTTAAAGATCTTCATAAGATCAAGGCCAGCTAAATACAATAAACCCTCATTATAAATATTTTATTCATGAAGTGGCCTTGACAACTCTGCTTCCAATAATGTCTCTAAAAACCCTTTCTCTGACATGGTTTTCAAACCCCTGTCCATAACTTGTTCACTTACTTCTGTGTGTTCGCAAACTGTAGCAGTTTTTTGTACCAACAACACATACACACAAACAGGCAGTTCCACATCAAGTATGACATTAGCAGTTAAATTTACAAATAAATAAACACAAACTCATATATACAAAAAGATAAACACATGAAACACCGCAAGAGGTGCATTAATAATTAAAATAATTAATAATAATTAATTGGTGATGCACCATCATATCTTAAGGAACGTATAGTATCATATTACCCCACTAGAGAGCTGCGCTCACTGAATGCAGGGCTAATTGTGGTTCCTAGAGTCTTAAAAAGTAGGAAGGGGGCCAGAGCCTTCAGTTATCAAGCTCCTCTTCTGTGGAGCCAGCTTCCACTTTCAGTCCAGGGGGCAGACACAGTCACCTCATTTGAGAGTAGACTTTAAGACTTTCCTCTTTGTAGAGCGTATAGTTAGGGCTGGCTCAGGTTTGCCCTGGTCCAGTCCCTAGCTGCTAGGCCTAGACTGCTGGGGGACATTTTAGGACACACTGAGCTCCTCTCTCCTCTTCTCTCTCTCCTTCTGGATGAATTCAAGTCTCTTCAATGCACATTACTAACTATACTTCTTTCCGGGAGCCTCTGTGCTTTCTCGCTTCAAGTTTCCATGGATCGTGGCTGTCTGGAACCGGTCCAGCCTGCTGCGATGGATCGTGGCTGTGTCTGGAGCCAGTCCTACCTCATGCCATGGCCCTGCTGATGCCCCTCCTTTCTACCTCCGTCTGTTGACATGGGTCGTGGTTATCTGGATCGTGGTCCATGCCTACTACTCATTATATGAATACTTTTATATTTCATATTCATTGAATGTGCTGTAACTCTGTTACGTTCTTCATTCTGTACACTTGACATCTATTGCTTCGGTCCATCCGGGGAGAGGGATCCTCCTCTGTTGCTCTCCCAAAGGTTTCTTCCTTTTTTCTCTGTGAAAGGGTTTTTTCTATTTTTGGGGGAGTTTTTCCTGATCCGATGTGAGGTCCTGGGACAGGAATGTCGTATGTGTACAGATTGTAAAGCCCTCCGAAGCAAATTTGTAATTTGTGATTTTGGGCTATACAAAATGAACTGAATTGAATTGAATAAAGGAATATCTTAATAGACTTGATTAATGACTGATAAAAGATGTAATTGTATCCCTAAGAGACTACACGCACAAAGCTAACTCAAAATATAATTTGATTATAATTCTAACTGTGTCATCTCCCACTCCCAGTTGACTGACAAATATTCAGATAAAACTCCTGGGACAGTCAAATAAGATAAACAAGGTAAATGTTTAATCCTCTAACCCTCGACATAACTTGTTGTAGTCCCTTCCAACTGGCAGGAGGCTGAGGTCCATCAGGACCAAGACCTCACTCCATACAAACAGCTTTTTCCCGTCGGCAGTCAACATCAACAGATATTCCTGGGGATGACAGAGTCAGTCAGTGGTCCCCCACTGACTGGACTCTGTCACCCCCAGGAATATTTCCTACCGTTAACTCCCCTGCACATCCCTCCACACCTCATATTTACGTATATTTAAATACACTTACCACTTTACTTTACACTTGTCACTTTCACATAATCACTTCATTCCGTGCACTTTATTTTTATTTTTTATTTTAACTTACATTTTTATTTTCTGCAGATCCAACTGTAAATATTCATTACACCCAATTGTAAATATTCATGCTCCCTTTTTATTGCACTCTGTTTTATGTTTATCATTAAATGTTTATTGTTAAATGTTATGCACCTTCCGCCAGGACAAATTTCTTGTATGTGTAAACTTACTTGGCATCCCTGTCGCTTCACACTCGGCTGCAAAACGCCCCAGTGAATGCTGGAGGTCACGGTCCGAGGAGGCAAACAGGACCACATCATCCGCGAACAGCAGAGATGCGATCCCGAGACTCCCGAACCGGATCCTCTCCGCCCTCTGGCTGCGCCTAGATATCCTCTCCATGAAAGTCACGAACAGGACCGGTGATAAAGGGCAGCCCTGGCGGAGGCCAACACCCACCGGGAACGTGTCTGACTTACTACCGAGGACACGATACACCATGGTGTTGCTTTGGTGATTTTTCTAAACTTGCTTCGAGGAACCGAAAAGCCTGACCTACGTCATTTTATCCTGAAAATTAGCCAGCTAACTCAGTAAGCCAGCTACGAAGAATAGGGCCCAGGTTTCAGCTAGTTGGTAGAGTTGGTAGAATTGTGGTTTCATACTAGTGGTGGGCAGTTTCAGGATCGTTATACATTCTGCAGTGCAGTACATAGCGTCAATGGCCACTGACCTCGTTGCAGAGCAAGGTTTCTGGAAGTAAGAATGAAAGTTAGTAAAATGGAAGAAAAGCTTAGAGAGCGACAGACAGGCTGAACTGGGTCATCAAAGGCAGTTACCTCGATTCATCTCTAATAATATCCCTCAGCCCTGGGCCCAGGTCTGCTGCAGTTGCCTGTATAATGGCTCAGGCTGCTTGATGAATGAGTGTGCCAGGCAGCACTATAGGTTTCCAGACTACGCTGCAAGGCTCACAGATTGCCACCGAGGACAACCACGGTCAGCAAATCAATTCACAGCTCTCCAGAGAAGTAGTCAGCGCTTACAAACTCATCTGCCTTAAGCACGGACAGTTCTCTTGTCACCACGTTTCGTCATGACCCTGCGAAACGTTCTCCTGTTCTGTTTTGAGCAAGATTGGTGTGACTGAAGTAAATTCACCGATGTAGTATCCGATCTGCCGCTTATTCTGCAGGGCAGGATATGGGTATGTCAGGGGAGATTTAATTAACACCTGAAGGCTGTGTAAGCCTTTACACTGTGTGCTGATAACAGCCAGCCTGCATCCCATTGGAGTTTCGAAGCAATTTTTTAATGTCTATTAATAGTTTGGAGTATGTGCCTGGACAGACAGATCATATATTCCTGGGTAGAACTTTAATAACATCAGAGGAGCTTTTCACTCACCCAGGGAAAATGCTCCTTTAGACCAAGCGGGGCTTTGGCTCACAGCTCTTAATTTCACGTAATTGTGGTCTCCCAGGGAACAGTTTGACCAGTTTGAATGCAGAATGAAGTATTCTACCATTTGTAGCCTGAGCAGAATCTTTCTGGGCGTATTTCAGTTGCTTATTATTTGTGTTCAGAAAATGTCGATAATGTAGAAAACATTGGTCATTCTCCAATTACGTTTGATTTGATTCTCCATGCCACAAAAATAACTTTGGTATATTGTAGGGATGACAATGCATATGAATGGCTTATTAGCATGGTTCTGCACTCAGGGGAAATTAATATTTCCAGTAATATTAATTAGGTGAAAAAATAATAAGAGGTATTTGCATGGTAATTAGCATTAATTATATTTTTAGCATGGTGATTATACAAGTATATGCTGCTGATATTCCAATGGGATATGAAAAAAACAGATGCTCTAGCTATTACTGCTTCACATGGATGTCTTCCCGCTATTGCAGAGAGTAAAGGGATGCTACCTCCCTCATTTTGTTTGCAGAGCCCCCAGAAGCTGGGAATAGCCATTAGTATATATATTTTTTTTTTCAGAAACTTAAAATAATATAGGCAATTAGGCGGTCTTCTCTCTTTTGTTTCATTGTCAGAATGGCTTTTTTGGCATTGGGAAACCGGTCATCTGCGCTTTCTCGTCCGTTTTCTAGAGCAAGACTCTGGGAAATCATGATTACTGTTAATTGGAAGGTCAAACATGAAGAGTGTTTTATTTAATGAATAGCGGTTGCATTCCAGATACCTTGTTAATGTTGATTAATTCAAAGGTTGAATACAGAATTTCCACCTATACACATGCACACTAGGGCTGCACGCTATCCTATTATTTAACCTATACTTTAACCGCGTATCCTATTTTAGGTCGTGGAGTCGATCCCAGCCTTTCTAGCTCAGAAATCAAACCCTGAGCCTGTCTTGCTGTGAAGTGACAGTGCTAGCTGAATAAACAGAGATTAAAAGGTTTTCAGTCTTGCCTATATTTGTACATTGCATATATATACATATACTGTTTGTGTGTGTGCCAATCACATGGCAGCAACTCAGTGCATGCATTTAGGGACGTGGTCAAGCCAATCTGCTTAGTTCAAACCAAGCATCAGAATGGTGAAGAAAGATTATTTACTGTAAGTGACTTTGAACGTGGCAACATACTGGTAGGAGTATTTCCTAAACTGCTAATGTACTGGGATTTTCATGCACAACCATCTCTAGGGTATATGGAGAATGGTTTAAAAAGAGGCTGTACTTAATAGACTCTAATGTAATCGTTTCAGATTTTCTTTATTTTCAGGCAGGTTTCTAGGATTTTGAACTCGTCGTGGTAACATTTTGAGCCTGCGCCGAAAACGCAGACTGGCCAATCATAGTTTAACATCAGCTAGCTTCAACCAGGGTCCGAAAACTATCCTGTTGTGCTTCATAGACTCTCGGATTTTCTTAATTTTCAGGCTGGTTTTCTGGATTTCAAGCTAGTCATGGTTAGACTCTATGTATTAGTAATATTCCTTACCCAGAGTTGCTGGACGTTTCTAAAATATTACGTTTCTATGTAAAAGCCTGCAGAGCTGACATTAGCAGAGTATGTTAGCATATCATTAACTAGTGTTAGCACTGCTATGCTATGCTAGCTACTGCAGCATGCAGATTATCTTATTGAACCTACCCGGCTTTACAGAAACAGTTTTGTTCCTTGATTGTATTGCTTCTGTCTCGATCACAAGGTTATGTGGTGATTCACAGTTGTCTCCCTTTTTTAATTTATCCCCCAAAATGATCATATTTATTCAGGAGGTTCAGTTAGTGACTCTGGGCTCCATGGTAGCTCTGCCAGTTTGACAGAGTAGCAGTGTTATTGCAGTATTGTATCTAAATTAATGTTCTTGAGAATTCTCATTAAAAAAAACTTTGCTCGGCTAAAATTGGAGATATATTTTTTTTTAAACCAGAGCAAGTAGTAGATAGCAGAACTGCTTTTATTGATGTTGTAATCTCTTAATTGTGTTGCTGCTTACATTTATAATGAATGTTACTTTCTTACATCCAAATCCGTATGAGTTCTTCACGACTGTGGTTCAGTGGTGAGCAGGGTCGTCCTTCAATCAGAGGATCGGCGGTTCGATTCCCCGGCTCCGCTAGCCCATGTCGATGTGTCCTTGAGCAAGACACTTAAATTGCTCCCGTAGCTGCGCCAACGGTGTATGAATGGTTGGTAATTTGATGTGGCACCTTGCATGGTGCTCCTATCATCAGTGTATGAATGATGTCATGTAGTGTTAAAGCGCTTTGAGTGGTCGGAAGACTAGAAAAGCGCTATACAAGTACGGGTCCATTTAATAGAGATGTTTGTGGATTTAACACTTGGGAGTCTGGGGGTCAATTTCTTGATTTTACATACTTTTTAAATTCCCCTTTTTAAAGTCACTAGCATATGATACATAATCATGTGTTGTATATCAAAAAATACAGAACAATCTCAGCTATCTATATAATGAGGCACCATTGTCCCAAAGGCACAAGTGTAAATATGAAAATATGACTAAAGCTGAAAAATTGAATCTTGATTTTGGAAATGTCTCATATTTGTTGTGAAAACATAACTTTACTCCGGTGGGATATCGGTTTTGGTGATGGAAATTGGTTTACCAAAAGGTCTTAGGTTCACAAAAGCAGTGGAATATATGAATAAAATGGTAGACACATGTAATTTAATGTCTAAAACCAAATTTATTATTATATGGTGGGGATGATGAGCTGTGGCTGGCTTTGCGGCCTGCTAGGTGATGTGTTCAGGCAGGCAGACGGACAGGGAGACTTCTGCAGCAATGCTACATGTTGCCCTCTGGACCCTCGCAGCTCTGAATCCACTCTGTAAAATGCATTAATACAGTCAGTATGAGTTCACTGAAAGAAAGTTAACGTGATAGAGACAACAGTTGATTATGCACCGTTCAGTCATAGACACGGAAGGGAACAGCCAACACGGCACTATTTAGTGACGCGCTAACCGCTACGAAGCTCTCGTCAACACACACATGTTATGTTATTTACTGTCTTACAAACATATAATGGAGGTCCAACACTACTGGTCGTACTATGTTCACTGTAAGAAAGTTAACGTGATAGAGACAACAGTTGATTATGCCCCGTTCAGTCATATATACGGAAGGTAACAGACAACACGGCACTGTGTACTGACGTGCTAACCGCTACGAAGCTATCGTCAACACACACGTTATTTAAGGTCTTACAAACACATAATGGAGGTCCAGCACTACTGGTCGTACTATGTTCACTGTAACAAGTTAACGTGATAGATTCAACAATTGATTACTCACCGTTCAGTCTCACAGAAACGCTGTGGCCAGCTATCTGGCCCGTTAGCTCCGTCTAGCTCCTGTTAGTGAATCCTTCAGGCTCTGAAGCTGCGCCGTCAGTCCCCTCCAATATAGCTTTGCTCAGGACTCTTTGCTTGGCACCTTCTGACTCACAGTGAAGCTTTGCACGCCTCATACATGTCCATGTTTAGATGCTCAGACGCGGAAGTGGAAACCATATCCGCCAGATTTTTAACCATATTTATGTGACGTATTATTGTGATGATTATAATTTTATTAAACATTTAGACACCTGGTTTAACGCTTCGACGCGGGCGCCGACCTCAGAGGATTAATCATCAGGTATTCTTGGACATTATCTGTGTCTTTTTTTAAGCAGAGTTATTAACTCACTGCACACTGGAGGTCATTTTCAGTCGATTTTCTCGATTTGACATAATTTTCTTAGATTCACCTTTTAAGGCACTTGCATATAAGATATATACCCATGTTTTACATCATAAATTGCAGAACAATCTCAGCTATCTATATAACGAGGCACCATTGTCGTAAGGCAAAAGTGTAAAGAAAAAAACTTTATAATATGACACTAAAGCTGAAAAATGGAATCTCGATTTTTGGAAATTCTTCATATCGCTTGAAAAAACCTAACTTTACTCAGGTGGTGACTCTGTTTAGGTGATGGCAATTGGTTTACCAAAGGTTTTAGGTTCACAAAAGCAGTGAAATATATGAATAAAATGTTAGATACATGTAAATAAATGTCTAAAACTAAAGTTTTTATTATCGTTTTTTGAGTAGAAATATGGTCTTTCACAGCTTTCACCAAAATGATAAAAATGGGACTGAGAAATGACTTCATAGTGCAGATAAAGCTTCAGGGAGTGTGTGCAAATGAAAAATGACCATCACAACAATTTTTTTTTTTTTAAATAAAAATATGTATTATAAAAAAAAAAGAAAATATGTACAGAATATATATTCAGAAATATAAAACAGAACAAAGACTAGACCATTTACAATATACAAGTATATATGCTTCAATGGCATATCCTCATGCCATGGCATACCAGTCATGGAAACAGTTTCTGTTCAGCTGCAGGCAGAGGGGAACGTTACACGCCTCGCACTTCCACGCCGTGTCTTTTCTCACTTTCTTCATGCTGCAAAGCTCGCAAACCCTGCGACCCACCGTGGACTTAGTTGGAAGAACAGTTTGAAGAGTTCAATGGGTGTTGCTGTGGCACTGACATGTGGACCTGGTGTCCGGGCTGGCTGGAACTTGATGACGGGGGGAGCAGTGTCCGGGTCTTCATCCGTCCTCCAGGACAGCGTAGGTGCAGGTGGTGCACGTGCTGCTGTCTTTCTTGATCTGGCCTGAGGTGAAAGCAGTCGCCGGGCAGCACGCGCCCTGTTTGCTGGAGATGGTGTTTTTAATCGTCGGTCAACGTGCTGCCTCTTTGCTGGTCGTGGTAGTTGCCGTCCAACACGCTGCCTCTTTGCTGGCCAGGCTGGTCGGGGCGGATGGTGCTCCTCTCTGTAAAATAAATCAAGACTAGTCAGTTGAAAGAAAGATGACGTAACGATTGAGCAGAATGCTCCGCATTGGATGTGCAAATATTATTCAGATCATGACTGTGGTAGTAATTTCAGCATAATGCTCCGCATTGGATGTATAAATATTAGTGGTAGTAACGTGAAGCAGAGTATTGTACAAAGCAGATTGTATGTAAACATTACTCAGATCATGACGTAGTAACGTGAGAAGCAGTGTGCACCGCGTGGCTGGCTCTCGTGCTCTCCTACACAGTGTACACATTACTAGTTTGTACACATTACTAGTTTGTACACATTACTAGTTTGCACCATGCACCCTTACAGACACGTAACAAAGTTTAGTAACTACACTTACCCATCTTCCTCAGAAGAACTAAAGCCTTCGAGCTCTGACATGGTGTCGTCGTCCTCCTCGCTGGTCTCCAGAATCATGCGTTTTGCTTCCTCCGTGTTGAATCTCTTTGTCGTCATGATGTTGATTGTAAACTGTAGTGTGTACATGCTGTACAAGTGGGTAGTCCTTTTGAGATTTTCCTGAGTGTACATTGGTTGTTTAGTTCACGAAATGGCGACGGACATATGACTCAACTAATCACAGAGAAGGATTTTTTTTTTTTTTTTTCCAGCGTCAGATGACACACTGCTGCCCTTTCGCTTGCTTGATGATGTTAAAATTATGCTGGGCTCTGCCTGGGCAGGCACCCGGAAGCAGGAAGCCGTCTCTTTCCGCCAGATGTAAAATTATATTTTTGCGATGTATTATCGGGGTGCTGTGAATATTTTAGAAACTTAGAGAAAAGTTTCAAGTGTCACCACGCGAAACCGCGGGCTCAGTGGACGAAGGGTTAAGGTAGTTGATTGAGTGTAGCAGTTTGTGATTGTTCATTCTACAGTGCGAAAGCACAAACTACTGTATAGCTGCCTTTCCTGCCCATATTCATATTAAACTATTAAAATTGTCAGTGGAGCAAGCAGGCAATATTAAACCATATTAACACTGGGTCTCTGTTAACCATTTCCTATTTGCAATGATGCCAGTTTAAATGCCATTTCTTGCCTAACAGGGAATTACAAATGCTAAATCAAGCATTGCAAATTAAGGTTCACTGCGCTTGTCAGGATTAGATGGAATTTATTCATGCAATATGAATCTTTTCCATCCAAGATAAGAGAGCATGTCATCTGCACTGCATGCTGTGTCTTCTCTAATGGATACAAGCAGTTCTCTGTTCTGGAAATGACTCCACTGAGCTTTTTACAATAATCTTTTTTTCACACATAAGCTGTTTGTTTGAGTAAGCAAACATATTTCAAAAAGTAGAAAAATATTCAAGCTAGTATCCAGAGGAGCTAACAGAAGTAACCTGAACTCACTGCCTTCCAGGACTCACAGGCAGGGAAAAGACTATACACACCTTCCAACAGGTTAACAATCTTATCTTGAGGCCGGCAGCATTTTTTAAAATCAAATTATGTTTTTAGTTATGATAGCAAACTGGGATGGGACTTGTTCGGCAACATTTTAACAGCAAGCTGATTCTCGCAGCAGTGAAAAGAGTGAATGTCGACATGACGAATCCGGGGATTTCGTGATCTTCTTTCTGCAGGTTAAATAGGCGGAGCACAGGGCAAGTTATCCGTTTCTCCTTCAGGATCCAAGTGTGTTCTTGAACAGAAAAACAGTCTATTAGGAAGTTTTTTTTTTTTTTTTCAAGGCAACATTGTGTGATGTTCATTGCGTCGGAAATAAGTAATCTTTCTGAGCATTTGCTCTTATTTTGAGATTGTATTGGCCTTGCACCTTCATTTTAAATTCATGTTCATGTGCATTTGATTTGAGGCTTACCATCTTAATTTTTTTTAGCAAGAACATTTTAAATGTGCATGAAAGTGACTGTATTACTGAATAGTTACTCAAAACGTATGATCTTTATGCTTGCCTTCCTTATCTCATGTCCAATTGATTTGCGCCGGCACACTTTAAGATGGATCAGTCTCTCTGCAGGGCATGTATTCTCTCGCCAGTAACTGCAAGTGGTAAATAAAGCTAACTATGCTCTTTATTCTCATTATTTTCTGCTCTACCAGGTGCAAACCTATCTTCATTTTTTTTCGTGCCTCTGTCTGTATTGATCATACTAATATTGTTGCTATATATGAAGGGAATATAGGTAAATGGGGTAAAAACGATGCAGCATAATATCGCAATATTTTGTGTGGCAATTCTGTATCGATACACCAATGCCAAGAATCGATCTTTTGTTTTATAAACTATTAATAGGTGCAATGGATCTGTATCACTCATTGGATCACGGATCGGATCACAAAATAGATCAGCACAAAAGAAAAAAAGGAAGCAAATATAACTTTTAGAGATCACTGATACAGATCCCTTTGTTGTTTGATTATAGCAGCTGGTCTACAAGGCTCCAGGCTTTTTTTGCCACCGATCCAATACAAATTTTCACCGAACGCCCGAACGCATCATAATGTAACTGAACGGAACCTTGGTTTGTCGTCCATTAGCCACTTTACTAGCTCTCCTCCAGTCAATTTCAACACAGATTGGTTGTTTACAATGTAACATTATCCAGCATCGGTGAACAGAAAGCATAAATCCCTATGTCTTAATTGCATATTTCACTGAACATTGCCGGATAATGATTTCAGTAAAACTTTATTTCACACTGTGATGGTTAAGTAACAACTGTGTAATTAATTTGCGGTTCACATATGTGCCGAACTGTGAGGGGGATCCGTACGGATCACGGATCGACAACAATCTGTTACACCACTAATTAACACTGCAATTAGGGACCTTGGGATTAACCGATTTTGCCATAACTGCTGTGGACGCTAGGAGATCTATGGTGTCCTGATTCCTGCATTGAGACATGTTTGTGTGTGCGGTGAAATCTCCTCTTGTGCAAGCCAGTAAAAATTAGTATTAGACAAAAGTAAATTATAACGTAATCATGAATTGTTTAATTGTTTATTAACTACGTTTGTTTGAAGGACATGTTTCATAGCAATATTTCAATATTAGAGTGATTTTGACCATTTTCACATCTTAATATTCTAAGCAGTGTATACATAATATATAATTAAAATGACTAGTTTTAATATCTTTTTAATCAATAAGAAAAAAAATCCTTTTGAATTGTGTGTTTTTATACAAATCACCACTATAAATGACTTAAACAAAGTAAATGAGTTAATTGAGTTATTTGGCTATAGGCCTATTATAAATGGACTGAAGTGAGATGAACCAAGTAAAAACTTTATCTTATTAGATAAAACAGATGTTGACAAATTGCATGATTTGCAAATGAAAATAGATAATAAATCGCAATATATCGCAATGTTTGATAACACAATACTCAGCATATTGCAACAATATCTTATTGTGACTTGGGGATAGTGATATTATCATATTGTGGTGCCACAGGGGAAACCACATAGCCAGGAATGCTAGGAATGAATATCAAACTAGGGGCAGATTAAAATGTACTAATATAGTGGAAATTATTAATATAGAGTTATTATTAATTATTAAGTTACATTTAGTTTTTTGAGGACCTCTTTATTCCTCCTTGGATCAAAATGGTTTAACAAAAAAAAGGCCCAAAACACAAAACTGTGACACCCATCATGCAATAGAGAGCGGCGCAATTTTTTGCGTCGCGTTTGGTGTGAACACAGCTTGAGTGTACTCCTCTTTTAGCATCATTTCCCCCCTCTGTCACAAGTCCATGTACATTTACACATAATGGTGTCAGTACATGGTCACACAAATATAGATGTGTACTGGGCCCTATTTCTCGTACCTGGCTCAACGAAGTCGAGCAAATGTCCTATTATCCAGCTTAAATTAGCGAGATGATTGACGTCAGGCTAACTCGGTTTCTCCACGGCAGATGTTCTAACAGTACAATGGCAAATAAACTCAGAGGAACCTTCTTTTATTCTCTCCACTGAGAAGCAGGAGATGATCATGAAGGCATATGAGGAATTCATTACCGTAATCATTCACAGCAAACGCGTTGCGAATATTCCAAAGTTTTTGCAACGTTGTTGGTGTGAACGCAGCTTAACACCGCCCCTGCTGCGAGACACAAGCGTCGCAAATATATCAGACAAGTTAAATGCGTCAGTGTTGGGAAAATGTATCGGTTAATTAAAAAAAAATAAGTGCTTCATCACCCAAATCAATCAGATTATATTTATTTAAATGTTCTTGCTGGCAGTAGTATACAAATAAATATATACTTATGAGGATATATGTACTCTATGCGCGTATGTATCATGTACTATATATGTGTATATACTAGTGCTGTCATATTAGCGCGTTATTAACGGCGTTAACGCAAACCAATTTTAACGGCGTCAATTTTATTAACGGCGTTAACGCATTTTAATTTTTTATTATTTTTTTTCCGCGAGCACCACGCCGGATGTAGCTCAACCGGAAGCAAAACAATAGGCACGCCGTTTGGGCTTGGAAGCTAGGCTAACGTTACGGTTTGAAATGAATGAATGGTGAGCGCGATACGGCAAAATGAATGATATTCAGTGAACTGCGAACAGGTGCGCGTGCCAGAAGGGAGCGCGAGTGAACACATTGAACACAGCAGGAGACAACGCAACGTTAGCCAGCTAGCTAACTAAATTATTAGCTTATGCCGTGTTCACACCGGACGCGCCGTATCCGGTGTGAACACGGCATAACGCTACCGTTTTTGAGGAGGTAGATTTTGAGGAGAGGGGACTGACAAGGCAGAAGGTAAAGTGGTCCACCGTTCTATCAATAAGCAGACCTGCCAACCTGTACGCAATTTGCGTAGCGGATACGCATTTTGACGTCAAAGTACGCTAGTAAAAATTTGTCTAAAATTTATTTTAGACTAATTGACCAGCACACATTATATGCAATGCAATATAATGCATGACGAGTATTTAATGACTTATCAATATATAAGTTATATATCAAGGTTGGCAGGTCTGAATAAGGCTAAACTAGAAGTTAACATTAATACAAACATTATTTTTCCAGAATGAGTGTGTTAGGGGAGAAGGATGCAGCCATTGTTAAACAGCTGGATTGAAATGCAGCTGGAACTGGTCGTGGCTAAAACTGCAAGGTCTCAATAAAAGGGCAAGAGGTGTCCTTTCATCTAGGAGATGTATTCTCCAAAATCAACAGGCAGGGATTCGCCAGATGCATTCTCTGCATCAAAGATATAAATTGTGCTAACAAAGGCAGCCATGCTCTCCCTTACCACATTGTGCCTCATATACTGTAAATGTTAGACCCAGTGACAGGCTGGCATGAAATGGCTTGCATAATACTTAGTAAGGAGGCCATAATCATTTTTGACTCATGGCTGAAGTTAAGTTTCTCCAGCTCTCCCCAGGTTGGCAAAAAATGCATCTCAAAATGCATCAGATTGATGCTTTAAGGCAAGGCAAAGCAGCGCCGCTGCGCCTATTATCGGACAGTTTAAAAAAAACATTTGTTTGAACGTTTCCTTAATTATCTCCGGAACCACATTGTTGTTTAACTTCATTTAAAGTTCTACAGTTCCGCAACTCTTGTGAGAAGATACATATGGCGTAAAATATAATTAAAGTAACCGTTAAGTTTAAGTACTTACGTAAACTCCTCCGACTATACGGCTGCTCCGTCAGCTTGCCGAGACGGCCGCAAGGTTTCACCAAATCCATGATAAATACCCTTTACAAAGTCGGATTTCCCTAACAAACACATCTCAGTAACCGTACGGGCTTGATTGTTCAGTCTACAGTAACATGTTTGGTATCACTGGAAACAATATATTCCAAGCTATCTAAATCACCTAAAAGCAACCTGACTTGACACACACATAATCCACTATTAACAGAGAAACAAAGCAGCCACACTAACATAAATTTGTGTTCTTGCCAAAATATTTTACCAAGGCATGTGCTCATTTTAGCCCAAAATGGCAGATGTTTGTTCAGTTCTACAGTATAGTTTGGGCCGAAGTTGCAGTGATACTCATCTTGATTCAGTTTGCCTGGCTTTCACTGGTGGGAGCTCCGGCTGTTTGTGGACACCTGTTGGCTTTATCTTAGCACTTACATCAACAAGCATTATATCACTCTATTCCGCTTGCTTAGATACAACATCTGTAGATACCTTATAAACCACTGTGGGCACTTCCATTCTCTATTTATCTGCGTTATTCAGTATATGAATATTGATCAATATTCTTTGTAATTATTACTGTTTCAATGTTTTGGGGAGATCTATGTTATTTGTAACATGGCTTAATGGAAAATAATAGTAATGACTCATAATCAAGGTCAATATGATATATTATAAGCATGTTAAGATGCTAATTCAATTTACAAAAATAAATTGTGGGAGAGAGGAGGGGGGGCCGATAGAGAGATGCACACACACGATTTTGAAGCAGCAAAGGTCTTGAATGAACTTGGTGGATCTCAAGGCCATGCATCTAATTTAGTCAGCATGAACCATATTATAAATTGGTAATTCAATCAAAAATTTGAAAACTAAAATGGGAACCCTGCAATGTGAGAGAACTGACAATCAGTATGTGTGTTTATTAGTATCTCATGGCTGGCCGTAGTAAAGCATATACACTGAAAATACACTTTTTGAGCCCATTCTGATGAGATGTCTCTTAGCCACCATCCTGCAGGATACAACAGAATGAGATATTTGCTTTTGCTTAATATTAAATAAGTTTAAGGACATGACAGGCAAGAAGCAAGGGACAAGTTATATTGCAAATAGGGTTCAGCTTCAGCCATCCCTGTCATTAGTGGAAAGGCAACCCCATTTGAGCAGCAGAAGCTCTACTACTAACACAACAATTTGGGAAAACAAATCATGCATACCATGAATACAATATTTAACAAAACAGGTATAATGGTATAAACAAACATCTATTGAATAAAATATGTTCTATCAAATCTTAAGATAAGTGAATATTAATCTTCACATTAAATAAGAAATTATAGAAAATATAAATAATAAAATACAACTCTAAGCTGTGTACAACATAATCATATAGTGCATTGCACCTGTAAAGTATAGATAACAATACTAATATGAATTTATCAGCTCATGTATATTTAAACTAAACTAAGCTATATGTATATATAGGGTTTCCAATATAAAATACTATGTATACTGAGCTATGGTTTGGCTAATACTTTATGGTTATTATTTAATGAGATATGTGTATGCACATTGCCCAGTATGCCCAGCTAATTAACATTTTAAATTAAATATTTAATTAATAGTCAGTATCAATCCATTGCTTTATATCTTTCCAATCAAACCTTGACTGAGACTGTATTGGCACCGTTTTCGGTACCCAACCCTAGTTGTAAAGCTATCAAGCATCCATGTCACGTTAGCAAACTAGATCCAGAGATGTTTGCTCAAAGATTTGCCGGAGGAGTTCTCAAGAAATTTATATTTATACATATACATATATATATATGTAAGACTCTCTGTTTTATGTCAATGACAAAGTATACTACAAATATTTTCAAATGAACACAGTAAGACTCTCTTTCTTACTGTGTGTATGTTATTATGTCAATATACTGTATATATATATATATATATATATATATGTATATATATATATATATATATATATATATATATATATACTGTGTGTATGTATAACATAATTATGTCAATATACTGACATGTTATTATGTCAGTATATTGACATAATAACATACACACAGTAAGACAGAGAGTCTTTGCTTTATAGATTGTGTCTTTTGCATATATCACAGGCACACTAATTGTTTAACTGAATGAACGGATGCAAACGCAGTCATACTTTTTAATTGAGAAATGCATACAGAGTCTCGGGATTCTGTGCCAAGGTAATGATCTGTTGAACATTTCGTCATTAAGTCACTAAATGTCAGTGCTACCAGTCATTAAACCCAACAGCAAAGCTGTGTGAAGCGGCAAAAGCGAGTTTATTCATGGCAGCATACTTTCATATGTTTATCTCGAATGGAAGAACACAATGAACTATTGCTTCCTCTTTTGAGTCCAAAAGAACAATAGTTTACAATATCATACATGATAAATAAATAGCACAGATGCAATTCTAAATTTCTTCTCCTTCAAGGAGAGCGCCAGTATTGATATGTAAACAAAGAGATTAAGTACATTTGTGTGAATAAGTATACATTATATTGTTCTTGTAACACAGAAATGCAAAAATGCATCTACGTCAATTGTCTCCATTTTATTCTGTTTTATGTCAATGAGAAAAGTATACTATAAATATTTTCAAATGAAGGAAATACAATAATGGCTGGAACAATGGCAAGAAAATTACAGAATGTCTGAGGATTTGAGCAATTCATATCACTGTCAAAAGCAGACCATTAGGCTGGGGTCCCTGATTTGGTAGATTAATATTCTAGCTGAAGTTTGCAAGTTGTACTTCTGGTGATTAAGGAGGCTTCTTGCGTGTGTCTTTATAGCTGTGAGACTGTAACATGTAATGCAAAGGTTAAGAAAGCAGACAAGGGCAAGTTAGCATCAAATACAGTATACATATAATACATTTTGATGCTGTAAATACATCTTCACCAAACGAGAAGATCACTGATGATGTCAATTATAAGGAAAAAAAAAAAGAATAGTACGGTTTAGGGGGGCAGATGGGCCTCTGGCTGCAGCATAGCTTGCGGACAAGTCTGCAATTAATTGTAAAACGTATCCATTCCATCACAATGTCTCCGGAATTACTAATTGATGGGTCTCTGTTCATTTGTAAGTAATGATGGGAAATATTAGATTACATCCTCTATATTGATCCGACAGAGACTTTCTACATTTGACTGAAGATTCAATTAGGGCTGAAGGGAATGAGAGCCAACTATGTAAGAGAGATTCTATGTACCCTGTTTTATACACATGTTGGGGAAAGTTTAGCTCGATGGTATGATGCGTTGGGGAGAATTATAATTATTATGAGACCGTTTCAATATGAATTAAATCAGAGATTTGTGTCTGTGACACAGGGATTACATGTCTGGTGGGTATAGGGGAGGTCCTGACAGTGGTGTGTGTGTGTGTGTGTGTGTGTGTGTGTGTGTGTGTGTGTGTGTGTGTGTGTGTGTGTGTAATTACACACATATTTTTGTTTAGGATAGATGCTTTACAGGCTTTTATCATGACTATCCTCTCTTGGATGATACAATTTAGTGCATTTACATTGCAGTACATTTTAAACCTAGTTTTTTTTTTTTACTAAAATCAAATAAAAGGTTCAGCTTGATTTGAGTGTCCGTATCCTGGCACCACAAGCTGGTCAGTTTGCTTAATTGCATTGTCTGTGTGTAATTTGCCAGAAACATTGTAACTCTTTCACCAGTGTAGACTCACTTGGCTGAAGTGAACCTCCAGTCCCTCCTGGTAAAGAGGCCTCAGGTGTTCCCATTTAGGGATTTGTTTGGATGTGTATATATATATATATATATATATATATATATATACACACACATTTGCTTACCGACACTTTGGGGAAGGAGCAGAGTCCAGCTTATCCTTTCCTCAGAAGAAACACATTATTATCACAGTCACACCCCTTTAAAATCCACACACTAGACTCCACACTTGATATTTCATTATCACTTCATGTTTGAGAAAAGCATTTTCTAACCTTATCCCACCTTCAAAGCAGAATAATTTTTTTCACAATTCTAGGAGGATAAGCTGATTTGAAAATCCCATTGTATGGCCTTTCAAGTATAGTTATTGTGGGATGTTCCATACCAAAGTGGAGAGAGCAAGAGAGAGGCCGAGCAAACTACTTCTGGGGTTGGAGGTGCAAAACATGAAATCTGTCCTTTTCAGCAGTTATGAGTTGCATCTTAACCCTCGTGTTGTCTTGGGGTCAAAATGACCCATCAACACACATACATATACACTCGTACACGGGTCATTTTGACCCCAAGACAACACAAGGTTCAATTTGTTCTGCAAATGGCTGCTAAAAGACTAAATGGCGAGCTTGCTCACTGTCCTTGTCACTATCTTTGATGCTGCTATTTGTGAGGTATCTGTTTCTCAAAAAGTCTCACAGCAATATTTGCTAGTTATATTCCTCAAAAGACCTGTATTTCTAATCTCCTTTCTTTTCAACTTCAGCCAGGGACATTAAGATGATGAAGACCTCTGTTCTACATCACATTTAACAGAGTGATAGATAAAACCAAAATGTTCTTGTTCTGTATTTTTACCCTCAGTAACTTAAGAAGTTGCACTGGCACAGCTCTAGTGTATCTTCAAAAAAGTGTTGAAGAACAAACCAAAACATGTACCTTGCACCTTGACTTGTTGCACTTTTCAGCAGCTATTCGTTTGCAAGTGTCTCACTGACTATGATTGAATAGTGACTGAAATGTTTACTTGAAGCTTCCCAAATATTGTAATATTTGTGCCGGGTTGTGAATCCTTTGCACAAGCACAACCCATCAGTAATATCCTTGAATCTTAAATAGGATTAGTCTGTTGTGCTTATTAGCAGCCTTTGATTGCAAATAAACTCAATTAGTGTAATTAGTAATTAGTAATTGAATGACGAGGTGTCATTTTGGTTACTGGAACAAACTTTATTTTCTGACCACAGAAAGTAGGGTTACTAAATTTATAGTTAGTAGAGCGATAATTTGTATGGAAAGTAAACACTTAATCTGTTTGGCATTGTCTGAAGAGAACATTTGTGACAGTTCCCGCCGCCGCTCTGTGGGCATTTGGCTGGAAGGTTGTGAGTTTGATCAATCCGCACACTGGCAGAATTCATTCTTTAACCATGATCGATTCTCATCCTGTCATGTGTTTGTCCTATGCATACTAGCTTGGTACCTGAAGGTAATACAGTACAGTCAAATGCACTGTTAACACAAACCTAGCTCAAAATAGTATTTTTAGATTTCACACAATGACAAAACAAAAAATGCATCCAAGAAGTGTTAGACACAATAACACAAACGGCAAATGTGAACTAGATTGGGACAAAGTTTTCTTGCTTTGGATTGTACTGATAGGTTGTTTTATGATTTGTTTTAAATGAAAGCCCAAAACTCCTGTATTTGGATGTATTGAACACCATAAGTACTATACAAGTGAAATATATGGTTTGGTACATGAGAAAATTCAAATAGCATTCAAATAGCCCAAATGGGCCCCAATGAGACCTCGCCTGAATTTTCTGTACTAAAACCCTCTCTAACTTTGTTCTGCTTCACTTTATCAAAGTCAACCTTTGCAGAGAGAATGTTCACACATTGTGCTATGATTTGGGTTAGAGTTAGACTGTACAGTTGCATCATTTCAAAGAAATAATCATCCTGCTTTTTTTCTAGGCGGACCTGAAACCTTTTCATTTTTGCTGTGTGTCATCTTCATTTACTCTTAACCAGTAACATATAGAATGATATTTACACATCTGAACAAAATCTCACATGTGTATCCTTTTATTATATATTATATATAATTACACATTATATATTATTCAAATAGCCTTAGTGGTTGCAGAGATCCACCCTTTTTAGTTTGGGTATGCAATTTTCGAGCAGAGGCCTAAAAATAGGTGGGTCTTTAAAACATATCTTGCTTTAGCTCTTTTGAAAACAAGACCGTCTATATCCACTGACTATAATGGCTTTATAGGTTAAAGTGTGACAATTGCAAGATAAATTCAAATCCACTTACCGGTATTCTTCTTATAGTAATCATTAACTCTTTAACCGGCTGGCTCAAGAGTGAATCGTCATCTATTGCAATGGACTGAGATTTAACTTTTGTGTCTTTTGGTCTGTCCCTCCTCATTAGGGTGATGACGTCCTGACAGTCATCAAAATGAAAGCACAATGGCCAGCCTGGCAACCACCGAATGTGTAAGTAATATATCCTGATTATCATATTCTCACCATCTGCTTCTGATTGTGCTGCTGCTTCTGCAAGTTTAATTAAACATTTTATACAAATTACAAATCATACTTTTCTCAATTCTGCAAAGGTTCAATATTTTTTATTTTAATTACAGTATTGATTAGTCTTCCTCTGTTCTCGGTTTTATTAAAGCTATCATCGGGGTCTTCTGTATATCAATATGCTGTCCATGATATTCAAGACCATAGAGAACCGAAGACCCACTATATCCTACTTCATCTGGTGTTGTTTTTTTTACAGACAGTGAGTTCCCATGGAAGATTAATTATATAAATATGTTATTAGTATATATCATGAATGAATGCATGAATTAATTACGTTTTTTCCAATTGTGTAATGCATCCAACTATTTTCGAACCTACAGGGGCTTACAGTAGAAGACGCAACAAAAAGCCAGATCAGAGTGCTCCATATACATTTTCCAAACAATATTTTTCTAAAAAGATCAAAAATATAGAGAACCAACTCAAAAATATATTTTTTTATATCCATTTCTTATATAGCATATAAGAAATGCTAATCAAATATTCCATGTTGCTTCCTTTTCCGGACTTTGAGACAAAGCTAGCAAACTTAAACACATAACATCACACATAACTCTTCAATAATCATAGATTGGACAGGACAAAATAAAATGGAATTCACTTTCCATTTCATTAATGTTATTCCCCAACTCCCACTTATACTCTTAAGCAGGGCCTGCTAAGCTTTCTCTGCTGGCCTAAACAGAATCACAAAGTTATAGCTATTTTATATTTGAATTTTTTTTCACAAATACACTATGTATTATAATTATTTTTCCCTATTAGCGATCCACTTTTTAATTTTTATAATTAAAAGTTATATCTATTTTATAATGTAATTGTTTTTCACAAATACACTACATGTATTATAATTATTTTTCCCTATTAGCTGATCCACTGAATGCGCAGGTAGAAAATCCAGGCCCGCCACTGCTCTTAAGTATATTGGATGTGAGAGGGTTAAATGAAAAAAAAAAGGATTACATTGGACAAGAGGATATTTACATCAGGAGTGAACTGAGCAGTCAATCAAAATTCATGCTCTTTTTGTAGTTCTGTCTTTTAGGTCAAAAGTGTCATGCTGCTCATACAATTCTGAAGTAATGCATGTGTAGAAAGAAAAGGTAGAAAGGATTACCTTTAAATAGTTTAAAGGAAGTTGCTGACAGTTTACCTTCAACCAACAGCATTACTACTATAGTTCCAATGTTCCTCGAGTTAGTACTTGTCTCACCCCAGCTGTGAATTTGTAATATATTGCACTTTAATCAATCTTGAGCAACTCCGTAGCGTCTGGGTTGTGGCGGTTCCTTTATTTAAATGTAACAATATTGTTTGACGTGTTTTGAATTTAAGGTCGTAGCAAATCAGTCACTTATCTGGAGCCAGATGCACTCATTAAAATGTATGGCACAGAACATGTTCAGCATGCTCCTTGGTAGATATGTCCACTGTGATGGATTGTCCGTAGCAGTTTTCAAGTCATACCTCAGATCCGTTGACTCCAAGCATCGGGCCTGGAGAGACGGGTCCTCCTCCACGGCCCCTCCCTCTGGAACTCTCCCCCAGCACCTCAGACATTCTCCGTCACTCGCCACTTTCAAAACTGCACTTAAAACTCATCTATTTAAATCAGCTTTTAACCTGTGATGCTAGTTATGTATGTTTTATTCTAGCTGCCTTGTTTATATTGTTATTGCTTTAATTTGTCTGGTTTTAGCATGTAAAGTATATTTGAGTATTGAAGTGGAATTCTCCTCGCTGGGATATTCCTCGAGTGTTCAAGAATTGACAGAACGGGTTATAGTACAATAATGATTATTTATTTAGCAATTACATACATGAAATGCATACCTAATACAAGGCCTTGGACTCCGCTCCCCTGTCTGTCTGCTCTTCACACGGTCAGCACGCCTCAGGATGAGTGAGCCCCGAACTCAGAGAGTAAAGGGTTCTTATCCTCTTTCTATCTGACTTTCTCTTTTTTCTGACTCCAATGCTTTTCAAATATTCCCAGTGAAAAACACACAACCCAGGTTCCCAGACAATTATTTTTGAAATACTGCTGCTTTCTCCTCAAGGCCGGATACAGGACGAGGGTGCATAGATAAGTTTGCACCTGTTGATAAATTTAATGAATAGTTGGAACAAGAACATAAGACTTGTGTGTGAGAAGACTTTTTTGTGTCTGTTCATTAGAAAGATCAAACTACAATTCTCAACTCTTCTGCCTCTGCCCCAGTGACCAAGAGATAACCTTTCCACCACACATGAAACTGTGACCCCCAGACATTTGTGAGGAAAGAGGAACCTAGTCTTTTAGACAGAAACCAGACTATTCAGACAATGCTATATTAATCATAAACAGAGTATTCAGCTAATGCTATATAAATCATAAACAGAGTATTCAGCTAATGCTATATAAATCATAAATTCTCTTCAGTATCTTTTAAAGCGCCATACAAACTAATGTATTATTATTATTGTTATTATTATACATAGTACTTAATGAGCCAACATATCCTAAACCACTGGTAAACCACATTATCGGAATTAATTCACGTATATGATTCTGTAGGCCTCAGGTTTTAGGTGTGAACAATCTTACAGTAAGTTAGTATCCAAAGTTGGAACCAGAGCTTGCTGATCAGTAAAAAGCTCAAAGGTGCCCTGAAACTGCCAGCCAAAACATGCTTACAGTGTGCATACTCATTTACTCCCAACTTCATAAGAGCCATTTAATCTCTTATTCATGAGAAAAACAAGAAGCTTGTTGGCTCAGCTGGCTCAAAAGAACTTCAGTGGCAAAGGCCTATGCAGTGTTGTCTCCTCAACCACAGGGCCTCAGTGAAGGCCTTGGGTTTAGTCCCCAAAATAAAGACCACAGGAATAGAAGCAATGGTATCCACTAATTGGCTTTCTCTATGCTGTACAGGGCCCCGTTCCTCCTACCTTGCTTACTGAGTTAGCCGGATAATTTTCAGGATAAGATGACGCAGGTCAGGCTTTTTGGTTCCACGAAGCAAGTTTGGAAAAATCACCATAGCATCACATCCAAATCCTTGAACCTGCTCCAGCGCAGGCTAACTGTTCTTCGAGATCGCCAAGATCCGTTCTCACATCATGATGGCTTCCTGTACGAGCACTACCAATTCTGCCGACAAGGAATCATTCATTTGCAAGACCTTCTAGAGCCATACATTGGTCACCAGACGGCTCAGCCGAGCATTGACTGTCTCACAAACTGTATGCATAGACTGTCTCACAGACTGGATCATATACTGGATCACATTCTGTCTACATAGACTGTCTCACAGACTGGATCACATAATGTATGCATAGACTGTCTCACAGCCTGGATCACATACTGTATACATAGACTGTCTCACATCCTGTCTCACAGACTGGATCACATAATGTACATAGACTGTCTCACAGACTGGATCACATAATGTATGCATAGACTGTCTCACAGCCTGGATCACATACTGTATACATAGACTGTCTCACATCCTGTCTCACAGACTGGATCACATAATGTACATAGACTGTCTCACAGACTGGATCACATAATGTATGCATAGACTGTCTCACAGCCTGGATCACATACTGTATACATAGACTGTCTCACATCCTGTCTCACAGACTGGATCACATAATGTACATAGACTGTCTCACAGACTGGATCACATAATGTATGCATAGACTGTCTCACAGACTGGATCACATAATGTTTGCATAGACTGTCTCACAGCCTGTCTCAAAGACTGGATCACATACTGTATGCATAGACTGTCTCACAGACTGGATCACATAATGTTTGCATTGACTGTCTCACAGACTGGATCACATACTGTATGCATATACTGTCTCACAGCCTGTCTCAAAGACTGGATCACATACTGTGTGCATAGACTGTCTCACAGCCTGGATCACAGTGTCTCACAGACTGGATCACAGCCTTGCGCTTTTTTGCGAGTGGAACATGTTTGTACAGTGTCGGCGATGCGGAGAACATCGGGAAAGCCGCTGCAAACCGTGCTATTCGTAACATTTATTTAGCGCTTAAGAAACTTATGGATGTGTTGAAAGCACTCATAATTATATGACAGTGTTATTAGTACACCATACATATCATTATTGTAGAAAATGATTATGGTGGACTCATGATAAGAATAGAGAGAATCACACACAATTTCTCTTCACTGCTTCAATTGATTGAATTTCTGATTATGAATAATACATACATACTGATCCGCCCATACACATATTCTAACTCCTAGTCATATGGTCATCTACACATACATGTATACACACATATATAGTACATGATACAGACGTGCATACAGTACATATATCCTCATAAATATCTATTAATTCGTATCAATTAGATACTCTTTGGGCTTGTTTTTATCTACTTATTCTGAAAGCCTACTACCAGCAGGCACATTTAAATAAATATAAATCTGATTGATTGGGGCACTTAAAATTAGCCGATACATTTTCCCAACACTTACACATTTAACTTGATATTTTGCCACGCTTATGTCTAGCCCTCGCAGAGGTGACGGTGTTAAGCTCCACACCAAAAGTGTTGCCAAAGCGTTGAGAATATTCGCAACGCTTTTGGTGTGAACGCAGCTTTAGACTTTGCCATGATTATGGTCTTGACTCCCTATGCGTTCATGATCATCTCCTGCTCGTCAGCAAAGAAAAAATTGTCTCGTCCTTTGCCATTGTAGCGTTAGAAGATCATGGATTCAGTGATCGACTCTTTCCCCTTTTGAAGCAGACGGGGACGCGCAATTATCCTGATGACTGACATCTGGTTTGAATTAACGAGACTGTTTGAGCGTGGATCAGCCTTTGAGAAACCGAAATAGCGTGACATCAATCATCGGGGTAATTTAAGCTGGATAGTAGGACATTTGATAGACTTAGTTGAACCACGTACGAGGAACGGTGCCCAGGTAACCAATTCATTGTTTCACACAGTGATTGTGGACAGCACATCAGATCCATTATATTGGTTTGGAGCAAGAAAAAGGAAGAACATTTTGCATCGATAACCACGTGAAAGTGTCCTCACCATGGAAGTAGGTGAAATAAAGAGGGGTGTGGTTATGGGTGGCTCAGGGGACGGTGCCTGGAAGAGGCCTGATTGGCCTCAGCTCTACTAATTGTGTGTTTGTCCCAACATAAGCAGGAGTAGGCTAGACGCTCGAGAGACGGAGATACCGACGCAAGACGGTCCATTAGAGCCAGAAACAAACAAAACGATTATGAACCTTGGACCCTGGTGTGCTGGCGTCATTGTAACTCCCGTTACCCCAGTGAGTTTCCCCTACGCACAATGACGCCAGCAGGGTTTTATTACATTACTTTAATTTAGTTCAGTGCCTCTTCTTAAACCAAGCTTGCAATTTCATTTGGTTATAAGGAGCTAAATTATTGCAGGAGCAAAGGGCAAAGCAGCAAATATGTAGAAGGAGAGTAGAGGTAGGGAGACGAGAAAGGAATGGAGCTGAAGTGAGAGCCATTATCACACTGCAGTGGCTCTCCTGAGACTCAATACATATTTGAAAAAATTGTGTACGGTAAAAAAATATTTCCCAGAAAATAAGGTGTACTAGACAGATTCTTGTAACAAAAAGGAGATGACTTAATGGCTTGGCCATACATTCCAGGGTTAGAAAACAAATCAAGCCCAATAGAATTGACAAGCCCATTCATATAGGTCAGTCAGTAATTAAACAATAAATTAAGATAAAACAATAAGCTTTGTTTAAATTTCAAAGAATGTTTCACCACTCTGTTTCTGTTCAAACTGTGGTGAACTATGTAGTCCATTACAATTACGATTGCGTTGGCACCACACTGCATATTGACAGAAAGTCATTTTGTTGCTAAGCGAGCCTGTCCCACTTGATAGTCCATTTACTGCCACATCATTTTTGACTGAAGGGAATGAACACTCACTTAGTTTTTAAAATGTTTAAATCTGGTGCTATGTCTTTTTCAATCAGCAATAGTGTCCATCTGATCTCAGTCAAATCATGCACATGATGTCGGTAGTCCTAGAACTTGTGATTTATAAAATAGGTCAGGCAACCATTAAATGTCACAATCATCATCACGTCCTCCTGACCACATAGGGGTCTGAGTCAGTTATTTTTCTTGCCTATCCTCAAACAAACTCATAATAGCACTGTTGACTGGTATAATTATTATGCTTCTTCAAAGATACACATTAACTTCCTCGTGGACCAACAAAGAGAAGTACATTGCAGAGGAGCCGGAGTGCTCTTCCACAAACCTCAAGTGGAACAATAATTGTCCTGTAATAAAATCAAATATTGTTATGTACCGGACCACGGTGGCTGGACCCACAAGCAGACACAAGGCAGTTTGATTCAAAAAAGGCAAGTTTTACTGGATTTCACATGCAGGACGTCAAAAGACAAACTCGCACAGGACAAGGAGTTGACACAGACTAAATACACAAGGGAATGAGACACAGGTGGAAACAATGAGGGCGAGGCTTGCAATCACACAGGAGGGCGGCACACGAGGGGGGAGGAGTCTGGAACGAGAGACAAGGTGAGTGACAGACAACACAACAGACACAGACAGTGAACACAGAACTACCCAGAAGGTCTGGGTGTAACAAATATAACTTGGAAGCAAGTTACATGATAACGATACTTCTTCGTCTCAAGTGTTCTGTACCTCACTAACTACACAGACAAATACTTAAAGCATACCAGTAGACAGGCACTGAGATAGCAGTTATACACTAATAATGCCGGCAGATGTAGCTTCAGTATGAGATCAGGCTACTGCAACATATCTCTTAAGTGCCACTTCTTTTTTTAAAGCCACGCTTACCTAAGCCACCAATTTGAGTTTACCAAACTAGTGTTTTCAACATTCTCTAGTATGACACCTCACTTTGGAATAGTAGGCTACATGGGAAAAAAGATCCTACCCTAACTGAAAGACTTCCTCAGGACAATTTATTAGGTTAATGTTTGTGGAAACCCAGAATTCAAACACAATTAGCATGAAAATAAATTGCATCCTTTCTTAATCAAACTCAATCAAACACTCTGTCACTAATAACAAACAAAAACAGATTGTAATGCAAAAACACCAAATGAATAGTGTAGTTTATTATAGGCCTTGTTACAATAGATAACTCTCAAGTCCTTACAAAGTCCTTGTTGCACTGTATCCTCCCATGCTCTACTATCAAAACTACTATTTGTGGCTGATAGCAATAGTGTATGTGGGTCTGCAGTGTGGTGTAGAAGTGTAAGTTTGTATGCTAAAAATATAATATCATTTGAAAAATAATAGGTTGGCTAAATGTACCAGCTTTTAAGAAAATACTTTCATTGAATGAAACAAGTTGTCTATCTTTTGTACTTGTTAACCATTTTAAAAGAGTCTTGCCATTTAAATACACATCAGTCTATTAAATTATTGACCACAAACTGGTAAAAGATCTGCAGTTACACTGGTGTTGTTAGCTTGTAAGGCAATATGAAGATCCAATCAATCACATTTCCAAATAGCCAGGTGGCAAAACCATCATACCTTGCAACAATCACATCAACACCTCTCAGAAAACAGTTTGGAATGACAGAAGCATCTCACTGGGCTTTTCCAGGTTGATTAATCCCTTACTCATTTACTACCAGACTTGCTCAGTCTCTCCTTTTATGTCAATCACACTTTACCCTTTTGTAGAACCCAAATCGCTGTCTGATAAACCTCAGACTTGCAGTACACACTAAGCAGAAGTCCTGTAGAGTCAAGTGAGGTTGTGTGTTCTTGGAGGATAACGGCTTTTTCCTCAGAGGCCATTAATAATAGAGTGTACAAGGGCCGTGTTGAGTTAGCTGGAGTCAAATGGAGCATGATGACAGGTGAAAAGAAAATCACTAGCGAATTGTCTGTGTTACAACAAGAATCTTCCTACTCCTAATTAATCTTGTATTGGCTGGAAACATTCTTAATTAGTTTAGCTGTCAATCATTGGTCAAGACGATGGTCAGAGATGTGTCTTCTCTCCTGTAAGAGAGCAAATGTGCAGTGGAGATATACAGGACTGTCTCAGAAAATTAGAATATTGTGATAAAGTTCTTTATTTTCTGTAATGCAATAAAAAATAAAAAAATGTCATGCATTCTGGATTCATTACAAATCAACTGAAATATTGCAAGCCTTTTATTCTATTAATATTGCTGATTATGGCTTACAGCTTAAGAAAACTCAAATATCCTATCTCAAAATATTAGAATATTTCCTCAGACCAAGTAAAAAAAAAGATTGATAACAGCAAAACAAAATCAAACATTAGAAAATGTCCATTAATGCACTCAGTACTTGGTTGGGAATCCTTTTGCACGGATTACAGCATCAATGCGGCGTGGCATGGAGGCAATCAGCCTGTGGCATTGCTGAGGTGTTATGGATGCCCAGGATGCTTCAATAGCTCCTTTAGCTCATTTGCATTGTTGGGTCTGGTGTCTTTCAGCTTCCTCTTCACAATACCCCACAAATTCTCAATGGGGTTCAGGTCAGGGGAATTGGCAGGCCAATCGAGGACAGTAATGCCATGGGCAGTACACCAGTTACTGGTGGTTCTGGCACTGTGGGCAGGTGCCAGATCATGCTGGAAAATGAAATCCTCATCTCCATAGAGCTTTTCAGCAGACGGAAGCATGTAGTGCTCTAAAATCTCTTGGTACACAGCTGCATTTACTCTGGACTTGATGAAACACAGTGGACCAACACCAGCAGCTGACATGGCTCCCCAAACCATCACTGACTGTGGGAACTTCACACTGGATTTCAAGCAACTTGGATTTTGCTCCTCTCCAGCCTTTCTCCAGACTCTGGCGCCTTGACTTCCAAATGAAATACAACACTTGCTTTCGTCTGAAAAGAGGACTTTGGACCACTCTGCAACTGTCCGGTGCTTCTTTTCCATAGCCCAAGTCAGACACTTCTCCCGTTGTCTTGAGTTCAGAAGTGGCTTGACCATGGGAATACGGCAGTAAATGCAGCTGTGTACCAAGAGATTTTAGAGCACTACATGCTTCCGTCTGCTGAAAAGCTCTATGGAGATGAGGATTTCATTTTCCAGCATGATCTGGCACCTGCCCACAGTGCCAGAACCACCAGTAACTGGTGTACTGCCCATGGCATTACTGTCCTCGATTGGCCTGCCAATTCCCCTGACCTGAACCCCATTGAGAATTTGTGGGGTATAGTGAAGAGGAAGCTGAAAGACACCAGACCCAACAATGCAAATGAGCTAAAGGCCGCTATTGAAGCATCCTGGGCATCCATAACACCTCAGCAATGCCACAGGCTGATTGCCTCCATGCCACGCCGCATTGATGCTGTAATCCGTGCAAAAGGATTCCCAACCAAGTACTGAGTGCATTAATGGACATTTTCTAATGTTTGATTTTGTTTTGCTGTTATCAATCTTTTTTTTTACTTGGTCTGAGGAAATATTCTAATATTTTGAGATAGGATATTTGAGTTTTCTTAAGCTGTAAGCCATAATCAGCAATATTAATAGAATAAAAGGCTTGCAATATTTCAGTTTATTAGTAATGAATCCAGAATGCATGACATTTTTGTTTTTTTTATTGCATTACAGAAAATAAAGAACTTTATCACAATATTCTAATTTTCTGAGACAGTCCTGTATGTGGTCTTGCAATGTGAGTCTGGAATAGGTGAACTAAATATGTGTCAGTCAGTCTTTGTAGGCAGTGTAAGTATCTTTCTGTCTTTTCTCTTTCTCGTTAAAGGAGAGTCAAAGTCTCCCACTGCCATGTGAGCATGCAACGGTGCGACTGACTGAGTTCTAACACCCTGAAATACATGGATTATCTCTGACGCGAACAAATGTGTTTCAGGAATAACAAGAGTCGCATCTACCAGTACAATATAAAAAATTATGAACTTTTAGTATATTATTTAGTTAATAGTTTTGAACCAGGACCTGCAGTATTTGGACCAAGTTGCTAATGAAAAATGAGGTGTGCCAAACTCTGTATAGACTACACTTGTGATTGGATGCAAATACATATTTGGTCCACATTTAGTATCTTTTGCTGCAATGTATATATTTATTTAAACTAGATATATTGGCATCTTTGAAACAAAGTTATACCGTCTCATTTTCAGGTTGTAGCAGATTGGTATAGGTATCAGCACATCAGTGGTGGGCCGTGCGTTTTCAACTTAGGCCTTCAGTGAGTGCCGTATAGTCCACATCACGGGCAGACTGGGGGGAAAAAAGTGTCCCGTGAGTTACTGTCACAGACCGACCCACTCAATACACAGCGCGTTCATATAGTCCACCATGTGTGGACAGCAGACACCCACTCCGCCACATGGCACCACCACGAGCATGAAGGGAGGTCACATAGGGCGCATGGACCGACACACAAAGCCACTTCAACCACCAGCCGACTCCCCTGCACACACAAGACATCGCAGGCGCAGCTGCGCACTTTGGCGCGGGGACAGGCGTGGGACCAACAGCCCCAGTCCAGCAGCAACAACAGCGCTGTGGCTTGTTTATGATTAAATACGACTGCAAATGTAAAAAACTGTAACACAACCAGCATTTCACTCACCAGACGCACATAACCCTCTGTGGGAAAGGGGTCATCAGTAAATCCAGTAAATCCTGAGATTCTAGGTTCTCAGTTCGAGATTCTAGGTTCACTGACCAATCACAGCGCATGGTAATGGTCACGCGGGCCCTGTGACGAATCAGACGTCCAGACCCTCTAGAAGCTGTTTCATGTATTTTAACCAGGCTACTCTTCCATAGATAAAGAGAGGTGAAATATGATTGGATAAACATGCTGTTAACCAGCTCCCAAGCCGAGCCATACCAGGGCCCTATTCTTCGTACCTGGCTCAACAAAGTCGAGCAAATGTTCTATTATCCAGCTTAAATTAGCGAGATGAGGCTAACTCGGTTTCTCCACGGAAGATCTGTGCTGAAACGGTCTCGTTAATTCTAACCAGATGTCAGTCACCTGGATAAATGCGTGTGCCCGTTCCTCTTCAGAAGGGATAATAATCGACCACTGACACCACAATCTTCTAACAGTACAACGGCAAATAAACTCAGAGGAACCTTTTTTTTTTCTCCGCAGAGAAGAAGGAGATGATCATGAACGCATATGAGGAATTAAAGACCATAATCATTGCAAAATCGAATACTGCATTCACAGCAAACGATTCGCAAAGTTTTTGCAACGTTTTTGGTGTGAACGCAGCTTAACACCGCCCCCACTGCCAGACATAAGCGTCGAAAATATATCAGATAAGTTAGTGTCGTCAGTGTTGGGAAAATGCATCGGTTAATTTTAGGTGCTTCATCACCCAAATCAATCAGATTATATTTATTTAAATGTGCCTGCTGGCAGTAGTATATATGTAATGATATGTATGGTGTACTAATAACACTGTCATATAATTATGAGTGCTTTCAACACATCCATAAGTTTCTTAAGCGCTAAATAAACGGTACGAACAGTACGGCCTGCAGCGGGTGATAGTCTATGTCTGTGAGACGGGCAATCGCCTGCGCCTGTGGTGATCAATGTCTGCGGCTCGAGAAGCTCTCGTAAATAAATGATTCCTTGTCGGCAGTATCTATAGCGCCGCGTACAGGAAGTCATGATGAAGTGAGAACGGATCTTGGCGATCTCGAAGAACTCTCTCCCTATAAAACTAATATCGCTCCTTCATCAATGAGGAAGGGTCCTGCCTTTTTTTATCTGGTGGGAGTGGCCAGTTTATCCAGTGAATTTCACTAAGCCTGCACGGGAGCAGGTTTCCATTTTTGGCTGTGTTGCTATGGTGATTTTTCGAAACTTGCTTCGAGGAACTGAAAAGCCTGACCTACGTCATCTTATCCTGAAAATTAGCCAGCTAACTCAGTAAACCAGCTACGAAGAATAGGGCCCAGAGGCCTGAAGGAGCAGAGGAACAGATGAAGACAGCTGTGCAATGAGAGAATAAGCTAATAGGGAAAAGTATAGTAGTGTATTTGTGAAAAACAATTACATTATAAAATTACTACAACTTTTAATTATAAAAAAAATGAAGAAAAAAAAGATTAAAATACAAATTATAAAATAGCTATAACTTTGTGATTCTGTTTAGGCCAACAGAGAAGGCTTAGAAGGCCCTGAAGGGCACGCCACTGCAGCACATACCCAATAATAATGGACTCAGGGCCAAAAACCTTGTGCATACCGGACTGTTTATATTAAATAAATCTTTCCACTGGCTGAATATTACATACAATTCTTTACAACCTCCTTCAGAGTCTGATTTTTAATTGTTAGTATACTGGTTTTGTTGTTGTTAACCTGATACACTGTCAGTAAATGTCATAACTTGCATCAGAAATTGTTCCTTCTACACTTTATTGGCCGTTTGAGGTTAACCTGCTGGTGGATCAATTGGAAATGTCTGACTTTACAAGTTCACGACAGGCAACAAAATGGGTCATTATGCTCATCTCATTTAAGGTGGAACAGGTGCAGCCTAGCCTCAGGTCTTTTGACGGACACATCTTTGTGGACCAGTTGGGATACAGCTAACACAACTCTCTTTCCCTTACTCACATGTACATACTGCTTTGAATCACACGGACCTCATGCTCAATCTCTTCCTCAGACGGGCCGCCCCCTCAGCTGAAT
The DNA here is from genome assembly GCA_038501785.1 of Myoxocephalus aenaeus. Lineage (NCBI taxonomy): Eukaryota > Metazoa > Chordata > Actinopteri > Perciformes > Cottidae > Myoxocephalus > Myoxocephalus aenaeus. Next base: position 319,863 of record JBAMJR010000137.1, read on the forward strand.
TCTCTGTGGACCGGACCCGTCACCTTATGTCCTTCCTGACCATGTTGGGGCCCAGTCCAGACTGGAATGTGGGTATGTCTGCTGAGGACTTGTGTACTAAGGAGTGTGGTTGGGTCCAGAAGGTCGTCCAGGACCTGATCCCCTGGGATGCTGGCACTGACAGTGGGGTGACGTATGAGGTCAGTGAGAACATTGAAACATTTTGATATTAATTAGTTTATTTCACCTCAGTAATTTTCTCCTAAATCCAAAATCAAGAATGTTTCCTCTTTACGTTATGTGTGCTTCTGTTATGTACAATGACTGATTCTATCTTTTTAAAGTATTGTGATTTTAAAATCGCAATACTTTAAAAAGTAGAAAAAAAAGATTTCCATCCCTCAGATTTTTGGTGAAGAAAGCACAAACTGCAATATCCTTTTCCCAATAGTTATATTGAAACTTGTAGTTTTCTGAAAGGCCTATAGACCTTAGACGTATTACAATTAGATTTTAAACTTGTCACCTGTCACTTAAATATTTTGTGAAACAGCCTTTTCAAATGTATTACATTTAAAATGTTCCAAATGATAATTATTTTAGTTTAAACACTAGGATGAAAAGGAACTCTCAATCATCATCATCTTCTTCTTCTTCTTCTTCTTCTTCTTCTTCTTCTTCTTCTTCTTCTTCTTCTTCTTCTTCTTCTTCTTCTTCTTCTTCATCATGCAACGCAAATACAATTCTCAACTCATTTTACAATCCCACAGCAATCACAGCATTCTGCAAAGTGCTATCATCTCCACCTTTTAGCACCTGGATCACCTTCCTCCTCACCAGCTGAGTCTTCCCTTCACACTTGCGTTTTGACCTTGTCTTTATGCCAACCTTTTCCTCTTCAACTGCATGTCTGCTCACAATCACTCCCTCTCTCACCTCCTCACATACTGCCACTTTGCAATAATTCAAGTGCCATCACCCATTCAATTCTCCTTGAACAGCCTTTAACGCCTTCCCCTCACACCCTCCCCCTGATATACTGCATGCTCAGTGTCTCCAGTCAGCACTAACTTTTTAGGCTGTGCGAGTTTGACCAAACTCTATGACGACACGTGTGAAACCTTTGGATGAAGCTCACTGAACCTACTGAATTGCATTGCGCTCTCTGGTTTGTTTTGGTCATCCCAAGGAATAATTTCCCTCCTCATCTTCCTCTCTCTTTTCTGTCTCTGTCTTTGTCTCTCTCTCTCTCGTGCTCTGTCTCGCACACACACACACACACACACACACACACACACACACACACACACACACACACACACACACACACACACACACTCCTTTGTACACCACACCTGTCCCTGCTTACAGACACTTTGTGGCTCACACTGATTAAATCGAACTGTACTGCAAGGGCAAGTCAAGCATATTCTTTGTAACTCTGACTACAATGACTAGCTTGACTTTGTCCACTGTTATGAGACTGAAAGGAACTCAAAGGTCTGTTCACACTGGTATTTCATTTTCACAGCAAACACAGCTTCAGCCTGCCATCTACCGTCTGATGCATACACTTTTGGACAACTCTATAATCCTTAAAAACAGCAAAAACATGTCACAGGAAATCATCTGTAACACCTTTTGTAAACTGCAGAATTGTAATTGTATACAGCTGGGGTTTTCAAACTGTGAGGTGTGCCTCCCACACGAGGAAGAGATGTATCCACAAAAAGAGTTATCAGGCTTTTTAGTTTTCTTCAGGATCAAAGTAATCCAGTTATAGTGTGTAACACATGGTATACACTATACTGAATCTCAGGTATCCACTCTAATACTCTTTTTTTCCAAATACACAATTTTGTATAACACGAAGAGACTCAAAGACTTAGATGTTACTAAAACAATATTACCATATCTTTGGTCAAATGATAATGTATCTGATAATAACGAGTGAACACACAAATATCATGTTAATATTTTTTAGAAATATTAATGAAAGAAACCCTCTTTCCAAACATTGTGCAGCAGGGGATAGTGGAACAAAGGCTATTCTTGAAGGGAGGTGGGAATTTGGCTCTCCGTGACAACATTTTTAAAGCCACAGGCCTATAGCAGAGTAATGAGATCCATTCTCTGTGCCATTACTTTTACTGTATCTTTTAATTAGTGACCTCTCATTACCCTTCCCCCTATCTACCTCTCTCCCACAAACATAAACAGAACTGCTGTTTTTTTTTTCTTTCTGTTTGGTCTCAGTGGGGGTTGAAGGATGAGCTGGTCTTCTGCCGCCAGACAGCCTCTGGCGGTGGTATTTTCTATCAACCCCATGCTGGCAGACCTTTGCTGTTGACTAATAAGAGCATCTCCTGTATACAATACACTACTCCTCAACAGCTGCTTTCCAACTTTGTGACTTGTCTTTTGTATGACTTGTGCTTTGTGTAACTTTGAGTGACTTTGTGCTCACTGTAATGAAAATTCTGACAGTGGGTTATTTTTGAAATCCCAAAGATCCATAGCTTTATTTATTTTTTCTCTTCTTCTGTCTTTCTGTGTGCTTATTTTAGTCTCCCAACAAGCCAATTGTGGCCCAGGAAAAGATCCGTCCCCTGACCAGTCTGGATCATCCACAAAGCCCTTTCTATGACCCTGAAGGGGGCGCCATCATTCCAGTGGCCAGGGTGATGGTGGAACGCATTGCCAGAAAGGTTGGTCTAATTTACCAGCCAGCTGTTGATGCCAATATAGATATCTGTGTTTCTTCAGTAGGATAATGATCATAATGATAATGATCATCATTGAAGCATACAGGTACAAATTCAGACCGTCATTCAGTGTTGCGATTGGTAACAATAATGAAATACTAACAAGACTTGAACATAGTACATTGTACATAGCTGCAGAAAGCAGTATAGTGACCCAGTCATTAGCCCTTTAGCCCTTTTGTCTCACAGCAAGTAAAGAAAAAAAAGTCACTGATGCTGCTTTATTTCTGTATTGTGAAGTGATCCTCCAGTACTCCCAACTCAGCTCTGCACCTCCTCTTCACATATATTTCCTGCTTAGTTCACTCTTCATACTTTTGATTCAATGCTACACTGATAAATCCCCCCCCCCCCCCCCCCCCCCCCCCCCCCCCATAAAAATAGAACTGGCATCTTTTACTATCTGCCATCGTTTTGAAGTATAATCGTACATTATTTAAAGCTTCAAAATCAGACAGAGAGGAGGAAAGAGACACCTTTCCATCGTCTATATCACTGCTCAGCAGGTACGACGGTAAGTTCAATGATGTCCATCAATACAGCAATTGATCAATGCTGGATGTACATGTATTTGTGGTGTGTGGGGTGGGAGTAGTGTTTCACAAGGTGAAAAGAAATCATTGGGACACTGGTCCACACGTTTGTTTGCTGCTTTCCCAATTGACAAACAATGTGATACGTATAAACTCACAAAAATGTAATTTAGTCTTTAGTAGTTGTAGACAGTAGTAGGTATGTGCATGTGATATTTCCAATGTTTCTTTAAGATTACCTACTGGGTATTTTATGATAGTGAGAGGGTTAGGAAATGGGCAAACGAGAGTAGGATAACGACATCCAGAAAACTGCCGCCCTGATGTGTAATATCTTGACCAGCAGTATCAATTATTCTTGAGCCAATAAAAATGACACAAAGCATAAAAAAAGAGAAGATAATTAAAACATGTTTGGCTGGTTGTACAATTCCTTGCTATGAGATATATACTTTTAAAATGATAATGTGATGGCTGAAACATTCCCTTGGTACTCTGACTTCAAATCAGAGAGGGATAAAAGGTTAGCAGTCCTTCAGTGGCATCTAGAGGCAGCTGTGGGGAGTTAATTACAATATCCCATTTGTCATCATTTACTTACACACGTGCACACATAATACTTTCCCTGTGTGTTTGATACCACAATTAAGATCATTTCTAAGCATATGCTGACCATCTCATTTACCAGCTGTGAATCTTTCCTATAGCTATTAGACAGAAAACCAAAACAGCAGAGCACCTACAGAGCGCTGGTGTCTGTCCCAACATTACTGTGTTTCTGTGTGTCCACAGGGCGAACAGTGCAACATTGTGCCGGACAATGTGGATGACATTGTAGCAGATATTGCCCAGGAGGAGAAAGAGGAAGGTCTGGATCCTGCTCCCATTTCACTCACTCACTCACTCACTCACTCACTCACTCACTCACTCACTCACTCACTCACTCACTCACTCACTCACTCACTCACTCACTCACTCACACGATCAAAAGCATAGTTAACAGTGTAAAAACTTGTATTCCCTTTGCCATCTTACAGATGATACCCCTGAGACGTGTATTTACTCCAACTGGTCTCCGTGGTCTGCCTGCAGTTCGGCCACTTGTGAAAAAGGCAAGCGGATGAGACAGAGGATGCTAAAGGCCCAGTTGGACCTTAGTGTGCCCTGCCCCCACACCCAGGATTTCGAGCCTTGCATGGGGCCTGGATGCAGTGACGAGGGTGAGTATTTATATCAAGACTGAGAATAACTGTGTTCATGGGGTAGCTGATGATAAAAAATTGTTTTCTTGAGGTTTAACTTCCACCGAGCATTTCTAATCTTGATTTTTCATCATTTTGAGCTTACAATTTTTTATTGAAAGGTTATGACTATCACTTCTGTTTATGTTGTTGTTGACATTTTCAAAAATGTTATTGCAATAGACCATCGATAATGCCCAAGATACCATTATACTGCAGCAATGAAGTGAGAGCAGAAGGAGAGGCAAGGAGAGCACTTTGTTTATATGGCAGGCGTTTATATTTTATAACAAGTCGTGTTAAATTGCATGAGGGCATTCAATATAGTCTGTAAAATATATTAAAAAAATATATAGTTTCTGCTGGTTGTTCAAGGTTGATTTCTTTTAACTTTTTAATTTTCTCTCCCTACAATAATTGTTGCCTCGGAGGCAGCAGGTTGGGTGTAGATCAGTCAATCTGTCATACATTGTTGAGCTGTGAGAGCTGTAATCAGTCATTAGATTTGACCAAAGTGTTGTCATCAGTATGACACCACTTTGTGATGTTCATTTGTAGCTTGCGGATCAAATCTTGTAAGTATATCATAAACTAGTGTTTACCACAGAACCTATTTTCTGCAATAAGAGAATGGAAAAATAGGACTGGCTTTTTGTTGAGGGAACCAGAGTGATGCTTACAAGCACTCTACAGGTGACATTTATAAGAGCTGATGACAACAGACATAATTAACACTTATTAAACTACAAGTTCACTATTTTGAGTTTCCTGTGCCTAAATAATTTAGTCATTTAACAAAATCGCAAAACTTCTGGTAAAGCTTGCTGAGATCTTCCTCTTTGTCATTTGACTCTTAGATGCTTCCACCTGCATGTTGTCTGAGTGGATCACCTGGTCTCCCTGTAGTTTGTCCTGCGGGATGGGCACACGTTCCCGGGAGCGTTATGTGAAGCAGTTCCCTGATGATGGCTCAGTCTGCACCCAGCCCACAGAGGAGACAGACAACTGTGTGGTCAACGAGGAGTGCTGTGAGTTTTGCCTTTTCCCTGCCGAGTGGTTCAGTTCATACTATAGATCTAATGCAGCATTGTAGGTTTACTGTGCCTTGTCTTTCCCTCTTGGCCTCAGCTCCCAGCAGTTGTCTGGTTACAGAGTGGGGTGAATGGGATGTCTGCAGTGCCACTTGTGGTCTGGGCATGAAGAGGAGAGAGCGCATGGTGAAGATGCCTCCTGCTGACGGCTCCATTTGTGGGGCAGAGGTGTTAGAAGTGGAAAAGTGCATGATGCCAGAATGTCGTGAGTAGCAGCATATTCAGGACCACAACTGTCCTGACACTTCCTACACTGTTGCCTCATTAAGCAACCAGGCACAAAGGGCAAGTAGCTGTAGATTCATGTAAGGAGCACTGATGAGGCAGTCTTACATTTAATTCCTGTAGCACCTCTCTGAACTTTAATCATACACAACTTTCGTTCAGATTTAACTCTTCAACAATGAACTTAGAACAATGACACTTCAGCTGGTGCTGTTTTGCTGCTACTATTCATGATGAAACAATTGTTGATTAATTTGAGTTCAAATATTTCACACATGTATGCGTTTGATGTTACTGTGACTCCTGTTGTGTACAGACACAATCCCCTGCATGCTGACTCCATGGTCTGACTGGAGCGACTGCAGTGTGACTTGTGGAAAGGGTGCGAGGACACGACAGCGCATGCTTAAGTCCCCCGTGGAGCTGGGAGAGTGTACAGAAGATTTAGAACAGGTGGAGAAGTGCATGCTACCAGAGTGTCGTAAGTATTTTTTATCGACACACTCACATACTCTACATGTATAATTCATGATAATTTATGATAATTTAATCTTTGATATGCAATCTGGTTCCTTTATGCGGCTACATTCACTGCTGATGAAGGTTACTTTGCAGCACACAGTGCAGAGAAAGAAAGTCAACTACCTCTTTACTGTGTTCCTATTCTATATGTACAGTAATGTGGTGTTTGCTGGTATATATACACAAAGTAACAGTTGAGTTAATGTGCTGTGTTCATATTGAAGCTTAAATTTAAAACTGTAATGCATGAGATTATTTGCAGGAGTGCATTGAATATGACATTCAAGTTTTACATCAGACATCTAACATTACGACATAATTAAAGAAATATGTTAATAAGATAAGCAAATATTTTGGTTTTATATAAAATACCTCAGTAAAAGGAATTGAAAGGTGTTTGAGATACAATGTCTCCATTACATATTTTGTCCTGACAAGTTACATTTTAAAATGTCCCACACAGTAGATATTTGGTCACCATTACTTAACAAACTAATTCAAGCAATCCATATATATATACATACATACATATATATATACATACATATATATATATATATATATATATATATATATATATATATGTATGTATATATATATATATATATATATATATACATACATATATATATATATATATATATATATATATATATATATATATATATATATATATATATGTATGTATATATATATATATATATATATATATATATATATATATATATATTGTTTGCAAAACAATGTGTTTGGTTGAGATATGGTTAATGGATTTTTAAACTCTAAAATTAATCGATTATACTTTTCATTATCCGTCTTTGTTTTCCATGTTAAATGATGTTACGGTTATCCCATGAGGAAGTGTGTGGTTATCAAACAATTATGTTTATAACAAATGCATATTTTAAAACCAAACACTCTTTATTTTAATATAAATGTGTTTTCCCTCGATGTGGATGTATATATAATCCATAACAGTACATACAGTACACTAAACAATAAATCAAACCCTATCTATTTATCTCCTCATAAGATACTGTACATTTTTCTCTAAAACCACTTTGTTTTTGTTCAATTCTGTCTCCTCAGCCATAGACTGTGCCATGTCAGAGTGGACTGAGTGGTCCGAGTGCAATACGTCCTGCGGGAAGGGTCATACGATCCGGACACGCATAGTAAAGCTTGAGTCTCAGTTTGGAGGAGACACCTGTCCTGAAACCATCCAGAGGAAAAAGTGTAAGATCAGGAAGTGCAACCGAGGACAAGCCAACAGTGATGAAAAAAAACGACGCAAGGAACAGCGTGAAAAGAGGAAGAGCAAACAGGGCAGAGCTGAGACCTCAGAGCATCCGGGTTGGTATTCCCCCTTACATTAACTCACTGGACACTGGAGGTCATTTTTAGTCGATTTTCTCGATTTGACATAATTTTCTTAGATTCACCTTTTAAGGCACTTCCATATAAGATATATACCCATGTTTTACATCATGAATTGCAGAACAATCTCGGCTATCTATATAACGAGGCACCATTGTCATAAGGCAAAAGTGTAAAGAGAAAAACTTTATAATATGACACTAAAGCTGAAAAATGGAATCTCGATTTTTGGAAATTCTTCATATCGCTTGAAAAAACCTAACTTTACTCAGGTGGTGACTCTGTTTAGGTGATGGAAATTGGTTTACTATAATGTCACACAGATAATTAAAAATATGTTCAGAGAAGCATTATTGTAATGACCTCTCTCTTTTCCTTTTCCTTGCTTTCAATCTTTAGGGTGTAAAATGAGGCCATGGTCGAGTTGGACAGACTGTACCAAGCTGTGTGGTGGAGGTATTCAAGAACGACTCATGACAGTTAAGCAGAGGTTTAAGACGACCCAGCTGTCCAGCTGCAAGGACAGGAAGGAGATCAGGGCTTGTAATGTGCAACCCTGCTAGGAAGGAGTAGGAAACGTGGGAGATGTTGAAGGGATGGAGGAATGACTATAGGGCTGGGAACAGAACAGGGAATAGCACACTGTCACACAATGATCGAATGCACTCTGTTCAGGGCTGAAACATCACATGCTTGAAGCTGTCTTAGTTAAATCCAGAGCTCAGGTCGATTGTTACCAAGAGAAGATGAAATAAAAACTGGAAACTCAGTGGAAAACTCTGGATTTAAACTAGGCTGATTATTCTGTGCTTTTAAATTAGCTCTTTTGAAAGATTACTGTAAACTTGTTGTGGTATAATATATCTTGAAAAATATGATTATGATTATTAAGATAAAAAATTGTTATATCTTGTGGTTTCCTTAAGTAGTACAGTATATTCCAGACTTTAAGCAGAGGTGCCCAGCCATTCCAGTGTTTTATACGCCTTCAAATGTTCAGTTGTTTTTAGGACACAAATTCCCAGTTGGCTTTTTACCCAGCTATATTGTTGTACACGTAGATGCACCACGATTGAGATCTATATGATTTTGAGCATTGTTAGAACATTTTGTCATTTTTGCTGTGGAATTTTTTGATAAGAATGTGTCCCAAGATTCTTACCAAAGTCTTGTGTAGATGTTTTCTATATGTCTTATCCTCTTTGTCTTTATCTGTGTTCCTCTAACATATTAATATTTTGGAATAATATCACCTTTACAATAAAAGTAATTGTGCCAACTTGTCACCTGGATCTGCATTTTTTATTTAAGAGGATAAAGGTGTAAGGTAGGCAGTCGAGGGTTTACACTTCTGCTGCCACTGGATGGCGATACCTAGCTTAAAACCTTTGCTGTTCGTAAGGAAACTGTTCGTTCCTGAGGCTGCATGTTCTTCTAATGTCATGCTGCACTAACTGACCTATACACCGTAACAGCCCCAATACAGAAGTATTGCATCAAAATATATACAATATCAAAAGTAAAGTTGGCCTGCTTATAATGCAGAATGGCCCATTTCAGATCATTCATAATAATACAATGGAAAGTCAATGGAACAAGAACATTATTTTAAAGTAATGAGCTTCTAGGCTGAAATTGAGGAGCATTCAAAGATCTTTTGTCCCTTTACAGAGAGGAGAATGTCTTACTTTAAAGGAAAAGTGAATTGAGTTCACGGAATTGTATGTGCATGTGCTGGCTGTGATCTTGAAAGAATCCGCCCCCCTGGACTCTGGTGTGGGGAAGGGGATGGTGTCAGGCTTCCCTCACTGTGGCAACAGGGGTGAACAATTAAACACACATCACAATGATATTCCTGTTTCTATGCCAACACAATCACACATGGGGGAAGCCTACACACTTCACATGCGTTGGAAACATAGAAGAGGAATTATAATGGTCGTAATTGAGCTGTTAAAACATAAATTGCTGCAGAGACTGAAAAGAGGTGCAGGGGTTTAGATTATTATTATTTATTTTTTAATGGCCGGAGGATGTGTGTTTGTTTATCTTTGTGTGTGATCTGCTTGGAAAATCCATATAGCCCTGGGTAATGCAAGGCAGACTGGTGGTTATGTAGCCATTCTGAGCTCAGACTCACACTGGAAATTCAAGTCAAAGATGCAGTTTTGCCAGTAGACCTTCCATGTCTATGTGATAATGAGTTTCCTCTTTCTGTGGACACATTGGTGAATATTTATATTCTGGGGGAAGGCCACACTGCGGTCGTAACAAACTGAACTCTCAAACCTCTCCCTCATTTCGTCTGTTTCTCGCTGAGCTACAAAGGTTTCAATAACTGTGAAGAAATCCGGCCCATGATGTGGGGATAGAGGGACTGGTTTTATTTCATGTGACTGAAATCTTTGTGAGGAAAGATTCATGTACTCAAAAATGCCTCCGGCGCAACACTGTGTGGTAAAGCAGAGCGCAGCGGGTTTATGCATAAAAGGTTTTTCCATATCTATAAAATGAATTCAGCATGGATCACCAGTCCTTTTGAGCCTATCCTTTTAAAGATAATGACCTAAATGATCAAAATGTGCAAGAAAAATCAAAATAAAGCAAAGCCTTGGGGAATTACTGTGGAGTTCGGTTCAAAAATTTAAAAGTTAGAACCTTTATGTCTAAACACCATTGGTTTGGGGCATGCTGGGTATTACAATTTGCATAAATCTCTGCTTAAGACGTGTGACGAGTTTGAAGAAATCTCCCACTATCACGGAAGCCTCCAGAGTGGAAAAAGTCGAAGCGAGAAGAAAAAAAAACAGTCCGGCCGCATTTAGATTTTACAGGTACTAATATACTAAACACAAGGATCTATCATACTTTATTAGATTCATACAAGCTTGTAGGGTTACAATGAGGTGTCTTTTATTGAAATCCTTTGTAAAGTGGATCTCTCATTGCACAGCTGCTGTCTTGTATGTTCCTCCTGCCTGCCAGTGAGCTGGTGCGTGCAGCGTGGCACCAGCGCATCACCTCTGTTTCTCTCTATGGTAGATAAACCGGTTAATCTACATCAGGGGTGTCCAAACTACGGCTGAGACGAGGAAGCCGCAGGAATAATGTGAATAATGTGCCCGGAAAAGATGCCTGATGTTGAAGCTGAACATGGGACCTGCTCTCTCACTCTGGGATGTGCTGCTCAGTCACGGCTCCAGCTGCAGCGGATTTATTCCCTGAGGGAGGACCAACCTCTTCATGAGCTGAGTGACCCTCTATGGTTGGCAGACCTGGCATTTCTAGTCTATATCTTATTTATCATTATAATACGGGTAGATCAAATCAAGCATTCTGATTGGTTGAGAGTGAGTCACGGGGTGTATTTTATTCAGCCATAAAGTACTGTACAGCCTGTTTACATTTAGAGCGTTCCATATCAGTGCGCACTTAAAATAACAGGTAGATTTAAATTGCGTGACCGTTAGTTGTAATTTCAAGCTTGACAGTTACCAAACATGTTTCGTGTAAACTTTGATAGTCACGTCCGCAGTAACGACTCGCAGACGTTGGTTTCCTTAACTTGCAGGTTTATTGCTTGAGTGTTCACAGTATTGCAACGGGGCTCTTCGCTAACAGTAGCTCAAACGGAACAGCTAACAAGCTCACGTAGCGTCCCCCACACTAGCATAACGAACGACAACACACACGTCACTTCCTCCCTAACCTAAAGATGAGGAATGAAAAGGGTTTGATCACAAAATCGTGATAATTTCCAGTGAGAGATAATTACGTCGGTAATTTCCCGACGCGAGGCAAGTTCTCTAAACATCATGGAGGAGAAAAATGACGGATAAAAGACGGACAGAAGCAGCGAGAGCACTTCTTTACATCGGTGGCTTAGCGTCATCCTCCACCCTGCTTTCAATCTGCGATTTACTGACCAGGCTGTCTGTTTTATAGTCCCGTATGTGCGTCCCGTGCGTCCCGGGACTATTTTCTCTGTCGCTGAAATGCGATACACAACGTTTTGCCGGCTACAACTATTTTGTGCTGAAAGGCAGCTTACATTACTATTTATAAAGTCGCAGGTACCCGTATTATAAAAGCAATAAGGTACTCGAGGCAGTACTGTGTCTACAATAATGTACAGTTCAAGGGTTTGCCGGCCCTCCGCTGCGCGTCGGGCCTAACAACTCCCTTGAACAGTACATTATTGCACGACACAGTACTGCCTCTCGTACCTTATTGCTTAATTGCAGCACACCTGCAAGACAAAGAGCAGGTAGCACAACCTCACGCACACATGAAGGCGTTCTGTGTGAAGCTCCGTCTCTATGAGACACAACTACACAACGTCAACACTGCGCTCTTCCTCACGCTGTCTGAAATCAAATGAGCTTTTCCAGAGGTCAACCTTTCTGCTGAAAAGGGGAAATATGTGATGCGATTTTTTTTATATTAAATATAATATATACATATAATATATATATATAAAAAAAAAAATGAATATATATATATATATATATATATATATATATATATATAACAGCTGATCCACTGCTGACCCAGTTGGAAAACCCACGGCCCGCCAAATACTGTTCCGACCACACATCTGTAACAGAGATGCAATTCCCATAATTAACATTGTTTCATTCGAAGATCTATGTGCACATCTAATAATGACGCTATAAATAGATACACTTGCAAGCGGTACAAAGACATTTTTTGTTTAACAAGACTGTGCAGACATCCAAGCAACAATGTTCTTATATAGGCACAGTTCTTTGAGGTTAATATTAATGTTAGCATTCTAATATGCTCACAATAACAATTAGCAGGTATAATGTTTACCATGGTTCTAGTGTGTTAGCATGTGAACACTTGTTCAGCGGCGGCTGATGGGAATGACATTAGTTTTGCATGTATTAGACAAACTGAAATAGTGGCATTATGGTGTTGGATGAAAAGTCCCCAAAATTATTACATTTCATTTCATACAGGGGGAGGGGAGGCACATTGCTACGAAATTGATGGTTAGACATTATTAAAAGCATGTTTCTGAATAAACTCACCTTGTCGATTCAGAATATTCAACTTTACGAAGGTTGATTCAATCAGTTCAGCAGTGAGAAGGATTCACACTCATAGTTGCTGTGTCTTTGTCTGGCGTCTTTTTGGTTACCAAGGCCCATTAAAAAGGGACTGTTGCTGCATGTGTCTTTATATCTTTTTTAGTCTGATACCTCATGTCCAGCAAGTGTAAACGGTCCACTTACTAAAGCTGTTTGAAAAAAAAAAGACGTTTGATGTAGTTCTCTGACACACTTGGAAAGGGAGTAGTTTGCTGTACATTTTAATCCAATCTTAAGCAGTAACATATTTTTCTAATAATTACATATCTGACATTACCCAATACATTTGTGCCTGCTCCATAAATGCAAACTCTTCACGGCCACTGATGGAAATAGTTTGGAAGATAATAAGTGGTTTAGTCTCTTGTTCAACCGCTGTATTCATTTGTTTTTTAAATGAATATACCATTTTTTATCATTTTTTTCCGCTGTTGCTGTATATATCTTCCCAATGTGGAAGTCTAATTAAAGGAACAGTGTCTAACATTTAGGGGGTTTAATTGGCAGAAATGCAATATAATATGCAAAACTGTTTTCATTAATGTATAAGGTCCTGGAACTAAGAATTGTTATGTTTTATTTAGCTTAGAAAAAGGCCATTTACATAGGGAGCAGTTTGTCTTCCACGGTGTTATGGGGTGGGGTACGAAAAAGGACCCAAACACCAGAGCAACAGTTGAAAAAAGAATATGAATGACTTAATTTAGGGACTTTGCTGTTGTACACATTTACTTTGCTCCAGAAACAATACTTTATTAATAACTCCTAATTTTGTTCTAAATTGTTTTAAAAATGCAATATATGTTTCTAAAAGCAATCATTTAGTCATGAAAAACAACAGAGTATTAATAAGAGTAGCTCCTTGCAGTAATACATTCCTAAAGATACCTATCCCTAGCTGAAGGCGCTGTTGCTGTATATATCTTCATTTAATTTAATTTGTATTGTTTTTATTTATACATTTATTGTATGTCTAAGTTAGGGGATGTGTCTGTCCATTTCTCAGCATGATTACTGTAGGGTTTTTAGAACTTGGTTTGTCACAATTGGACTTATACAGTGTGAGGTTTATTGTACATTACAAATGCATGAAATATGATAATTAATAAGGGATATTATTATGAAGAATGTGTATTTGTATGAATATGAGTGTCACATGGAACAATAGAAGAGAGTGAAAGCGACCGGAAGATGTCAAGGAGACTGCTGAAAATGCAGATAGAAGAGAAAGACACTGAGGCTACTCAAAAACAGATGGCTGCTATGAGTGACCTAGCCATCCAAATTGACAAAGCAGTGACCAGAGCTCTGAAGAAGAAGGAACAGGAAGCAGAAGGTGACCAACCTCGTTGGCAGAAGGGAAAAGAGGACAGATATCAAGAAAGAGAGAATGGCCGCTGTCAACAAAGAAGTTGGTCAGGAGGACGAGGAAACTACAGAGGTCAGAGGGATAGCAATGACCGGCAAATCTGTTACAATTGTGGCAAATGTGGACATTGGGCTATGACTGTCGCAGTGCACCTCAAGGAGAAAGGACTCAACATCCCCATGCTCATCGGCTGCCAGCCAGAGCCTGGGAGAGAGAATGACCTGTCAGGAGGGAAACCACTAGAACAATGACATCGAAGCTCTCCACCCATCAACCAAGCCCTTCCATCGGGATGGTTTCTCAATCAAATGGGATAAGATCCACAGTATTGTTTCAGAAAAGAGAGGGAGAAGGGAGACCCCAATGAATTCAAAGCTTAACTCAGCCACAGCAAAAAGGCCACTATTTTGTTCAAATTTAAGTCAAAGTCATGAAATATTCTAACGGTGATTAACACTGTTAGTTATCCCCGGTAAGGAAGAAGACCCAGTCAGTCGTCAAGTGGCTGATACTGAGACACAGGCTGTCAAGAAGGATAAGGTCTGACAACGGCACACATTTTGCATTCAAACACGTACAAGAGAGGGACATATTTAGACATTACACATTCACACGGAGCAGACTATGACCCAACATTCCAGGGTAGTCGAGAGAGCTAATCAGATGATGAAGTCTGAATTAGCTAAAATATCGAGCGTGATCAAACTCTGAGGAGGTTTTTTTGAAAAATTAACCAATCGCGTTTGAGTTTTTTGTCTTACAGGAGCAAACCAGACACCAGCTGATGAGAAGGTGTCATCAGTAGAACCAGGTGACTGGTAAGGTTGAGTGTTTGTACAGAAGAGGTTTGATATTGTAAATATTAATTGTAAATATGATGAGCTCTCTTGCGCTGAGTTCATATTGTTTAATATTATGCACCACCTGACATGACACATTTTAGCATAAACACACGGGTCAACAAATGATCTGGATTAAAGTGGACGCTGGGGTAGGGCCGTTTGAAGTCGTTGCAAAGGCTTCACACGCCCTCCAGTAAGGCCACGTCAAAACCAAGTGATATCATTTCACAAATGGTACCACTGATAAATTAGAGAAACACTTGTAGATATTTTTATGGTTTGGAATGTGATGTAAATATTTGGTTCATTAGAATGAATAAGAAGGATGAAATTATAACACACTTGCTTTGTTGTTTCCAGCAGCTCCCCCAGTGCACCCTCCAGTGTTTACATATTACAAAGGCAACTACACTTGCCTTCACAGTTCGCGAGGTTCAGTCCGTGTGGGAAACCTGAGACACTGCCACACTATCGTTAATGTTACTGCAGAGGAGAAGAGCATCAGCAGTGGTATGGTAGGTGACCATATGATGGCCAGAGCAGATGTTTGGTGGTACTGTGGTGATAAGGTGCTCAGAGATTATCTCCCAAGGAATTGGACAGGAACCTGTGCGTTAGTTAGACTAGTTATGCCAGTAACGATAATCCCATTAGAAGGAGATTCTTTAAATCTGTTTAGTTCAGCGTCATCCAGCACAGAAGACGTAGAAATATTATGTCCGCCTCATTTGACAGCCATGTTTACATGGACAGCATCGGAGTACCCAAAGGAGTGCCAGATGAATTCAAGGCTCGGAATCAAATAGCTGCTGGATTTGAATCTATTTTCATATGGCCCACAATGAATAAAAACGTAGATTGGATCAATTACATTTATTATAACCAGCAGAGATTTGTTAATTACAACAGGGATGCAATCAAGGGGATACTGGAACAATTAGAAAAAACGTCTCTTATGACCTTTCAAAATAGAATGGCTTTGGACATGTTGCTCGCTGAGAAGGGAGGGGTGTGTAAAATGTTTGGGTTAATGTGTTGCACGTTTATTCCTAACAACACTGCCCCCGATGGTTCAGTGTCCAGGGCATTAGTAGGGCTTACCTCACTTAGCAAAGAATTGGCTGGGAACTCAGGAGTGGACAACGAGTTCACAAACTTCATAGAAAGATGGTTCGGTAAGTATAAACAATTATTCCTTTCAGTTATTACTACAGTGGGTATTATGATAGCAATTTTAGTACTCTGTGGATGTTGCTGTGTCCCATGTCTAAGAACTCTGATAACCCGATTGATTTCTACTGCTCTAACCAGGGAGGACCAGCGGTTGATGATGCCGCTGATGGCTCCCGAAGTCGAAGTGGAGATACACCTGTTGCTTCATCACCGACCTCCATCACGAGAGGCTTCCCCATCAGACCAGAGACTCCAGGTGTCACATCAGAGAGCTGCGACCCGCTGGGTGCAGGTAGTATGAAGTAGTATCATACAACTCTAGTAATAGAACAACACACTGAGGTTTGGATTTAAATGATCATGATGCAGTTTTTGAACCTGTTGTTCTGATCTTTTCCGAGATAACTGGAGATTACTGGAGCTGGAGATGGTGGGGAACAAGGAAAATGGAGTCAGATGAACGAGGAGACAGAGATCAGAAGCAGACGATGGAGGAGTGAAGCGCGAGTGGGAAGTACTGTGAGGCGAGGCGAAAAGTTGGAGAAGCCTAAGAAGAGCCGGTATTAGGGTTTATAGAACGTGCACAGTGGGACACTCACCAGCACCCCCAAGAACATTAGAATCACACATAAACGTAGACAGATGTGCAGACGTGCAGTGCACATAACTGTTCCTGATTTTAAGATTTTTACCTGTGTGATGAATAGAACCACACTGATATATTACGTTATTGAAACCGTATATATTATACGGTTTAGAGAGGGAGGGAATTTTTTCTTCCACAGGATTATGACACATGAATGTATTGAGATGTATGCACTGTGGGTGATGAATAAATAATTACTGGTGTTTATACTATGGAATAGTATAAAGAGAGGGATTGTAGGGTTTTTAGAACTTGGTTTGTCACAATTGGACTTGTACAGTGTGAGGTTTA
Source organism: Myoxocephalus aenaeus (assembly GCA_038501785.1). Taxonomy (NCBI): domain Eukaryota; kingdom Metazoa; phylum Chordata; class Actinopteri; order Perciformes; family Cottidae; genus Myoxocephalus; species Myoxocephalus aenaeus. The sequence continues at coordinate 337,034 of JBAMJR010000137.1, forward strand.
TTGTACATTACAAATGCATGAAATATGATAATTAATAAGGGATATTATTATGAAGAATGTGTAATTGTATGAATATGAGTGTCACATGGACTGTACTGAGAGTGCAGAGGTCATTTACACATGAGCCGTGAGTGGGGGTTTTACAAGGGAGCATTTGGTTTTAAGAACAAAGGGGACTGGACCACCTGTGGTCTGAGGATCTCCCTACTGTTCTTATCAGGCACAGTGAGGGGGGATTCGATTTGCATTGCAGCCAGCAAGCAGAGGCTCGTTGGTCTTTGGGAGGATGACTGTAACCTGTAGTAAGATTCACATCAGCTGTAACAGATAGAACTGAATAACAATTCCTCAGGTAAAATATGTTGTTAGTAAACACAGGAGGGCGGAGTGAGGACTTCAGGTACCGGAAAACAGGAATGTTATGGAGCCATCTTCAAACCTGCGCCAAAGAGAGACTCCGCCCCTGTGGGACTTTTAGCCAATCGCATGCCGTAGAACTAACCAATGAGTGGCCTTAAGCTCTGAATGAGACCTATAACTAACACATGAGAAAGGAGAGCGGGCGCTCTTTTTGGATCCCCACGTGACTGGACAAGACCTGCGGTCTGGAGTCCGCTGATGAGGAGGAACCCAATCGACATGCATAAGCTGTTTTTGTGATCATTCCTTTATTAAATACTTAATCATAACTCATCGACTCCTGGACCCTTACTCCTCATGACCACCCGGGATTTACAGAAATCCAACATTACGCAACTGTTACCTTACATCATCATAAAACAATTTAAGAATTTAGGTTCCTAATAATGCTACTTAACTGCCCCCTTACCCTTTGGTAATCTATATCATAATATACATGTTAATCAAGCTTAATATATCAGCAATATTTTTTTTATTAATCATTTTACATAGGAACAAAGCCTAGTCTTCAAATTGTTGCATGGCACATGTTGCAGTCATCCTTCATACTGCTTTTTGATTAGTTGAAACAATCATTTGTTTCCCCTTAAATTATTCTGAATCACAGGGGTAAACCTCAATTGAATGGAGTTTGGTTATATAAAGTGGATTATTATTGTAGCAAACATTTTGTTTAGCTTTGTCAAAGGCAGTGAGCAGGTGTGCATGATAAAAAGATCTGTGGGACGAGGATGGTGTGTGATTGAGTTGGTAAATTCTGCGCTCTTTGTTTTGATTTGCCTCTTGAGGCTTTCTGAATGTGAATAGGTTAGTTGATTCATTGACAAAACATACAAGGGGAAGGAATAGATAAATACAGCTGCCCTTCAATTTTGCAAACAAGGAGGGAAATGCAGCTCTCATTTTTATTGGCATTGGAGGCAGTTCTTCAGACTGGACAGAGAGGAAATATAGGATTTCATAAACTAATACACCTCGGAGGGAAAATCAATATGGTTGTTAGCCCTGCACAGGCTCTTTTCCACACATGTATAGACCACAGCAGCAATCAATGTCCTACATGTTTAACCTGTTCAAACTTGATACAGGGGGATTCTGTGGGATGTCAGTTAGCATTAGAGCATCTTCAGAACATTTAGTTAAATAAACAATTAAAGTCTGTAAAGCAGAGCCGGCGCGGTGTGAAGTTTGCAGCCCTGGGCTGGGCTGCAGACTGCCTCCCGAAGGAGGGTACAGCTCATTATCTGGCTCCAGTGTTATGCATGTTTAATTTCAAAACTGAAAATGATTATTCTGCTTATTGTCCTGCTCATTTTTTCTCTCTCTTTCATTTACTGTCACCCCTTTCTAGTGCTGGCAAAGACTAGGAAAACCCTTTTACACCGATAGCACAAGATGGTTTTCCTGTCATGTTATCGTCCTGTTGCTGGGGAAACACATTTTGCAGGGATTCACAGAGCACTAATCTGAAATTGACTGGCATTCCACAGCAAGGCTACAGAGACTGACGAGGAGGCTTCTGTACAGCATGACTGTCATTGTAAATTAAAGTTTGAGTGGGTGACGAAACAAATGAAAAACATAACATTGAATAATGTAAGATTCATGTCAGACATGCTATTTAGCACCTCATTCCCACTCTAAAATGTGTATGTACGTAACTGTATTGTTTTATTCTATTTTAATCGTATCTGACGATGTCTCTCTGTATGTCTGTATGTGGACATGTCCTTTGCATATCTTGGCAATCATTCGTCTGATCTACTTCACACTTGGTGGGTGTATTGCTGGGGACCCAAGTGAGTACTGTGACCAATCTGGTACAATTTGGACTCGCGATACAAGGCAGGGATTAGGGCTCCAGCATGTTGTCCGCAGTAGGCCTCACTAACAATTACTGCACTTCCTTTTGCTGGATTTGGATGTTGGACAAAACGTTATAACCAGACTCTTCTTTCCTGAAGTAGCAGGAGCGGATATAGCTGAAAGCAGACCAGAGTGTATATTTCACTTGTGTTTTGCAACTTGGTGTGTTTTTCCCATGAGGATAAGACTGTATTTCATTAATAACATTGCGAATGTAGCAGAAGGGACCTCTATTCACTGGGTCTCGGTGCAGCCCGTTGACTACAAGCCAATCACGGTGGCCGCGCATCCTATAAAATTAAAATTAAAAAATTAAAATTAAAAATGAATGAAAATGAGAAGAAAAAAAATGAAATGAAAATGAAAATTGTTTTTTATTGTCATAGTACATACATACATGAAATTTGTCCTCTGCATTCAACCCGTCCTTAATATCTTAAGGAGCAGTGGGCTGCCCTGAGTGGTGCTCGGGGAGCAATTTTAGGGTTCAGTGTCTTGCTCAGGGACACTTTGACATGTGAGCTATGGGGGGACTGGGGATTGAACTGGCTACCTTGTGGTTGCGGGACGACCACTCATCCCCCCCGAGCTACAGCCGCCCTATAAAGGTTATGGGGATTCAGTTGGTTCCCTCCCTGACGTCAAACGCGTGTTCCAGTGCTGGACCTCCGCCATGGTCATAGATGCTCTTGGGCTCCCCTCCTCCTGCACAGGAGATTCACCTGGAGATCGGTGTTGGTGAGTTCAGAGGATTTTATAGTCTCATGGTGACATGTTTGTAACTCGTCTTGCTTATATAGCCGGCGGTGACATCATCATATGGCCGCTTGCGTCCTTCCGGAGCGGATTGGAATTCTTGCCTGATCGGTAGGTGACTTCCTTGTGTCTCTTGTTTGTCTCTTGTTTCGCCGTAGTCCTTTGTTTCTTATTTGTCTTTTGGTTGATTTCGTCATTTTGTTTGATTTTCCTTTGTTTGGAGAACCAGAGCCTGGGATTAATTGTGTTTCTTGTGTGTTTGTAGGTGCGGCTAGACCAAGGTGGTGGGAGTGGTGCCTCCGGGTGTTGGTCTCCCTTCGTGTGGTGTGTGTTTTAGGGTACCCCTGGTCCAGGACCCTCACGTGTGGCTGTGTAAGTACAGGTGTGATCGGGGTGCTTTCTTTTCGGGACCCTCACCTGTGCGGGTCCACCTGGCTTGCCACTGGTCAGTCCCAGCCCTACCCTCCTTTTTATATTAACAACTCTTTTATTAGTAGTGTATGTAATAGTATTATTGAACATTGTGATTACAATAAAGATTGTTCATTGTACTGGAACCACATCTCCGCCTAATTACGTACAAGGAACCTGAGTGTCCTCCGAGTCTGGAAGACTGTGGGCACAAACTTAATCTTGCCACACAGACGTTTCTGACCGTGATTAAGTGGCCCTAATCAAACACATGAGCTATTTTAGTTTAATAATCAGAATAATGAAGATGCGCAACAGAGGGGATTTAGAAGTGGGTGTGCGACAAAAAAATAAGATGGGATAAGTTATTCTGTATACTCTGCACTTCACCACTGCTTAGATGAGAAAGCTAACCATGACCTAAAACTAGAGACCCATAAGATTACCATAGTTTATGTTCCATTAATCTTGGGTGGAGCTAACTACATTTTTGCACCCAGAGGAATCACCCAAAGCTGGCCATTTCAAAAGATTTGAAGTGCACTGCAGCATTGGCTTCACATTTTAGACCCAGAGGTTGCCACCTGAAAGTAAGCTAAATACAGTGGTGGGCCGTCATGGCCAGCAAGGTCTTCTCTGCTGGCCTAGACACTCGCATACAAAGTTATAGCTATAATTTCATTATTTTTCATAAATACACTATGTATTCTAAATGTTCTTTCCCATTATCTTATTGTCTCATCACATAGCTTCTCTCTTCCTCAGTTGCGCTGCAAGCTTGTTTTAAATAGAGCTTTTATCCAATCAGATGTTGCCCCTATGTCTCAAACAATCCATTGCATAACTCTACCACAAAAGATTCATCACTTGTGACATCACATGACTGTCTGACTGAGTCCAACGCCACAAGACCATCCTGTGCAGTTTGTGCTACGTTGTTGTCAGCAACATCAAGCAGTCCTTGATCTTGGTTTATCTCACCTTTTGAGCCCCTCTAAGCCCTTTTCTAGAGGCCTTAATGAGGTCTGTTCAAGTAGTCGTATGAACCCCAAATGAGTTCTAATACTTGTGTTATTTCATATCATTTTTTTCAGAATTTATTTGTGAAAAAATTTGACCATCTCTCATCAACTCTAACTTCCTCTCAACCTCAACCTCTCAATTGCCACTTGCTTCTCCCCCTCAATCCTTTGCCTTTCCAGTTCCAATTGCTGTTTATCCTTCTCCTGAGAAAACTGTAATAAAAGCGAGAAAAAATTATAATAGTGCAGTTCCCAGGTCACAACCAACCCAACAAACACACCGTGACACACCGTGTCCCAGACAAACAATAATTTTTCCGTAGAAAAAAACAGCCCCAAACAAAACAAATTTGGACGGACGAGCCTCCACTTGTCACGAACTGGGCCGCACGGCCATGACAAAAGAAGGGGGGGGGGGGGGACACACAGACACAATGAGTGGTTTAACATAAAAAAGGTTTATTTCAACTTGCCAAACTAAAGATGGACCGAGTTGCCGACACCAGCCCACTGGTGTCTCGTGGCGGGGAGAGGGAGAGAGCTCATTCCCCTTGAGCACAGGTGTCCCCACTCTCCTGACGACCCTGTCTGCCACGCCCACCTGCACACCTAGAGGCCAACGCCCAGTGGCAATATTACTATTCTCTTCAAGTCTCTCTTTCCCTCCTGAATCTCAGCTAATCCTGTCAAATCCTTAACACACAACCAAGCTATGAGTAATAGCACTTTGACAGAATTGGCAACCACTTATTGTGAAGTGAATGTAATGGAGTGGGGGAGGGAGACACCTAGAGGCTGAATGTTATCAAACGTTATCAATTGCATAATTAAACATTAAAATAATATAGAACAATTGCCGTCAAACTACAGTTTCAACAACATATTAAAATTAACTTCCAATCATTTGAACGTTGATTCAAATCAAATAAAAACATATCAAAGTCTTTTGTGTATCAACTCTAACAGATACCATACTGTGAATTATGGTAATTCAAAATGGCAATTTCATTTATAATGCCCGTCCGTCTTACATCAGTAATTAGATCTTTTACTTTAGAGCCCGTTTTATAATCCATTATAATGTCCAATCAAACAAACCTCATTTCAAATTGAGATTACACAGTTGTTGGTGGGTTGTTGGAGTGTCCAGATGTGTGTGGGTATACTGTATGTTTCTGTGGCTACATTCAGAGAGACCTTATACCGCCCTCTCGCACTAGATCTATTGGTTCCTTCGCTACATCCAGATAGGTCTGGGTCACAATAAATCATGGGAAATTAAAACAGCATCACACATCCATCTGTTTTCCGGTGTTTCCTTATTGTTGTCAGTCAATTTATTAGAACATAAAATCAAGTAATTAGACGCCACAAGAGTAAAAAGCTCACCAACACTGGGGAATTCTCTAACATGAAGCTTCAACATGGTTTCTAATTTTAATAGAAATATAGGGTTGAGTAGTTTTCTCACTCTGGAAACAAACCTTTAGGATTTAGATTCATGTCTATTCACTATCTATGCTAGTTTGATGAAAACAACCGGTTTGATAGTCATGGCTAAATTGGGTAATTGTCTCAGGATAAAAATCCCTAAATTTGCCACCAAGACAGAATCTATTATTCTATGGCCTGAGGACTATCTGTCTACTGAATTTCACATATTTCTGTATACAAGTTTTTGAGTTATGATGCAGATTATCAGACACAAAACATGACCTCGTCAGCAGAATTCACTGTTCATGGGGGCTCTTGTGATAAATAGACAAAGAGGACATACAGTTTCATAAAGGAAAGTGTTGTTTTCGTGGTGCTCTGTCAAAACTTTTCCCGTTCAAACTACTTCACATCATCTCTCACAACACTCTCTGATTGGCTGAGCCCCAATGCCCTAAAGTTACCCTCTGTCCCTCCAAAAAACTCTTGATATAAATCTACTACCACATCCCAATTTATGTTTTTTATTGCTCTGTTATGTTTTGTAACCATTTCACCTCTAAACATATGGTCCTTAAGAAGGAGACACTGTAGTAGAAGTACTAGTAGAAGTAGACACTGACTGAAGACTTGGTCAGCTGCTTGTGAGATGGTTACATCCTGCTTGTGTGTGACATTCTGCCACATGTTGTATTTACAAATACAAAAATGTATTTCTGTTTGGTTTCTGTCTCACTAATCCACTGGTTCTCTCTTTTGGGCTCCTTTTTAGAAACAAAATCTCATCCACGCAGCAAATGTGAAATGAACCACATTTAAGTTTCGAGAGGGAGATCACAACTAAATCAGAACATACATGTTGACTTTAGCGGTAACACATTCCCTCCCTGGAGGTAAACTATATTCAGGGCATGGAGTCAAGATGAAGCCCCCAACCAGCCTGTATTAACTGTTCTTTTGGCCTTTTCTGATTTCTGTGACAGAGATGGGTAAAACCATGGCTTCTGGCAGATTACATCCCTGTTAATGTGGTGGGTAGGTCAAAGGCATCACACACCTGGAAGGTGTGCTAACCAATATCATAACAGACAGGACACCAGAGGTGTGATGGTACTATGGTTGCAACAGCAGTTTTCCTCTGTTGATCACCATCAACAGAGGACCCTTTCTACCCAGACTGATTCTCTGTGATGGAAATAACTTGCATTAATGTAACACACACATTTTTTCCCTGCAGCCATTAGAGTTCAATTGGAAGTGTGAAATAATGTGGCAGACCGGCAACAGTTTTGCCAGCACTGACATGTACAAATGGCAACCAGACACTCTGTTACTGTGATCAGGAGAAGCTTATTATTTTTCAAAGGAAACATAACTTATATCCTGTTGATTTCTTCTGAATTGTATAGTGTTATTCCTTTTAACCAAAAGGGATTAAGCTATTTTGATTTGATTTGCTTGGTTTTCACTTGACATTATAGGCTTGCATGGCATGTGGGAAGCGCCTATGGGTGTTTGGTTATGTCATATGCAGAATAAGCACACTCCAAAAAATAAACTGGGCGGTATAAATTATAAAGCTATAATATGCACTATTTCCTAAAAAACAAAGTAAAGACTGATAACAAAATAATCCCTCTCGTAAGGCTCACTAAAGGTGTGTGGCGGTGTCTGTATCTGCTGAGACCCTGTACTTTCTATTTTCTTCCTTTTGTAGCTGTGTTGGGGATTCTTCTTGGCAGCAAAGAGCATTGGGACCCGTGCACGTGCGGGCCAATAAGCTTGGTGTGCGGCTCTTTCTCATTTGTACCGAGGCTCACAGACCTCACAGGCCTGACACAGACAGGCACAGAGAGAGAAGACAAGCCACAGCGGGGTGGAGTGTGCTTTGGGCCGCATTAATTCCTAATCTGGCACCTTCCTGCAGGTTTGTGAAGAGGTGTGGGTGTGTTTTTTGTGTGCTTAAGAATGTAACGTCCATAAAACGATCAGAAAATAATGTTTTATTCTTTTGATTTATAGCTCCGTTCTCACTCACGCCTGCCCCTCTCTTCATTCACTCTCCAGCTCGCTCGATCACCGCTGTGCTCTCCCCTATCTCTCTCTCTCTCTCTCTCTCTCGATGAGCCAGAGATAAGGAACACATTTTGAATGCTGCGTTTACAAACAGCAAACAATAATGTGACTTCATATTGTACCATTTAAGAAGTGTTATCAGCAAACAAGGATCGAAATATATTTCTTATACATTTTACTCCATCTACTCCCAGTATTCAATAAAGTGGAAGAGTGCATAAAATGTCAATAGAACAATTAATGCAGGTCAACGCTTCAATGATGGCCACACCGTTTCTAAATGATACTGATGTGCACATGAATGTTTGGATACTTCTGAGAACCCCACAAAATCTATATTTTTGAATATGTGGTAACCTTTATTCTTTTTTTCTTCTCATGTTCCATGTTGTGGAAGTACTGTGCGGAGCATCTTCTGAACACATTGGCATGCATCTCAATTCAAACACAAGTTTATTCAATATTATGATACAGCTTTGGTTGTTTCTGTAAAGATGCCTTTCCAGGTGTGAACAACACAATCAGCAAGTGGTCTCTGAATAGCATCACTGCAATATGAATACTTCCATAAAATGCATGAAGTATCCTTCTTCCCTAGTTTGCAGCCACTACAGTGAAATATTTATTAAATAGAGGATTTAATTGATATATTATAAGAGAATGTTATTAGCATGGGTATTACTGCTCATATGATGTGACAATGATGTGTTATCACAGCTTTTCTTTTCCTGTGAAGAGACACAGTTGTGCCTTTTGTCATGGCTATTTACATATTAACAGGTTCAACCATCCGTGTGACTAACACTGTTATCTTATGAGTACATTGTGCTTCACAGCCATATCCCAAACACACAGTCTTCTAATTAGCTTACTTCTGTGTTGCTAAGCAATCTCAACTGTGCCAGCAGATACAAAAGCCAGAAAATGATCATTCCTAATTGATAAATCCACCACATTCACTGAAAGTGTTGGCTACCGAACATCAGCTTTTCCAAAAGATTGCCTGTGTGAAACATGAAGCATGAAAAATCAAGTATTCACTTCTTGGAAATGTATATATAAAAATGCATTGCAACATTCAGGCTAAAACAGGGAGGGGGAGGGGAATCATAATTCTGTAGTAATAACAGTCCCAAAGACACTAGCCAGCTGGGAGTCCTTGTGCCCCATTTCCGAGTGGATGGAACAGATTTCTCCCTAAAGAAATCTGGATTTTCATCAGGTTTTCAGCCATAACCAGGGACATAAGAGCTACAGAGGTACTTGCCACACTGTTACCACGGCAACAGGCTGTGTGGGGGGGCATCATCATCGCCTCTGAGATTGGCTGTTGGTGGTTTGATGCAATGGTTAAGCTTAGTTGGTTGTTCTGCCCTCCGGGAGACACAGAAAGTGGTTCACTGGTTTCCAATCTACCTTGATCTGGTGGACTCAGATTTATAGTGGAAAGATGGGGAGGACTGTATGTAGATCTGAGATAGTTACATGCAACAATGTCTGATTCAATTACATAAAACAAATACCAGAATTTACCATTTAAGAAGCATCCAATTCATTTTGTGTTCCACAAATCTCTTATTGGAAGGTAAGTGTCAAACTGTTTGGCTTTTTACTTTCGCAAATCAAAGTATGAAGATGAACAAATTAGATTGTTATATTTATTTCCATACAGTTGTATGTTCCCTAATGGCACCACTTTCATGTCTAGAGCATGTAGTTGTGTATCCCTCTCCATACTCACAGATTCTATTCGTTAAATTATTACTGACACAATAACGTAGTGAACATGAGATAGCTTACTGTCCCTAGGTGCATACTGTATGTTCAATATAACATGAGCATAGGACACATGCTGTAATGAAGGATTTAGCTGGCTCAGGCCATTTCAGCTCTATAGTGTTTGGTCAGGACACAGAGACTATACTTTCGGTCATCTATGCACACAACAGGTAAGGTTTACATGGATAAAGTCCTTCAATGGGACATTTCTACAGTCAGTCTGGACTGGCATTCCTATGGTGATTAATTAGCTTGTGAAAGTGCACATTGCCAGAGCCTTTTCTACACATACATTATTCAATACATGTAAGTACACACATTAAAACAAACAGATGAATCCTTGCACACACACACAAGCAAACACACCACTGGAACCAGGCCTGCCCTGCTCCCCTGAGTCCATTTTAAGAGCTCTCTCGCGAAGATGCCATGAGCCTGCTGATGCTCTGGGAATGTGTAAGACTGACTGAAAGGATCGTTACTACACTGGTAGAGCACATGCCTGTTCAGAACGATCCAATGTCGGAACCCGGCTTTGCTGTTTGCAGTGTTCTTGGGGGGTGTGCCCGTTTGTAGTGCGTGGTCTTTTGGGATATGCGCCCGTTAAGAGGAGGCTGATTGCTGGTCCACCGGAAGTGCTTCTTGAGAGCTGTTGAGAGCATGCATGTTGTTGCTATACACGTAAGTGGCCACAATGTATAGATGGTAAGCTCTATTTTACACAAAGGCAAGCTTAGATCAATAAATCAGATCAATCCAATGATAGTAACTGCCCACGAACAGTCTCGTCAACATTGACTGTCATGTTTATATTTTGCTGACTTTGCAAAAGTCCCCATGATTGAGGGTTGATTGCTCTCAGTGGAAGGAGGAGTTTTGGTCTAGCTGCTATTTGTAAACGTATCGGATTACAGATGTATTCTGTTGGAGGGTGAGCTTTAAGATGGGAGCGGAGATTTGTGGTGTTTCCATTTTAGTCCAACTTGTTTATCGTATAGCTTACGGTAAAGCGGTGAAGCAAAGAATAAGCAAAAGGAAAAAGAGAAAGCGACTGAATACAGCACACAACTGATAACAGGCTTGCATAATTGAATATCGTTCTGTTATCGTGAACATGTGAGGCCCATTATCGTGGCCTACCAATATCGTGTTGAACAATAATCTCATCATATTGCCCAAGCATAACGTAATGCGTACCAACTACGACACTGCATGTCCTTAGGATCCCAGGAACACACCTACAGAGATCCCTTTCTCCACAGTTGCATGAACTGACAACTGTCAGCAAGACACTTAACCCTAAATTCCTCCCGTAGCTCCGCCTACGATGTATGAATGTTATATAGTCCTGATGTTGCAACTTGCATGGTAGCTCCTCTCATCAGTGGGTGAATGATTCCTATGTAAAGCGTCTTTTGAGTATTCAGAAAAGCGCTATATAAAATCAAAGTATTATTATAAAAAATAAAAAAATAAAACTTTAAGGGAGCTTTTAATCGATCCTTGATTATTTCATCCAACTGTACAAATTGAATCTAGTAATGTCAGCTCAATTGTTTCCTAATGTTTAGGCAAATTATTTTCCTTATAATTGCAATGACCAAATATGGAACATCTGGGAGTGTGCTGCAGACTATGTGACTACTAGCAATTCAAATGGCGATAATGATTAGCAAAACAAAAACATTCCCCAGTGCCTCTTGGCCGAATGAAACAGAGAGCAACTAAGCACTAAGCACTGCAAAATGGTCCCATCCTTTAAAATGTAAATTCAATTCATTATCTACAAATACAATAATTGTATTTCACAGCTTTGGGGCTGTGTAGAAGCAGTACAGCAATATAAACAATACAGTGTTATTAGAGGAGGAAAAACATCTTTGGACTTTTGATGTAAATATGCTATTTATATTGTACAATCAACAGGTGTTATATATAAATTTGAGGTTAAGCATTTACATTTGGTATACAGCAGGTATAGTGCTGGTAATTACTGAGATATATTGTATACTTGGCCCCAGAGATTTATTAAAAGAACAAGTTGCCTGGCATCAATTCTTGGCTTATTCTCCATTTTAAGGCTCACACTTTGAACCTGTGCTTGAGATGGAAGTCAAATACCCTGTTTAACATAGACATCTAGCAGTAAAAAATAGATACACTGAGATGTCAACAATTATTTAGACTATCTTGATTTCATATGAATGCCAATTTAATTTATTTTTGCCCAGTACAACAGCCATGTCAATTGGAGCTGAAAACGGCGTGCATGTTGATCTTCCTCAGTCTCAACTAAATCCTTTTTATTGGAGCGTCCTCCCACGAGCCTCAGCAGGTTTAGCAGGTGTTCACCTCTCTCTGGGAGGCTCCCTTCTGAGGCAACATAGAGTATAGCAGAGCAACACTTCTCTTCCCTAAGCAGCTTGCAGTCTGCCAATCATACAGGTGGAGATGATGGAAAGGGAGATGAGTCTCCCTCGGCCCCTAAGTAATATATAACATTATAAAACCTGCACTGCCTTTCTAGCAAGTTCATGGAGTGGCTCAACAACAACTTGTTCATTAGATCACTTTTCATTTGCTTTGTTTTCTCTTTCTTGTGTAGTCATCCATCTGCATTGAATAACTATCCACACCCTTCAGTAAAACAGTTGCTTTTCCTACTGCCACTAAAAGGAAGGAGTTCAGCTGCAGATGCATTGGGCTTTCAGACAGGGTATTGTGTGTACTGTGCATTCACATGCTTTGCACTTTACACTGTAATATACGGTAAATTACCGGCAGCTGTGGTTGCCAGAGCTTTACCGTAAAAAATAAAGTGAGAACGTATAAGACATTACGGTATATGTTTTTGCAACCGTAAAATTCACAGTTGAGAACTGTTTTTTGTTCACGGTAAATTACTATTAAAAAAACGGATATATCATAAACCTGTTTACGGTTATTTGCTTTAGAAATAACAGCAATGTTATAAACGCGTTTACGGTCAAAATAAATAATTAAAAAGCAGTTATACCGTAAACCTAATTACAGTCTTTCTCAGTGAAAAACACAGTACAACTGTATAATATATTACGGTACTTTATTGAAAAGTTCAACTTAACGGTAAATTACCGGCAGCTGTGGTTGCCAGAACTTCACCGTAAAAAATAAAGTGACAATGTATATAAGACAATACGGCATGTTTTTTAAAAACAGCAGTTATACCGTGAACCTAATTACAGTCTTTCTCAGAGATAAACACAGTACAACTGTATGAGTTACGGTATTTTATTACAAAGTTCTAAGCAAATTGCCGGCAACTATGGTTGCCAGAATTCTATTGCAAAAAAATATGGTACAATGTATAACGTATTACAATTGGTTGGCATAGATTTTATAGTCAACATCAGGAAATATTAAATAAAGCCTATTGTAAATCAAGATACAGACGTCGTTGATAAACCTTAAGAAATTAACATTTTCTGTGAAAAACAGGTTGAACTGATCCAATAACTTGTACCGTATACTCACAAAGCATTGTTGAGATCTTGAAGAAACAGCATGTGAAGGATTACTCGTGAATAAACATGAAAAGATTAGCCACTTGCGCCGAGTTGATCAAGAGTAACAAGTCGCTGAGTCCAGACTTGACTGAAGACGGCACCCAACATGGTATAGAGTCTCACACGGACACAAAGTTCAGGAAGCTGAGCTGCTCGGGAAGTTCTGCTTGAGGACTTGTATCTTGACCATCAGGTGTTCACTGTGGATTGGGAAGATCCTCTCTGCAGCCAAAAAAACAGAAACAAAGGCAAAGTTAGATTGATGCAGTGCTTGAGCATGATGCCTACACTGAAACATTCACTGCCTTCTGGTGTTAAACTGATCTTCACAGATCTTCATTCCCCCAAAACTAAAGTGCAGTCTCAATTACGTTTGTGTTTGACATATTACAAATACGTTTATAATCAACGTATGTTTGTGTTATTGTTTTCATGTATACGTTTATAATGTTTTCATGCTTTCCCGCTGAAGGATATTTGAATTTCTAAGCTCTGCGGAGGAAAAGATACTAACAAGGACTCCCTCAGTAGCGGCAAGCGAAGAGGGGCTTTGTGAGGCCGGTTACGGGGCCGGTCTGGAGACCGCTTGTTTAGGAATGCAGACCAAAGTGGGTGGTAAACTCCATCTAGTGCAGTATAACACTGCAGTCAGCTCAACAGACACTCGGATCTCCGTGGTCAAATCAGCAGACACTGTTAGGAAACACGTTCAAACGAGCGGAAAGATCCACGTGACACAACATCCGGTTTTCAAAATACTGACTGATATGGATGTGTTCAGAACATTTCTGAACACATCCAAACATCTTAACTGTACCAATTCAGATATTTTACAAAGTAAAAGTCCTACATCCAAAAAAGTAAAAACATGTTTATCAGTCATTAAATATTCAGAAATTAGAGTTTTGGATGTAGGACTTGTAGGAATATCTGAATTGAAAACCGGATGTTGTGTCATGTGGATCTCTCCGCTCGTTTGAATGCGTTTCCTATGAGCTGCATTCCCAAACAACCCGACTCTGAGAAGACCAGACAATACGTTTCTAGTCAAACGTAAATTGAGGATGCATTTTAGTTTTGGGGGAACGTAATTTTTAGGAGACAGGGTTGGTTTGAGGATGATCCCTCGAGTGAAGTTTGAGTTGTGCTTGCACCTATCATTTGCTACAATGAACTATAACACCGCTTACCTTTAATTAGCCTTGACAAGACTAGTGTCTGAGTCATTGGGTCTAGACTGAAGACAGGTGGGACAGAATATCATGATGTTCAGGAAACTGGAACTTTTGGCAGGTGTGTTGTCATAATTTCGGCTTGAAGACCCAAGTCAATCTGGTGTTCGTTGTAGGCTGACATGATCCTCTCTACAGCCAGAAAAAAGACAAAATAGAAAACATTAACAGTAACAACAATACCAATAATATAACTGTATACAGCACTTACTTAAAAAAAAAAAAAAACGTACAAAATGGTGAAAGAAAAAGAGTAGAATAAAATAAGAAAAAAAAAGTATAGTATATCAAAGTTTTTTTTAATAAAGTCGCATGAAAGTATATATATATATATAATAAAAAAATATATTATGCAATGCCTAGATTTATGCAGTGTTTAGCGGCAACGATACATGCATACACTGTTTGAACATGAAATGGCTACACAGTGCTTTCAAAAATAGATGACCCTAAAGCCTTCTGTTAAATTAACATACACTGAATTTACCACTATTTATCCTTGACAAAACTTGTATCCGATCATAAGGTTAGACTAGTAGAACAGCAAAGAAGGTGATGAAGTTCATGTGAAAGTCCATGCTGGTAGTCATAATCACACCTGAAAGAAAGAGTAAAGGATGAGGGGGAGGACATACATCCTTAGGTAAAAAAATGATATCATCTCAAGCATCACATTTTACTCTTTTCAATGCAGAGGTTGTAAATTAAAATGAAATGGCTAAATTCACACTCACGTGTCACATGTTGTTATCATAGCGGCCAAGGTTTGATTCCAGGTGGGCCCTTTGCCGGAGATCATCCCCTCTCACTCCACTGTGTTTGCTGTCTCTCTCTCTCTCTACTGCTGCTGTCCAATAAAACACAAATGGGGGAAGAAAAAAAATCTCATCTTTAAAAACAAAAAATGCTTGCTTTTGGCATTTAAATGGATTATAATCTCACCGTTTTCCTGGGTGTCATGAAGGCCAGCAAGTTGTTCTCATCCAAGTCCAAAACCAAGTTGGATTGCAATGTCTGTAATTACATTTTACAAGATACAAGTAAATAGTCTTAATTATCTGTACAAACTGGTCTTGCATACATTTAAACATTGACTCTGAGGGAGACTCCCGTTTGTGACGTCCTCATCTGACAATGTGGGCATTAAATGAAGATTTTAACATGAACACGTGTTTGCATCCACTCACTGGACAGCTCACTGGAGATTCTCAGGAGCAGTGTTGTGTCTTAACACCACGTGCACACAACGCGTTCATGTGCGGTCACGTGGACAGCCGTCCCTACAGGCACGTTAACAGACAGCGGAGATGTTAATGTCATGCCTCTGGTATAAATGAGCCTTAAACCTCAATATCTAACACATGTCTGCTTGCAACCCACTTCAAAGCACTTCAATAAAAACGTGTTTATTAGATGAAGTTTGTAGCACGTAACCCCTCGTTGTCTTTACTGTCCTGCCACAGTAATACACCTAGCCTATAGCTAGCTAAACATTACCATAGCTAACCTTTGATAAAGTAAGGTAACGTGCAACACATAAACCTATAACCTACGTTGCATCGATGGTGTTAAAGAAAAGTAAACACTCAACTATTAGATAGCTAAATTAACTCAATATTGATGTCCAAGGCGACACAGAAAGCCTCAAATTCAAATGTAGCTAACCGCTAGCTAACGTAACGTTAGCTCAATCCCTTACCAGAGAGGTTAAACTAACGCTACTATCACCTGAAAACTTAAGGTGTCACTAACGTCGACCGTTCAAGAAAGCTTTTATTCCGTGACTAATAAATTATGTTGGTATTCTTACCTCAAGAGGAGATGCCATGTTCCCAGGAGTCCAGCCATGTATCACCGGAGGAGAAGAGCCGCGCAGAGCGTAGAGCTGGCGCTCAAAGTTCACTCCCACATCGTGTTTTTTTTTTTTTGTATTGCTGTGTTGGTTTAATCACTGACACCTGTGACCTGTCCCTCTCTCCTTTGATCTCTCTCCCTCTGTGTGTGGCTGTCTGTCTCTCTGTCTGACTGTCTTCAGATCTTTGGTCAAGGCCAGAGTCTGGATTGATTTTAGATTTTTTTAAGAGTATGAACAGCATGGAGGACTTTATTCAGAAATGGTGCAATACGTATGCAATATATTGTGTGTCTGGGGACAATCTAATATTTAATGCTCCTTTTTAGCAAGGTATGAAGTAAATGTGCTTTGTCCTGATATGCTGATTGTTAAATAAAGTTTTTTTTTTTAAATAAAAATAAATTAAAAATCTTTCTGACTGTCTGTTTAGTTTAGTTTATTTACTGGATCCCCATTAGCTGATGCCTTAGCGGCTAAGGATACACACAAAAACGTGCAAAACATAACGTGAAACAAACAGTTATGTACAGAATAAAAATAAAAATATGTCAGATACGTAGTGCAGTCGACGACTATGATGTATATTATGCAGTCCATCCATAATTTATACAAAGAAAAATCAGATGACTAAAAAAGCATAGGAAAACGTCAAGTGGTTATGTCCTGAGGTGCGCTTTTAATAGTTTTTTAAATGACAGATTATTACCTGTATACAGTTATGTGAGGAGGTAGTAAATTCCAAGCAGTAATTGCATGAAAAATAACTGTACGTTTGAGGAGGCTTGTTCTTGGGGTTGGAGGTATTAAGTGACCTAAGCTAGCATTCCTTGTGTGATGGTTATGTCTGTTAAATGTATATTGTAACTGATTGAAGAAATATTCAGGTGTCTGATTAAATACTACCTTTCTGAAAAACGTGAGAAGGCTATAGTGAAGTTGAGTTTCCACTGAGAACCATGACAGGCGAGAGTGCATATATGCTGTATTAGTTCTTGTTGAACACTGGAGTGCTAATCTGGCAGCTCGGTTTTGAACCAGTTGTAGTTTATTTATGTCCTTCTTAGCAGCTACTGACCATATGGATGGACAGTATAGCAGGTGACAAAAGACAAGGGAGTGTAACACCTGACAAACAATAGAGAGTGTTAAATAAGCAAAGCACTTTCTGGTCATAGCTATGCTCCTTCCCATTCTAGTGACAATGCCATCAATGTGCTCAGACCACGACAACTGTTTGTCCAACACTACACCAGTAGTTTGGCCTTCTTGACCTGTTCTATTGCTGAACCTGACAGGTGAAGCTGTGTGTCACCATTAAGAATATTCCTTGAGCCAAACACAATACATTCAGTTTTCGAAATGTTCATGGCTAATTTGTTCACTTTCACCCAATCAGACACTCTCTCCAGATCCTGATTCAGAATGGTTGCAAGTCACAGAATGTCAGTGTAACTAAGAAAAGCTATTAAAAGACAACAACTTGATTGATTATGTATATATATATATATATTTTTATTTTTATTAATGGGACTTAAAACTTAAAATGGGGGCAGAATTCTTCATCAGGAGGTCTTCCTCACTCTCCAAGTCCTCGTACTACCATGAATCGATACCAGAGCCACTGATGTGACAAAGCCTGGCCTTACAAGAGTATATATGTCCATTTTACATGTTTATAACACAATTCAACCATAAATATTAACATAAACCATAAATATGACTCGAGAGCACTCGAACGTGACTCGAGAGAGAGCTCCCCAAGTTATGAAAATATCTATTTTTATATCCCTAGCTTAATGCTACACACATGATTGGCACACCTTTCTGGAAAGCGTACGACCTATGGACCAATATAAGAAAGAAAGAAATGATCCTTTATTAATCCCCTTGGGGAAATTCTTCTCTGCATTTGACCCATCCTTGGTTAAGGAGCAGTGGGCTGCCCTGAGAGGCAACCACATTCCAGCTGAAATATGACTTACTTATGGATGAAACTATATTTCACACGGCCTTGCTTGGTATGTATTGGTGCATCTGCTTGAGCAGAGCCCCTCTGTTGTGGAACCAGAGGTGTCCAAGGTCCAGGAAGAAATCTAGGGCATTTTTGCTTTCAGGGACCTAAACCTACGGTACATGAAATGTGCACTAAATTAATTACAAACAATATTTAACTTCACTTAATCAAAGTCAAACTTTGCAGAGATACTGTTAACATATAGTTATATTTTATAGTAGAAAAGAAAGCAATGATATGCATAATTAAAAAGAGAAATTACATCCTTGCGGGTTATTTCTCTCTTGGCCAGTGGCATGGTAGGCCACATAGTTCTATATTACAGTGTTAAGTGTCTCATACAGGTTCACACTGACATCTTTATTGCATAATGATCCTTCCATTTTGGTTCTTGAGACCCAACCACTGAGTAGCCAGTTTAGTTGACTTTAAGAACAACTAACTTTTCAAATATTTCTGGTGTTAACCGCGTCCTGTGCGGATGGAATATTATTCCTGCAAACGAGAACAGTCTCTCAACTGGAGCTGAAGAGGGGAGGGTTGTGTTGAATCAAACAAACAGGAGCTTGATAAGTTTTTTGATTCGTGGAGAAAGTATTTTGAGTATTTTAAATACAAAATTACTCCACTCTAAAGTATTTTGTTACAAATTACGTTAGGTTTTTTATCGGCCATATCAAATACAAATGACAAAATACTCAAAAGTAATTGAAATACGTATTTCAAATACAAGTAATAGAAATACTGCCCATCTCTGTATAGTGTTGTGTCATCAGCATACATTACCATTTTGGAATTCTTAATTGACAAAGGGAGATCATTTGTCTCTCTCTCTCTTGGTTTCTCTGGTCTCTCTCTTGGTCTTGGTCTCTCTTGGTCATGGCCTCCCCGTCTCTCTTGGTCTCTGTCTCTCTTGGTCTTGGTCTCTCTTGGTTTCTGTCTCTCTTGGTCTCTCGTGGCCTTGGTCTCTCTCTTGGTCTCGGTCTCTTTTTTTGGTATTGGTCATGGTCTCTCTCTTGGTCTTGGTTTCTCTCTTGGTCTCAGTCTCTTTCTTGGTATTGGTCTTGGTCTCTCTCTTGGTCATGGTCTCTCTCTTGGTCTTGGTCTCTCTCTTGGTCTTGGTCTCTTGGTCTTGGTCTCTCTCTCTGTATGTTAGTCGGTCAAATCAAGAGAAAATGTGGTTTGAAGGAATCTTAAACGGTGAAACTGTACAGCGACAAAATATATGTTTTACAAATATTATTTGTAAAAATTACAGTGTAGGCTTTTAAATTTATCTTCCAGTATATTTCCGTTATGAGCCCCGTGGTTTGTACATTCAACAGCGACAAAATGTATGTTTTACAAATATTATTTGTAAAAATTACAGTGTTGGCTGTTATATATATTACGGTGCATTTCTGTAATCAGTCCAATAGTTAGTACATTTAACAGTGACAAACTGTATCTTTTACAAATAATAAATGCGAAAATTACAGTGTTAGCTTTTCAATTTATCTTCCAGTATATTTCCGTTATGAACCCAGTGGTTCGTACATTTAACAGTGACAAAATGTATGTTTTACAAATATTATTTGTAAAAATTACAGTGTTGGCTGTTATATATATATTACGGTGTATTTCGGTTGTCCGCACAGTAGTCCGTACATTTAACAGTGACAGAATGTATTTTTTTAAAGTTATGAATGTAAATATTACGGTATTGATTGTTGTTCATATTACGGTGTATTTCCGTTATCGGTACAATGTTTAGTACAATTAACAGTGACAAAATGTATTTTTTACAAGAAATACATGCATAAATTACTGTTTGGGCTGATTTATATATTTACGGTGTTTCCATGTGATAGAAACAGAATATAACCGATTTTGAATTAACGGTCTCTTACTGTTGTGATTTAACAGTTATTCACTGTAAAATCTACGTACTTTTTTTACAGTGTAGGACTAACCAGTGAGCACATATTTCCACAGCCTTACTCTACAGGTGGGCCTCCATGTGATCATTGAAAGGGCATTTTAATTGGGGGCCTCTTGTTATGTTAGCTGTAGCTGCAGATACTATTTATTTTATTCACCCAACAGAGGGCTAGATCTAATTAATGGTAATCTTTGATACAATGGTTTGTGGCGCTGTTGGATGATTATTTTGTAGGTCTCTTGGGAACATATTTACGGGCTGTTGTATTCTGAACACTATGTTGCAAATCCTGGCTGGGACTATGATTCAACTCTTGAGTACAGCATAACTATTCCGAGGAGGTTTGCTCATTGATAGCCTAATTACGTGAAAACAAATCTGACACCAAAATCATATTGTTTTTTCCTACTAAAACTTACCCACATTTTGGCTTTGGGTGTGACTGTGTCAGCTCTCTGTCTTGTTATTGTCTGACAACTGCAGTAATGATGGTTAATAATTGTGGGAGGACATTCTTACTAACTACTGTCTTGGGAGTCTTGGAAAGTGTGTCCCATTTTTCAGAAAGTGCCTACTGCACAGAAAGTAAGACAAATCAGAGCAGTGCTCATAGTTAAAGATGCTTTATGTTATGTCATAATACAGGGACAATAAAACTAGCACCACAATGCAGCTGTAGAGATTCTGTAAGGTCTGTAATCATGGTCATATTAGATGAGAACTATTGTAAATGTTTCCTTTGCTTTACTTTCTTTATGTCCTCCCTGGTAGCCAAAATGACCTGACCAGCTCTGGCTTAAGCTCAGCATGCCAGAAGAAACATGTTGGGCCGAATCCAGTTGCCGACTCGGCTGGTGACTCGGGATAAATGCCACCCTAGAATCGGGCCGGAAAAAACGATACGATTCTGGTGGCCGACTGTTACGTGTGTCTCTCTCTCTCTCTCTCTCTCTCTCTCTCTCTCTCTCTCTCTCTCTCTCTCTCTCTCTCTCTCTCTCTCTCTCTCTCTCTCTCTCTCTCTCTCTCTCTCTCTCTCTCTCTCTCTCTCTCCACCCACAGCACCCAGGTGTTTTCCACCAGCGCAAGTGCCTGCAGCTGGGGGCGATCGGCTGATTGGGCCGGCAGGCACAGAAGAGGGAAGCTGGCCAGGCGAGAGGGAACCCACGGCAGGACGAGGGCCGCGGGCGTGCAGGCTGGCGCTGTAGTTAGGGTCTGTCGCTTCCCCACGTTTGGGGAAGTAGTTATTGTTTTGTATTTTTTGGTTAATAAAACCCCCGTTTCAGTTACGCTGTCGTTGCCTCGTCGTTTACCGTCGCTGTTACGCCCCGGCTCCCCTAGGCGTAAGTCGGGGAACGTAACAATTGGGGGCTCGTCCGAATCATATATATATATGTCACGGTTTAGTCCTCAACTAGTTGTCCTCACCCTGTCTGCCTGTCTGTTTACCATCTGTCCTGTCATTTCAGTTCTTGCTCCACGCCCTCCTCAGTCTGTCAGCCACTCCCTCCTCGTCAGCCCTCGTTCCTTTCACCTGGTCCATGCCCGTCTCACCTGCAGCACATTCCCTCGTTAGTCTTCCCTACTTAGGTCCCCTCACTTGCACTTGTCCCCTGCCAGATTGTCTTGTGTACTTCGTGTTCCCAGTGTTACTTCTGCTCTACCTGTTCTGACCCTGCCTGCCTGGTGAAGTAAATCCATATATTCTGTATCTCCGTCTCCGAGTCGTGCTTTTGGGTCCTGGTCCCCCGAACCGTTACATTACAATCTGGCCCGTTATGGACCCAGCACGACCTCCTACAGCAAGCCGGTTCGAGGGGATCGAGGGCGCCCTCCAACAACACAAGGCGCAGATGACCAGCCTCGCTGCAGAGACTCCGCAGGCCGCGACAGCCTGGGAGGGAGCTATGGCAGCGATGACCGCCCAGATGCTACAACTGACGGCAGCCCTGGCCCGGCGCGTAGCCTCAGCGCCGTCTCCAGCCTCTCCGTCTCCTGCCTCCCCGCATCCGGCCCCGCTGCCTGCTCCAGCACCCGAGCCTCAGGTGGGAATTCCTGAGCGCTATGCTGGAGAACCCGAGGGCTGCAACCCGTTCATCACAAACTGCTCCATCCTGTTTTTCCTGAAGCCCCACACCTTTGCCTCGGAGGAAGCTAAGGTAACCTGTACCATCAACCACCTGACGGACAGGGCGCGACTGTGGGCCAACGCCGAGTGGGAGAGACGCACGCCAGCCTGCTCATCGTTTCAGCGTTTTTCCGCGGAGCTTCGCAGGGTGTTCGGGGTGGTCTCCGAGGTTCCTGATCCGGAGGCCCGAACCTCAGGGACTCTTCGGCGTCGGGTCCCCGCTGCTGCCTCCGCGCCGCAGTTTACGGCGGCTCCGGTTGTCGCCTCTGCCCTGCTGCCGACCTCGGTTCCCTGTATCCCGTCAGCGCCCGGGCGGACTTCCTGCCTTCTGCCAGCGATCCGGCCGACCCCATCCCGACGTCTCCAGTCGGCGGACCGTCCGACACCATCTCCTCATCTCCAGTCGGCGGACCGGCCGACACCGTCTCCTCGTCTCCAGTCGGCGGACCGGCCGACACCGTCTCCTCGTCTCCAGTCGGCGGACCGGCCGACACCGTCTCCTCGTCTCCAGTCGGCGGACCGGCCGACACCGTCTCCTCGTCTCCAGTCGGCGGACCGGCCGACACCGTCTCCTCGTCTCCAGTCGGCGGACCGGCCGACACCGTCTCCTCGTCTCCAGTCGGCGGACCGTCCGACACCGTCTCCTCGTCTCCAGTCGGCGGACCGTCCGACACCGTCTCCTCACCTGCCGACACCGTCTCCTCGTCTCCAGTCGGCCGGCCGGCCGGTCCCGGCTCTCGCCGCGACTGCGCCGCTGCCAGCCCCGGTCCCGGCTCTCGCCGCGACTGCGCCGCTGCCAGCCCCGGTCCCGGCTCTCGCCGCGACTGCGCCGCTGCCAGCCCCGGTCCCGGCTCCCGCCGCGACTGCGCCGCTGCCAGCCCCGGTCCCGGCTCTCGCCGCGACTGCGCCGCTGCCAGCCCCGGTCCCGGCTCTCGCCGCGACTGCGCCGCTGCCAGCCCCGGTCCCGGCTCTCGCCGCGACTGCGCCGCTGCCAGCCCCGGTCCCGGCTCCCGCCGCGACTGCGCCGCTGCCAGCCCCGGTCCCGGCTCTCGCCGCGACTGCGCCGCTGCCAGCCCCGGTCCCGGCTCCCGCCGCGACTGCGCCGCTGCCAGCCCCGGTCCCGGCTCTCGCCGCGACTGCGCCGCTGCCAGCCCCGGTCCCGGCTCTCGCCGCGACTGCGCCGCTGCCAGCCCCGGTCCCGGCTCCCGCCGCGACTGCGCCGCTGCCAGCCCCGGTCCCGGCTCCCGCCGCGACTGCGCCGCTGCCAGCCCCGGTCCCGGCTCTCGCCGCGACTGCGCCGCTGCCAGCCCCGGTCCCGGCTCCCGCCGCGACTGCGCCGCTGCCAGCCCCGGTCCCGGCTCCCGCCGCGACTGCGCCGCTGCCAGCCCCGGTCCCGGCTCTCGCCGCGACTGCGCCGCTGCCAGCCCCGGTCCCGGCTCCCGCCGCGACTGCGCCGCTGCCAGCCCCGGTCCCGGCTCCCGCCGCGACTGCGCCGCTGCCAGCCCCGGTCCCGGCTCTCGCCGCGACTGCGCCGCTGCCAGCCCCGGTCCCGGCTCTCGCCGCGACTGCGCCGCTGCCAGCCCCGGTCCTGCCAGCCCCGGTCCCCGGTCCCGGCTGCCGACACCGTCTCCTCGTCTCTCGCCGCGACTGCGCCGCTGCCAGCCCCGGTCCCGGCTCTCGCCGCGACTGCGCCGCTGCCAGCCCCGGTCCCGGCTCTCGCCGCGACTGCGCCGCTGCCAGCCCCGGTCCCGGCTCCCGCCGCGACTGCGCCGCTGCCAGCCCCGGTCCCGGCTCTCGCCGCGACTGCGCCGCTGCCAGCCCCGGTCCCGGCTCTCGCCGCGACTGCGCCGCTGCCAGCCCCGGTCCCGGCTCTCGCCGCGACTGCGCCGCTGCCAGCCCCGGTCCCGGCTCCCGCCGCGACTGCGCCGCTGCCAGCCCCGGTCCCGGCTCTCGCCGCGACTGCGCCGCTGCCAGCCCCGGTCCCGGCTCCCGCCGCGACTGCGCCGCTGCCAGCCCCGGTCCCGGCTCTCGCCGCGACTGCGCCGCTGCCAGCCCCGGTCCCGGCTCTCGCCGCGACTGCGCCGCTGCCAGCCCCGGTCCCGGCTCCCGCCGCGACTGCGCCGCTGCCAGCCCCGGTCCCGGCTCCCGCCGCGACTGCGCCGCTGCCAGCCCCGGTCCCGGCTCCCGCCGCGACTGTGCCGCTGCCAGCCCCGGTCCCGGCTCCCGCCGCGACTGTGCCGCTGCCAGCCCCGGTCCCGGCTCCCCGGCCAATTCCGGCCCCCCGTGTCCTGCCGGCTCCCCGGCCTGTTCCCGGCACCCCTGAGACTAGTTTCCCCGCTGCCTCCTCGCAGCCGTCCAGTGTCCCCGCTGCCTCCTCGCAGCCGTCCAGTGTCCCCGCTGCCTCCTCGCAGCCGTCCAGTGTCCCCGCTGCCTCCTCGCAGCCCTCCAGTGTCCCCGCTGCCTCCGCCCTGCGGCCGTCCCTGTCCCCTTTAGTGTCCCGATCCCCTCTAGTGTCCCCCTCTGATGGCTGTCCTCTCATGCCCCCGGACTGCCTGTGCCCGGCTGGTGGCCGTCCTCCGGCCAGGCCCCCGGACTGCCTGTGCCCGCCTGGTGGCCGTCCTCCGGCCATGCCCCCGGACTGCCTGTGCCCGCCTGGTGGCCGTCCTCCGGCCATGCCCCCGGACTGCCTGTGCCCGCCTGGTGGCCGTCCTCCGGCCATGCCCCCGGACTGCCTGTGCCCGCCTAGTGGCCGTCCTCCAGCTCGCCCCCCGAGTCTAGTTTTCCCGAGCCCGGCACCCCCGAGTCTAGTTTTCCCGAGCCCGGCACCCCCGAGTCTAGTTTTCCCGAGCCCGGCACCCCCGAGTCTAGTTTTCCCGAGCCCGGCACCCCCGAGTCTAGTTTTCCCGAGCCCGGCACCCCCGAGTCTAGTTTTTCCGAGCCCGGCACCCCCGAGTCTAGTTTTTCCGAGCCCGGCACCCCCGAGTCTAGTTTTTCCGAGCCCGGCGGTCCCGCTGCCGCCTTGCAGCTGTCCCTTGTCCCCGCGGGGTCCCCAGGGTCGACTCGCTCGGGTTCCCCCAGGGTCGACTCGCTCGGGTTCCCCCAGAGTCGACTCGCTCGGGTTCCCCCAGAGTCGACTCGCTCGGGTTCCCCCAGAGTCGACTCGCTCGGGTTCTCCGGTGTCCAGTTCCCCGGAGTCGTCTCCGGGTTCTCCGGAGTCGTCTCCCGAGTCTCGCTCCCCATCAGTCTTCCAGTTCCGAGTCTTGCTCCCCGTCAGAGTCCCGGCCCCCAGAGTCCCGGTCCTCAGGGCCCGGGTCTCGTTCCTCCCAGAGCAAGGTCCTGGGTTCTGTCCTCCGGGCCGCCCCCCGGAGCGCATCTGTCCTCCGGACGGTTTCTGCCGTGCCCCAGGTTCCTCCTGCAGATCCCCTTCGCCGGCGTGGCGATGGTTTTGGGACGTCAGGAGCCGTCCCTTAGAGGGGGGATTCTGTCACGGTTTAGTCCTCAACTAGTTGTCCTCACCCTGTCTGCCTGTCTGTTTACCATCTGTCCTGTCATTTCAGTTCTTGCTCCACGCCCTCCTCAGTCTGTCAGCCACTCCCTCCTCGTCAGCCCTCGTTCCTTTCACCTGGTCCATGCCCGTCTCACCTGCAGCACATTCCCTCGTTAGTCTTCCCTACTTAGGTCCCCTCACTTGCACTTGTCCCCTGCCAGATTGTCTTGTGTACTTCGTGTTCCCAGTGTTACTTCTGCTCTACCTGTTCTGACCCTGCCTGCCTGGTGAAGTAAATCCATATATTCTGTATCTCCGTCTCCGAGTCGTGCTTTTGGGTCCTGGTCCCCCGAACCGTTACATATATATATATATTTTCTCTCCTCTTTCGCTCGGCTGCTGATGTTCCTATGCAAGGTAGGTGAAGTGCAGTTCTGTCCCTGGTAGGTGAGAGCGGGTTCCCTTTGGAATTCGTTGGGGCCCCCCCCCCCCCGGTGGTAGTGTGGTGTCGAAAGTGGTTAGAGCAGTTGTCTCGGGGGCACGTCCGAGGTTGCGGGTGGGCGGCCAGTTCGTGGTTGCTCTCCCGGGCCTGCGGGTTTCAGTGCATAAATACCCACCACGAGTAGCGCCTGAAGACTAGCAGGGAGGTTAGGTAGACTTCTGTTAGGCAGCTAGAGGGACAGAGCTGCAGTGATACCTGTATATGAACGGTGTGGCATTGGGGGCGTAGTTAACAGTGGGCTAATGTTGCAGTAGTTATTTATTTTCTCTCACTCTGTCATAATGGCAGCCTTTGATATGGCAGAGTTTGTGGCTAATCCTTCTCTCACTCAGGTCGAGAAGTGTAAGAAGAGTGAGTTGAGGGAGATGGCAGAGTATTATAGTGTGCCTGTGTCGAGTTCACTGTCGAAGGGAGAACTAAAAGCAGTCGTTGTCAGTGGATTGTGCAGTAAGGGGGTTCTCAGCTTGCCAGTACCGGTGGGGGGGGGGCAGTCAAGCAACAGCCTGAGAGTTCCACTCCGGCTGTGCGGAGTGATGGGTCGGAAACAAAGCAGCGCACGATGCCCAAGTTTGTACCCTTTTCTTTAGAGTCCTCTCCGGGTTCCAGGGGTGACGCTCGACTAAAGGTGCGCCTTGCTCGACTTCAGTTAGAGAAGGAAGAACGGGAGCGGGATTTTCAGCTTCGGAGGGAGTTAGAATTGCGGAAGGTGGAGGCGGAGGCCGCATATAGGATGCGCGAGTTAGAACTGCGTGGGGGTCCTGACCGTAACTCTGCAGGTGAGATTGCTGCATTTGACGTTAGCAAGCATATTTCGTTGGTACCGGTGTTTCGTGAGTCGGAGGTGGAAGCGTATTTTGGTGCTTTTGAGCGCATTGCTGTTGCTTTGCATTGGCCGAAAAATGTATGGGCCATCCTACTTCAATGTAGGTTGGTAGGTAAAGCTCAGGAAGCATGCTCTTCACTGTCTGTGGAAGATAGCCTGGTGTATGAGAAGGTTAAAGGTGCCGTTCTGCGAGTGTATGAGTTGGTGCCAGAGGCTTACAGACAGCGTTTCAGAAGTCTTTAGGAAGTCGTACAACCAGACCTACGCTGATTTTGCTCGGGATAAAAGAACTCTTTTTGATCGCTGGTGTAAGGCATGCGAGGCTGAAGATTTAGCGGCAGTATGTGAGCTAATGCTGATGGAAGAGTTCAAGAACTGCGTGCCTGAAAGAACAGTAGTTTATTTGAATGAGCAGAAGGTGACCACCCTTCAGCAGGCCGCTACTCTGGCGGATGAGTTTGCGCTCATGCATTGAAATGTCTTCCAGAAGCAAGGGGCTCCACAGGTTGACGCGTACCAGAGACCTGGTGGTGCCTATGTGTCGCGTGCGGATGTTCCCCGGGCTGGTGTTAGGGCTGAGAAGCCGTGTTTTTTTTTGTCATGAGTCGGGGCACTTGATTGCCGACTGTGCAGCACGGAGAAGGGAGCAGCAGGGTGCAGCTTTCAGGCAGCAGCCAAAGGGGGTCGTGTTAGTGAAAACAGTGACTCCTGTTGGCCAGTTCGCAGGTTTAAAGGGGCCTGATGACTGTTTTAAGCCATTCATCCAGGAAGGATTTGTGTCCCTCACAGGGGAGGTGAAGGATCAGCGTCCAGTGACGGTGCTACGGGACACTGGGGGGTCGCAGTCCTTCATTCTTTCCGGGGCGCTGCCCTTTTGTGCCGGGTCTGCATGTAATGTGAGTGCAGTGGTGAGGGGGATTGGGATGGGTTTCGTTCCTGCACCTCTCCACCGTGTTTACGTGCAGACCAAGCTCGTTACTGGTTTCTTCCCAGTAGCGGTCCGCTCAGAGTTTCCTGTCGATGGTGTGGATTTCATCATGGGAAATGATATAGCGGGAGGTAGCGTTTACCCTACACCTGAAGTGGTGGATGTGCCTATATCTGACTGTGGGGGTGATGATCTTGTTCAGTGCTACCCGGAGGTGTTCAAGGTTAGCGTGCTGACCCGAGCCCAAAGCCGGAAGAAGGCTCAGGAGGTTGACTTGGCTGATTCACTGTTTGCTTCTGTGTTGTCTGAAGACAGGTTTCCCCTTGGTGGTGGGTCGGGGAACGGCACCTCCAGGGACCCGAAGGGGATACCAGAGTTCGGTGTGGATCTGGCAGCATCACTGCCATTGACCCGCCGGGCGCTCATCGTTGCACAGCAAGGTGATCCCTCCTTAGCAAAGTGTTTGGCCGCGGTTGGTGGAAGCACTGGTGAGTGCGCTAAGAGACAGTCTTTTCTGATCGACGACGGGCTATTGGTGCGTGTTTGGACGGCACAGCCAGGTGGGGCAGCAGGGGAAAAAAATGAGGACTGGGACACCGTCTACCAGATAGTTATTCCTGCTGGGTATCGGCAGCTGGTGCTAGTATTAGCGCATGAACATCACTGGTCTGGTCACCTAGGGGTCACCAAGACATGCGATCGGATCCTGAAGCATTTCTTCTGGCCTGGAATGAAGACGGATGTGATAAACTTTTGTAACACGTGCAGTACATGCCAGGTGGTGGGAAAACCAAACCAACTGGTGCCTCCAGCCCCCTTGCACCCTGTCCCTGCTGTTGGGGAACCTTTCGAGCATGTCATCATCGATTGTGTTGGTCCGTTGCCTTGAACTAAGACGGGTAACCAGTTTTTGCTTACCGTGATGTGCGTGTGTACTCGTCTTCCTGAGGCCATTCCTTTGCGAAGGATCACTGCACCGGCCATCACTAAGGCACTGATTTAAGTTCTTTACCACTTTCGGATTGCCCAGGGTTGTTCAGACTGATCAGGGGACAAATTTTCTTTCTAAGGCCTTTAGGCAGACGTTGCAGTCCTTGGGGGTTTCCCACTCGGTGTCTAGCGCTTACCATCCAGAGTCACAAGGGGCACTTGAACGGTGGCGTCAGACCCTGAAGGCCACTCCAATCATTCGTCCATAATCAAAAATAACCGGGCCCAGCATCGACCCGAACTCGGCACGCCAATCGGACTGAACATACCGGCCCGATTCCGGCTGCAGACACTGACATCATTGGGCCACTAAACTGGCAATGCCCTCATTCAATCACAATCACACAAACAAAATGCCATAACTGCACCAGCAAGCATCATGCCCAGGTGCATATAGTGGGCACACTATTACAAGTGGGTATAACGCCCAGTGTTCCTGACCTGTGAAGGTCCTTAACAAATAACTCAATTAGTATGGTCTTACAATATTGACTTGCTAAAACTGGACCCATGACTATACTCATGCATGCAGAATAATTGCACATGGTGAAAGCGGCAGTAACAAACCAAGAGTCATATGTTTCTATAATATAAAACACATTTTTACAGCCAGGTTAGAAGAAAAGATGTTCATGATGTTAATAAAGAATACACATATGGGAATATGTATTGAATACTGAATAAAATTCAGTTTCTTTATATTAAATAGAAAAATGACATCATTACAATATAACAATAAACACACGTACACAAAAAAAAATCAAATCCCCCTGTGGATGTCTGCCTTAGAAAACATTTATCTTTTGCTCCTTCTGGTCCTTCCACCAACCAACCGTCTGACATTGCGGAGCCATTCTTTATTGAAGCGTGGCCCGGCCTCTTTTCGTCACAACATCTAAGTGTAAAATAAATCAACAATAGAAATTAGATTTGTTATGTGAGAAGTCCAGGGGGAGAATCCCCTGTCAAACCTTTCTGATAAACAAGCTCTTTTTTTTAATGCTTTTTAATGCAAACTGTTTACTTATCTAAATTCAAAGCACATGTTGTGATCAATGAAACATGTTAATTTGTTCCAAAAAACTGTTTACTTTCCAGATTCTTTTTGAATTGTGATGTTAAAAATATTGGTCGTAGTCAGTGTTCCCTCTAAGCTGCGCGCGGCCGCGGCCGCGCAGGCCAGTCGAAGTGGCCGCGCAATAGATTTTTCAGACCGCGCAAACGATTTTTTTTCAGTGGTTAAAAAACTTTTTTGCGCCAGTGTTTCTGAGATAGGAGTGAGCCATCTCTACAATAGAAGATCTTTGACGCGTCGAGTCTTCTTGGCCAATCAGCGTCCCGTTTCTCGACATGCGCGCTCTGTACATCCGCTGTACATCCGCTAGCGCTCTGCCTCCGTTAGCACCACCCACCCCGCTGTCCTCCTCCGGGCGCCAGGAGTGGGCTACCATGGCGAAAAGAAAGGCAGAGCAGGTGCCCCAGAAAAAGGTCTGCCTAACGTTCAAACACGAGTGGCTAAATGAAATAGTCCAAACTGACACTGGTAGAATAAAACTTTCAGACATATTTAAATAAGAAGAAAGGAGTGGCGTGATCTGCAAATCCTGCTCGGAGGCAAAGGCGAAAGGAGAGTTCGCTCGTGGGAAAACTTGGTCCGAGTGGAAGCTTGATTACCTATAGCGTCATCTGACACAGAAAGTCCATGTAGACGCATTGAAAACATTAAGACTTAGACATGGGAACTCCATCAATCAAATTCTCATCGAAACTAATGAAGCCCGAGAGACACGAATTCAGAGAGCACGATCCGACCCTGAACAAATTAAAATATTGATCGACAACGTGATGCTAGCAATTAACACCAACATGTCCATGTTATCAGTTCAGGATATACACGATCATATGGCAAAATACGTCGACCTACCTCAGAGTTGGAGAAGCAAAAATTATGCTTTTGAATTTGTGGAATGTATCAACTCAGTTGTGCAGACTGAGATGATAAGCAGCATAAGAAGTGCTCGTGTCCACACACTAATTGTGGATGAAAGTACCGATATCTCAGTGCATAAGATGCTTGTGCTTTACATAAAGTTTCGGGAGCAAACTGATTTCAGTTACAAGACAGTTTTTGCTGGAATCATTCAGCTTTCAGGATGCACTGCAGAAAACATCCTTGATGCCATTACCAAGTTCTACGCAGATCATGCGCTAGACATGAACAAAATGGTAATGTTTACTTCAGATGGTGCTTCTGTCATGTTAGGCAGACATAAAGGAGTGGCTGCTTTACTGAAGCGTCAGGTACCGCACCTGACTGAGCAACACTGCGTGGCCCATAGGGAGGACTTGGGAATTGATGACGCATGGAAAGATGTCCCTATAATGAAAGAGGTAGAAACGCTACTCCGGACAGTATACTCCATGTTTTGCAGATCATCTGTGAAGAAAGCCAAATTCACAGAGATAGCAGAGGTTTTGGAAGTGGATTCACTGTCTTAGGGCTTTGAATGAAGTGCGTTGGCTGTCACGCTACCACGCCGTGCACGCTTTTTTGCGAAATTTCAGCGCATTGACCGAATACTGCTCCAAAGAAGCTGACTCTGACCCCATTGCGAAATACTGTCATAAAAAACTGACCGACACCAAGTACAAATTTGCAATCACTGTGCTAGCAGAAGTGCTTGAGGAACTCGCTCAGCTGTGCACCTGCTTACAGCGCAGTAACCTTACGGTCATGGATGGGCACTGCATTGCCAGAGCGAAAATACAGAAACTACGTGCGCAATATTTAGGAGAGCGTGTTCACTGGGGCAAACAAGCGCTCACAGTTTTGGAAAGTGAGAGTGCAGTAAACACAAGAGACATTATTCTGTTCGTCCATAAAGTTTGTGAGCACTTGGATGCCCGCTTCCCTGAAAATGAGCTCAAAGAGTGGGCTGCCTTTGAGCCGGACACGTTGGATCGTGCAGTTGAATTTGGTCACGTCATTCAGCCCATGATCAATCTGGCGAAGAAGTTCGAAGCGCTTCTGGAGGAAGCAGACGATGCGGTCCCGGAGCGCATTTGTCAACAATACAACGAATTCAAGTTCATGATTAATGAAAAAAGAAAAATCGGACTGCTCAAGTCATTTTCTGAGATTGTAACCTGGTCGCTGAGAAGTGAGCTTTTTCCAGATCTGGTACAACTTCTTGACATCTGTGGCACATTCCAAGCATCTAGCGCCGACTGTGAACGCGGTTTCAGTCTAATGAATGCCATTAAGACAAAATCGCGCAACCGCCTTGAAGTTTTCCATTTGGACCAACTGATGAGAATTAAATCAAGGCAAAAAGAGGGTCCTATAGACCTTGACAAAGTCTACAATCACTGGAAAGAGGACAAAGACAGGCGAGAGAAGATTTGAGGTAGACATTTCCAATATTTTCAATTAGACCTATTAGGCCTAATATAGATCAAAGTGATCTTGATTACTGCAACAACATTTTTGACATATGTTTAGTCATTGAATCATGTAGGTTAATTCTGTTTTAATACATATTTGCAGTTTCATGTAATAATGATTGTGTTTCTCTTTTGGTTAACCTGTTTTTCAGATGCTTTTCTTCAGAGACATGTGTCTTCCATAGGCCTGCAGACAAGATGAGCCACATAGCCAGATAGTCCTACGCCCTCAATGACATTCATGTAACTGACCCTGAAGAGGTTATTTTGATAGGGTGATTATTTTCTGCAAGCCTTTATTTT
This sequence comes from Myoxocephalus aenaeus, assembly GCA_038501785.1. NCBI lineage: Eukaryota > Metazoa > Chordata > Actinopteri > Perciformes > Cottidae > Myoxocephalus > Myoxocephalus aenaeus. The sequence continues at coordinate 369,967 of JBAMJR010000137.1, forward strand.
GAAAGTGTCTTTGTATGTTGCGGGTCCCTTTTTATTTTGAAGCACTTCCAGCGAGACCAGAAGTACATGTCAATTTAGTAACTTGACTCCGTTTTAGGATCAGGTCAAAATGACGGTGTATAATGAAGGTAACGTGTCTGACGTAAAAAAGACAATGTAGGAACGGCCAAGCACCTAGCTGGAACGGGAACAAGGTACTTTTTGTTTTATTGGGTTTTTATTATATGTTTTGTGACTTTGTTTTAGTTAACCTGTCAATATGTAATTGAATGTATGTAATAAGATGCTAATGTTAGCTAACTTTTTCACACTCATAAGAGCTCATTTATGTTTTATGTGTTCCATAGCTCTTACGTTGATTTTGGGACATATGGATTGAGAATAAAGGAGGAAGGAATAAACTTATGTTCATCAATCAAGCTGACTCTGAAATCATCAGTACACTTTTACCATCGTCCGGCTGGGGTCTGCTACAATTCATATGACATGCTTTGTAGCCTAGTTTGTTGCAAACCACTCCAGTTATTAAATTGTTTATATAGGCTACCTTTAGGAAAAATGACACCATGTCAATGTAATAGGCCTATAATTATTGTTAAGCACTGCATTAGCATTTTTCTTTCAATGAAGTTCCACTTAAATGTTGTACCTGCTGAGAAATGACTAAACATATATATATATTTATCATTATCAGTCATAACCAGTGAACCAGTCATAACCTCCCCTTTATTGAAGTTCAACAAATATCCTTTAAGTTCAACTAAACTGACTGGGAACATTTTAATGATGGTGTTTTACCAAAGTCCAGCCATTATAAAGGATATTGAATAAATACCAACCTTGTATACATATTGATGCATTTGCTGTCATCTCTTTGAATCCCCTATGGCTAACGCAGGCTTGTGGTCATTTTCGGCAGGTCGCAAATTGCTCACAGTGCTGAAATGTGCGCTCAGGAAAAAAAAAAAATTGCTCAGTGCTGAAAGAAATTAGAGGGAACATTGGTCGTAGTAGTAGCATTTAGTAAAAACAGAACACTTAACTGTAATAATTAGAGTTGGAACAAAGTTAAGTACAGTATTTAAGTAGGCTACAATTTTGCAGTACTTGTACTTTACTTGAGTAATTCTATTGTATGGCACTTTATACTTCTACTCCTTCTTCTACTTCTACTATTTTAGCACTTTTGCTCCTACATTTATTTGAATAAATGTAATTACTTTGCAGATTTAATTATTATTACAAAATATAATCAACTAATATATTGATGTATTATAGATACATTTTATTTTTTAGCATCATTCACATATTATTCTGCATATAGGCTTGCAGAGATGTTTGTGTTAACTCTGAGTTTGTCAAATTGATGCTTTCGTGGCTGAAATTAACTTCCTATTTTTTAATTAGCAAACCACACCCTCTATCCCCACTTATCTTTAAATCAGATGATTAGATTTTTTTTTTTCATGGCCAGTTTATTGCACACTTGGGAATACGGTTGGATCAGTGTACACATAATGGCACAGAGCTTTGGAAGTTGTGGAATATGATTCAGTGGTGTGGTAGGTACTGCTTTGACAACCAATGGCCATTGGTGCACTATTGGCAGGTGTTGTTCTTTTATTAAACTAACTAAATGGCCGTATGTTATTGATCGTATCTACAAGACAGCTTGTAATTTCTCTACTTTTCTCTCGGTATCGCGCACGGCAGAGTTCCGCCACGATGCGATGCACACAGGCGAGCACACAGTGGACAGAGAGAGAGACAGAGAGTGGCGAAAAATATGTTGCGTGCTTTTCACAATGGGATTTGCTGCTTTAAGCTATCAGCTATCACTTTTAAAGTCTAACAGTTAATGTATTTGCAGGTCAAGACAAACATCAGCAACAGGCTGCAGGCTGCGGAGCTCCATAAATGGAAGTTTCTGACTTTGCATATCGAGAGGCTCTGGAAATATTCTTCCAAAAGCTCGAAAAATGCACTGCAGTGACAAAGCCTGCACACTTTGTGGTTGTCATTAACATAAATGAACACCATGTTTCCTTTAAGTCAGTATTTATCAAACTGGGGCGGTATTTATTACAGATGAAGTCCCTACTAGTACTGTGAGGTATTACTTTGCAGTACTGTCAGGTACCCCTATGTAGTATGTCAGTCTGTCTGTCCATCCATGTCTTTTTAGTTTTAATTTCAAGTTATTAGAGCATTGCTCTCATCATACGTGGGTTGAAACCCTTATGGCTTCATGGTGAATATGTCTCGGCAGGGGTGTCGTTAGGCCATTTTGGGGGGGCTGAAGTTCCCCTAAAATGTTCTTCAGCGCTGGCTTTCTCACTCTGCCAAGTAACGTCTATCTTCAATGACAGCAGGATTATAGCCGAGGAGTTTAGCTCAAAGTAAATGATGCAGTACAGGTAGTTAAGAAGGTGGCTATCTGTAGTTGTTAATGATGGTTACCTGCTTACGTTTAGGTTTTATTGATGCAAATGAAAGGGGATATTGTAGTGGGCTATGTTAACAATAAGCTAGCTATTTTTGTGTTTTTTTTTGGTTTCTGCCTCTAATGCTATCCTGGATCTAGTCCGATAGTGTTTTTCTCTGCACATTGCAATCCTATTTTGACTTGATTAAAGTGAATGCATTGGGTGCCTTCCATTTCAGCCCATCATACAATATATATTATTCAATAATCAAGATGTACTTGAAATGTTTTTATTTTTTATTTTTGTTCATGTTTTTTTTTACATTGAATGGTATATTTGACACTGAACTAGTTCATCTTTATCTCAGTGATATTGTCCGAATGAGCATAAATTATCACTGGTATGTAAAAACTAAATGGACAACAAAATAGATGTAAATGTGGATCAAAATCTTATTCCCTTCTGCTCAAAATAAAACAACTCAAAAGTTGACACTGTCAGGTCCATTCTCCATCCATTGTGTGCGGTCCCTTTAAGAATCAGGATTTGGGAGTGACGCGGATATGAAAGCTAGTTTATCCGTCTTTCCTTTACAAGCAGGAAAATTATTTATCTCTTTATTTGAGAAAAGTTCATATTTGTTTCACTATGACCCTGAAATTATGTCTCTTGTGTTATCATATACTGAATGCAAGCAAAACTACAGAACAAAATCACACTCTTTCTGATTGATACAATGAACTGTCTGAAACAATGGATATGTGCGGCCCCAAATGGGCCCAAAAAAAATTGCTGCGTGCATACATGCCACTTCCCTTGGGGCTAATAGTCCAGGCAAAATAGCGTTTTACGACAGACAAATTGTAAAAGAATTTTTTTTTTCTATGAGGTGTCCAGAACAACATACTAAAAGTCCTAAGAAATCCTAGTTGAGGAAATATGTTTAATTCTCATCAATCCGACATGTTTGCCAATAGGCGAGACAACAATACACCCCAATGGGGCTATTTTTTTCCTTTACTCCTATCAAAATGAAACTTTACACAATGAAAGTATCCATGAAAACTAACATTTTTTGTATTACGAGTTTCTTTGAAAATTTATTTTATTATGCAAATGAGCTATACACTAATCGTACATGCCCAGAATATACCCAAATAGGCTTAATTTTTTCCTTTACTCCTACAACAATAAAACTTAACACAATGAAAGTCTTCATGAAAGGTAACTTTTTTTGTATTACAAGTTTCTTTTGAAATGTATTTGAATAAGCACATAAGCTCCACATTTATTGAATATGATGGCAATGCTGCTTTTAGACTGGCCTCTAACCTGAAAACTGTCTGGCTTGGTAGTACCTGCCAGGGGTATAATCCCCGCCGGTATAGTTTTCAGGGTCCCGGAGGCACACAAGCCTCCCCACCACGACAAGGTAGCAACAGCAGGGGAGGTTTTTTTTTTTATTTTATGTTTTTTTTTTTAACCAGCCTGGATCCTCGACCCCTAGTCAGTGGCTCTTGGTTCTGGCACCACATATATAAGTTCCTAGGTTGTTCCTTGCTTAGCTCTTCCCCTCTGGGTCATATTCATCTGATAAATCAGGCAGCTGTGAGTTTGTGCAGCTTGTACCACGACATTCTCCGCAAATGGCAGTGCAAGGGAGTCCATGTTTTTTGCATGTGCATCTCTTTGTGCTGCAGTCTTTCTTGCAACTACAGCGGACTACATCTAGTAGTTCTGATGGTGCCGCAGGCTGATCGGTCATTATTGGCATAAATCTCCCATCCAAAACATGCCACCCCCAGTCTTTTGGGTCCATATGTTCACTTCCCCCTTTCCACTCCATCAGTTGGTAGAAGACCCGAAGACTATGGAACTTTGCAGCTTTTGTCGTTGGAGGAAGAGTTTGAGGTTCCACTTGAGATAAGTTCTGAGATACTTTAACACAGAATCGCCTGTATCTCAGCATATCCAGTGATTCATCTTTTTCGCCCCCATACAGTGATACTAGAGCTTTTTCACCTGCTGCAAAGATAATCCCTTTTCCCACATTTTCCTGTGACTGGCTGAACACTGTAGCTTGTTCGAGAAAGTTTGTGTCATTTTTAACTTTTTTCAGTGCCATTCCCTTTCCTATGCCAAATACACGAGATGTAGAATCACAGCCTGAAATGGCATGGATAAAGAGGAGATTTTCACACACCTTGGGACCAAGTAATTCCTTTGTCTGCTTTATGCACCATGTCCGTCTTGTTTTTGTTGCTTTCTTTGGTTCTGGTGCCAGAAACAGCTCATGTGCTTTCAGATCAGCTTGATGCAACAAGAGTACTAACAAGTCTGTGTCATCACCTACTAAGACTGTGTCTTTTGTCCTGGCAGAGGCAATGGCAGTTTGGACAATGAGCACATCTGCATCGTGCTTTGCATGGTCTGTGATACACCCAGCCCTCTCAAGTTTATCACTGAGGTAAACCAAGAACCGTTGTTTGTTTTCCTTATTGTTGAGGAACTGGTCCTTTTTGGATTGGATGATCATGTCACCAGAAAAGTGTACAGTCACACCGGGAGCAACACCTGTTCGACGCAGTTGAGTGGTGTCTTTTATGGTTGGCTCTTCGTTGTAGCCATCAAAGACTATGACTGTAGCCGTACCATATTTACGTGTGACATATCTGACATACATGTCACACACACTGTCATAAGTGGACCCTTGTGGCCATGGTAAACGATGTAGTAATGCGCCCCCATCAAGGACATGCTGGACATCACTGCTGGGTTGTCTTTGCTGCTGCTCAATAGATTTCCAGAGGACATCGGCAAGAATTGCCTTTTTTGCCTGTAGGGGGAGGTAGGATGATTCAAACAAAGCAGGCGGGTGACTGCAGAGTTCATACTGGAACAGTGATGGCAAATCTTCACAACGGTCTCCCACTGCTACAAGCCGCTGGAATAACAGCTGTGGATCCACTACCACTGTCTCTCCTTTGATCTTGACAGTTGATCTAGATGCAAGTGTCACTGCTTGGTCAGCTTTCCTGAAGGTGAATTCCTCCACTGTTTTCCCTACCATAGACTCCAAAATTTTGCACCCAATTTCCCTTGATTTCTCAACATTGACTCCCTGCTGGGCTGTCATACCATTAGCAATGTTGTGCAGGGAAGGGTTCTCAGTGAATGGGTCTTTCTCTTTGAGATAGGTGACCAGGGCAAGAGTGTCACTGACATCTCTAGTCTGCCTGGCCTTGGACAGGTCTTTATGTTGGTCGTTGGTCTCATATGAGACACCTGTGAAGGACTGCATTGCGTTGTTGATGTTTGCGCATGCTGGCATTGAGAGGACCCACACCAAGCGTTGAGTCTCTGTAAATCCTTTTCCTCTTGTTAAGCCTCCATGTGTTTTTACACTTCTCATGAGCACCTGCTCAATAATGAGATCAGTGGACAGTCCAGCCCAATACCTGTTGCTCCGCCTCACAACATGACATCCTTCTTCAAATTTCTTGTGGACATCTGGGTGTGTTTCAGGTAGGGCTGTCATCATTTGCAGGTATACATAGGCTGACTTTGCATATAATCTATGTCCAGAAGTGGCAAAGTAGGGTAGCATATCTTGAACACACTGAAGGTGCAATCTCCAGTTGCCTGTCCTCTCAGCTTTGATGAAGTTTCTCAGAATATCAATCATTTCCATGTACTGGAGCCAAAGCTGTGCTGTCCTCATATGCATTGTTCCCTTCTTGTTGTTGAGTGCACTCTGGATTCTCAGCAAAACATCAGCAGAACAAAGTTCTTCCATCGGCATATTAGAGGACATGACTTGGTCATATAGCTCACTTGCAATACTCAAGTCTGTTGCTACTGTTTCTTGGTTATCGGGAACTTCCTCATCTGGCTCAGTATCAGCGGCAGGCTTCATCTCAACTGGAGGTTGTTCTGCTGATTCTTTGGTTGGTAGTGGTACATTGTAAGCATCAGCCAACAACACGGTGTTAAGTGCGGCATCCACTAGCATATGACCACGAACTGCCCTGGACACAGCCTTGCCAGACATCATGTGGCACACTGTATTTCCAGCATACACAACCTCTAGTAGCTCCTCAAGTCCAGACCCTGCCATTAAATGTCCAATGCTACCCAAGAAGCTCATTTGCATGTGAAATCCCCCAAGCCTGAGGACTATTCGCTTGAGCTCATTTTTGCTTGGCTGAGACTGGATAATGGTCAAGGCTTTCCAGAAAAGGGGTTGGTCAAACGTTAGAACAGGGGTCACATCATACTGCAGAGCATGAGTTGCCACAAACCTCAATGTTGAGTATACAGGACTGTCTCAGAAAATTAGAATATTGTGATAAAGTTCTTTATTTTCTGTAATGCAATAAAAAAAAAAAAAAAGTCATGCATTCTGGATTCATTACTAATAAACTGAAATATTGCAAGCCTTTTATTCTATTAATATTGCTGATTATGGCTTACAGCTTAAGAAAACTCAAATATCCTATCTCAAAATATTAGAATATTTCCTCAGACCAAGTAAAAAAAAAGATTGATAACAGCAAAACAAAATCAAACATTAGAAAATGTCCATTAATGCACTCAGTACTTGGTTGGGAATCCTTTTGCACGGATTACAGCATCAATGCGGCGTGGCATGGAGGCAATCAGCCTGTGGCATTGCTGAGGTGTTATGGATGCCCAGGATGCTTCAATAGCGGCCTTTAGCTCATTTGCATTGTTGGGTCTGGTGTCTTTCAGCTTCCTCTTCACTATACCCCACAAATTCTCTATGGGGTTCAGGTCAGGGGAATTGGCAGGCCAATCGAGGACAGTAATGCCATGGGCAGTACACCAGTTACTGGTGGTTCTGGCACTGTGGGCAGGTGCCAGATCATGCTGGAAAATGAAATCCTCATCTCCATAGAGCTTTTCAGCAGACGGAAGCATGTAGTGCTCTAAAATCTCTTGGTACACAGCTGCATTTACTGCCGTATTCCCATGGTCAAGCCACTTCTGAACTCAAGACAACGGAAGAAGCGTCTGACTTGGGCTATGGAAAAGAAGCACCGGACAGTTGCAGAGTGGTCCAAAGTCCTCTTTTCAGACGAAAGCAAGTGTTGTATTTCATTTGGAAGTCAAGGCGCCAGAGTCTGGAGAAAGGCTGGAGAGGAGCAAAATCCAAGTTGCTTGAAATCCAGTGTGAAGTTCCCACAGTCAGTGATGGTTTGGGGAGCCATGTCAGCTGCTGGTGTTGGTCCACTGTGTTTCATCAAGTCCAGAGTAAATGCAGCTGTGTACCAAGAGATTTTAGAGCACTACATGCTTCCGTCTGCTGAAAAGCTCTATGGAGATGAGGATTTCATTTTCCAGCATGATCTGGCACCTGCCCACAGTGCCAGAACCACCAGTAACTGGTGTACTGCCCATGGCATTACTGTCCTCGATTGGCCTGCCAATTCCCCTGACCTGAACCCCATAGAGAATTTGTGGGGTATTGTGAAGAGGAAGCTGAAAGACACCAGACCCAACAATGCAAATGAGCTAAAGGCCGCTATTGAAGCATCCTGGGCATCCATAACACCTCAGCAATGCCACAGGCTGATTGCCTCCATGCCACGCCGCATTGATGCTGTAATCTGTGCAAAAGGATTCCCAACCAAGTACTGAGTGCATTAATGGACATTTTCTAATGTTTGATTTTGTTTTGCTATTATCAATCTTTTTTTTTACTTGGTCTGAGGAAATATTCTAATATTTAGAGATAGGATATTTGAGTTTTCTTAAGCTGTAAGCCATAATCAGCAATATTAATAGAATAAAAGGCTTGCAATATTTCAGTTGATTTGTAATTAATCCAGAATGCATGACATTTTTTTTTTTTTTATTGCATTACAGAAAATAAAGAACTTTATCACAATATTCTAATTTTCTGAGACAGTCCTGTATGCAGGATTCATCATTGGGATCAAGATCAATCATTGGAAGGAATGTTACTGAAGCTCTCCCAGGGTGTTCACCTTGATGCAGGATCTGCATCATACCAGACCATGATGGCCTTTGAGAGTGAAGGAGTAGGGATGTCTTCCACAAAACATCCAGCTGTGATGTTTTGTTATCTGCTGGCAACAGAGCCAGTGGCTGATACACAATAGGTTCACGTATAGGAGGAATCATAAAGTACTGAATGTGTATGCGACCAACCGCAGCAATATCTGCAGCAGTCACTTGGATCTTCGGAACGGGTTTGTTGTGTTGCATTCCTGGTGTAATACAAGCTATTATACCCATTCCATGGAACGTCCCAGTACCATCGATGGTTGCCACATTGTGGTCAACGTTGTCTGCAACATATTGTATATGATGCTCTTCTGTGAATCCAGGGATCTCAGTCCCCTGTGCCACTGCTGCACTCTGTTCATATTTCATCACATCTGCATAGGAACAGGCAAAACCATGCTCATGGAGTGTGTTTACCAAAAAGCGTGACGCAAAATGGTGATGCATCTGGACCCCTAGGCCAAGCTGAAGAGGTGCAATCATTGTCCTTGGTCGTATTGCTTGCATGATGGACTGTCCGATTGATGCAACCTTTGTATCAATGTTTTTACCAGCAAACATATTCCTCAGTAGAACTTGTAGTGACTCTGGAACATAGGTTGCAGCAGCTGCAATGTCACTTGAGTCTGGGTAAGAATCGTTTAGGACTTCCATGCATTTGACATCACTTCCAATTAACTTTGCAGCGGTTTTAATTATATTCAGCTTCTCATCTTCTCGATTCATAGATTTTTGTTGCTTGTGAAATTCACGTAGAATTGAGTGGGCTGTGTCTTGCAAAGAGACCACACATTGATTTTCCAGGCCAGTCATTATTACTCTATCTCCAAAGTGTTCCTTTATTTTAATTTTCATCCACTTTGCACTATATGGTTCACAACCGGTGTCTTGCAAATACTCCGTCATCTTTAACATAAGGTCTTGAATAGTAATTTGTTCTTCATCGTATTCTTCTAAAACCTTTATCACCTTTAGGAATGCTGTTGTTCTCTCATAATCTTCAGGTTTTCCGGATTTGAATCTTTTGGGTTTGTTGCCAGGGTTTGCAGAGAATTTACTTGGAATATTCTTCATATTTCGAAAGTTAGTGTTGCAAATGTTGTGGTACATAGCATCGGCTGCATGAAGGTCATGGACAGATGATATTCTCCCCAAAATTGTATCAGACCATTCATCGTTCCTTAAGTGGCAAACCTGCACAATCATTTCCTGGAAGTCTCCTGTTCTTACTGGGTAGATATCAATTTTCTCTCTCTGCTTATTTTTCTTATCTATTTCAGTTGGTTGTCCGCAGAACAAGCAATGCTCTTGAAAATTGAAGTTCTGTTCTGAGCGGAGATTAAGTTTGATTTGTGGTTGTTGCAAAGATGGTATTACATTATCACGTGCAATATTTTCTGCTTTACAATAGCTGCGGCGGCATTCGATGTGTACTCTGTCTCCAGGAATTGTCACTAAGCTACTTAGACGTTGAGCACTGGCACGGTTCACACCATCGCTGCCTTTTGCACGTAGAACAACCAATGTGTTTCCATCACTGAATGACTCATTACATATTTTACACTTCTCCATTTCTCCTTGTTTACATACATTACACACTGCAAAAACAAAAAAGAAAAGATAACAGCGTTGTCTAGCAATGAAATTAGGCCCAATAGAATTGGCTGGTGCTAGCAAGCTAACGTTAGTTTGTTTCAGTAGGCTAGGGGATGCAAAGATGAACAGTAGTTTTGGCCTTAAGCAAAATTTGTCTACAGTAAAATCTCTAGTTAGAAAGGAGTTGGTAACTTAAAATGTTCCGATTGGGTTTCTAGCCTAGATATTGCTGTTTCTCAAAACAGTACTACAATACTTTACAGACGGTGGAAGTCTGATGTGTGGCCCGCCTGGTCTGAAATACCTGCTAACTAAAAAAAGATAAGCAGTTTTGGTAACTGGAAAAATTATTTTAAAGAGCTGGAATATCTGGAAAGTTGTCTATCTGGTTTTTCATCCGTCTTCTGTGTGAGAGTGATCTCAAATCTATCAGTTTGGAGCCTAAACACAACTCCTCCCAACTGCCGTCTGTCCTCCGTTTATACCTGGCCAATCAGAGGGCCAGATCCCTCATAGTAACTGCATAGCAACCCCATAGCAACCGACACCGTCTCCCAGTTTCACGTTACACTGAGCGGAGTGCATTCATTTTCAAAGAAACTTCTAATACAAAATGTTTTACCTTTCATGTAGACTTTCATTGTGTAAAGTTTTATTGTTGTAGCAGTAAAAGAAAAAATTAAGCCTATTCGGATATATTTTGGGTAGCCTATATTCGATTAGTGTATAGCTCATTTGCATAATAAAATGAATTTTCAGAGAAACTCGTAATACAATTTTTTTTAGTTTTCATGGATACTTTCATTGTGTAAAGTTTCATTTTGATAGGACTAAAGGAAAAAAATAGCCCCATTGGGGTTTATTGTTGTCTCGCCTATTGGCAAACATGTCGGATTGATGAGAATTAAACATATTTCCTCAACTAGGATTTCTTAGGACTTTTAGTATGTTGTTCTGGACACCTCATAGAAATTATCTGAGCTGAAAAAAATTATTTTACAATTTGTCTGTTTTTTGGCCCAAAAATGCCTTACTTTGCCTGGCCTATAAGCCCCACCTTTCTTTGATTCCTAGAAATGGCCCTGTGTCTCGGTATTGCCTGAGTGTATTTTTTTTCCTCCTATCCCCTCTCCCCACACACTAACACCCTACATTATTATGTTCTTCATATACACAGCACAATCCCCCACTCTCTCTCACACACTGTCTCTCACACACAAACAAAAAATATCTTGAATTGGCTCTGCCTTTGTGCTTTTTGTTTGAGACCCGTTGCTCAAACCCTCAAGGCCTCTCTTGTAGCCAAAGAGAAAGATAGAGGCACAGAAAGAGCAATTGAGATGAGAGCAAATTCAATCCCATCCTCCTCCTCTTCTCTGCACAGCTTCTCTTCGAACCACACGTATGATTCAAATAATGCTGAGAGGCTTGGGCAGCAGATGTGATATTTCGGGGAAAATAACGAGTAATGAATCCATTCAACACTGATAGTCACATATATGCTGTTCTCGCTATGGCTGATGGGCCCATTTGTCAAAAGAGGTGCTTCCTATTCTCCCTCTCATGTCTGCAAATCAAACAAACATTCAGGAAACTCCATCTATGCCGTTCACTGTTGTGAGTCAGTATTCTTCACATTAAAATGACTTTGTATCCGACAATTGATTATATTCATACGTTATCTGATAATCTACTAGATGCAATGGAACTGGGAGTTTCTTTCGGTGTTGGCGTGGCCTGCCACTGATTTTATATATATATATATATATCTTTGATATACGCCAACATTGATCCATGTTGGCGTGGCCTGCCACTGATTTTATATATATATATATATATATATATATATATATATATATATATATATATATATAAGAAGAAACTCTTTTTTTTATATATATATAAGAAGAAACTCTTTTTTTTATATATATATAAGAAGAAACTCTTTTTCATATATATATATATAAAATCAGTGGCAGGCCACGCCAACACCGAAAGAAACTATATATATATATATATATATATATATATATATATATAAACACCTCACCTTCTATATTTAACTCAACTAAACTAAATATACGGTGTTTGGAGTTTCAAGCATGTGTGTACACACTTGAGTCTTAAGCTTGAAACTCCAAACACCGTCTCAAGAGTCCAAACCAATTATTGTTCAAAACAGCACACTAATAAAAATAGAGATTCTTCACTCTCCCAGAACAGCTGGCCCTGATGTGACAGTCTATTCTTCTCCCTCTGAAAGGTAGCATTGCAAGTGTCTGCATGGGAGATGTTGACTACTGGATGATGGCTCAACAATTGGAGCCAAAAGAGTTTCTTCTTATAAAAGAAGCTTCTTTTAATCTCTTTATTTCAGAGGAGGTTGCCATGGCCACCCAAATGTACCAATGGATTACTTGAATAGCGGATTGTTTGGCTGATTCATATTGGGCATGAGTTATATTATGAATAATCTCTTTTAATCCTGTGTAGTTTTCAGATTTTCCTTTACTTCATTTGGATCACTAGCCTCATCCCACTTACGGACAAGAGGCAGTCCACTCTGAGGTGGGGCATCTTGCAGTACATGCAGTGTCTGTAAGCATTCTTCATTTTGGCCTTTTTTTTCACTGCTCCAATGATGTTGATCTATTGAGCAACCGGCTGGTAAACCAAAAACACATTGATCCATGAGCAAAAGAAAAGCAGTTAGAGATACATGGAAAGAAGCGTGGAGAGAGAGTGAGGGTTATCTAATATAGGACGAATTATGATGTAGTTTACAATGAAAGAAGACCGCCAGGAGATAAGAGGAAAATGATGATAGAATAAAAATGATGGTGTGGAGGAGGCTGGCAGAATGGAGTTGAAGAGAAGAAATGGGCTAAGAGCCTTCTGTCTTTTACAGTTGCCATGGATACCAAGAAAGCTGTGCTGTGTTTCTTTTATGAACACACACACACACACACACCACATATTTACTGTCATCATTACCACCATCACCTACTTGTCTCTCCACTCACAAAACTCCCACCTCCTTAACTCTTCAAAGAGAACCAAAGTACATGTATTTTATAGCAGGCACACCCCAATACTATGTTTTCTTAGGGGCTCGCTAGGAAAACAAGAGCTTAAAAGTAGCCTGATGTGATCAGCGAAACATTTAGACTGTTGGAACCTTCTGCTCTCCAACCTAGAGTTCATCGTGCTTTGGTGTTGACCCTTTTGGTTTACCCTGGGATTTTACATTGGTTCCAAATCACTGCTGTTCATTTCAAATCAGGCCGACAAGGACAGAGCGCTCAGAGGATGACAGGAGGACACCGTGCATCGGGAGATCACATTTATTGTCGGAGGGAACTTTATCCAGGCCAATCTCGGTAAAGTATTGCCAAAACTGCATCAAGATATTTAGTTGAATACTCTTGTGGTGAAAACATACTGGAAGACTGCTACAGCCCCTTCCACTGCCTCTCCCCTGCATCCACCAATAACCTGAGCTGCTTCACTACCCTCTTCCGCCACCGCTGCAGACCAGGACTGCCCGTTCTCCATCACTGAGGCTGATGTTTTCCATTCATTCATGCGGATCAACCCACACAAGGCAGCCGGGTCTTTCTAAAAGTCTGCGCCAACCAACTGCCGTAAGTATTCATAGAGATAGTCAACTTGTTCCTGTCACTGTGTGCTTTAAATCCTCCACCATTATTGCTATTCTTCAACAACAAAAGGTGGCCAGTCAGACTGGCACCCCAAACATTGTATCCTCACAGAAGAGGCCACCCCATAGCACTCATCCCCATAGACAGCCCCCATATTTCGAGAGGCTGGTTGGATCCCTCATCTTCCCCATGCTTCACTGCACTTTGTGACTGAATATTAGACTTTGGTGAGATTGGTCAACCGCACCTCTTCACCGCTGACCCTCAGCACAGGAATTCCATGGGGCTGAGACCCCAACCCCTGCCTGGCGACACAGGCAAGCACCATTGTTACACTTGTGGATTACACAGCAGTTCTGGGGCTGATATAGTAAAACGGCCTACAGGTAGGAGGGGACAGCCCTGGAAAAGTGGTACCAGGACAACCGCCTCTCCTTGAACATGACTAAAACCACAGAGTTCATTGTGGATTACAGGAAATATGTCATATTTGATGTCTTTTTATGTACATTAATTTTTTCTTGAGAGAGGCCTCCCAGCAAAGGTGTTTAACACAATGGTTATATGACAATACACATCTTACATCTTGTCCAGAGAAGAATCTTTTAGGATGCATGCTAGGCTTTCATTATTATAAGGTACGAGAGCACAATATGCCATTCGTGAGACAGCGGAGCAAAGAGATGAATGCACAAAGACACAGCTCATTAGAAGACATGTTCATCTTTGATGGGAGATGACTGCTGGGCATTTTGTTGGCGGAACAAGCATTAGAATCACCAGCACAGATTTCCCATTCATCTGTAATTTTTTTGTCTTCTCGTCCGTTATCTCTTTCTCCCTTTTGAAATTATCAGAAAATGTGGGACATCCTTGAATAAAAAGTATTTGCATGAGGAAATTATGTTTGTTCCCTTAATTTGCATCCTCTTTGAACTCGCTTTCTTCCAATAACCTCATTAATGATTGCTATACTTCTCCATTATCAAAGGATACTTTTACTGAATACCATAGAAGAGAGCCAACAGCATACATCTTTGTATGGTACATGTCTCAGACTGCCTGGTTTCACTTATGGCATGGTGGTACGCACAGGCTATTACCTTTTCCACTCAAGTGTGATGGTATAAGCAGTCTGAAATCAAATAGAGTCCATGCCGTAATTACTGGACTTGTCATGCACTGAAATGAACTCAGTGAAGGTGAAATAGAGAGGGCCTTCAGAGATGACTGATCGGTCGAGTAAATGCATAACAGGAACGGCAGGACAACAATGTGTCTTTGAAATATTGACATTGATTCTCCCAAGAGAAATATATGGAGATGTTGATTATAATTATGCCCTGAGCAATACAGAAACGATTAGGAACAATAACAAAATAAAGACAGGAAGATACACTCTCTCTCTCTCTCCATACACATATATATACATATATATATGTACATATACACATATATATATATGTATATATACACACACACATATATATATATATATATATATATATATATATATATATATATATATATATATATATATATATATATACACACACATACACACACACACACACACACACATAGATACATGCATGTATGTGCCTATTTGTAAGTAGTTCAAGATATGGTAAGACAAATCATGAATGTCACTGCAGATGAACCCATAACTGCGGTTGTCTTAGCAGGACCCTGCCGTTCTCACGCTGGGTAGTGACACAGA
The DNA here is from genome assembly GCA_038501785.1 of Myoxocephalus aenaeus. Classification (NCBI taxonomy): domain Eukaryota; kingdom Metazoa; phylum Chordata; class Actinopteri; order Perciformes; family Cottidae; genus Myoxocephalus; species Myoxocephalus aenaeus. Next base: position 385,422 of record JBAMJR010000137.1, read on the forward strand.
TTGCAGTCATTCCACTGGTTTTAATGGTGCGGTTCTTATAAATTAATTTACAAAAAAACTAAAATGCAACATTGGATGTCATGGCTTCTGAGTGATGGCTCGCTTTGTATTTAAAAAAAAAAGAAGAGACTATTTCACAAAACGCAAAAATAAATCACGTCATCCTCTGATTGGCCACGTGCACAACACCACACCAGGCTCATCTTAGCTTTTTGCTACAGGTTGTACCGCTCTCAAATCCAGCTATCCTTCCCTATAGTAAACCACTGCTCAACTTTACCTGAGCATGTTACCGCCTGAAGGCGTAAAGGCAACGTGACAAGCCGCCTGGTGCAACGATTCACTGTAGCGAGAGTCCGGCTCTGAAGCGCGCGCACATTTCAGCACTCTGGACAGCGCACGACGCCGCAGTGGAGATATGCGTGGATTCAACCGGTGGCTTTCAACCAGAGCAGCAGTGTGAGGGGATCGATACATACACTCGCTGTGTTCCACATCTGGAAAACTGTTTGCACTCTTTTTTTTTTATTATATCGTTCTTTCTAATACAGAGCGTCTCCATCGACTCCATCGTGTGGGTAGGCGTGCCGCTGCCGGATGCGTGCTTTGCTCCAGAAGCCGTGCTGAGTAGCGTGGAATAGTGACTGTCAGGAGTGCAGAGTGCTGTGGTGGTGGTGCCGACGAGACCCTTCATTTATAAGGATGCTGGTGGGAAATGCCTGGAGACAAAGATGACGAGATTTGTCAAAAGGCACTTGAACTCCTGTCGGATCTTTGCTCGAAGGGGGAAGTGCAGAACGAACACTGCCTGGATTTTATCTACTATTTCCGAGACCTTGCCAGGCCACGCTATACGGATTCAGGTGAGGCAGTATCTGCACGCTTGATTCAACGATTGCATTTAATTGAACGTGCAAGTGTCTTATTTCATTGGACATTCTGCACCTACAACTGAATGGGTGTTGAAGCTATCGGTTCCAGTGATTTCACAACCGATTGGGAAATATTTTTTTCGTGCAACGAAATACACTTGCACGGCGACAGACTCATTTTCACTGAGAGACAAATGAGGTCTATAGTTTTTTGTTTTAATTTACAATCTGCATTGAAGTGAGTGCCATTTTACACGATTCAAAATGTGTGGTATTACTCTAGTTCATTCTTGACACATGTGCATGCCAGCAGTGGTATCGTGTAGTGGCAGAATTACACATCATACAGGCGACGACTGAACAACGGCGTTTCCCGCCCCCTGCTCTCGCCGGTGAAAGTTTACTACAGATTGAATTCTTCGTTTTACCGTCACGTTTCACGTTTCAGCATGACCAACACCTGCTGACCATATATCGGAATGGTATGATGTGTGAGCGCGTGTGTGTGTGTGTGTGTGTGTGTGTGTGTGTGTGTGTGTGTGTGCGCGCGCAAAGACGAGGGAGGGAATCTGAAGGAGCGCCAAAGCAGTAACTGCAATCCTCCTCATACCTTCTCCGTTAATTCTGCTTCCATTCATTTGGTTTGCCATTAATCATTCCTCGGCACATGAGAGTCCAGTGAATTCCCACTCCTTCCCTGTTTCTGTCCCTCTCTGCACCCATTTCCTTCAACCATTCAATCTTCCTGATATATCCTCTATTCCTTAATCTACCAGCTCTCTACTCACTCCCTCATCCATCATATAGGCCCTATATCTTTCTTGTCTTTTCCAGTTTGAATAGTGGATTTGCTGTATTAGAGTTAACTATCAGGATGGCTTTATAAGGTTCAATTTGAGTTCCGCTTGACTTGTGTTACCCTACTAAAATGACAAATGTAGATCACAGTAGAAAAAACCTCAAAATACATTTGAACCAGAGTTCAATGTGGGCTGGATGAGATTCAGTCTGTTATGAACATGTGTGTGTTTTTCACAAACATTCTGGACATTCAACATAAGCATGACCTGGCAACTTCAGGAACCGATACTGGTAAAGGTTAATGGAGATGTAGCAGAAAGATAATCAGTCAGGGGCGGAGCGGATGGGTGTCTTCTGGTGCTCCTGCCCAGAATGTTTTCTCAAAAGCCCTACATCATTTAGGTTTTTAAAATACCTTAAACTTTTTGTTATTGTCCCTCAGTTGTCTGAATCTAATATAATTGAATAATTGTTCTCTGGCCTAATGGTCAATTTCAAGTATTGAAGACCACATTTACTTGGCAATGTTGGGGTACTTGATTTGCAATAAGAGAGGCCCAGATTATTATGGAAAAATAGATTTATCAAGAAAAAAAATTGTGAATTCCACTCCAGCATAGTATAACAAAAACAGATTTCAAGATTATTAATGCTCTATGCCAAATTCCCACCCTACCTATGTGTTATGTAACTTAACATCAGAGAATTTACCTAGAGCGACATTTGTTGAAGACAGCTGGAGAACAATTAGATACAAAATACGGTTATTTGCGTCATGGCAACTATCTTGTTTTCCCCAAATGATTTACACATTTGTTGGCATTCTTTTATCGAATGACTTGAAAAATAGTGCATAGCTGCCTTGAATATGAACACAAAATCTACGTTTCTAGGTTCAGGCTGAGCCCTGATTATTTACAATGTCTGACCTAGTCCCAGATCAGAGTGAACCATTAAGAAGTAAGTTATTGGAGCATACAGTGTGAAGATGAATCATTACATCATACCCTTCTTTTTATGATACAAATTAATGTAACTTTAGGCCGATATGCTAAAGGAATGGTAAGACATCTGGGGAAATATGTTTATAAACTCTCTTACTGAGGGTTAGATTATATGATCAGTATACCACTCTCATATCTAAAGCTGGCCTGGACTGGTTCTGTCCAATGTGAAAAAACAACAAGTTGTGGTATTTACAGGGTTATGTGCAGGATTGTTTCTTGGCCAGACTTAAATATAAATTATAGCAACTGGCTGGTGATGACAAGACTCCAGGAAGTCACGGTTCCGGGCATAGAGTGTAAGAAGTGGACGTAGTCGTTGTGACATCACCCCATGGTTTGTGGACTGCTGTTTTGAAGTCTTGAATTTGGCATTTTGGCCGATTGCCATCTTGGATTTTGACCATCTCCATCTTGTCTTTATGCAACCAGTGAACGGAAGTGACCATATTTGGACTGTGCAGGAGGGATGTAGTGAGACCATATATGTATGGCTCTGGTAGCAGTAGTGGCCTGTCAATCAAAAGGTAGCAATGCCCTAAAGCATATCCTGCAAATTTACAAAATGAACATCATGCTGTCTTGAAGAAGATTTGAAACTAAGAAATTAGACCCTAAACTCATGTTCACCAGTTTCTGAGTTATAAATAGCGGCCATGACTAAATTGGTCTTTTTCTGAAATCTCCAATAATCCAAACACAACAGACATGAACGCTTCACGTCAGTCAACGTTTGTCGTTCAAGGTAATGCATATTTTATAATGTCAGTCACTGTGCAGGTTTTTTTTACCCTCACAAATATGCAACTATACAACCATCTTGAGTTTTCGGGTGACATAAATGCTGAAGGACTTTCGGTTGGCCTCAAGGAGGTTCTGGCAAACCATTCGGCGGCTCAGGAAGGGAAAGCAGGGGGAACTGCTGACCCGGACTGTGGACATCGTCGGGCGGTGGAAAGAGCACTTTGAGGAACTCCTAAACCCGGCCAACATGTCCCCTGGAGAGGGGGCAGCGCCTGAAGTCCTTGGGTGGTTGCGCCCATATCCCTGGCAGAGGTCACTAAGGTAGTCAAAAAGCTCCTTGGTGGTTAGATCCGCCCTGAGATGCTGAAGGCGCTGGACATTGTTGGGCTGTCTTGGCTGACACGCCTTTGTAGTGTCGCATGGGGGTCGGGAACAGTGCCCATGGACTGGCAGACCGGGGTGGTGGTTCCCATCTTCAAGAAGGGGGACCGGAGAGTGTGCTCGAACTATCGTGGTATCAGACTGCTCAGCCTCCCGGGAAAAGCTTATGCCAGGGTGCTGGAAAGGAGGCTCCGACCGCTTGTCGAACCTCAGATTCAAGACGAAGAGTGTGGATTCCGTCCCGGCCGTGGAACAGTGGACCAGCTCTTTACCCTCGCAAGACTACTGGAGGGGTCCTGGGAGTTCGCCCAACCAGTCTACATGTGCTTTGTAGACTTGGAGAAGGCTTTCGACCGGGTCCCTCGGGTGGTTTTGTGGGGGGTGCTGTGGGAGTATGGGGTGCCGGACCCGTTGGCACGGGCCATCCGGTCTCTGTACGCCTGTAGTAGGAGCTGTGTTCGTATCCTCGGTAGTAAGTCAGACACGTTCCCGGTGGGTGTTGGTCTCCGCCAGGGCTGCCCTTTATCACCAGTCCTGTTCGTAACTTTCACGGACTGGCCTTGGAACGCCTCGGGATCCCCCAGGATGAGCTGGAAAGTGGATGAATAAATGCTGAAGTCAACAACTGAAAATCAAGGGGAAAATTAAGCAATGTAAATACAGTTCTTACTCACAGATTATGCTTAAAGCAAATAACAACATATCAGGAGGTAGAAGTTCATATTGCCTTTTCAGCATTTGTTTTCCACCTACACTATTGCACCTTTGAAGGTCCTGTGCTCTAAAATTGGTCCACCCTTTGTTGTGATGCAGTCTCTGAGTCCTTCCAAATGTCTGTAGATTCATGCAGGCAGCCCTCTGCAGGAGGCCTGTCAAGCACATTATTCTCCCAAATCACACATACTCTGGTATTGACAGGATCTCGAAGCACAGAAAGGACAGTTTGTCTGAGTTCCTGTGCAGGGTATAATGACAGCGCCCACACAGAACCAGTCCTAGACTCTGCAATGCTGTTGGATTTGGAGAATAAGTTATACAAAACTATTATCGTAAAAGTCTTTTGAGATTTGTTGAGGCTGAAACTATAGAGTCTTTAAATGTGATGTGACACATCTCATTTACTTTGAACTAATACGTATATTAATGGCCTAACTAAATATAAAATCTAAGTAACATTGTGTGACAATATTCCTTTGTAAATGTTTCAGTGTTAGCTCTACATTAGATGTGTAGTAGAGCTTGCCAGGCGTGATTCAGTTCAAGCTTCCTGGTTGCAAGATGTTGTGCTGTAGTTACTCTTAAAAACAGATGTTTTTTTTCTCTTGGTGAGAAATCCTCTCTCTGTCATATAAATCAAATGAAGTATCATCAAAGACTAAAACACCACTGAAATTGCATACCGCTCTGTAAGTGGAAGGATATGGGATTTTTTTATGTGAATATTAACCAGAATAAATTAAAACAACAGTCTTTCAGTTAAAACTTTAATGGCATATTTTGATATCAAGCTATATGTATTGACTTGCAAACATTAGAAAAGGAGCAAAGATGATAGGATTAAATGTGATGACTGTAAATGGACTGCATTTATATAGCTCCTTTCCATGTTACCAGACAAAGAACTTTAGAATTTGCCTCTCATTCACACATATTCACGTAGCGATGATATCCATCTGCACTTTATTCATAAAGTCAGCTAAACTGCCATGCCATGCCACAGACTAGCTGCAATGGCAAATGAGTCAACTCAAATGAAAACAAATGTCTTTTTTTTACATTCTCTATTCTGATAATCACGAGGTCAACATCTACTTGATAAAAATACTAATTATATTTATTATGTTTCTGTTTAAACCATATCAGCATGCATTTCTTTTGAAATCCTGTTTTTTTGCCTATTAAAGTGACACGCTGTGCTAAACAATGAGGGGGGTAGTTACTCAGGTTAGCAATCACTGGTGTCACTAAATTCAAATGGGATAATTAAACTCATTATAATTAAAGTAAATACACAGATTATACACTCATTACATTTCTTTTGAATCGACAAAATAAAAAAATAAAAACTTTGCTATAACTGTAGGCAATTGATAGCTCATTGCACAGTCAGCACATAAACTGGTCACAAGTCTGTATCACTGGCCTTACACACAACACAGTACATAACCAACAATAGGCATGGTTAGGATGATACAGCAGACTGATGCCATTAAATACACACTGTGCAGGAGCCTGGATTTTAATACAATAAATGAAAGTACATATCACAGCAGCTACACAGGCATAGCAGTTCATCAGTGCACTATTAGACACAGAATGGTAAGTAGAGACGTGTAGTGCACAAAACAAAGTGTCTCAAATATACTGAATCAATAACTAACATGCATGATAAAAGAGGTGGTCCAGTAGATGAACAATGCATAAACCAAAACTTGATGTAGTTTTCTACAAATTATAAATATGATGTAGAGCTATTGGTATTGACTATGAAATATGGTGCTGATATGAGGCTAGCATCATAAATAAATACAGTGTAAAAACCTTTGAGGGAGATTTGTATCTATCCTAATACAGTACTCACATGCCCATATGAACAATGAAATTATTGGTCGCTGCGATCATTCCTCCTGTCCATAACCCGAAGATACACTTGGACAGACAAACAGGACAAACAAGAATAAAAAGAAACCCCCAAAGAACAAAAACTGACAAGCAATGTTAGCGGTGAAGCTACTGATTAAAAAGAAAATAAATAACAGAAGTAAGTTTCTAATAATGACTTTGAAAGCTTTAGGGACACAAGCTAGTTTACCCTGTCACAAACCAGGCCACACAGCCATTAGACAAGAGTGAGATGGACACAATCAAGCAATTAACTAAATTATTTATTAACTGGTTCTGCCTGCCTCCATGGCCCTGCTGATGCCCCCCTATGACTCTTCTGACGGTGATCTTCCTGTCTGAACTTACACTAAAGCTTCATGTGTTTACATGAAACAAATAATAACCGGTAGCTGTGGCGTCATAATGAGGTGATTGATTTTTCAGCTGTAGAGACGGCATTGAAGGCGTAGGTAGAAAATGCACGGCCCGCCACTGGATAACACTCATGTTGGGAACTACATTCAGTTCTGCTATTATCTTGTTCTTCAATGATTACAGTAATCAGCATTCAGCACCATCACGTTATCTCATAAAAACTAAAGCATGCAAAGAAGAAAAGAGAGTGAAGGGGCACAGCATATAGAATGTGTACGCCTTTGAAAATGATACTTAGTGAGGTTCAGTAATCTTAGAAAGAACTGATGAAATGCCTTCCATCCTTATTATAATGTGAACTACATGCAGACCTAAACTCTACTGTTGAGGTTTAACAGCTGATATGAGTAGTTCATGAAAAGACTATTGTGGACTGCTTCCAAAAATGTATACCTTCAGATAAAACCACAAGATAACAAACATTTACTGCAATATACATTTACTTATATCTTAACATCGTTATGCAATATTTCACAGGAATACACACTGCACATAGCTTGGCATTATTTGGCAATACAAAGAAAGCCTTTTCTATGAATTTCAAATGAAATCCTGTTCAGGTTCTGTTTCTTTCTACTTTCACTTTTTAAATGATTTATCTTTAAAAGAAAGAGTTACTTATTTTGGGAAAAGTCCCACTTTTTGAGAACATAGATGATTCAGAAAGCCCCAATGACTCTGTTGGTTTCCTCTTTATTGTGACTTGCTGGTGTAAACAAATGCACTGCAGGAATATTCATTCTATGCTTTGAAAACATACACCTTTACTTGACAGACTATGAACTGGTGTTATACTCCTGAAAAGTACAGGTACATTGACATCCATTTATGTTGTGCATGATAGCTATCACAACAAAATGTTATCTTTGACGTCTTCAATTTTCAAGCATATGCTTTGACTTTTTTTCCAAAAGAGATAAAGACAGTCAGTAGAGCTAAAATCAACTCTTACGAGATTGGAAAGTAGGTAGGCAAGTGTTTGACACAGTCTACGTTTCTTCTCTAAATCTGACATCTTTAAAGTTTATTTGAACATACATGTTTCTATTTTGTGTCAATTGTGTGCCAATAACATTGTGTCATTTCTCCTTGACAAGCTGGCCATTTTTCACTCAGTGTTCATTTATTTCCACAATAATGCACCATTGTAACCATAAACTCAATATCAAGAGGTTGTAAGCTCAAGACCCCATCCACTTGGGGACAGATATAAGGCTCCAGAGGATAATTAAATACATGCAGTTCATCCTTTCTTCCTGTCTCTCTTGTCACCTTTTCAGATATATCGGTGAGTCTGTTGTCACTGGTAGTGACTGCCTGTGGCTTGGCCTTGTTTGGGGTCTCCCTGTTTGTCTCCTGGAAGCTCTGCTGGATACCATGGAGAGAGCGTGTGCTCTCCCCCACCACCAAGGAGGCCCATGGGCACCTCAACCCTTTAATGAGCCCTCTGCCATCGCAGCTCGCACCCAGGCAGCCAGTTTACACAGCCGTGGACCCCCCGCCGCACGACCGCCGTGAGTCATCACACTGCTCCATCGCCAGAGTGCCCACTCCTGTGGCGTCTGTGGTGTCAGTCGAGGCTCCAGTAACTCCAGTATCACCACCACCTGTGGTCATTGCCACACCAGAGGCAGCTATGAAGATCAGTCACACATCTCCAGACATCCCTCTGGATGCCCAGACAAAAAGCCGGGAAAATGGAGTCCACACCAACCCTCGTATGCAGAGACCGACCACCGAACCTCCACCATCTGGTTACTTAATATCTGAAATTGGGTCAGTATAAGATTTTTTTATTACTTTTTTCAGTCAGAACAACCAACACTTTCTAGTCAGAACAACCAACACAACTTGCTCAATGCTCATGGCTTTCAACACCATTGTCAGACAATTACATCAATATATTCAGGAAAAGTTGTTCAAAGCCAACATATGTCCTGCCAAATGTTTTTTTTTTTTTATAGTTGCCATCTACAATATCTTTAGGACAAAACATGCAATTGCAGGCCTGTGATAGTACGTGCACTTTGGTCTCCTGCATGACAGAATGATCACACTTCATACAGCTTTCTGCCTTACTACATAGTGTATAGAGCAAACTACTTCCTGCATTGGCACTGGGTGTAAATTGTGAGGTGCAGAATAGTTAATCATGGACATGGATCTTTTCTGATTCAAGCTGTTGATGTTTTATGGTGATGTTTGTTGTTTCCTTCTGCCAACAGACAAGGGTCCATTCGCAGGCATATGAACCTGTCTAACCCAGACTTCAACGTGGCTCAGTTCCAAAGACAGGACTCTCTCACTGGAATGGGGCTCGGCCTTGGTCGCCTCAAACCTGAACTCTACAAACAGCGCTCCCTTGAGGGAGAGGAAGGCAGTCGCAGAGGCGGGGGTTGTGGGCGCCTCCACTTTATCCTCAAATTTGACTGCGACTTGGAACAATTAATAGTTAAGATCCACAAAGCAGAGCAACTGCCAGCCAAGGACTTTTCTGGCACCTCTGACCCTTATGTTAAGATCTACCTGCTCCCTGATCGTCAGACCAAGCACCAGACCAAGGTGCACCGCAAGACGCTGAATCCTGTGTTTGATGAGGTATTCCTGTTTCCCGTGGCATACTCTGAGCTTCCCACACGTAAGCTGCACTTCAGTGTCTATGACTTTGATCGGTTTTCCCGCCATGATATTATTGGTCAAGTGGTTGTGGACAACTTCCTGGATCTGGCAGATTTCCCCAGGGAGACAAAACTCTGCCGGGACATCCAGTATGTCTCCTCGGTGAGTAAGCTCTTATGTTCAATATGATGTCATGCTCACTTAGATATTCTATGGTATGTGTAACTTGTGATCAATATCACAAAATGCAAAAGATGTTTAAATCTTTTGGAAACCAAGCGCACTAAGCCCCCCCGCGCCTATTCTCGGACCAAATTTTTTTTTTTTAAACGTTTCCTTAATTATCTCTGCAACCACATTGTTGTTTAACTTCATTTACATTTTCACCCTTGTGAGAAGAGACCTATGGTTTAAAAAAAATATAGTAACCGTTAAAATTTTTTAGCAGGGTAAGATTTGCCGCGGCGATCGTAAAGTTTCACTAAAACGTTAATAAGTACCCCTTACAACTTTGGATTTCAATAAAATACACATCTCCGTAACCCTATGGGCTTGTGGGAGTCTAAAAAAGCGGAAGTTGATGAACATTTTAGTAACCAACATGCCCAAATCGACCAATGTTTTGCCATAAAATAAGTAATTTTTCAATTTTTGAACTGAACGACACAGTCTTTTGACTGAAACTCTGTCCTAACATGCCGTCCTAACATGCCGTCCGTTTTATTGTGATTTTTGTTGCATATTCTGATTATTTAGGTCCTAATCTTTCCAAAAAGGTGTAGTATGTGGGATGTTGTAACGGCACCGAACAATACTGTTTTAAAAACTATGGAACTCTCGAGGAGTCCTTTTTGATACACTCATGCTGGATGTTTATAGTTATGATCAAAATATCTTTTAAAAGTTTTTTTTTTTTTGCAGATATACATTTTTTTTCCCAAGACTTTGCTGAAAAAATACATGCAATAAACACAAGTATTGTAATTAATTTGGGGTTCCTACGACGACTCAAACACAGGGAAAAAGGTCTAGAGACCAAATTGGTTCCACGGTTTTCTTAAGTCTTTGGTGAAAGTCACCGTCACCGTCACCGTCTTTCAGTACGTTTTCATTTTGCTCGACAGGGATCGAATCCAGGTCGTTGCGATCTTTTTATAAATATATTTCCTTAAATGTGTTTCTTCATACGTGGTTGTGATGCAGTGCTCACTTATACAATCACGATCGCTGCAATGGATATGAAATGTGGCTTGAAGATCTCCAGCAATATGTTTGTGAATATGTGACGAATCTGGTGACCAGACAGAAAACCGCTGCAGCTGTGAAGCGAAGACAACACACGCACGCGTAGGGAAACCAGTAGGTTTGAAAACCAGTTGGGGTGTAACACCGGCCGAGAGCCAAGCGGGGTAAAAAACAACAACACAAAAAGCAGAAAAAACAGTTGACTCACCCGATGCTGTTCACTTAATAAAGACAAAGTCCATCCTTCTCTTTGTTAACGGTTAAGGAGTGCGCTTCATGGACGCCAGTGAGGATCCCCTCCATAAGAAAAGGCATTAAGTAAATCTGCCACCAAAGCCGGTTATACTCCTCCTTCAGCCATTGAGTGTTAAAACACGTAAAACACTAAACATAACTTATCTTATGTTTCAGCATGAACTCTTCTTAATCCTGGCAGCAAGGTAGCTTTCTGTTGTGTGGACAGAAGTCATTCTGGCACACTGACCAATCACAGCGCATCTTAATGGTCATGCCGGATCCTGTGACGAATGAGATGTCCAGACATTCTAGAAGACTGTCTCATCTAGTTTAACCAGGCTACTTCTTCCACAGAGAAAGAGAGGTGAAATGTGTCACGGTTTCGGGTTTCCTGTTTTATTGTGAAGTCCTTGTCTCGTGTGTCCTCTGTGTTTCTGCACTTCCTCCCCTGTGATTGTCTGTGATTGTCTGTCTGCCCTGTTCCCTGATTGTGTATTCCCTTCACCTGTGCTGCCCTCATTGTTTTCCACCTGTGCCTCGTTACCGTCTTGTATTTAAACCCTGTCTGTCTTCTGCCCCAGTGTCAGATTGTACTGTGTGTTGCCTGTCCGTGGTCCTCCTTGTGCTACCTTTCGGTTTGATTATAGAATAATGTTCTATGTATGTTTAGAATAAATTATTATTTTTGAACTGTTGCTGTGGCTCTTGGGTCCACTCTTTGAACCTCTACGTAACAGAAATGCATGGATAAGAGGTGCTGTTAAGCAGCTCCAAGCAAGCCATACAAGAGGCCTGAAGCAGGAACAGATGAAGACATGAGCTGTGCAATGAGAAAATAAGCTAAGAGGGAAAAATAATTATAATACATGTAGTGTATTTGTGAAAAACAATTACATTATAAAATAGAACTTTTAATTATACAAATGTAAATTATAAAATAGTGTTTAGGCCAGCAGAGAAGGCTTAGAAGGCCCTTTTTTTTAAGCTTCTCACTATACTCCATCACACACACACACACACACACACACACACACACACACACACACACACACACACACACACAGCCTCTTACACTTGCACAATTGCTTGTTTTTCAGACATTTGCACACATGCCCTCATAAACAAGCTAATCATCTTTGGACACCAGTTCAGAAGTAAGGCATTGCAGTAGAAAGCATACTAACTGTATATTTGTTAACTTAATTGATAGGAACGACAGTATTATAAAAATCATGCTTGCCAATGGGATTGGCTTTATGGTTTGTTTACAGCGCCAGATTCAGCATGTTTAGCTCTGTAATAAACAGATATAATGATCACAGAACATGCTTGGCAATGGAAATACAAAACGCAAGCTTGTGTAATACAATGTATTACTATTACATGTGGTTTATTTTTGGTTTTAGTTATCATTTGGTATGATTGATGGTTTTGGCTTTATATGTGTTAGGACAAAAACAAGTGCAGTGAAATTATGGATATAGACTGAATTTGCAGAGAAATGCTGCATTACTGCTGAGCAATGCTAAAACATGGTAGACAATGGTAGAAATAGCAACGTGTGTGAGTGAGAAAGATAAAGGGACGTTGAATATCTTTTATTTTTTATCCTGACCTATTTTCCTAATTAAGTTACAATCTAATAAAATTATTTTCAGACTCTGCTAAGCCCAAAGACATATATGCCAAATATGCATATTATTGCACTGTATCTCTTACCATGCTTACCTATTTTCAGAAAAATATTTTTCATGATTGTTTTTTGCACAAGAAAGTAATAAATTAATAATAATTACATTTTTGTTGCCTCCATTTCTACAGTGTAAGTGATCAACCACAGGTAGCACATTTTGTACTTTGACTAATAAACACATGTTTATACTGTTCCGCTCAAGCAGAATACATTGCCAAGTGTGTGTTAGAAAGGGAAATTAGATAGCATAAAAAGGAACTATTTTACAAAGGTGAAGCTCGCTTGAAATAATCCACAAAAACTTTCCCACTTTCCCACAAATATTTTTTTTATAACAATTCATTGCTTTCATCTCCCAATATATAAAAAAAAAAAACGTGATGCCATTTTTCAATTACAGCTAACATAGGAGCTCTGATTAACAATGTGATACCATAGATTCTTAGTTCTCTGGTTTCATGTCCACAGAATTAACCTATTGAGCTTCTGTTTAAGAATGATTAAAGTGAAAGTTAATATCAGATGACACCTGATTCATAATACAAAATGAACGCCATCTCCCCGACAAACAAGTAGAACAGCAAGATATTATTCTGTGGTAGGAATTGTCTTCACCAGACCTGTTTGTGTGCTTTCCTGGTTCTCACTTCTTGGTGGTTATTTTAAGAACAAGTGATAAGTGAGCTTCTGCCTTTCTGCAGCTGAACAGAAGTCTCCATGTCGGGTGAAATGTGGGAGGCTTTTATTTGAGGGATGTGGCAGAAGGGGACAGAGAGAGAGAGAGAGAGAGAGAGAGAGAGAGAGAGAGAGAGAGAGAGAGAGAGAGAGAGATTTTAATTCTGTAACCAAATGTCAGATGGCCACGCCATTATTCTTCACCTTCAACTAGTGTACAATAATGAAAAGCAGCAGAAATAAAGTTATTAATATCATTGAAAGAACCAAGTTGCTTTTAAAGACAATATACTTGCATAACAAAAAATAGTAATAATAAAGAGGATCAAATATATAGCAGTATCAAATATAAAGCTTCTGAGAGAGTAATTGTGTTTTGTGTTGTTTTCAGGATAACGTGGATCTCGGGGATCTGATGTTTTCACTGTGTTACTTGCCCACTGCCGGCAGATTGACCATTACCATGATAAAGGCCCGCAATCTCAAGGCCATGGATATCACTGGTGCATCTGGTAATTAGAAGCTGATACTGTCTATAACTACAGAGTCTCACTGGTTTCCTGAATGAAAATGAATATCTTCCCGTTCTGTTTCTCTCACTTTGACAGATCCATATGTGAAGGTTTCACTAATGTGTGATGGTCGCAGACTGAAGAAGAGGAAGACATCGACAAAGAGGAACACTTTGAATCCAGTCTATAATGAGGCCATTGTCTTTGATGTCCCTCCAGAAAATATAGAGCAGATCAGCCTTTTGATTGCAGTAATGGACTATGACCGGTGAGAAACTTCTACAAGGCATTATATAAGTCATACAGTAGTTTGCACCTCTTTTTTTATGAGTGATTTTTAACGAATATGCTGCAGGACAAAAAGATGAAATATCTCAATGTGCATTGTAATGATTTGTTAAACTCTGATTCTTTGTTTCAGTCACATAGATAGTGTGACGACTGCTTCAGTTTTCACGCTCAAGATGTGGTGCATTGTTATTTTTGGAACACATGGTGGGTGGTGATCACATGTTTGTCTTCTCTCTCTCTCTCCTCACCTACAGTGTAGGCCATAATGAAGTCATTGGAGTGTGTCGAGTTGGCAATGATGCAGACAGCCTCGGTCGAGACCACTGGAGTGAAATGCTAACATGTCCCCGGAAACCTGTTGCCCACTGGCATCCAATTGTTGAGGTGAGGTGACTTTACTGTTATGGCTGTGACATGTGTTTCCATGCATACATCCTTGCTCAACATAATTTGATACTAACGCTGTCAAAACTGCTCTTACCTCAAGCAGAAACATGCTGTACCAAGGAAATATTAGAGCAAAGTCAAACAATGAACAAATTAATTGAAATTTGGTAAAGGGACATGGGACAATTGTGTATGTTTATTTTAATATTTTCATGAGTTTCTTGATTTTGGAGGCAGATTTTGTTTCCGAACTAAAGTGCGTTCAAAATGTAGATTTCCAGGAGACAATATTAAAAAAGCTGTATGGAGCCATGTGGTGAATTTGAAGTCGTAAGGGGATTTAGTAGATAAAAAAGAACAACCGAATATCTACAATATATGCTGTCAACAAGTTTACCGTGGTAAAAATGGACTAAAAGCAAATCGATGGATTACTGGTATTTATGAAAAACAATCTATTATAAAAAAGTAAGTTTGAGCAACACAAAACATTTTACAGCTAGGCTGGTGATAACTGCTGGATGAAAAGGTGCAGCAAGTGTATATGAATAAGTGATTAAGTGTATCACTGCCTAGTCCCATGAAGGCACAGTGGTCTCATTACTATTCATTGATACAGTGTTGTTACAATCATGCTGTGAAAAGATTTTTGATAAGTAGTCATGGGAATATGGCTGTAAGCTACTGAACACTGAAGTAAGGGGTTTAAAAAAAATGCAAAACCTTCCTTTAGAACCATTTTTCTATAGAGTTTTTTTTCCAGGGCTATTAGAGTATGTAGGCTACATTGAAGCCTCAATAAACCCCATTTATTATTCACTTCCTCCCGAAATCATCTCAGTCACAGGTGTTGTCTTCACAAGAACCTCATCCTCACACCACTCCTGAAACTGTAAAGCACAGTAGTCCTAAAATGACGATAGGTTTCAAATGCAGGCAGTTCTATTCACTTGTTTGTTTGCCAAGTAAAGGACTATAAAAACTTTTATTTTTGTATTTCCCAGTTGGTAAATAAAACGGGCACAGTAGCACAGTCTATTCCACACAAAATGAGTGAATAAAAAAAACAAAAAAACAAATGGGAGTCATTCATTGTTTTTTTTACTGCCCAATTCATAACTCTGTAGGTGGTTAGTACATTTATTTGGCGGTTTCAAGATGAAAAGCTCAGATTTGGAATATTTGGTTCTGGTTTTATTTGATATGACTGTTTGATGATCTGTTTGTAAGTTTGTGTGAGAGAGGATTTGTTTTGCTTGTGCATGGCACAGCTCTAACTGCGTTACATTGTTTGTGCTTGACTCTTCTTTGCAGTACCAAGGGACTAGTAGCCAGGGAGGATCCTGTAACTCTCTAAAGACGCCTCCCTCTCCGTAGCGTTGAGCAACACGTTACATAAGAGCACCAATCGACGTGAAGCCTGGGCTGAACCTTTGGACAATAGTGCTGCTGAGTGCTGCACACACAGTCATAAAAGAAGAATGCATACATCGATAAACTACTGAAAAGAGAGCCACAAACTGTCTTGAGCTCTGCTCAATAGGATCAGTCGCATGTTGAATGACCGCAAAGATGGATGTTTTCTTTTCTATAACGTTCCGAAAGAAAAAAAACAGGCATATGCAGACATTTGAAGTCTGTGCTATTCCTGGCTTTATACAGTAGTTACTTTATACATAGTCTTGTTACTTGTTTTAATGAGGTGAGTCTGTATTTGCACAATGTACTTACAACCAGTTGAACTGCCAGTCTGTTTTTTTTATTTGGTGATGAATTGGTGCATGAGGTCATGGCTTTGTGGGGTATCTTATCTCGTTTGTTTCTGTTTCTATTTTAGGGAATAGGATGTGTAGTTCTGTCAGTTGATGTACAGTAACGGTTGATTTCTAGACAGATTATCTATGAGAAAAATATGTTAAACGTTATCAATAAATATCATTCCATTAAAAAAAAAAAAAAACATTGTTTATCTCTGCCAGTTCATTTTTTGTGTTTTATTTCTTCATTTAAGAAAAACACTCTGACTGTATTCTACATAGTAGAACACTCGGAAATCTTAAAAAAAAATAGAATATGAAAATCTAAATCTAAAAAGAGTTTGAACTACAGCCCACCGTTAAAATTCTAATTACATTTTTAGCGTGTCCATTCCATTACCGTTTAATATTGTTATTAGATGTGCAGTCCATAAAAATAGAGCCAAGTGGCAAGAGGCAAGAAAGGCTGTTTGTGTGAGCAGATCA
Source organism: Myoxocephalus aenaeus (assembly GCA_038501785.1). Classification (NCBI taxonomy): domain Eukaryota; kingdom Metazoa; phylum Chordata; class Actinopteri; order Perciformes; family Cottidae; genus Myoxocephalus; species Myoxocephalus aenaeus. The sequence goes on from JBAMJR010000137.1 coordinate 402,165, forward strand.
TGAATGCCTGGAGGCTCAGCACAGCCCAGAAATAAACTGTTGCCAAATTAGCAAATACTCGAAAGTAGTTTGGAAAAACAGAACTTGGACATACCGTCACAGAACACATTTGCAATTAATCTAGCAGTTTGCATTCAATTTAAGTTTGGACTATGAACGTGACTAGCAATCAAATGTGTTGGTCCAGGCAAGATGTTGGTGAGCAGTAAACTGTTGGATTTAAAAAGAACCATCAGACACTGATGGATGGTACGGAGTGTGCAATGGCCCTGTTTTTTCTTCTTCAAGCAAACAGGAAGTGATCTTTAATTTATTATATCATGTTTTTGTGTCCAGGTGTCTGACTCTGTTGGTGAGTGGGAAAAGTTTTCCTTTTTTTTAAATTAAGAACAATCACATCCACTCATGCTCCTCTCTGGTTCTATTTAAGTGAATCACTTACAGCAGCACTTCTCACTACAGGGCCTATAGTGATGCTACATCCGTTTCTGCTGTTCTGCTTTACTTGTGTGTTGGTGAGAGGCCAGCTCTGGCAGGGAGTCAAAGTTACAATAACATTCTGGAACTTCAATAAAATGTCTATCATGATAACAGGCACAGCCTATATCCTCCATGCTACATACAGTACATTGTAGCGTAAACACAATCCTCAGAGCAGTTGTTTTTTTCCCAAACAACCAGAAGGAAGAGCATTTAAAATACTTCAAGCCATTTCCCATTTACATTCCCCTTTTATCAAAATGTTAAAGCCATGTGTATAGATAATTATGTTTATTGTTTTCAAATTGTAATACATATTTCAGTGTAATGTGTTGAATGTAAGTTAAACTGTCACAACATTTTCATTTTTGTATATTGCAGTTGTGTTGCGTTATTAACATTACATTACATTTGATTTACGCTTTTATCCAAAGCGACCAACAATAAGTGCAATTCCACCATGAGTACAAACTCAGAACAACAAGAATCAAGAAAGTACAATTTCAATAAAGTTAAACTACAAAGTGCTATCAGTAAGTGCCATCTAAGTGCTACTAAAGTGCTACTACCTTCCTTATTCAAGGTGTAGTCGAAAAAGATGTGTTTTTAGTTTGCGACGGAAAATGTAGAGACTTTCTGCTGTCCTGATGTCAATGGGGAGCTCATTCATTATTCATTAACATAGAATCATTTTGTAATGTAATAAAGATCATTTGGTTAAAAATATAATTAAATGTAGAAAATTAAAAGGGTTATTTTGAGCGGTGGGTGACCTCACTTGAGGTCAAGTACATGATGATTATGATACATGATGGCAAGTTATCAGATACAAATTTAGTGTATCATTTCACATGTCATATTATTTTCAAAATTAAGCAAACCAAAAGCAACAGTGACTGTCTTGCTTTCTTATACCACCCAGCAATTCATGTTAGATAACATGGCAAATGGAGCTCAAGCTGATAAACAGCTGAATCTGATAATGCCTTGCACTTCATGGATATTAAATGCATGTTAGTCTATTTCATCAAATGCTTTTTTTTTATCTACTGTATCTGCATGGATGAATGCATAGAAAGAAACTGTGATCAAATAAATGGTTTGCTACAGTGTGCCCAAGCTAAAAGTCAAGTACTTGAAGGTTTGCTTGGACCAACCTGCTTTACTCTAACCTAAATGAGGATTAAAAAAAGATTAATTCTGAGATGATTAAATATTTTAAAACAAAAAATACTTCCTTAAATTATTAATTGTACCCACAGTATTATAAATAATATTTCCTCACTTTTTTTAAATATATATCACGGTTTCATTGCTTTACAGTACTGGGAAATTAATAATTTCACTATTTATTCAGGGCACTACACAACTTGAAGCTGAAATTGACGACACAGTTTGCGACATCCGCTCAAAACACTGTTTCTTTTCCTGGGACCTCAGTTGTAATCAAGATGATTGTCAAATAACAGAAGCAATGTGTGACGGCTGGAACCAGCAGTCACAGCGACAGGCCAAATTGGAGGTGACGTTTCAGGATCTCTGCAGTGAACACCCCTTTTAGAGGGGACTAAAAGCACTTGTCTAAACCCATTGTCTTTATTGAGTGCACGCAATTAAGATGTATGAAGTTGAGATGAGTGCTAACAGTCCTTTCAGTTACCTGCAGGCGATGATCCTTTAAAGAGACTGGCGCCGCAGCAGCACACCTGCCTAAATAGCTGGCCTGGATGATTGGGCCGTGCCATGTTGCCTCGGCCAGAGGGGTGTCCTCAGCGGCCGGCTGTTCTGCACCACTGGGGAGAGGGGTCTCTTCCCCCTTCCAATTAGCCAATGGACCAGCCAACGGCTATATACCCTGCCATAGGAGATGGCTCTGGAGTGTCTCCGGTTCCATGGAGTGCTCATTATGTGTGTAGTTTCCTTCATGGAGACCTCACTATGTCTGTTTGCAATTTTAGTTTGTCACTTTGTCCAGATTTTGTTCCCCATCTGAAACATGTAATTAGCCTTGGGGCAATAAAATCCCTATTTTTTTTCTACACCTTACCCTGCCTTCCCCGTTCTTGCTTACTTGGTCCTTCACACAATGCCATTCCTTTGGGACTTTAAATGTCTACCTGACTACTGTGCTGTTCCATCTGTAACTCTCACTGTGGATACGTTATCTCGAGGGGTTTCCCTGAATGCTGTTATCTATGGATGGTTTGATGTTGTAGGGCTCCAGATGAATAATACAGCTTTTCGTACTATGAGTGTGAGGGCTCTCGCCTTCAGTGGATCAGCTGTTTAACAGCGCTGTTAATCCTGTGTATTATAGACTACAACAATCAGAGGATCACATAAATATAAAATGAGGAAAAATGAAGACGTTACATAATTTAATTAACTTCCTGATTAAATTATGCAGAATTCCAAAAGGAAAGCTCAAAACCTGTGATTATAGATAAGAGATACATTAAAATGAGATTTGGAAAGGTTCAAAGTCAACGTTCAATAATATTAACTGTGGTGGCAATGTATCGGGTGACCTTACTCACTATTTTACATTTAGATGAGGTTTTAAATGTCTTGTTATCCACACACTATTCAATGTTGTGTTGTGGTATGCTAGTCTAATTATGCGGGTGTCTAATTCATTTTGTGAAATGGAGACCTTCAATAACGTCAGTGAGCAGCATGAAGCTACACAAGGACCCACACACATGTAATATATTTAACTGGTTGATTTGGTTACATGATACAGTAACAACACTAGCTGTAATAATCAATATCTCATATCTCATATACCATATTATTTATTCTAACTCGCTTAACCCTAGAACACTAAATGTTACAAATAGTAACACCATCATTAAGGTCAGGTATATTTTACCCGATATAATGTACGTGATAAAATATACTTCTAATCAAAATATATTAAAATACAACAATACAAGGCAAATTGAAGTACTCTTCTTTTATTTTACCCTATATAACTTCTCAAACGAACAACCGGTATTATGGGGGGACCCTAAAAAAGGCTCAAAATTGGGTGAAAAATTAGGGAATCTTCAATAAAACACGATTAAAAATATAAATAATGGAGCTATGAACTTGTTCTTTGGTCCACATGTTCCTTGGACATGTGAGCCTTGTCCAGTGAAGAAACATTCTCCCTGCAATGGTACCTGAACACGTGCCTGTTGAAGAAAACAGGGATCAGAGCAGGGAGACCTACCTTCAATAACGTCAGTGAGCAGCATGAAGCTACAGAAGGACCCACACAACTCAGACAAAAACAACACAATGACAAAAAAAAATCACCCGACGTTCGTGTTTTAGGGTTAAGATTGAAAGAAAAGCAGTCTGGTCACAGATATATCTTCTTTTGGGTGTGAATGTTATGCAGAAGATGGATTGGCGTCTCCTGATTTGTGTCCCCCTCTGTATTACAGTGTCATTCACATATACTAAACTGAAGTAGTAAAACATCTCAGGCTCCTTCAAAAATGTTACATAAGTGCCATTTCACTTCAGTAGAATATTTAATTGCACTATATGGGATTGCTGAACCTTTTTAGTGCCTTGGTTTGCTTTCCCGCTGCACCTCTAAGGTAATTCGTGGTTGAACACAAACTAATACTAAGTAGGCTACTGAAACGTCTGCTAGACCATGTGTTAATAAAATATACAGTGAACTGAACTAAGCATTACTATATTATTTATTTATGCTCTGAAACGGGATCATCAGGGAAACTCAATTATAATAGCATCAGTTTCTGAACCTAATCCTTTTACTTAAAGCTACTGTGAGGAACATTTAACTTGTTATAAAACAGCCTCAAGTTAATACTGATGCCTCTATATGACCTAAATTGTATAATAAAAATTAATAAAATGACAGTTTACTATACTACATGTACTTTGACATAGCGCTTAGGCGAAACATAGCTGCGCTAACTGATAGGTGAATAGATAATAAGCAACTACAAAATTAATCCTATATATACATAGTTAGTATATACTGCACATAGTTTATTTAAATTAATGCACATTCTAAATACAGATCTAACGCTAAAACGTGTCTTCAATATCAAGAGAAGGGAGAAAAGGAACAACAGTTGTGCTTGCAGGGGTGCAAATAGTTACAAACAGATATCTAACTATCTCCAAACTGATCTCTATAGATTTTATGGATTTAGCAGGATAATTATGTCTCTTTCTATGTAGATGTGTTTTTTTCTTGCCTAGTGATGCACCCTGTTGGCCATACTGTATATAACACTTGATAGACTAAAATACAGCATAGAAATTAGGTTAGATAAAAGTCAAGTCAAGTCAATTCATATAGCCTAATATCCCACATAAACAAATATAAGGTATGGTGAATAGGGTTGCTTCCCCAATTAAACCAGTAAAGTAAATTACAAAAAACAGTACACTAAGAACAAATACTAAGTAATGTAATAACCGATTGATTAATGTTTTAAAATAACAAATGTACTAGCTGTACCTCTCCCTTTGTGTTTGATTTTGACTTTAACAATGTCTCCTACATACTGTATATTTTGCATTTTACACATCCATTGTTGTGTAGAAGAATAATATGCATTATGCAAGTTTCTCTAAAGAGATTTGTAAGGTATTACAACAAAGGAACCTTACATCTAAATGTAACATTATATAATTTCCAATCAAATTACATGCAGGCAAAAGCAAAAAAAATTGGTTTGCAGAACTCATGGACTTTTTTCTTCGGTGCAATGCCATTTGAACATACGTACATGGATACATGCTGAATGTAATTGAGATTAACTTGTCTTCATATGAAATAATAATAACGACACATTCAATTATTGGCTTTAATCCTTACAGATAAATGTTTTCTTCAGGTGACCGGTGGTCTCTGTCCCAAGGAAAGCTTCACATCACTGTGTCACTGCCTTATCCTTGTCTTGTTACAACAGAGTAACAATACACCATGGTAGCATATAAAGTATCAGTATATCCTAAGTGATTGCCGTCAGGACTGTTTTAATCGTATTTGAGTCAAAACACTGACTCTAAGAGTGAAATATTATCAAACTCCAGCTCTTATGGGTGTGACTCAGCTGCTGCTTTTTCCAGCTTCACTGTGTATTTCTTGTCATTATGAGGTTTGTCCTCTGTCATCAATGTCAATCAAATGTGAGTTACTATAGTTCAATGTCCTGATGTGACCTCTGTGGCTCCATCTAAACTGTTGGTTTTGAGCTAAACATATAGTTATCATCACTTCCACTAGTTTTTTGAAGCAACTGGTCAAAATTAATTCACGGATGTCATTGATGTGGATTGAAAGTGTAGACAAATAAACAATGACCACTCAAAGAAACAAACTATTCTAAATACGAGCTTTGGCCTCATGTGGAACAGCGGTGACGATCGGCATGGCTCTGGTCTCAAAATGAGAGGGGAGTTAAAACCCCAAAGCCACATTCAGAAGGTTATTTACTTGGAAGTCAGATGTCAGGACAGCTGTTGTAGTCTTGCTGTTAAAATGATCTAAGTGTTACAAGAAAGGGGAGTAGTCTTCAACGCTCCGTGTTTCTGTTGAAGATCTCAAACTCATTGTGATTTCAGCAGCGAAACTCTTTTTCGTACCACTGAATGGGTTTCTCCTCGTGCTGCTTCATACGTTTGTTGCCATGGCGTCAAATGCCAGCCACATGTTGGAAGCTGCCTTGGAGCAAATGGATGACATTATTGCTGGTAAGAGTTTCTGTTTCACTATCAGACCTTTCGTAGACTGCCCAGTTTGTAATTGCAGGCCTTCGTAAAAAAAAAATCTTATGGATATTAAATTGTCACGGATAAGTTACAAACAAGAACTAGAAAAGAGTTAGTAAAGCATTTGCTGAGGATGAGGGATTAGTTTGTTTCCATTGGAGAGGTTTGGATGAAAAAGAAGAAAGCAAGTTTTTGATACTTTTCTATAATTTGTCTTCTTCACTTAATTTAAAGTGTTTGCATTTGTATTGCTTCTCCATGGGCTTGTAAATCTCACTGTATCATCTTTCTGAAAAAACTTGTTACAAGTTACTTCCCAGTGACTTCCCTTCTGTATTTTCTAGCAGAGGTGGTACATTTTAGTCAGAGGTGTTTGTCCCTGTTTTTGCACAGGGTCAGAAGACAATGTTCTATTCATAGAGGTGACAGGCCAACCATTAGCACACTCTAATGACACAAATCACAGATGACTAATAATCACTCCCTGCCAACTGAAAATACTTACGTTACAAAAAAAACGAAGCATTTATCCATATTGTGTTACTGTAACTTTAATTTGACTTCAGACAGCATATATGAAAAGTTATTTCTGCAACTTAGACATGATGATTACAGTAACCTTCAAGTTTAACCTCTAATTTGTGGACTTTAGAACCCATAGTGTACAGCCATTCAATGACATTTGAATCCAGTGAGCTACATTGGAGCACACCAGCAACCCCAAGAGGCCATTTCAGAGACTACCCTTATTATACTGCATTCACCTCTGAATCAGTTGTATATTCAGTACTGATACCCAATAAATGAAGATGCTATAATCACATTTTCTCAGTTACTTTTCTGTTGATGTCCTGTTTTTCTTTCCTCTAGGCAACATGGGCCAGGGGCTGTTCAGTGCTCTTATGCAGTTAGGTGGCCAGGACTGCAAAGACTCACAGTGTTCCTCACAGTTGACCCCTGCCCCACTCGAGGACCCGGCCCTCAGGGCTCTTCAGCTAACAGAGGCCCTCAGGGCAGTGCTGGAGGGGCAGGGGAGTGAGGAAGAACAGGACTGTCTCAGGAAACAAGTCTCCACTGATACAGCACACGTTATACTAAAATGGCTGGAGAGAGATGAGGTGAGTGCTGTGTCAGTCACGTCTAAAGGCCCTCAAAACACAAACAGGGATGGACACCAGACCAGACCACCATTATATAACACCCAGTGTGGAAATCCAACATCCAGTCTGAAATATCCAAAATGAATGAGAAAGGGTAGAGAATTTTGCAAAGGCACATACCCTATGGCCTATACATTCCACAACAACATTGGTCCATGTTTTTTTTTAGTTGTGTGATATGGTGGTCTTTGATCCTGGTCATTACCATCTGGAGGGCTTTTTCATGCCTGCTAAGAAGTAGTGAGCTGGAAGCAGGATTTACTGCAAACTGCACCGGTAATGAGATCCAGAGCTCCTGTTTAAAGTGCAGCAGTTGCTCCTCCTTTCAATCCCTTATTATCTTCATCTGTATACCCCTGCATTAATATTCTCTCCCCTTTTCTGCAACAATTGTTTGATCTTCTGGGCCAGGCTACTTAAATTTGATATTCTCAACTTTACAGTCACGTTCTTTTTCAGTCTCCTCCATTGCCTCCTCCTTCCCCTTCTGCTTTGCCTTTACTGACTTTTTGCTCTGCACCACATCTGACGAGCATATGCTGCAGAAAGTTTCCTCTCCCCTGTGCCCCTTTAGGAAGCCCTGCTAAACATGACCGAGAGGTAGTTCAGACAGAGTGAGAAAGACGGACAGAGAGAGAGGTACGGGAGAAAGAAAGGTGGGTGAAGTGCAGCAGAAATGCAGCAGAAATACTAAAGCTGTTTCAGTGTGCTTGAGAGAGAGGAAGAAAGCAAAAGGGGGAGTTAGAAAGAGGTAAAGTAAAAAAAGGGAAGAAAAGAAAGAAATGGAGTACAGCCAACTCGCATAGTTTGAGTTATTCGCCTCAGCTCTAAAAGTCTCAGGCTGCCCAGATTCCAAACCACACGGACTAAGGTCCTCACTGCTCTCTCTACAACTGCAATATGGAGGGTCTGTAAAAAGAGGAGAGTTGGATTCAGGAAGATCAAGAGCGCAGAACAGTTAAGAAACATTATTTCATCCCACTCTGGATTTTGGTATCTGTTTATCGTCCTTGATACTTTATAGCACTGGCTCAATTTATTTAGTATACCATTAAGAACCATACCTACAGTACAATGGGCCTGCAGAATGGAGTATGACATTGACTTCTACAAACACTTTGCCTGGCTTAGAAAGGTAAGACATTCTTGCATGACTGTCCTCATGTCTGTATTCTGAAGGTTTGCACAAAGGTTTGTTTTGGTCTTGCAGTGTTGTTGCTTTCAGAACATAATTATGGTTGCCATGGTCGATAATTTGGGAGGAGGACGTGCTTTGATTGTGAGTTGAAGAGGTGTGCTGCAAAATATGCAACACATGCACTCGCATAGCTCCTTGAGGACAGGAGAGAGATAATGTAAGGAAATAAGCAGTTTACAATAACAGCTATTCATGGGATTGCAGAAACATCTTGTTTTAGGGTGGAAAGTAAATAGGTCACCATATGGGAGGGTTGTTCAATGGACAGCAAGTCTGCCAAACTGGCCACAAGGTTAAAGGGTTTGAGGTGAAAGATATATGGATATGTATGTCAGCTGTGATAATTTCCTGCCACTTGAACCTGTAGGGAGTCTTTGGACAGCACATACCATCTTGCTACCATTAAGAGGGCATTAGTCCTCACTGCATCTATAAGTTTATAATTCTTAGTGAATGTTAAATCCATAGAGGAAACATTTTAATGCATGTACTTGTCAATCATTATTATGTAAATTGTTTAGCTTTTGGACCATAATGTATTGATGTCATGTTACTTGATCATCTACACAGACAAAAGTGTTGATTTTTCCCTAAAACACATATAAGACTCATCTTTATGACAATGGAATATTTTGAATTAATAGTGAATAAGTAACTTGAGTAAGTAGAAATATATTTAAGAAAAAATACAAGATGCTCCACAAGAATAACTAAAATATGAAAAGATAATAACAGACTGAATTATGAGGGGAACAAATAGAAACACCTGTGCAATGCAATGCAGTGGCCCTGTATTTACTTCTCTTCTTCATCTCTGTTCAACCTCATCAAAAACTCAAAACAAGTTGAGTCAAAGCCACACCTCTGTGACAGTGTCAAAAACTATTACAATTGTGAATTTCACGAAAGACCAGTGCTGCTTGTTTGACATTACCTCACTGGAGAGCACTGTTGCCCAATATTTTTGGAGTTATGAAGAGTATTTCATAATTTTAGATTTATTCTGGAGTTAGGTTGAGGAGGTGGATCTAGGTTTGGATGTTTTAAAAGTTGGCTGAAAAACAGTTTGAAAATAATTCAGCACACAGCAAGAACTAAGAACGCTGCTCAGAATTCACAAAACTGCCAAATACTGAACAAAGAAAAATCAAGGGGACTAGAGGAGATACTGTGTGAGACAGGCATGCTATTGATCAAATGAAGTAAAGTAAAATCTGCCATAACACTTTTCAGATCTGGCTGGAGTGTGTTTGGTTATTAGCAAGTATTATTAATTATTGATATTAATACTATTATAATTATTAATAGGAATATTAACATTACATTAATAAAAACGGGTCACCATCCTGGGATCAGGAACTAATAGCCAAACTGTGGATGAAGTCCTTAAATTGCTGTTGATTAAAGTGTCAATAGTCAAAGTAATGTTCCACATTCAGAGTGTAAAGGGACGGTTTGATTCCGAGCGCTGACTATAATAACCAGCTACCATCACAACACATATGCACAAAATAATCACAGAAAACTGCTCGTTGAAACTAAAACAGAGTTGATGTAAAAATCTACAGTAAACATCAACATAAATCATACAATTGCAAGCATACTACCTAGACAACAAACAGTCACGTGGTGAGGGGCGTGTGTGTGTGTGTAAAGTTAGGACTATAACTTAGTCCATTGACCTTATTTTAGCACCGTGAGTTGCACAGACGGCGCGGGGTGAACGTATGGGCTGATGTTTATAGTCTCAGTGACATCATGGCAGTGTCACATGGACTCCCTGGGGTTCCTTTGGGGCTCGTCCAATGAGGGACCAGTGTTGTGGTTTAAACCAAATATCACACAGGTGAGATTTTAATGCATGGTGGTGCTTGGCGTCGTTTAAACCGGTTCAGGCTTTTATTTTAACATGTAGGCCTCTGTCTTTGTTCTACACACATGAAGTCCCAACAACACTTAAAGTATGCATACTTTAAATTCAAATAGTATACTGCTAAAACACATGCATTCCGTTTTCTGATGCAAAGAGTATAATATATTAAAAGCTTAATGGCAGTTAAAAAAATATTGCAAACCATTTGCTGGACGCTGGTCTACTAATGTTTCCATGGTTGTGGTTGAAAGCCTGGATTTTTGAGAAATTTGATACCATTTGGTTGTACTTTGCTTCCCTTGCACTGATGACTCTGAAATATCCCTGATTGCAAAGGCAGCCCTGTGATTAGCCTTCATCCAACATTTCTTTTTAACACTGATCAGTCTGTATAAAATGTTGGACACAATGTTAAATGCTGGATTAGGACCTGTAAACCTCTTACAGACTTTTCCGCACACGAGCCATTGACACAATAATGTTTGAGACTGTTTGAGAGAATTGTGTGTGTGTGTGTGTGTGTGTGTGTGTGTGTGTGTGTGTGTGTGTGTGTGTGTGTGTGTGTGTGTGTGTGTGTATGTGTGTGTACGTGCATTTGTGTGTACGTGTCTGAGACTCCAGTCTCAGTACACTGTTAACACCGAAAAGTTCTGTATTAACAGTGTACTTACAGAATTTAATGGCTGGCTTTATTCTAAAGGTAAACCTCCATTCATCTGGCAATAGTGAGTCCTACCAGGAGCGGTTATCACGTCTGGAGGGAGACAAAGAGTCACTAATTATTCAGGTGAGATTTATTACTCCTAACATTTAAAATACAAAACAATACAATATCTCTGTCTCTTTATGCATTTTTAAAGCTTTAACTTAAAGCATGTCAGGACATTTGCTTATGAAGGTGAATCAATTCCATTGTGTATGAGCCTGCTCAAAAAAAGAGGACATATGACACCACACTGTTAGTGGAAACTAATTCTTAACAGTGCCCATATCACATAACAGCGTTACAGGAGAGAGACAAGGAAAGAAAGGACAAAGGTAGATCCGACTATTATGTTGTAAATCTTGCGCAATTGATGTATTTCTTTTGCAACAGTTATAAAGCTGGGGTTGGTGCTCTTGCGACACTAGAATGTCTTGTTTTTTTGTGATGTCTTTGTCTCATCTGTATGTGTGTAGGTGTATGTAGTTATGAGGACTGCTGAACAAGTGCTTATCTCAGGCAGGTTGAGGCTAGCACCACCATGTTCTGTAGCATGTAGGTGTGTGTGAGAGCAGGTGCTCTGTTTGTTGGTTTGGCCTGACATAAAACATTCCTTTAGAAAATCGGCTCCACTTGGCTGGTGCGACCGGCATTTTAGCATGTGATCAGCTATTGTGTGGCCTTAATAGTTTCTCTGGGGATTTACATTCAGCGTGTGTTCTGCTGACATTACTGGAGCCACTGAAGTGTTGCAAAAGGATCATTTATTTCTTCTAAAAAACTTTTGCTAGGCTTGGACTGCAATTATGTGAGAAAATGTGAATTTAAATGATGGGTAACTGTTTTATGGTACCTTTTTTGGTGTAAAGAAATTAATTCATCTCCACTTACTTGTCCAAAACACATACAGGTGAATGTGCTGACAGACCAGGTGGAAGCTCAGTGGGCCAAGATCAGTGATCTACAAAGTTCTCTGGTGGAGCATCAGCACAAACTCAACTCCACAGAGGAGATGCTACAGCAGGTACATGGCTTTAAAGACCTTCCATCAGGAGACATCCTGGTATTATATATCAATATCGTCCTATATTTAATAAGATGTGACAGGGTCCCAGACTGTCCATCTATCTTTTAAATATAACTCTTCTGCAGATTTTCTCATAAGCTGTAGAATGTAACTCAGCATGAGTTTGGCTTCCTGGGAACAAATTCCTTCCTAAGATTCCAGTGTTTATGGCTGCAGATTACCTTGACAACCAAACTATTTAGGACGCTCAGACTCATTCCACGGCAGTGTCTCAGAGTGCTTAGTTTATGCAGGGCCAGACTAGTCCGTCTGGGCAGGTGATTACAGCACCATTAGCCACACCCCCAACCTGTAGCCACCAAGACCTTGCCTGCTGACACAGAGAGAGAGAGAGAGAGAGAGAGAGAGAGAGAGAGAGAGAGAGGGGACAACAACAGCCTAAACAGTTGGAGAGATGGGAGGGATAAAGAATAGGGGTGGTGCTCCTTTAAGAGTTAAATATGTGTGTGTGTGTGTGTGTGTGTGTGTGTGTGTGTGTGTGTGTGTGTGCGTGTGTGTGTGTGTGTGCAACTTTCAGTTGTTTGCTTTTGACTTGAAACCTACACTGAGACCTTACTAAACACTACGAGATACACTGAATTCAATGGGTGTATGACTCTTTAATCGACTGAAACTACAAGACACTTGAAACTATTGCATCTATGAAGGACAAACACCGACTCTTCCTTTGCTGCAGATGGACACTGGAGTAAGATGAACCAGGTATTAACCAGAATCAGTTTTCTTCATTCTGATAATACTGTTTTTGTAGATCATTTTAACCTATTCTGAACAATTTATTATGAGTGCCAGGAATGTGTCTATTAACTATCTGATGAGTTGAGAACCAATGTTCAGTGTCTACTTCTAAGTTATGTGCTGTATGTGCTGTGTATCAAAGGGCAGCCAGGGTTGGTTTCTTGGAGACATGGTCATTATGAGGCTTTTGAAATGAGCCGTAAATCTCTTTCTGGTGACAAAGCTCTAATATTTTCCATGTGTACACTCTAGAAGAAGCCCAGCTATTTTCCAAAGCCAGAGTTTTAAATGGATGTATATGTACTGTTTGCATGCCTCTGATGCTCATATCTGGACTCTAAGTGATTTAACACCTGCTTGACATCAACCAAATTAGTAATACATCTGCCTGCATAGCCTGACTTAACTCTCAAGGCTGACAGCCATTCGGGACAGATAGTCAAAGAACTGTATCGCAGAATCTCCCTCAGCACCAGGTTTGACTGGCAGCAGTTCACAGGGACAGGAAAATGCACCTGTCAAAGTTATTTTAATGTTCTTTCTATGAATGTTTTGCATACTTTTGGTATCTTCCTCTCTCACTCTATCCCCCTCTGCTGTGTACTTTGAGTGAGCTGTGAAATAGGCATTATAAATAGTGGTCATGGGTTGTGTATATTTAGCCACTCAAACAGCGTCTGAAACCAGTGGGTTTGTCTGAGGGGACTGTCATTTCAGATCTGGAAGCGTGCGTTGCTTCATACTTACTGTTGCCTTTGTTCAGTAAGTACCGAGCATTGTGTATCATTGAATTGATTATGTATTGATGTATGTATCTGTATATAAGTCTGTTTGTGTTGCCTCATGCTCTTGCTGTATGTTGTTGACGACAGGAGCTCCTGCATAGGACGTCACTGGAGAACCAGAAGCTGAATCTTTTGGGAGAGGTGTCCTACCTGAAACTAAAGCTGGCAGACATGGAGGGAAAGCAGGGCCATGGGGCTGAAAGGCAACACAAAGCAGAGGTAGGGCTCAATAAGAGTTTTGTTTTCAATATACAGTAGAGTACAGTCTAGGTACGGTTGTGTTGTTTGAAGGTATTAGCCAATATGTATCCATCAAAACAAGGTTGTCATGTTGACTAGTGCCGGTGGAGTTGATTCACTTGCTTTCCTTTAATTAGTAGCAAAGTTTCCTAAGTTTCTGCTATTAATAATTTCACTCTTGTGAATATTTTGCAATTGAACTTCATATTCTTGACTATGTACATGTGAATGGCTCATATCCAAATTACCTTAAGAGTTTGTTTAACTGAGGACTGTTTGAAAGGAGGAAGTAGTTAAGATAAGATCCCCAGGAACTTCTGTTTTACTTCAGTCTTTGGAAATGTGAACCTAACTCTGCCAGGAATGAAGAGGGTACACACAAAAATCTGCCTTGTGTTCTGATGTTTTTAACCTTAAAGTCAGCAGCTGATTTTATGGAAGATCATAAACGCTTGCTAAACAGATGGAAGGGAATATTCACTGTTGTTGCTGGGCAAAGTCCACAGGAAAAATGTCTCGAAGGGGTTACATTCTTTGTCAGTTTAAACTGAATCATATATTTGCTTAAGACCAATGTGTTAAGTTACCAGCAGACATCCTGGGTATTTAGTGACCATATGAATTAGAGAAAGGGGAAGCAGGGAAAGCAGCACTATTACCAGACAGGATACTGTAATGTATGTTGTTACTTTCAAAACGCTGCTGGTCAAAGAGCCTTTGTGTCCTCGAGTTAAAAGAGTTCCTGCATAGCAGAGCTGGCGTGATGAATAGCCGGCCAATTATGAGTGTGTGTAGGTTTTAGTGTTGGTGGTGGGTATGTTTGACTTGGCCATCCTGAAAATAAAAAAACTGGTGGCATGTTCCCAAAAAACATTCGACATAATTTAAGTACATGAAAAAAAAAATATATATATATATTTAAATATGCTTGAGCATTTATAGGGCTTTAATTTTCAGCAGACTGTACATGTGATTCAGTAGACATTGTAGTGGTCTCATCATGTGCACAAACTCAACTTTCCCTACAACAGCTGTTTGGGGTTAAGGAGAATAGAAAAAAAATCAGCTTTGAACACTTGGCCTCCCACGTGCTGCCTCTACTACACAAACATATCCACACATATGCATGTTGGTACCATTTGCACACACACACACACACACACACACACACACACACACACACACACACACACACACACACACACACACACACACACACACACACACACACACACACACACACACACACACAACATGTGGAAGCCTCCTTGCAGTGAAGCCAGTAAGCTCACAGTTAAATTTAGCCATGAAGGCAGTCCATATCATCTGTCATATCCGCTCTACCGGACCCCAAGTGAGACTTCCTCTGTCCACAGTCCAGGCATAGCTTGGCTGCTGTTTACACTCTTTCAGAATGAACAGGGGCACGGAAGACCTCTAAAAGATGGCAAACCAACTCACCGTCTTGTAATTTATTAATGCAAACTACCCATTTGGATATGCTGGAATATGGCACAGCATTATGCATAATAATGTTAATACAAGTAAATCGCAGATAGTTCTGGTTAATCAACAAATACATAATAATATGTGTTCACCTAGACCAGATGAGACTAACTGGGCCAGTAAACACACAGGGACAGTTAGTCTCATCTCGTTTATGAGGAACAGCTAAGGGTTTGTGTTTCCAATACAAAATCACTCGCATATTTATGGATTCAAACTCAAGACCAAATATACACTTTCTCTGGATTGTATTCACACACAAGTAGACATACACTGACTCTGTAGTATTTCCTCTACTCTCTCTTAACTTGTTTCTCAATTCTTTCCCCCCACTGCATCTGTCAGACTGTTGTGAATTTCATTAGTGAGCTGCAGGAGCAGATGTGTAGGTTTCAGAAGGAGATCAATAGCAAGATTCAGGAGAAAAAGGCCTTGGAAATGGAGATGCCAGCTGACAGCAGCTCTCCAGTGGTGCTCCCCACTGAGTCCACTAAGGGCGAGGGCTCAAACCCCTGGCCGTCCTGTGACAGAACCTCAGAGGAGGTTCCAGAAGGGCCTGACGGGAACACACACAGCCTGGAAGAGGGTAGCTCAGATGCAGATCGGCAGGACGACTGTGGAGAAGAAACTGTAGGCACTTCCTGCCTGCATGACTTCTAATGTTGTGTGCAGCATGGCTTGTCTCACTTTAGTGTGTGTTATTTTTAGCTTCAGATGTAAATGAAGCTAGGACTCACTAAATATCCTCAGCAGCGCCAAATGTCACTTTGTAACTTGATTGATCTGTTTGGCAAAAACATGCATCAGAGTGTAACACTAATAGGTGCATTTCATGTACTAATATTGTGTTTGCGAAATAAAATGTGCAGATGTATTAAACCTTACACCTGAATTTAAACTAGCTAAATGTCCTCAAACATTCTGTTTTAGGGCTTACTTAAAGAGCTCAGGATTCTTAAGGACAAAGTGGAGCACCTGGAGGACCAGAAGTTACAGTACGAGAAAAAACTCAAAGCAACAAAGGTAAAAGAGAGTTCTGATTTGTGTGCTGTCTCGACGTTGCAATACACCATCAGTGCCCACATTCCACTGCTAACTCTCCACTCAACTTTCCTAAACGCTGTCCAATCCAATGTTCCAGCCAGCTAAGTGAGTCATTCGGTTTTGCATGGACACCTATGTTTTCTTAAGAAGTCTATTTCACCTTCTATTACTGAACTAGTTTTAATGGTGGCTTAGTCCTTGCATGATCACATTGCATTAACCTCTTAGACTTCTGTGAGCAGTTTTTGTGGCCACCTTTTGTCCTCTTTTATGATACAATCATTATCTTTCACATTCCCATCTGTCTTTCCCATCTGGTACAATATCTGTCCCCAGTCTGTGTATTAGGGTATATTTCATTGTGTTGCTCTCCCTACCCATTTGAAAAGTAGTTTGATTGTACTACTTCATTCATAGTCACACCAGATTAGATTCAGATTCTCATTTTTAAAGGTTGGATTTATCCACATACTTCAATCATTTTGGAAGTTGTCTAAGGTCCACCTGGTTTGAGGCACTGTGTATGTGAATGTGTATGTGAATACTGTATATCACCATCTGCATTTCTTTATTTTTTAATTTTTTTGTATGTTAATCAAATATCCTGACATCTCTCCATCAACTAGAGGCTTACCAATAATTGCAAAATGAGCAAATAATACCTTCTACAGAATGTGTTATTCTCAGTCTGAACCGTTAGTTACTGATAGCAGACTGTCAAATAAATTGTTTGTAATCCAACTGGAAAAAAATCCTAATATTAGCTACTATATGTATTGTGCACCTAAAACAAAGGGTTTCAAGAAATAAAAGAGGGTTATGATTTGGTATATGGAGCAAAAGGTGTATTTTCTACCTTTCACTTTCCTCTACACACAACACACAGACAGAACACACTGACAAATATTTCAGGCTGGACTTAACTTTATTGCTGTTTTTCTCAAACTTATTCCAACTTACCTCAAAATAAACTAGAACTCCAGACGGTAGTGGCCTAATATTTGTCTCTCTAAGCATTTCTGTGCTTTATTGTGGGGGCTTGGTGGAAAAAGACTATGTCTTACAACATTGAAGTTTCAATTGGGGAACTAAGAACTGGCATTAAGATGCATGTAAATGTCTTATTTTTCAAACTAGCTTTTAGCTGTGCGTGTTTAAACAGATGTGTTGGCACATATAGTGCACAGGACAACATGACCTTTCTGCTAAGATTCCTCACTGTGTGACGCCCACAGGCAGAGATCAGCAGCCTTCAGCAGCTCCTACTCAGTAAGAACGTGGAGATCGAGAGCTTGCACACACAGCTGCTGGCCAGAACCTCTCTATTCCCCGAGAACCCGGAGAGAGGTAAGCAAAGCACCCAGCCTCAAGCCCTCGACCAACCTGCAAAAACCTGCCAACCACAGCCTCTCAGTCTCACAGAGTTACCCAGCCTGATAGGTGACACAGTTAATGACTCCTCTTTGCATTCATTAACTTGCAGTAACATTGTTAGCCCTTAATAAACTTTCTCATCACAGGTCTCTGTCTCTCTCAGAGATGTACAGAAAGAGGCTAAACACCAAACGTAAGCCTGAGCAGTACTTATTGAAAATTATTTTTAAATCCACGGGCAGTGTCTACCTTTGATCTTTTATCTATTTCCTTTCTCAGACGTGTCTCTTCATTTCATTGTAGTTTGTGTTCTTCTGCACAGAGGGGCACCTTTGACAATCACAGACTGGGTTCCAAAAAGTACTTGATGCACTATCTCTCTTCCCTTTGGCCTTTTCACTGTCTTTATGGATTCCTGGGAGCATAAAGCCTCATTAATTGTAATAGATAGACACATCTCTGGCTATACTGGCTGAGAACAACCAGTCATTCACTCCAGTAGTTATGCAGGAAGTGGCTGTGGACGGTGCACCCATATACAGTATGTAAGCGCTGACATGGCTAAAGCTATGCTTGGAAGATTAAAAACAGACTTGTATCTAAAAATACATGGTTTTGGATGGTGCTCTGGTGAGGAATACATCTACAACATGCTAGCATGTGTTTTTGCTTTTCCTTTCTTTCTAAATAACCATATGCCACTATGTGTCTATACCAAATACTAATATATATGACATGAACAGCTTCCTATACAGATTCATAATCAGTGTGGTGTTTCTTTTTAAACATTTAGATCAGGAGCTGCAGATGCTTCGGAGTGGAATGAAATCACTGGTAGCTGCCAATGATGAAAAGGTAAGTTATTACCACTGATATGGAAACCGATCCTTTCTCTTTCTGGTCAACAGCTGTATGTGATTAGTATAGAGCAGCATGTGTGTTGGTATCTGTTTACTACGCTGTAAAAACTCCTACTGGCCCGTACATAGAAGTGCCATCATCATGCTGTTTAAAAGGTTAGACGGTAACCGTTTGTTATTTCTCTAAGGCACCGCCCTCCAACCATTTATAGTACAGAGGGGCTTTTGTATTCTTCCTCCCAGAGAATCTTGGACTTGAAAGACTCAGAGACGAGGGCCTACATGTGGCACACTACTGAGGACACACACGTACACACACCCCAAGGCGAGCCATTTCAGGCAAAGCCACACTTAAGTAGGCCTCGATCTGCCAAGCCTAATTTTGGAGTGAGCTGCATTATGAGAACTATGACAAAACCAGACATGGGCACCACTTCAAAAAACACAAACTGCACGCAGCTGGTTACCACAACTACGATTTCCAGCCAGGCCTGTGTCACTCCCCTCCCTATCCACTACTTTGACGTAAAGGCCATATGGTGAACGAGGGATGCTTGCATGGCGTGTTGGTCAGCAATAGAGTAAACCAGTAAGTCCATATATGTGTTCCCTAACCTCAACATCGATCTTAATTAGGGTTCCTCTCTGTTTTCTTCAGGACCGACAAATTGAAGAGCTCACTTTGCTCCTGAATCAGTGCAAGCAATTCAGAGAGGTCCCTCACACAGCAAGGCAAGGTAATCAGCTTGTTCACTCCTTTATCCTCCTTTTCTGGCGTTTGCATTTTGTTAGCATCCACGTTGGAGCTGAATGAAAGCCGCCAGTCTTCCGTCCTTAAAAGAAACATATGCCACCACCTGAGTTTCTGGAAGAAAAAAAAAAAAATCTTTGTCACTGTAGCTCCACCTGCTGCTCGTTCATTGGCAAATGGCAGGACACCGTCAAGCAGCAGTGAGGAAGAAGAGAATTTGCTGATGAAGAATACTGACTCTGCCAGTGCACTATCTGTGGATGTAAAGTCTGAAGTGGGTACAAACTATTACAGCTACTAGTTACATTTTTTGGTTCACATGAACATCTTTTTTAATTATTTATGTTGTTTAACCATCACAGGTTTCCACAAGCAGCTCTTCTTCCCAACAAACATCTATTTCATCAACCCAAAAGGACAGTGATTACAGGTAGCGAGGCAGCTTTTCATCAGTGGACGACTCTTCAATATTTTTTGTTGGATTTTACTGAGATCATTGTATTTCTATCTAATCAGAACAGATCCGCAGACTTCATCAAGCAGCATGAATGACCTAACAAATGGACCTTTACAAAAGGTATTTGTAATCATCATACAGATGTAATATGCCAGTCATTTGTCAATTTTCTTTTAAAGTATGTCAATCCTGAGGCCTTCCAAGGCCTTGTACATATATTAACAGTTATTGTATTTTCTGTATCTGTGTGTGGTTTATCCAGAGTGGTCTGGATGACCCTAGAAGTCAGATGCTGCCTGTGAATTCCTCTCTGTCAGAGCAGAGTGTGAGCGGAGACAGCAGCAGTGAAATCCAGAGTCAAAAGTCTCCAGATGGGAGCGAAGATGGAGACTCCAGCCAAAGTAAATACAGTCATATTAAATCAGTCGATTTATGATGCTGGGCAGTGTGCAGTAATAATCCTTAATGTATGATTAAACTTCCTTTTTCAGAGCCAATTTTTGCAGAGCCAGTAATTCCCATGAGCAGAGGCAG
Source organism: Myoxocephalus aenaeus (assembly GCA_038501785.1). Taxonomy (NCBI): domain Eukaryota; kingdom Metazoa; phylum Chordata; class Actinopteri; order Perciformes; family Cottidae; genus Myoxocephalus; species Myoxocephalus aenaeus. The sequence continues at coordinate 422,703 of JBAMJR010000137.1, forward strand.
TATTCATAGTTGGTACAAACCACTCTCTTTTGAACAGACAATTGTGCACCTTTGATCACTTCTAATTGCAGAGGCTCCTGTCAGAGCAGATGGATTGTGGGATGGGTTTTCTTACCAAACACAACCTCTCTCTGGCTCTGATTGACCACATTTAAACCTACTCCACCCTTCCTCAGCTTGACTGACCAGTTTTAGCTTGAGCCCCACCCTGACTTCTCCCTGCTGTGTTCCGCTGTAGAGTGGTAACTGACTGCAGCACATATAATAAAGATCACACCGTGTCAAATTTAGCTTAAACCCCATGGGGCATTAACCAATGAATTATTTGCCAAACCCAATGATCTGTAACCTGTGCTCCCTCTCCTGAATAGAGCACTGTAAAAAGGCCGACTGCCACATGTGTGCTACTTTGTTCTTAATGTTCTGTTTGGTATGCAAAGAGATAATAAAAATGCTTTTATTGCGTTCTACTTAATCATCATCATCATCATCATCATCATCATCATCATCATCATCATCATCATCATCATCATCATCATCATCCATATTTTGTTTTTAATCATGCCTGCATTTAGACAGTCTGATCTTTTCAAAGTTCCCATTATTGAAATGTTAATTACAGCGAGGCTATGTTGACAGGGAGGCTGCTCTAATTATCACAAGTAAAGTGTCATTTTTAACAAATGCATCTATAAATGTTGCATAGCCCTCCATAGTTCTACACTTCGTACCTGACTAAGTAGTATTGCACTAACTGTGGTTTTTGTAACCTCTTGCAGGAAAGTTTGAGAAAGTTGATGACAGCACTTCAGGCAATAATTCCCCTGTTCATTCTGGAGCAAACACACAGCCCAACCAACGAGCTGTGGGCTCACCAGAATACATGAAGAATAACAGGAGCTTTAAGAGACTCTGGGGAAAGTGAGTGTGGGAAAATACATTGATACATCAACAATATGTTATGAGGGACAACACATATGATCACTAAGTAGAGCAAAAACGGACAACCAAACATGAAAAAGACCTAAATAAAATATGTAAAGATACTGTATGTACTGTAAGTCTAAAAACAGTTGTTATATTATGTATTCAATTGTGTATATTATTATATATTGTATATTAATATTCCTAGTTATATGTAATGTGAAGAGAGAACAATTAAGAGAGAGCATAATGAAATAGTGTGTGCATACAGTATATTAAACTATCCTTCTACTACACTTGCCCTACTATCACACTCACCAAGTAAACACTATAAAATTACTGAAATTACACAATTACACAAAACTTAATTTCTCTAATAAATGATTAGCGTCATTAACTTTCAGTATTAAAGACTGCAGGAATTGTATTTTCCACTATCACCTTCTATCACTATTACACTATCCTACTGTAAATCTTATTTTTTTAAATATTTATCAACAATGACGTGAACATGTACTGATTGTGCCAAATATAATATCATTTTACTTTGAAAATGAAAGTAGTTTCTAGCATGTTAACCCTCACCCATACAGACTTCGAAGAACCCAGTCTGGAGGGCTCCAGCCAGTGGATCCAGATGTCAGTCAGTTTAGAAGAGGGGGACTACGTGCGACAGCAGGACCCAGGCTGACCAGGACCCCCGAGTCTTATGACTCTACACGGTACAACACAGTACTACTGTACTCCTATTTCAAGTGTTAAGGGTTTGTGTCAGCCAGGTCACCATTATCATTTTTTTCTGTACAATATTCAGAACACTAATATAGCAGCAAATTATACTTTACGTTGCTATTAAAAGATATAGTGGAGAGTAATGTCAACCTGAGCAGACAATGAAGTTGCTCTTCCTCTGTGTGCTGAAATCTGAGTTTCTCTGTGTGTTTTTTACATAGCCAGGTCAGCCACGCCTGCATTTTAGTCCATGTTTATGCATGTGATCGTTCCCCACTGGTTAGCTCATGGCTGCTGCTCTGCACTGCACTCGTGGTTACCTCTGATAACGCAGTCCCAACCCATGGCAACACTGTGGTTTCACTTAGACTCTACTGAAGAGTAGCGCGACCATTCGGTTCCCCTTCAGATTGACACTGTTTGCCCTGCTCGCTGGCCTTTTTAAATACTTGCAATACATTTTAAAATGTACTAATGTACTAATCTGATTTATGTTTCTTTATTTATTTTGTTATTTTAGTGATATGAATGTTCCATTCAGCCAGTGGACCAAAGAGCAGGTATGTGGCTGGCTCGAGGACTATGGACTGGGCCAGTATGTCAATCTCACTAGGCAGTGGGTTGAAAATGGACAGACACTGCTGTCTGCCACACCTCAGGACTTTGAGAAGGTCAGAGAATTACTATTGGTTATTTGAAATAAACACTGTGAAAATATCTTGAATTTACAAGTCTACACAGTATTTAAGTATTTGATCAGAAGATATATAATCATGGATATGTTGGAAACTTAAGAAGGTTTATCAGGCTAAATTAAACTGCATGGTGTGTGGGTCCAATCTTTAGTTTTATTGTAACAAACAGTCCTTTCTAACCTCAGGAAATGGGTATGAAGAATCCACTGCACAGGAAGAAGCTGCAGCTCGCTCTAAAGGCATTCACCACTAAAGTTATAGAGAAATCATCAGACCTGGACTACATCTGGGTCACCCGTAAGACTCTTTCTAAATGGAATAATATTAACTTTTCATGCTGCAGCTGCATGTTCTCATGTCAATCTCATCAACCAATACAGAGGACTTCTCGTGCCACAAATCAAACAAAGATGTGTGAGACATAAATATATTAGAAAAGATGCAAACATAGCCACTGCTAGAATTCAAAACCAGAAACTGTATCTTAACTTTGACAGTTACAGTAAACATGTTTTGACAGCTGACAGCATTCAATTGAAGTGAATAAATGTCATATTTTTGCCCATTTAGGCTGGTTGGATGATATTGGTTTGCCTCAGTATAAAGACCACTTCCATGAGGCCCGAGTGGATGGTCGAATGATACAATACATCACAGTGGTAAGACTTAATCCTTCATCTACTGTAACATTTACTATTAAAGTGATGGCCTGAAAATACGTGTATTAACGTGTCAGACATGATTTAAAAACTAGTAATGAATCTATATACTCTTGATAAAGTTCACTGATGTTCCTTTGCTGATCACGCAGAATGACCTCCTGACTCTGAAAGTCACCAGTCAGCTTCATCATCTCAGTATTAAATGTGCCATCCATGTCCTTCATGCCAACAAGTTCAACCCCAACTGTCTTCGACGTAGGCCAGGGGAAGAGGTAAGCCAAGATAGAAAAGTGGAAGTTTTAATTGTGGATCGTGCCAGCGAGCGGTGTATGTAAGAGTTGTATTATGTTTTATGTTGTATGTTATGTTGTGCTACAGTTTTTGTGTAAATGCTGTTCTTAGATGGTGAATAGGTGTCATTCCAACAAGATGGTGTCAGACATAATTTATATTTATATTTTGAACTTCTTCAGAAACAGCCCTCTCCCTCAGAGGTGGTGCAGTGGTCTAATCACCGCGTTATGGAGTGGCTGAGGGCAGTGGATCTAGCTGAGTACGCTCCGAATCTACGGGGCAGTGGCGTTCATGGCGGGCTGATTGTAAGTACTGTATTTTGAGCTTATCTGCAATTCTGTTTTTACACGTTTTCTTGACAACCCTGTAGACCTAAATGTGTTGCTGTTATCTGCTGCCAAAATGCTTTTCAACAGATACTGGAGCCTCGCTTCAGCTCAGAGACTTTGGCGCTACTGTTGAATATCCCTCCACAGAAGACTTTGCTCCGCCGCCACCTCGCCACAGCCTTTTCTGCCCTGGTGGGACATCAGGCCACGCAGGAGAAGCGAGAGTATGGCAATGCTACAGGCCATATGCCCCTGACTACCACTGCTAAAGTAAAGGTAAGAGAACAACCTTCAATCAAAATGTTTCAGTGGTTGTTAGCAGCATTACATCTAAATTATGTATTAATGGGTTAAACTTCTTTTGTGTTTTCAGCCAAAGAAGCTGGGCTTCACTCAATTCAGTCATCTCAGAAAGAGGAAACCTGATGAATCTGCAGACTATATCTGTCCAATAGACAGTGGAACACTGACAGTGAATGGGGTTTCCCGCCTGCCCTCTGCAGCACTTAGGGGCCTGAGCCCCACCTTGGACAGACCGGCTGTGAAGCGGGAGCAAGCGGGGCTAAAAGCTCAAGTTAATGGCCCAAAACAATAATTCAAAATACAGGACACTCCGCCTCTCACTCATTCAATAACTTTGAAATCAGTGTAAATTCTGCTGAAGAAATGTTCCCAGGATTTATCCATGTGATGAATTGCTGGATGGGCTGTAAACGTGCTGTGTTAAGCAGGTGATGTTAATTGATGTTAATGTATTTTTAACCAGGGGTTGTGAAAGAAATATTCATCAAAGATGGTGATGAATGGTAACATTGTGTGAAAGCTGCTCTCTGCATTCCGTATACAGTTGGATTCCAAAGCTTACACTTTTGCTTGAAAAAAATTAAACCCAATATTTTACTGATCATTTTGTATCGAAATAGTTAGAATATTGGTGACATTTTATGGTTATACATCTGGATTGACTGAAAAGTATAATAATTGATACCAGTTACTTTAAGAGTGTCATTCATTCATCCTCTGTATGACTAACAAAAAAAGTATTAAAACTTAAATCATGTTATTTTTTGATGATTCACTTCTGCACCTTTGAATAAGGTTTGTTTGCAAAAGAGTCTCCTATCCAAATGGTGCTTTGTTTAATATGATCTTTGTGAATATGCAGTAATATGATCAAAACAAGGTATATAGTTAGTCTTTTTTTTTTTGGAGACCAAATGCTTTTGCTGCCATCTGGTGCTTGATTAAATGCTTACTACTGTCAATGAACAGCTTGATCATATTTACATGTATGGCCAATTATGGCTTATGCTAGTTATGTGATTAACAGATGTAGTTTTAAAGTTAATGTTTTTCAATTTTTTTATTTCAGAAAAATATGAACATATTTCATGAAAGTCGGAGAGACACATCACTTCCTGATGATGAATCTTAGGACCTTGGATTGGCAGTCTATTGTTTGGTTTAGTTCCAGCCCAGGTTGAAACCTGAACATGTAGCTGACATGACTGAAATTAATCTGCTTTGATTTTGATTTTGTTGACGAGGTAATTAAAATAAATGAGTAAAACAATCAATGATCCTCCTGTTGGTGAATATTAACAGCTTCAATTTAAATTTGGCTTGTTTTCACAAAGTTGAAAGGTTAGTGATAAACGTTTTTTACAATTTGGTGTTTAGGAGTATTGCCTGATTATATGGAGGTACTTGCAGACAGTTGTCTACTGAATGTCAAAGGGTTAGAGTACAATATACAGCTTTTTATTACCAGCCATAATAACAACACTAGTATTGTTATTTCATCTTGTAAATCTCGGTTTGTGTCATAATGTGGTCCTCGAGACACCTACTGTGCTGGGGACTAAACAGAAGTAGTTTTGAGTAGTTTGCCAAGGTTTTATATATCTGTCTGTCTGTCTGTGTACAGATTGTGTCAACGAGTCAAAACTGTGAAAGATGCAATCACAGACCTTTACATGTGTATAGTTGAAATTAAACTGTAGGCTAAATGTGAAGGTGTGGTCTGAGTATGGATGTAGGAAGTGGGGGAGGGGCCATTGCATCCCTGGCCTAATATGGCAAGATGGTCTCTAATTTGAACAGACTTTAACTATATATGTTTGACTATCAGGAAAAATCTTGCTAGACCATAGTACAAAATAATACCATGTCTATGCCTCTTTTAATTGTTTCTAAGTAAAGTATCTATTTTCTAAAAATGTCATTGGTTGACTGTGACTAGGTGCCATGTTGTGCTGCATAGTATTTCTTGGATTTCAAAATAAATGCTTTTCTTCTTAAGTAGCCTGAACCAGATTGTAGTGTATCAGACATGATTGCCTTGATTAGGGCTAGATTTTCTTCTGGCTTGCTATTTGCTTCTTTTAACTATGTCCACTTCATCTGATACCATGGTGTTGTAATTATTAGACAGTTACTGTATTCATAAAATGATACATGATCTGTATTAGAAGGAGTATTCTCTTTTACACAGACGGAGGGCTGTAATGAAACAAAGTTTCAATAAATGACCAATTTGAGTCCTGGTGAATCTACTAGGATTGTGCTGTCATGTCTGTTAGTGTTGCAGACGGGGAAGCGGTCAGCTCCCCTCTAAACCCTCTTCCAGAAGCACAAAGTCTCAATTAGACAAAACACAATAATTAGGAAATCTTTTACCCCTGCATATCATTAGTTTCCTAACGGAGAACATCCTGATCAATGATTACAAATGACAGGTTCATAAATAAATTAGTCCTGCTGATAAGTGTGTAACACAACTCAATTGATCCATGTTAAATGGAAAATAGAGGACTCAAGGAAAGAGGATTGGGATGGGGTTTTTTGCAAATGTAAAAGCCAAACATACAAAGGAGATAATTGTAATATAACATGTTTTAATGTTTGGGAAATGTCTGATGCAATTTGATAAAAGGCAGCATACCCATTTACAAAAAGTTAAAGGTATCCGTATTTTAAACCAGCAGATGTCAGTGTTGCCTGTGGATAAGTAATGTGCCATAAATACTACTTCACAGTTAACTCAGGGAGGTATTCCACTGAGTATTTAACTTATTTGTAATTTTGCATTATTGTTTATTTATTTTTTTATACTGGAGTAAGTCCCACTGCTTCAGCCCTCAGTTTACCAAAAGAGCGAGCAGCGTGTTGGACCACAATACTACTTCAAACTGGACTGATTGGAACATGGATCATGCCAGCACAAAGGACATGAAAGGATTTCAACGTTAATCAAAAACTAGTTTTGAGTCGTATGTGGTTCCAAATGACAGTTCTCGAGACTATGCATAGGTCATGTGGTTGATGGTCAGTCCAGGGTTAGAAACAAAATCCAGTGAAATTAGAGGCAGTGCTAGACTCTTAGTCAGAATACAAATACTCTCAAAAATACATATATGAATTTAAAAAATAAAATAACATCACATTTCTATATTTTTTTAACTGAGTTCTCCATTCTGTTGTGTGTGTTTATCCATGTGCATGTGTTCAGAGAGGATGCCATTGTTTATAATAGTGCATCTTAGCTAATTTCAATAATGTGATCCAGCCTCCACTAGCTGACAGCTTAATAGCTATTATTTGTGTCACCCTCACGCATAACGCTTTAGCAGTAAATTGCTATGTACAGGAGAGTGTGGTATGACTGACATCTTACCTTGTAATATGATACCTATTATTTTAATTAAGTGAAAGTGATTGTGACATTTATTGGTTTCCGAGTTACTTCATAATTGCAGTATAAGAAAAAAACAGTAGAAATAAGTTATTATCGTTTACATTGCATACATAATTTGCAAACCCTTTGATAATGGTTATACATTATTCTCCCGCTGAGACTATCATTTCATTTAAATACATCAGAAATAAAAACACTGCATTGGTGATGCAACACAAACCCCCTCTTGGCAATGCCTGAGCCCTCACTCTTCTCTCTTCTTGTCTCTGTCTCATCTTCTTTCTCTGTGTTTCCGTGTGTGTATGAGAGTAATGTTTATTTATGCTGTATCAATTTTGCGGTGTCATTTTCCATTTAAATTATAGAGGCCAACTTACATTCTGTTACCGAGGCTCCTTTCTAAGTAATGCCAGTGTGTTAGCGCTTTAAGTCATCATCCTGTCTGTTTGATCTATGGACTCACTCAGATGTCTTTAGTGGAGCGTAATCATGTTTTTATATGATGTCACTGGTCGTTCCTGTCATTAACTTGCCACCAGCTTGCCAGTTTGGGGAACATATTCGATGTTAGGGTGGTGCATGTGTTGCATACTCCCCATCCTGCCACTAAAGTTGTATCTGTCTCCAGCGCACCAGTTTGTTCTGACAGGCCTGCCACAATGATGACTGCATCACCCAGATGCGGCTGAGCAGCTTGCGAGCCAACTCTGACACGCCGTCAAAAGGAGCAGCCAGCCGTCTGCATGAGCCTTCTTCTGCCCCATCAAACCTCAGAGCCCATCTCTTCCTGTACAGCCAGCCACCATCAACCTGGATGTTTCTCTCTGTTTGCTTCCCATGCTGAGATCATAACAATCTGGATTGCATGTTGTTGTTTAGTATTTACTCCGAAATTCAGTCGTGATATATCTCCTTGAATTATCTGCCGATGATCTAAACCCATCAGCATAGAAATTGTGACAAACCAGCGTGATCTGATGTGATTTGGGGAACTAAAGTGGAAGAGCTTGGTTAGGATTAGCTCCGTCGGCGCCAAGGGGCCTTTTTATTGGTGGCCAAGGCCACTTGCTCCTTATCATGCTTAGTTTTTGGCCATGAAGGAGAGGAGAGACAACGTTGATTATGATATAAGACAATTACAGGAACAAGCAGTAGATCAAGTATATCTCCAATCCACCAAAGAATGAGCATTGTGACAAACTATAGACTCCAGAAGCTTTGGGCCACTAGGAAAATGTGACTAACACCTAGTGGTCTGAGACTAAAACAGGTAGACAGGGAATACAATGACAAATTCTATCTTAATCAAGGAAAGGATCTGGAAAATGTAAGCATAAACGACTGAAAAAAGGCAGTTGGGACTGTCCACCTTAATGTCTGAGTGGTTGTTCTGGCTGCCAAAACTATTATAAAAGTGCTGAAACTCAAAAGAGTTCATATGTCAGAGGAATAGAAGCAGTTTCCTTACCTCAGGCATCATCATGGTTGATCAAGACTGACATGCATCACCAGAAGCTTTCATGTCTGATGAGAACACCTGTCTGACTCTCTGGGTGAAAGTGGACAGAGGAATGCCATTGCAGATAACATTTCATATGTGCCACACAACCTGAGTGCAGTTATTTACGTGGGTTGGTGTATTCTTTGGGGCCCAATACAGGGTTACAAAGAGAAAGTCAATCAGTAGAGGTTAATGTGAACAATCTGTAAAGAGAACAGACGATGAATGCAAAACACATGCCAGTGACATGGTGTATGAGTTTATTTATACGAACTGTGCTGTATGTCTGTCTTTTTTAATAGTTAGTTGCAATACCAGTTACAATGTAGGTTTACCACACTAACCAGGAGTAATTAGCTCCCATTGTTTTAAAAATCAATTAAGAGGTGCTTGCAGAAGAGATACTGTGTAAGTAGGCACAGTGCTGCTTCATGATGAAATCATGATAACATGCTCCCAATGACAATGTTTGTCAATGTTAGCAGGTAGTGCGTAAACCATGGTCTCTATCTCAGTTTAGCGGGTTAGCATGCTAACATTAGTTAATTAGTACTGAACACCAAATATAGCTGATGCTGAGCCAAACGTCACTCATTTTGAGCAAAATTGGTGATAAACCAAAGTATGGACAAAATTATATGAGTTCTGCAGATGATTATTCTCTTTTCTCAAGCATATTAAAGGTACAAATACAATGAAATTATCACATATTGTATATAAGAACAAGCTTCTCTTGACATGACATTTGAAGAGAAAATCTTCAAAACCTCATAATTCTCTACTACAGTGCCACTACTCAGTACATTGTATCAGCAAAGGTATCACAGTTAAATAGAAACAACAGCATTGTTTATTTGTTTTAAATGCTTAACATTTGTGTCCTTACATTTTCCTGAAAAGCAACCTGTCGAGGTATTTGAGAAAATATCTGTCAGCATTGGTTGTTTCTTCAAATGATCTGGTGTATAAATTGATAAATCAATTGCAGAATTATGCATTGTCATGGCCCATCTCTCATGGGAAGAAGTGTTTACAGTAAACCGGTTTCCCACGTACAAAGACACAGCTGCTATGCTAAACACAGATCAATCAAAGTGATCTAACACACACAAAAAAAGTTAACGCTACTGACAAAAATCCACCACATAAGGTCAATTTCTATCGTGCTTTAGACGTTTTCAATCATGTTACATGGCATTACTCACCTGCTTGAGCTCAGTTGAGTGGATATAGTTTGTATGGATGTATTTGGATGTATTTGATTTCAGAAAACCTAAATTTGCTTTGCAATACAGTTGCATTATCCCTTTCTCCATCATCCATTTCATTCAATATGTTCTGTGCTGTTTAGGAGGATCCTCACAAATGTATAATGTTGTAAATGGTGGTTAGAGTCAACATAAAAAAATAACTGCTTTATTTCTTGTCTTGTCTTTGCATGAAAGCAGGTCTCTAGGAACAGTATAGATCACCACCATGTTCCTCTGCACTTGCAATCTTTATGTGTACATTTATATTATTTATGTTTTGGATGACACTGCTCATACTGGAGGAAGCTGAAAGTATTGTACTAGGTACTATATGTCAGGTTGGAGAGCAGCCATTGTCAGAAAGATCTTTTAAAAAATGCTCCATGTACAAGTTGGTTCACATTAAATATCCGACTTACGGTAAGTCACTTGCTTAGGCATCATACCAGATGTAGTAAAAAAGCTTCAGAAGCACAAAGCGACAAATCAAGCTTTACTTGTTAATTGGTGAGCATTAGAGATGCTGGCATGCACATAGCCAGGCTAGCTATTTCCCCTGGTTTTCAGTCTTTGTGCTAAGCTAGGTTTGCTGGCTGCTTGCTGCAGTCCTCTCATCTAAATCTCCGCAAGAAAGCAACAGTGTTTATTTCCCAAAATGTCAAATGTTTTCATTAAATTTCAGAAAGACTTGTATTGATACTATTTATTAATGAATACACCATCTACTGTAGTTAAGAACCTCTTGTATAAATGCCATGAATGTATTCAAGATGGGATACATTACATCCCATCTCTTAAACATCCCGTTTACAAACTTCAAAAACACACAGCAAAGGAGCTGTTAGAGGAAATGAGAGTGCCTCATTTGGGCAATATTGTATAACGAAATATGCAAGAAAAAACAAACCCCAACAGCATGCTTGATGAAATTACAGACCAAAAAAAAAAGGTCTCTGATGAATTGGCACTTAATTACTGCTTGATTAGCATAATTATGCATGTTAATAGCATCTCAAATGAATTGCAGTTGTCAGGAGGGAGGAAGCATCTGTAGTGGTGGCAGCCTGATACATATTTTCTCCTATCCAACAGCGTTGTCTAACTCTTCCCCTTAAGTGTTCACCATTAATCACAACACACTCCTTTTCCTTTGGAGTGAAATTTGGCATTTTGGGATAATTGCGCTATTATGGTGTGCTTGTCACATCTGTAATAGGAGGCTAACGAGCCCCCTTGTGTGCTAGCATTCAGAGATGATGGCAGAGCATGGGCACTGAGTGGCATGGCAGGTTATGGCTCACTCATGCTGAGATATATGATCATATTATTTTAGCTATTACTGTATATCATTATCCTAACATCTTAAATATGGGCTTGATTTACACTACCAGTCTGATGTGAACTCATATAGACTGACATGTAAGTGTATATGACACGTCAGATTGTATTGTCCACAGAAAAACACAACATATAACTTTTTCTAATACCATACACAAGACTCTATTACATTCTGATGCAATTTCACTGGCCAATGTCCAAACTGAATTTAAACACCCTGATTAAATTAAACTCCATACACAAGTAAGGCATCCACAGCCATCTCAACTGGCAGCGGCTAGAGAAAACAAATAGCCGGTTTTATTTTCCTTTGCCACCAACACCAACAGAATTAGCCATGTGCCGTAATCCTGCAATGCACTTACTAGATATGAAACCGGCTGCTCCTGTATTTAAAAGTACACACAGAGAGAAACATTTGTACAACAATCTATACAGAGAAGTTAAATAAATGATACTTAAATACTTCAGCCAGCAGGTACCCCAATAGGGGTACCTGCGGGCTTCTACAGGTGTTCTACAGCTCATATGACCTTGATATGAATACCAGCCCCTATTGTCCTTGATCTCTAAAGAATCAGCAACTCCTTGCCTTTAAAAAAAATATATATTATTAATTTTCTGCATAATTTTGATCAAAAGTCAAGAATCTGATCAAAAAATTAGTCCTCGGTCGCTCCCCAAGTTTTTTGAATTGTATTTTTGGTGACTTCCCATCATGTCCCAGAGTAATACTGCACCTCTTTAGAAAGATTAAGACCTAAATCATCCAAATATGCAATAATAATCACAATAAACACAAGCAATGACATGTTTTCAAGCCTTTCCAGTCCAAAATTAATGTTTTTCGGTTCAGAAATAAAGAAATGAGCCATTTTTACATAAATCTTCGTCGCACCATAATGAACGACCACTTGAAATGACCGTCTGCTTCCGCTTGTGTCATCTGACGCGCTTTCAGATGCGTTTGAGGAACGACGAAACCGTAGGACCTCAAAACGCGGAGAAAAATATATATGAAATATAGCCGTTGCTTTCTCGCAGCTCACGACGTCAATACTTTACACACAGTGATCCCACTACTACTGGAAGATGCGCACAGTCTCCACGGTTACATCCGTCGTTGTTAGGGGTACTCAATTAGCTAAATAGTGAAACGTTATAATCGCTCAGTCATATTGAGGAGCTTTACTTTATTACGTAATTATACAAATATAACGATCTTTTTTGTTAAATGTAGTCCATCGTTTCTCTTCTCAAAAGGGTTTAGAGTACTTTAGCCGTTTAAATGTATTAAATCGGACCTGTGGTTGATGATTTAAGAGCGTTTGTGTGAAATTAAAAAGCACTTCCTTATTATCGAAAAATCGGGAGGGGGGGGCTCCGGGAGCTCGGGCGGATAAGCGTTTGTCTTGTGATTTTAAAAGTATAATCTTAAGTATATTTAGGGTTGGGGTTACTGTAGAGTACTGCACCATTGTCTAAACACAGCAATCTGCTACAGGCTGACATACTTTTCTTGTCCATAACCTTTAGGCTGTGCGTTTGAATCCGTTATCCTGCAAGAATCAATGGTGTGATGGATTGCATTGATAGGCCTCTCTGTGGCTTGCATCACAAATTCCAAAGATGAAACAACCAATTTAATGGTAAACATCTCCTCTCACTGCGACTTCATCGGGCTCCTTATTATTGGCAGACATGAAGAGGAGTGGAGAGAGACGGGGATAAGGGAAGCCTCAAGGTTGCAGGTGGCAGCCAGGAGCACTTATGGATTGAAGCAAAGGGCACGGTCTGAGATGAGCTCGGACTGCTTCATTGGGAATTCTCCTCAGGAGAATATCACATTGGTAATCATCTCTAATCACTTTTTATTGTGTGTCATAGTCTGTGAGATATTGAAATTGGTAAATTAATATCAAAGAGCTTAATGTGTGTGAATCAATGTCACACTTCAAGATATATTTTGTCTTCTGTAAATCAATATATTTATCCAAACATAAAAAACAAACGCATTTTTAACTTGAACTGTTTCTAAAGGGCCGGCATTAGGTGTTATCTGTGTCTATACACAGCCTAGTCATTGGCCTGTGTGACAGGAAGTGCTGTATTGGATATTAACTCACCGACGCCGTGTGGTCTGTCATTCCCACAGACAGCCTCTTAATGCCCTAATGGCTCATTTACATTATTGATGAGCCAACCCTGGGTCACCTCAAACACAGACTATTTAAAGGAAATAATTTTATGCAAACTACATATTGATGCACTAATGATCAATTGGCCCTTGTTTTGTGTGTTAATAATATGCAACTGTTGCAGTGTGATGTACATCTTCAATTAGAGTGTTACCCTGTCTGCTCGTTGACTCAAACAAGTGGTGCAACTGCATCATTTGTTCTGCTGACTGATAGCAGAACTGAAGAAGTATCTTCAACTTTAGTCAAGTAAGGATATTTAATTGACTTGACATTGTACTACTCATATTAATGTGATAAACCTCATGCACTTTCTCTCCTTTCTCCTTTTTTTTTTACCCTCACTGTCCATCTACCAATCCGTCCTGGTTCAACCTGTCCACCTAACAAAAGTATAGTCAAACTGAATTTCACCCACATCCTCCACAGATTCTTGAATAAAGCCGTCATGTACAATTGAAGAATGGGCTTAAAGCAAAAATGTTAACTCCAGGATGACATAGTCTTGATTTGCTCTCATCTTTGACTCTAACTATCTAACTTTGGCCTTATTGTGTAACGATCACAGTGTGGTCTTGTTCATAATTGCAGCACTCCATGGTTGTATAATTTAATTGTATTACATATTGCTTACCAATTTCCTTGTAATGGTAAGTAATAAGATATAATAAACGATACATTGTATTATAGTTTGTCTTTTATGTAAGAAATCTCTTGCAATTTCTTCATGAACATAGTCTTTATTCTTTTCTTTTTTTTTTGCCTCTGTAAGTGAATCTTTTCTCAAGAGTCTGAACCAGGTGGCATTTCATTATGTTTAGTCATTCTTACTTAAATACATTTTAGATGTCTTCAGAAAGGTCAAAGAAGATAAATCTACGTATCTGAATGTTCAACTGCTCTCTCTTTTCTCCAAAATACTATAATCAATATTGTGATCAATTACATTTGTTGTTCACACAGTGATGCAAATGGGGTCTGCCATGGCTGTTATTGTGTCTCTGACAAATTGGGGACAGTGTTTGCATGCAAGGAGAATGCCTGTCTCCCATAGAATAGCACAGAGCACAGAGTGACACAGAGGATTTGTCTTTCTGATTGATTGGTGTCATGCGTAAATGCTTATCAATCTCTTGACTTCTAAGAGCCATTCCTGGAAGAATCAACCCCTCATAGACCCACTGTTTGGAGCATCAAGGTAGTGCTGTTCACTTCAACACTGCTACTTTTGCAGGGAGTCTGTGGCAGAAAGATTGATTATTATTCCCTATATGGACTGTGAGTAGACACTGGGGAAATGCTTGTCAGTGTATCATCATTTATATCTATGACCTACAAGGTATATGGATGTCACCACTTTCCATTCAATCAAAGATAGATGACCAATATAAATCATTTAAGACTCTGAATACATATACAGTACATGGCGTACAGTTACTCAACATAGTAATAGAGTATTTCCTTTTGTCTAGAAAGTATATTGAATGCATCTTTCAATCCGCATTTCCCTGAAGAGATGCACACACAGTGAGGTGAAATTTGTCCAACTTGTGGTTAATTAATGTCCCCCTTAGAGGTCAGCCCCAAATGCCCCTTTGCCCCTTTGCTTTACTGACGAGACATCTGTGGCAGTGACTGCCTCTCTAAATTAAGAATCCCATAAAACAGCTCCACTTTCAGAATCTCAATCATAGGGTGAGGACCCATCACCACCCCTTAGGGCCCCTGGTAGCCCACTGAGCCCCTTTCAAAATGAATTACCACCATCTCCACTAGTGCCCACAGATCCCGGTCAGATTGATGGCCAAGAATAAAATGTCCCTCTTCACGTTTGGCCCTTCCACATATATCTGCCAGAAGGCCCATCGTTTATCAAGCCCAATACTAGTTAGAAGTATGCTGACTGCTACCATTAGCATAACATATAATAATGTAAAATGGTTTAAAGGGGGGCTCTTTGGGTCTCAGAGCCAGCTGTCAGAGGCATAGATTTAGACCTAGTTGAGGTTAATTTGGAAGAGATAACACTATAATTTCCTTGAAACCCTCTCTGGTGTTTGTATAATACCCGCCGTTACAGAAAAATTAGGTATACAAAGTACCATCATATTTCTTTTCTTTCATTTATCAATTACTTTGATTATTATTATTCATTCGTGATTAAACTGCATACATGTATCACCTTTATTCAAATAGCTTAACAATGATACAATATGACACATGGACAATAAACACTGGGGATTGAACAACCATCCTGCAATCAATGGTTGGCCCGCTCTACCCGCTGACCATACAAGTAAAACACATGTAAAATTGTCCCTATACCATATGTCCAATTATCAGTTAGCTCGCACATCTTTCTAACACGTTTTTAGCAGGGTAAAAAGGAAGCTTAACAGAGGTCAGGGTGGAAACAAAATGAGGAGGCCAAAGTTTCAAGAGTTTAAAATGATGACTGGAAAGTAAGGGAGTGGGGTAAGAAGTTGAACACAAAATGGAAATTGGTGGCAAGATGTGATGTCAAAATGTATCCAAGCGAAGAAAGCAAAGTGACAGAGGTTGTGACTGTGTGCAAGATGACAAAGTGTCACTCACACACAGTGAAAGGAAGCCTGTCTGCAAATCAAAGAGTGTTTCTTAGGTGTGAGACAGCTGGTGTCACAACTCAAGACCAGTGTTGCTGTGTTGGTTACCCTTGGAAGGAATCCGTAGCCCTTTTTGAGAAGCACAACTTTACACCTTGTACATATCAGTGTGGGTCAGTTGTGTGTGTGCGCGCGTGCATGTGTGTGTGTGTGTGTGTGTGTGTGTGTGTGTGTGTGTGTGTGTGTGTGTGTGTGTGTGTGTGTGTGAGAAAGAGAATAGAGAGACAGTATTCCCGCTAAAAGTCAAACGCAGACTAAAATTTTGACATAGGTGTTGAACACTGCTTTGATATTAAAAAGTGTTTAAAATGATGTACATAGATGACAAAAGAGTGGAAGATATATTTGATTTGTGTGTCTTTTCAGAATAACGATCTTGGTTTGGTACCCTCTTCTAATTTATTTATATCCTGTTGGCATCTGTATCTGAAATAAAAAATCACAAGAGCTGGGGGGTGGAGAACTGTGCCACAATCATTTGAACAAATAAATGATCAAAATTCAATTAAAACGTGACACAACCTGCATCGAAGACTGGAACAGGCCAGAAACTAAAAAGACACCTATAAAGGAATGTATTTCCATGGTAAGTGTGTGATGCGTCCCCTGGGCACACAGTGTGTTAAAAAGTGAAGCCAAAGGGTCGTTTGTATGTGGTGTGAGAACGTGTTGCCCCTGTTGTGGAACAATGCTGCCTTCCCTCCCTCACTTTGAAAGAAAAAAAACAATTAGGAAAGGAAACAATGGTGTCCATACTGTTTTGATATGCAAAGACGTAGTGTAGATATTCTGATGGATCTGATGCAAACAGCAGCCAAGCATTCTGCCTGCCTGGCAGAAGGCAGAGGAGAAAAGGGACTCCATATAAATGGGAAATTAGCAGGGAGCGTCGTCAAAAGTAATTAACTCCCCTCCTTACCACTGTCCATTAGCCCTGACATGATGACACGGGAGGAAAAAACATCCATGTCAACTCTGGCAGCCGCCCGCACTGATCAGATAAACATTTTTTTGTTTTGTTTTGACGCCTGATTACAAAATGATTAGCCAGCGTGCCTGTCTCCTCCTTACCCTTCACCTCCCCTGTGGCTTGATTGACAGACGAGGTGATATGCTGTTGGGTCTGTGTAAGCTGTCTACCACCCTTTCTGCCTCAACCACACACACACACACACACACACACACACACACACACACACACACACACACACACACACACACACACACACACACACACACACACACACACACACACACACTTGCTCTTTGTTGATTAACGTGCTCTTGCAGTTATATGTAAGTATTTATATAAGTAATAACAGGTGTCACATACCAGTAACAATGCTGTACAGGGTATGCTGCCCTAAGTGTTATTATTATCTTTATTAGGGTATTAAGACAATAAATGTGAAATATAGATACAGATTGGTTGTGTGAAATAAATCACTTACCGAATCACTGCTATTAGTGCAGGTCCTGTTCTCTCTCTACGACAACTAATAATGGCAATTCTTAAAGATCATGGAATAATGGTAATCATGGTTTATACCCACTCATGTCATATCACTAGGTGACTCTTCTAACGTTACTACAGAAGAGTCTACAGATGCCATTCATTTAAGCTGTAACTCCTAGCTGTATGGACTGTGGTTGCATGATTTGGGGAAGGACCTAAATAAGATAATACAAACATTTATAATATGAGTTTGTGCATCAATTCAGTGGTATGTAGTTGTATTGAAAAATGTATGTGGAGTTCAGTTGTCTAACATAGGGTGGTTTAGTTTAATACTGTCTGTCTGAATAGCATTGTGTACACTTCTCTTCCCCTGGTTGTTTACCAGGTCATCCTACTGTCATATCCCTGTGGTTGATCATTTACCAGCATCTCATGTTCGACACCAGCTTTATACAGCTTTAGATAAGACATAGATAGCTTCTTGGTCGAAACGTGTCATAGAGTGCAGTCATGTATACTATAGTAACATACTGTACATTGGCTCTGCATGCATTTTTATGAGCATATGAAAGTTATGTTTAATCTTGTGATTCTCTTCTTAAATACGTGTTAATTCTATTTGGAAAGGATTTACTATTCATTGGCTGATGTGAAGCAGATTTAAAGAAAGCATTTGGTTTTGATCACAGATGAAATAATGGATAATGAGCAAATGATTACTGGTTTAGATAAGAGCAGAATCGAGCACAGGATGCCCTTGTGTTTGTTTCAGTAGCAGTAGGAATGTTCATTGATCACCCACGAGGCTGAAGGAGCTCATATTTTGATAAGGATGTGATAAAAGCATGATAAGGATAGTATCTTAAATCTCTTGTCATATTGATTTACTGCCAGTGTTCGTACAAATGGCATACCACCACCTCCTTCCTTCCTCAGATAAGGAGATACATATAAAATATGTGCAGTATATGTATCTGCATGCACTTTGTCTAAGTAGACTGTATGCAGGAAATGCATTTTAAAACACATTGATTTTCTTCTTCTATGTTCCAAAATCATACTGACAGAAACCTACCCATTAAAAAGAAAAAAGACAATTTGTAGACACAATGTAATTTGTACTTATGTTCAGCATTTTCAATTGATTACAATTTTAGGACCAAAATTTAAAAAAAAAAAAAACTTTTTGTTTCTGGCCAAATGTGTAATCTCTTGATCTACAGAACAATGCATGCAAAACTGATATTTAACACTCCAAGTTTCATACAAATTTACTGATGCAGTTTGCATTTCATTGTAAAGCGGATAAGTGTAACTTAATATCAAACAAAACGAGCTGTTAAACTATAAAGTCAGGGTGACTTCTGCCTCTTTCTGAAAAGCTTTAAATTTCTATCTTCATTTTTCCTCAATCAAAGTAATAAAAGTAAATGCTTCGACTTTGGATCTAATTTAGAAACACTGTATCCTCGTGGAGTGCTGCCAGGGATTATTCACAGGATAGTATTATGGTGCCATAATAGTTACAGATTGTTGTAAATTCATTCTATTCATAACGTAAAGTCAGTCAGCTTGAAACCAGCTAGAGAAAGTTCACTGTAGCTTGAATTAGGAATTGTTTACATTCATATACATTGCATTTATATCACAAATATAAAATAATCAAATTAGAAAGTTAATATTTGTAGTTAAAATGTCACACTGTGTATTAAATACTGTAAGTGGTAATGTTCAGCAGAATAAAGCAGATAAAAAAGGTATGAATATCACAAATTTAAAGTTTAACATTGCTTAAGTCAGCCACTGAAATGTGGTTTCCTTTCCCGAACGTCATTGAACTATTATACGTGATAACTCTTGTGCAATCAAACAGATGTTTATGCTCTTTAAGCCCCAGCCTGTGACAGAATCATGTGCTCCAGCACATGGTGGTGTGCCTTGAACTTTGATCTCTGGGTGGCTCTGAAACAGCAATCACATTTTAAAGCCCGCTCTTGGTTCTGCTAAAAAAAAATATTAACCAAGTTAGAGCTGTCCCTAGATAGAAAATGAATGGGTACGCAATAACGTTTGCTATTGTTTGAATGTATAATGTTGTTTGCTCAGGTAACACACAAAACTAAATGCTTATTGGGTTTCTCAGTTCTTACTGATTTTGTGAATCCCTTGCATTTGAAATAAGACAATATTTTGCTGTCAAAGAAGCAAAGTGATTTGCTTACACATGCATTGTTGTGGTTACCTCACACTGTTACAAAGAGAAATTAAGCTGTTAGCCGTGTGAAGATAATTGTGCTTTACATTATTATGTAGAATGCATGTTACTATACAAATTTACTGTGGCAAGGATGATATTGAACTTGTTGGTGTTCTGGTAATGTACAGAACAAGTCAGGACTGATTTGTGGTAGTAGTTTAAAAATTAAATATAAGGAGTTGGATATATATTCTTAAACACAATTTATGAGGGTTCTGCTGAGGAGACTGGGTGAAATCGTCACTTTGCATGTTGAAATGTGATGAAGTCATAGCTTGGTTCAAGACCTTCCATTATGCTATAACAGAGACTGGATGCTTGGCTGATTATAAATCACCTTGGAAACACACGGTGATGCAAAATCCATAATGTGTACATCATGCTTGGAACCATATTTAAGCATTCAGGAGCATTGCTACAATTGCCTGTTAGCATGCATTTTGCATTTATTTACCAATTAAAAATGCATTTGGTATGGATTTGAAAGTACTATGCAAAGCTGCAGTGCTCCTGTAAACAGATTATGGTCCTAGGGGACAGTGTGGTATTGAATGACTAAATAGGCCTACTATGATTTATGATAATGCATAAGAGGAACAGGACTCCTACCCTCAGTCCCTTAACTCCAACTGGGGATTGGAATATTAGCATTATTGCCAGGACTATTACATTTCTTCAGTCTGCAGTTAACATTTCTTATTTGTAATATTTAATTTTAGTTATTTTCTTGTCAAATTATTTACATAATTCCCATACTCCATTGTGGTTGAATATAGTTTGCAGATATCTGAGATTGATGTTCCAAGAAAGAGGAACTCATAGCCTACTCAATGAGAGTTTACTTTCTGTCTCTCTCTCTCTCTCTCTCTCTCTCTCTCTCTCTCTCTCTCTCTCTCTCTCTCTCTCTCTCTCTCTCTCTCACACACACACGAACACACACACACACAATAGCTAACAGAGTGCAATTTCTTTCTTTCAAGGAATATGTGAATCAAGCTCATCCTGCACCTCAATGGACTCTGATCTCCCAGCTTTAGCGTACACACCATCAGCAGGGGCCGAGTGCTCCATGAGAGGGAAAGAGGTGTTCGTTAAGGCCTCTTTCATTTCAGTTGACGGGTTGAACGCTCCTCTGAGCGAGGGGAGATTTGGGGCATCACTATATGTGACAGAAGAGATTACAGAGGTAATCCTGCCTGCTCACCAGGGAATCATCTAGTCTTCAACTTGCTCTTAGTAACTGGTTCGCACTCACAGTCAGTGTAATTAACCAATCTATTAATTTCCACGTATTTGATTTAGTTTCTGTATTCAGCAGAGAAATCGGGCTAAATATCTCTTATTCCGTGGCTCAGCTATGTTTCACTCTAAGGCAAAGCTCTTATCCATTTAGCTGTGGGTTTGCGAGACCTTATAAGTAGTCATGTAGTTTTGTATTACAATAGGCCTACCCAGCATTACACCTAATTACAAGGGTTACAAGAGTCAAAGGTTTTTCACCCCCTAGACTTGTCAGGCAGTGCTACAGCAAGACAAACTATCTAAGTGAGGCCTTTAAATGTCAGGTTGGAGACCATGTTTACATTATGCAGGTCATGTTTTGTCCATTTTGACCTACTCCACAAAAAGGCCTTTCTAAGTCTATGAATTTCAAATAAAAAGATGCCAGCCCGATATTCAAGTTTAGGTGGAAAATGCCTGGACGAAAAAACCTATATGCGGTGTATGAAATACGAATGCCTCAGTAGTGTTTCTGCAGCTCTTCTTATACGATAGCTAACCTGCTACATAGAAAGACAGCAATATACTGTCATGACTGTAACAAGGGTGTTT
This sequence comes from Myoxocephalus aenaeus, assembly GCA_038501785.1. Classification (NCBI taxonomy): domain Eukaryota; kingdom Metazoa; phylum Chordata; class Actinopteri; order Perciformes; family Cottidae; genus Myoxocephalus; species Myoxocephalus aenaeus. The sequence continues at coordinate 444,517 of JBAMJR010000137.1, forward strand.
CCTCCTGCTGGTCCTGCTTTGGAAACCTTTGAAATGTAATTAGACTTTATCAGTCAGTTGTTCGGGTCAACTGTGCGTGTCATGTGATTACAACATTGTACTCTGATAAGGGAGGCATTTCAGTATGAATGAACATGTGGCCTTTGGCCTTGTATGTTTTTTTTTAATTATGAGTCTCATGGGTGTTGTTGTGAATAGTCAAATAAGATGAAATGATTAATGAAATTCTGCATTGAAATATTTTATTAGAAGATTAGAAGCACTCAGTCACATTTTTATTAAAAACAATTCAATTTTACATTGAATGCAATATTTAATACTTTATTAATATGGCACCATAAATAAATGTGAAACAAAAAAAACTGAATCAATTGGCTAAAACAATATGGCATGGTTAGGCACCACTAGTGGTGACCAAACTGGAAATATATATTTTAGTTCTGTCCGTAGCTAGATATGTTCAGTGCTAACTTGTGGAGCATTGTTAGGGAAAAAGTATACCTTAGGGGTCAGACATTTGTTTGCAAGCCACCTGTGACCAGAGCTTCAGTGTTGACCTGATAAACAGTGTGGGTTTGCTTTTGCAAACAAAGTCTATAGAGAGTGCACACACAGTAGCATGGGACATAAATACTAAATGTGTGTGACATAAATACTGTATATTGAGAAATACAAATGAGACAATTAAAACAACCAAAACAAAAGAACTCTGGATCTGTGTTCTTGTGTTGACAAGAGCAACATATTAATCAGGCACAGCTGAAGTCGCCCTGCCTTCATTCTGTGATTGGATTAGAGATGGTCTGGCATTGCTGCAGTTCCAAGAGAACCCCAGGTGCTTCCTGTTGCCGGGCCTCAGAGGCCTTTGACAGTTTACCCGAGTTCTAAATTGCCCCAAGACACTCTCAGTTGGATACGGGATTTAAGAAAATCCTATGCACTTTTAGGGGGAAAAGAAACATTTTAATTGTCCTGTTTTATAATCTGAATATATCTTTTAAATGGATAACTATAACAAAAAATATAAAACTGAAAGAAACGTTGTATGTAATGTATCTTTCCTTGTTGCCAGCACCACGCATCCTTAGTAGGATACATCCACACAGGAATATTGCTAGATTAATAACATTCCAATTATTCTGGAAGTGATATTGATTGTCATTGCAGAAATAAATGTTTTCCAGCTAAAGTGAATGTAAATTGGAGATAAGATTCGTTACTCTACTCTAAGACTCTAAGGTTTTTATGTTGTAATAACCATATTCCCCAAAATCAATAGCACAAAAGAGGAGGCAATAATGCAGACTAACTGAAGGGAATGAAATCAGATACAACAAGAGAGGACAGACAAAGTAAATAAGGTGATTTGTATTGAAGAGTCGGCTTTTCATTAAGCACAGACCCTGTATTGTTGACCTGCGACATTCAATTTTGGAGCAGTTTTTTAATTCCTGGCAATTGATCAAATATTCTGTATCAGCAGTATATCATGATCACCATTGTCCTCAACAAAATAAGTAAGTAATTATGTAATAAGCTGTGTTTTACATCCAAAGTAAATGTTATTGATTCACAGTCTGTAGATGTAGACACTCTTGTGTAAAGATGTGCATGGACGGACATATTTTCTCTTATACATAACCTTTTTCTCAAGTTTCACCCATTACTTCAATTCCTCTCCTCTGTACATCAACATTGTTGCCCCCTTTTCAGATCTTAATTAAAGCACACTATCCCACCCCACTTTCCACCCCAGTTCTGAGACCCCTGTGCAGTAGGATTATGGGATTACACCAGTAGGGTCCATGTCTGTGAAAGCCCTCTGTAGCAACCAGCGTACAGCTACGAGCACCGTGACACAAAGGAATTCGAGGTGGAATTCTTCAGGACTACCGGAGCTGTGGTCTTTGTAAGCAGCACAGTAGGTCGTTGCCGGCAGCCACCAGCATGTTTCCAAACTGGCAAAATCTCCAGCAAGACACAGTAGACAGCAGTACAAAAATTATTAACCATGAATACAGTAAATTGATTTCCATTAAGTCAGAATGCCAAAATTGCCCCTGAAGAGGTGTGTGGGAAGGAGTTTGGAGTTGCTGTTTGCCCCCTTAAGTGTGGCAGAATTAATAAGACTATTACCTCAACAATTACCGCTCTGTGCTGCACCCAGGATTCATTTCTGTGGAAATTCGATGCCACTAATTAAAACTGTTGCCATCGCTCTGGCATGAGAGTGATTGTCTCAGTAGATACATTCCCCACCGAATTACAAAGGCAATTTTATGAGTTGGAAAACTGAGAGCAATTATTTTAACAAGCATAAAGCATTTTCTATCGAGCTGCAGTCCCGGCTGATCTAATAATAGTGCTCGTACTATAAGCAGAAAAATAAAGTGTGAAGCCAACACCGGCAGAAAATGAGGCTCCCTCCTCAGAAGGCTGTAAACCAGGGAGGTGTCGACCTCCTGCTGCTACTCTCTGTGTGGTCACAGACTGTCTGGCCATGGCCAATGTAGCAACCATTTTTACAGAATACACACGCACATAAACACACACACACACACACACACACACACACACACACACACACACACACACACACACACACACACACACACACACACACACACACACAAAGTGCACACTATATCATGCACAGCACACCAACACCAAACTCAAAGACAATGCTTGATTAGATGTGTGTAGGTTTTATGTTGACTGCATGATGCAGAAACAATTGATTGCTTCTGACAGTTTAACTCTATTTTGTTTGCATAAATCTGGTTTAGAACAAGTTTTCCATTACATTTAAAACTGGAAGACCACCATTCGTTTTCAGTTACATATGACCACTGGTGCCCTCAACCTTTGTGAAACAGGCTTTGTATCATTATATTCAAATTCTGACAAATGTGGAGCATGAATGTGAGATTAGGGAAAGCATTTGCATTAACCTCAAAAACCCCATTTTACCCAAATGCAAAGAAGCCTGCAACCATGATGATTTGATATTTACCCAAATCATTTTGTTGTTTATTGTTCATGTTTAAAACTCATCCTTAACTGTTTTATATACACACATTTTAGAAAATGGTGTGTCTAATCTGTGGTATTATCATAATCCACCATGTAGTGAATATAATATTTAAATATATTGTCCATACAAAATGTTGGATTTAGTCTGAGGTTGTGCTCATTTCATGATTTTGTTATACCATGTTGGATACACAAAGATTACAGGAAATATAAACTGATTGTAAAATGCTTATTGGATATAAGTTTGTGTGCATTACATGTGTATGTTCACTCTACATCTGTAATTACCCTGGCATTAGCAACCAATGCAATAAATCCCAGCTGCAATTAAACATGTTTTGACACAAAGGATGTACCCCAACTTATCATTACTGATGTGCAAATTACACATATACCTCTGACATGTGCCCCCAATTAGTCACTTTGTGGTCTTAATTAAGCAGCATTAATCTTGTGTGTATGTAGAAGCTGTGAGTTGAGACTGGCAGCACCACAGGAAGAAATGAAAAGGAGGAGGTGGGGGTGTACAAGAATGTGCGAATTGGGTTTAGTATAGGTCACGCTTCAATACACATAGACAAAGACGTGATTAGGAATACACTTTACTGTACACACATACATAATAATCTCTATTAGATATGGATGACGTTCTGAGACACTAAATACAAGTGATCTTGATCATCTTTTGAATAAAAATGAAGGGATGGAAAGTCCTTCGAGTGTGACCGCGTGCTATTTCTGTTGCCAATATGAAATGTCATATGTGATTGAGTTTTCATGTCAGCTGAATAAATGTATATACCTCTATGTTTTTTACACTCAGATCCACAGTGCGTTGTGACCTACCATACTGTGTCCTGCCCCGGTCACTCAAACTTACAAAGTGTGACTTTTCACAAGAGGCCTAAACAGTAGGCTGCCCCTCCTTGCCAAAACACATGAGAGATTCCTCTATGTATCCAGTCCACACACATTCATCAGGCCTCCCACCTCGTCCAGCAGTATCCCTTCATCCTCCATTATATTTCCAATTAGCATGGATTTTCAAGGATTTAACATCATTTTCCCTGGTACAACCCACTGTTTACAATGTCTCTATGGGCGCCACTGTGAATTTTTCAACCATAGGAAACTTGGGACCATTACTTGGAGAAGGCATTGTCACAAATACAGTCATGGAGCTTCTGTGCAAATGCAAAAGATGTTAAGTCAGTGTTAGGGAAAGCTTGACTTTCTGTTTTTTAAATGAGGAGAGTGTGCGTCAGACCCCATTGGATGTGTGAAGCAGTCTATCATTTTAGTTTGTGTTTATAACATTTTGCATCCATATAAAAAAAGAATTGTGTGCACATATTCAAACACGATATGATATAATGTTATATAGATATTATATAAATTGTTTAGCAGACTAGTATGTATACTACTCATCAATTTCAGATTAACTGAAAAAAAAATACTTTTACCAAAGAGTGGGGTGGAAGGATATCCATGTACCATAATATGCATGGGAAAGAAATATGTAACAAGCTGTTTATCTGACTCTGTCCTCAGTCTCCTCCACATCTGGCCCTTAAATTACAGCTGCTGAAAACGAGGAGAAATTTACAGTGATCTTGACAGGGTTTCAGACTGGGCACAGAGCCCAGTCCCCCTGCCTCACACAGCCTTGGAGCCCTGAACACACATGGGGGCCATTATTTGTAAAGTAGCTGCGGTGGCACCAGGGAATGATTTGAAAGAAGCGTGTGTGTGTGTGTGTGTGTGTGTGTGTGTGTGCTGGAACATGCAGCCCGAGTATGTTTACTCTCTGTTATCACATCCACACATCTCCAGTAAGTGGCGGGGAGAGAGTGTGCCGTGTCGAGGAGGAGATATGGTGAGATTATTGTGCTGTTTAAACCCCAAACTCTCCAACCCACTCCCCTCTCCTTGAACATGGATTAACTTTTCAAGTATTGTAAAGCACTTGAGTGAAATGTTCACACACATGTTTATCTCACTTGTCATTTGGCAGAAAAACCCTGTCACATGTGTTTATTATAGCGGTAGATAAAGCACAACTTAGCGTGTCTAGTGAGCAGATTTGAAGGCTAATAAGTGATACTAAAGTGTATAAACAGAACAATAAATAACACATTCCCTGAAAACATTCAGTAGAAAACACATTAGCAAAGCCCAAAACTCAACAGGCAAGAAACACACAAAAATAAATAGACAAGAGCCAAAAAAGGGAGGGGGGGTGATACAGTAATAAGGGTAAGGGGATAATAGCTCTGGCGTGCAGCCCCACAGTAAAGCCACTGGTTGGTCATGGCTCTGGGCTGTAGACGGACCGTCTCCTCACAGTGCTGGGTGAATTAGGCTGTGGTTCCACAGCGAACCTCAGCCAGCCTCAGCAATGTGCTAAACCCAGACGTGACTTATGGCTACCCACCAAAGATTTGGCCTCTGGACCCAGGACTTACACCGCAGAGCGGAAAGGCAAAAGAAGTTTCATCACAAGCACCACAAAGAGAAAGTGGGACAACACATGACATATGTACTGCCATAGTAAGCTTCACCTCATTGGGCTAACTTCTCTATTCTCCAGACTGAGCACGGTCCGGATTTGCCAAAAAGCACAGTTTTGACCAATCGCTGCCCAGCCGTGTTCACATTTGTGGTCAGTGTAAGGTCATGGGGCAGAGATGTTCTCCTGAGGTCTCATGACCACAGCTCAGAGGGATACTCCCAAGTGGGACAGCAATGAGTACTAGTGGTTAAAACTGGTTTGAGAACATGATCTTCTTTTAATATGATGGTTGCTTTTCCAAATTTCCCCAAAATAAAGGATTCAGTTTACCCAAATCCTGGAAAGGGAAATATTGTGTATTCCTAGGAAGAGTAAATAAATCATGACACCAAGACCATCTCATCAAACAACGTAATGTCCAACAATGAGAGAATGGTGTGTACTTAATATACATTTCAAAAAGTATAGCAGAAAGAGTCACAAGGCCACAATTAAGTCATTACATAACAAGTAAAGCCACAATGTCTGTGCTGTCTTCAGCCGACTCTGCACATACTCACACAGAGGGATGGCTCTCTCCTTGTGGAAACATGTTCTGATAGTTTAATACACAACTTTGAGTGAAAGTTGATACAGGACTCAGTGCCGCTCATATCACAGAGGGTAACGCTCGGTTAACCAGACTCTGTTTGTGCATCGTGCGTTCCAGTTTGCCATATAATCTGTTTTTTATGCTTCAACTATTAGACGCAATGCCCTGTTATCAGGCTCCAGTTTGCCCCAAGACATACACTCACCTAAAGGATTATTAGGAACACCATACTAATACTGTGTTTGACCCCCTTTCGCCTTCAGAACTGCCTTAATTCTACGTGGCATTGATTCAACAAGGTGCTGAAAGCATTCTTTAGAAATGTTGGCCCGTATTGATAGGATAGCATCTTGCAGTTGATGGAGATTTGTGGGATGCACATCCAGGGCACGAAGCTCCCGTTCCACCACATCCCAAAGATGCTCTATTGGGTTGAGATCTGGTGACTGTGGGGGCCATTTTAGTACAGTGAACTCATTGTCATGTTCAAGAAACCAATCTGAAATGATTGGAGCTTTGTGACATGGTGCATTATCCTGCTGGAAGTAGCCATCAGAGGATCGGTACATGGTGGCCATAAAGGGATGGACATGGTCAGAAACAATGCTCAGGTAGGCCGTGGCATTTAAACGATGCCCAATTGGCACTAAGGGGCCTAAAGTGTGCCAAGAAAACATCCCCCACACCATTACACCACCACCACCAGCCTGCACAGTGGTAACAAGGCATGATGGATCCATGTTCTCATTCTGTTTACGCCAAATTCTGACTCTACCATCTGAATGGCTCAACAGAAATCGAGACTCATCAGACCAGGCAACATTTTTCCAGTCTTCAACTGTCCAATTTTGGTGAGCTCTTGCAAATTGTAGCCTATTTTTCCTATTTGTAGTGGAGATGAGTGGTACCCGGTGGGGTCTTCTGCTGTTGTAGCCCATCCGCCTCAAGGTTGTGCGTGTTGTGGCTTCACAAATGCTTTGCTGCATACCTCGGTTGTAACGAGTGGTTATTTCAGTCAAAGTTGCTCTTCTATCAGCTTGAATCAGTCGGCCCATTCTCCTCTGACCTCTAGCATCAACAAGGCATTTTCGCCCACAGGACTGCCGCATACTGGATGTTTTTCCCTTTTCACACCATTCTTTGTAAACCCTAGAAATGGTTGTACGTGAAAATCCCAGTAACTGAGCAGATTGTGAAATACTCAGACCGGCCCGTCTGGCACCAACAACCATGCCACGCTCAAAATTGCTTAAATCACCTTTCTTTCCCATTCTGACATTCAGTTTGGAGTTCAGGAGATTGTCTTGACCAGGACCACACCCCTAAATGCATTGAAGCAACTGCCATGTGATTGGTTGATTAGATAATTGCATTAATGAGAAATTGAACAGGTGTTCCTAATAATCCTTTAGGTGAGTGTACATTGGCAACTCATTTATTGGTCAAGGATGCTCAACATAAACCTGGACTGTATTTTGGCAGATTAAAACAATTGAATAAATTAAGATTACGCCATTGTAATTTAGCTTTGGCCCAGTTTAAAAAATATGTGAAGTTATGATTTTCAGTCTCTGCAGGGGCAACAAACACATTTGTGACACCTTTTGCTTGACATGAGAACTATTCTCCATCCCTGATGAGTTTAATTTGCAGCATGAAGTCATTTATTGATCTGGGAAAGCTTATTAGCAATCCCTTCCACTAGTCTCTCAAAAAAATGCAACTCTCATCCCTCACAAAGCAGCAGGTTTCTTTGAGAAATCTATGGCTTTGTCACTTGCACTGTAGGGAGTTAAAGTATGCCCTGCCCCCAATACACATACTGATACTTACAGCGTCAGTGTGTGCTCACGCTAATCAGAATTTTGGAGAAAGCCCATCTTTTACCTTGTTTTGTGGAGTTAATTTGAAAAAGTGAGAAACACTTGCCATAACAACTGGAGTTGTAATCAAGCGGTACTTAAATTCAACACAGTAAGTGTGCTTTACAGTAGTCAAAGTAGAACTGCAAGCAAAAGCTCTACTTTCATTTTCATTCTGTTTATTGAAGATGAATTAAACTGCCACTCGCGCACATGCCATGAAGCCCCACAGCTTCTTCACTCTGATTACTCTGAGTAAATCTTTTTACTGACAATACTTTCCCTGAAATGCATACAATTGACACTATCATATTGCTCCATTTTGCCTGAACACGTGCTACACAGTGTTTTCATATCGTGGCTATTCATGTGTACTGTACAAGGCAGTGACAGACACACACATATATATATATATATATATATATATATATATATATATATATATATATATATATGTATACATACATATATATATGTGTATATATATACATATATATCTGTCAGATCTGTCCAACATGAGTTGGACAGATCTGAATTTATTGACAAAAATCTGGAGCAAAGGCCGTCAGTCGAAGCCTGAAAACAATAACCTCAACTGTCAGCAATCTATGAAACACCAGTTGAAGGAACTTGCTAAAGTGAATTAAGGTCTGATTTTGATCAATCATAAAGTGGGGATCCCACCTCTGCCTGGGCTGATTTATCATCAGGAACTTGTAACCCAATATACCTGGACGACATGTAACGCCACAGACTCACCCTTGCTTCCTGTTGGGATTTCAAACCACCCACTTATCCCACAGCATTTATACCGCTTCACTCTAACATTTTTATTGGCCATCATCAGTCTTGTTTAAAGCAACCATGCATTAGAGATGGGGTTGCTGGGGGGAAATTGCCTTAGTTTGATCATGTGGCCTGCAAGAGGAAGGCTGATGATGGTGGGTGGGCTTGGGGAAGGAGACTGAGTAATTAAACTGTACCGGTGATTCATTCAAAGAGAAGGCAGCTGCATGAGAGTTTGACAACATTGCAGTGAGGATGAAGCTTAATTGCAAACGCTGGCTGTAGCTGAAATGAATTGTTCTTACTGGGGTGTCTGTCTTAACAGAGGCCTTGCTGTGAGGATGAGTTTATCTTTAAGAGCCTTTACTGCCTTCATTTATGTGTGTGTGCTTGTGAAAATACGAAATAGGTCAAAATGATTTACCTCATGTTCTCAGTACCGATAACAGAGTGAGGAAATGGAAGCCAAGGCACAACACAGATTTTCCCATTTTTGACCTCAAGATGGGTCATGCAATTTGTACATAAAATAGTTCATCTGATATTATTCTCATTGACCAATAAGTGATGATATAATATCATAAAAGCAGAAATTCCACTGTTAAATTAACAATTACATCAATGAACATGCTCTTTAGTATAGGATTCTGCCTAGAACTGCTGTGGGATCTTTCCGTAAGTGATTATAAAGTGAAAAGTGAATGATCCATGTGTCTGAGTTGTGCAGCTTGCTAGTTCTTTGCAAATGCTGACATAGGTATGGCAATCATCAGAATGATGCTTTAAGTATTTCATAAAAATGGTATTCACAGGGAGGATGGGCTTCCTGAATGCTTTAATAACATGACCTACGGCTGTGATTTGAGTTGTATTGATCTTAAATGGCTTAATATCATTAACTTGACTGCTCATCTGTTTATAATTTGAGAACCATAATCTTGTGACCAGTTGTTGGGAGATGCCATTGTAAATAGTTAATGACTCAACATTTTTCAGATGCCTTTGTGCATAGCTAACTTGTGTCTCAGTGTCTCTGTTATTTTGCTCGACGATATATGCAGTAATACATTATATTATTATATTCCTATCGAAGAATATTCTTCACCCGAATACCCAGATGCATATGATAATCAGTGTAATATTTCTGCTTGTATTGTTACTGATAAGCACATGATACAAATAAAAAGAGTTGTTTTCTGTCAATTCTAGTAAGTGAATCAATGGCTTACTGCCGAGGGCATAATAAAAAATGCATATTTCTAATAGTTTTCTGTCAAAACTGCGAAATAAGAGAAAAGTGAGAATGAGGAGAATAACAGCTCTAAAATGCAGAAGATAACTCAAACACGGAGTCCCTTATGAAGTAACGGATTTACTGAGTTTAATCCCTTATCAAACAGACTATACAATGAAGCTAGGCCCTAATCTCGGGGAATTTACAGTCCATTTCCAATGTTTGGGCAGAGTGTCCCGGCCTATCACTGCTATAACCTTGAGTAGGAATCCAGCTATTCCGTGCACAATAATTGCTCTTATTACCAAGAAATAAATCTGGTCTTTACTTATTTCATGCTCAGGTGAAGACTTCTCTCACAGGAACATGTTGAATTAGTTTGTTCTCCAGTCTGACAGTGACTGAGCACAAAATGTTCACTTCTTTTAACAGCAGGCTGGAGAAGAATATTGGATTTCAAACTCCCATGCCATTGAAGCTTTTTCCAGATCTTCATATTCACACAGCCATAACCAAAACCTTCTGAAATTGATCAATTTCATCACCTTGGTTTACTCCACCATGTGCCTTTCATGCTAGACATACATATGTGTATTCATTCTCTACAAAGAGAGGGAGAAAAGGAAAGGAAAATAGAATCCCAAACACAAAATAAATGTATGTAACAAAAACACGAGGCATTTAAAAGTGGTCGAATGTATTCTGGACAAAGAGGTAAGTGACGCCACCAGTTTCATAAAGAACCCTGATTTAGCTGTGAATAATTAATTCCTAAGGCTGAAAAAAAATGTAGCTATTCATGACCTTGATAGTGGGCACATTAAAGAGGGGAGCATTTGCTAAACGTGAAATTATATGCGACTAGAAAGGCGTAGCTACATCACTGGAGTCACCCCAGAGTAAACAAACGAGTTCAGCAAGCAGAGGAGGGATTACCATATCTCCACTTAACTTATTTCATCCTGTGAGAATCATCAATATTAAAGGGTAAGGAGAGGGAGAGAAACTGCTGAGGTGGGCTTTTAGCAGCAGGGTGAACCACTGTGTTTAAGAAGAGAGATAAATGAGAGATCTCCCTGGAATCTACAAAGAGAGTAAACATAGTCTTTTTTTATCTTTGCCATACAAGGTCTCTTCCTTTTAACACATTTTGATGTCACAGCCAACGCTTTTCCCAGCCTCTGTTTTTGTTGAACTGCATTTGATGGTTAACTTATGCGTCAGTTTGTTAGTTCTTTTTTGTTTTACTGTGCAGAAATGGACATGCAATTATTGACTAGACAGCTTTTACATATTTGCAGCCATGCTAATGTTTTTATTAATTCACTCGTGGTAGCATTCTGCAGCTCATTGCAGTTTTGACACTTAATGAGGATAATTCTAACTGAAGAGTGACCTGTGTTTGTGTGCCTTTGGGCTAAATGCCAGTGAATATGCTGTGTTTGCCTGTCATGTTGGTGTAGTGTGTACTGTATGGAGGTAGATACTGCCTTAGGGTTGTCAGAATCAGCACGGTGTCTTTGTCAGGTAAGTGACCCTGCAGGGCAAGTAGCAGACTGCTGATCTATGGACTTTACTTCTGTTTACCTCAACTGTCAGCCCAAAACCCTGTGACATTAGACTGTTCTCAAACTAAAAGCAAACTCTAACTTACACAAGGTAGTTACACAATGCCATCTCTCACTGTCTCTTCACTGTGAGGCTGAATATTTGGGTCTTGTACACATCTGTACTCCCCCAACTTCCTGGACACATGCCAGTTGGGGCTGACACAGCTCAGAAGGGGGTCTCCAGCTACCTGCCAAAAACCCAGCCCGGACTCCAGCTGATATTAGTTATCGATATTTTACTAGCTGCCATTAAAACTTTAAGAGGCTCCGATTAGATGCAAAAACAAAGGAGATCCTTCATGAAGAGAGGTCACATGGTGTTGTAAAAGATGGCTTTAAAAGGCTTTATTTAATGATATAAAATCCACCCTGGTGTGTGAAGCTGTGGGGTCGGACAGCTATAGAGTGCTGCAGGAATGAGTCCTAAAACCTGGAAATGAGTAAGCATTTTTGCATTTCCGGTTCCCCTCAACTTGAATGGATTTTTTTTAATAGTTTTTTGGTTAGATACCTGAAACAAGGTCTGTGATCAACACAAGCTGAAGATATGTTAACGTTATGTTCTACGACATAAACTACGTAAGTAAATACTCAACATGTGAATTTTGAAGTTTTTACTGATTTCTAAAAAGACGGTTGGTAACATGTGGCTCAATGCGACTACCAAACGTCAATCACACCAAATAGTAGTCGTCCTTTAGCTTAGTGGTGGTGAAGTGTGTTTATAGTCTAATGTTAGAGTTTTACTTCTGGTGATTGCATCTACTCTTCAAAAATCCTAAAAGTGGTTACCACAGAGCTTATTTTCAGAAATTATCCAACATCCAATGGAAAAGTCTCGTTGGCTTTTTGTTTGGGCGATGCTAACTTCCAGATTGGCCTAAAAAACATGTCATTGCAGCAGCACTCTGTAAAGAAAGGAGCTTCTGTGTCCTTAAGCCACAAAAATGACGATATGTGTGAGCACCGTTTGCTGCTCGACAGCAAAGCAGAGAACTTCAACGTGAGCTTAATGTCTTTACCTATATGGATGATAATCAAGTATCACACTGAAACAAAAGCAAGTATGTAGTGTGTCTGTGAATGTGTGTCTGGTTTTGTGATCTGATCCTGACACGTTCTCCTAAAACATGTCTTTAAGCTGCCTATAATTTAAGTGATGTAATATTATTAGGTGTAATACTGGAGATTTTTTGTGACCCCACATTAAATATATATATATATACATATATGATATAGTCCCATATCACCAAAAGTAAAAACTTATTTAAACTTTTTCCCGCAGGTCAAAGAGGCTCACAGACACACCAAGCTATTTTAGATACTCAGGTGGCAACAACTGGAATAAGGTTCCCAATAGCATTAAACGGACTATAACATAAACTATAATAAAGGCAAACCTGAAACTGACTTTTAGAAAATGTAACCCTGTAAAGACTGTTGTGCAGGTACTGTGTACTTTATCCTGCTATCTGTTTGTTTGTCCATATGTGTGGTTGTCTCTATGTACACATGTTTATTAATGCCTGTGTGTTGTATTGTTGTTCATAGTGCGTGGGCCAAGGTTGGCATGGACACTGGGAGTAGGAGGTCTCTTCTGGCATTTCCATGTTCTCTGACCACGGTCATGACAGGGACGCCACAATGATGAGGAATGTTAGCATTGTGGTTACAGTAACAAGAGTTGGCCACAAACAACGCCCCTCGGACTCCATTCCTCCCCATCAGACTCTCCTTACTGTGTTTCCCTTTATATTTTCTTGCTCACCTAATATTCTCTCCTTCCTCTGTCTCTCTTGTCTTTCGGTGTCTCCTTCCTCTGAGACTTCAACTGAAGCCCTTGAGGCTCTGGGTAGCCTGAGCTTTATCATCAGAGGCTATGTGAGGTTGAGGTGAAAGATGAGCTTTACACAAAACAACTATGACAAGACTGTCTGTTATTGTAGCTCCCAAACAATGCATCTGCAGTTACACTGACATTACATTCTAAATGTAGAGAGTTATTAAGAACTGTATGTTTCTTTATATATATTTCTAAAAGCAGGTCAGCTCCCCCTAGATAACCTCAGTGTAAGTTCTAATTCTATAAGAGTGATGGGAAAAATGTTTTAAAGTAGGTTAAAAGTGGTGTTACGTGTGTGTGTGTCCATGTGCATGTGTTTCGTGTTTCTAGGGGCCGATGTATCAACTTATTTGTTTGATGCAGGCACACACACATGCACGCGTGCACACACACAAACACACACACACACACACAGCATGCATTTGATAACTCAAGACCATCAACATTATTCATGGTACTTACCATTACCTCGTGAATTAATGAATTATTACCTTGGCTCGAATAAGTGGAGTGAGAAAATGTTGATATTGGAAAAGCACATTTCTTTCAATTTACTACAAACTGTGTGCCTTCATGTCCTTTTTGCTGTGGAAGCCTTTTTCCTTGCCAGCCCGCAATTTACATAAAAGCATTTATTTCATCATCACGCCATAAATGAAGATGTACGGATCAGGACTTTTATTCCTTTAAGGGCTAGTATGGAGGAAAGAAATTAAGTTGTATTGTAATAAAATGATCTACTTCATTAAATGCATTTCCTGTAACTGGTAAAAGGTAAATTTGGTTTGCATTTTTATGGCTTCTCTTTGTCTCATGCCAGGGGATCACAAAGTGAGACACTGAGCTGGCCTCCACATCAGACACTGAGCTGGCTTTTAGCAAGAAACTTATTATTTCTGTTCCATATACCCTGTAGTTCTTTTTGTCTTTGCATCACTAGGCTTTCTCTGTCCTCTTCCTCCTTTCAATCTTCTCAAACGTCCCTCACCTCCACACTTCCATCTATTAAGTGCACGGTTCCCTGTGTGCCGTTACCATTCCTGAGGGAGGTTCTGCCATGAATAGCCAGCCTTGAAGGTTGGCTCTTTGGCCCGGCACCACGTCCCATTTGGCCCAGCTATGGTGGAAAAGCCGAGTGGCGACCACATAATGACTGGTGTCTGAAGGGCCTGGCTAATTTTTCATGTTCAAACAGGCGGCTGACTCCTAGGCTCAGACTAAGGCTAATGTAAGGTTTGTCAGTGCCCTCCAGGGGTCGTAAAACATGGCAACCAACCTGAGCCTCTGATCCGTTTTACACGATCTACACCAATAACTGCCTGACAGCCTTTAGTGGCAGTGACAGATCTAAATCATATAAAAATGGCAGACACGTTTTTCAAACAACTTCTTGATACACATAAACGTATTATGAGCCTTCCAGTATGTTTTCGAGCTAAAATTCGATTTGTCCTCCGTATTCTCTGAGCTACTAATATAGATTTGTAAGTGATCAACTCAGGGATAATCAAACAACCAAGTGTATGTGATGTCATCTTGTATGTATTAATGAAGACAAACCGGATGAATGACTATGTGTGAGTCCATGAACAAGCCAGTTTCACTTGTCCAGTCTGTAGCTCTGCTCTGATCTCATCTCAAAGAGCTCTGAAACAGTGGATGCTCCTATAGCATCATTTCTGCGTTCTCTTCTTGCGGTCAGTTGACCCTTGTCCATGTAATCTGACACCCAAGGCTGATACTCCGGATCCTGGCCTGTAGCTGTTACCAATGGTTATTTATTTCTCTAGCTTTTTAGGCCTGTTGCTTGCATTCTTGAAACTCTCCTTCCTGCCTGGTGATGCTACTGTTGACTTGATTATGTGATTATGTGTGGTGTTGCACCAACAAACTATACTTAAATCATACTGTACGAGCCATTTGCCTTGTTTTGGTGTATGTTGGACCTCCCACCACTGGGTGGGGTAAGGCCGACTTCAACGGAGTCGGCCCTATATAATTAGGAGTGACACTATGGCCAGGTGTTGCTCGTTTGTGGAAGCAAACCGTTTTTTTACCGTTCTATGTGACAGTACTGCACCAGAGTAAGGCAAATGTTTATGGTTTATTTTATGATTTGAATATACGCAACTAAGTTCTGCCGATGAGGTTATTATTTATGTTCTGCAAAGAATAAACATGTTGAACGTTACAACTGGACAGTGTCATGAGTGAAGCGTGTCAGGAATAAGTAACCAAGCGAGCAGCCAAGTAGTGCCTTAGGGTGAATAGGCAACGGGGCCACTACACATACTTTCGACTGGCAGAAAGATAAACATCCTCAATGTATTAGCCTTCTCAGTGCAGTATGGCACAGGAAGAGAATTATGGTTTTGGAAGACCTGATTGTTTGTTAAATGCAGAGTTGGCTGCACTAGGTGTGTGGGACTTCAGACTTTAAATAGGTTAGCAGGAAGACTGCAGCTAACGCAAATGTGTTGTGCTGTCTAGGTAGACTAATTATTTGTAGATATAAAAAGAATAACAGATGAGCTGGAATAAGAAAAATAGACCACCTCTATGGTGACCCACATAATCCATTATGTTGATGAAAGCAATATTCACAATGTGTGTTGTGTGGGTGTGAGAAATTCAAAATACAACTGTCGAGATTAATTTCCTGTGTTTGTGATTGTCTCTTTTCATCCTCAGGCATGTATTGTGAAAATAACAGAAAATGTAACATAAATCCACAATAAAGGATTGTCACACAAACAAGATGTAAACATTTCACACAATTTGAGAAATCCTCAGAAAGATTTCCGTTTTCATTTGTGCGCCAAATCAGACACTAAAATTGGGATTGGAATTTAATTGAATACTTTAGGAAGTGTTGTTATTCTGGTTTATACAAGAGAAAACCAGTAGGGTGATGAAGATAGCTGCCGTCACAAAAACAAAGAATGAATTGCTAGCAAATCTGCTTTATCATGCTGATGCCTCCCTCCCTAACAGAAGTAGTGTATTGACAGAGTTCCAAAAAGAAAAGCATGAGGTCATCTAATGCAATATGTATTCATATAATAATGCTCTGCCTGCGATAAAGTTGCAATTAGCAACTTTTTCAAAAACCATCATCATAGATTGCATCACACAAAATTATAAGAGTGAGAATAATTTGCCCTGGCTTGAACACTGAGTAAAATAGACAGAAAAGCATGCAGAAGTGCTTCTGTGATGTTTTTTGACCATATATAGAACACGTACTTCACAACTATTACTCTATCAGGAAGACTACTAAGTACTGAACTGAGAAGCCCTTTATCTCTTACTCGAAATACCTCTATGTGGCTTTCCTGTGTGAGGAACACAGACCAGTTCTCAGCTTTAAACTGGATCCGGACTTTTTCTTATGGTCTTCTCTTGAAAACCTGCTACACAGGATGTAGATCTTTGGTATCTTCACATCTGACATGTAACCTCAGAGAAAGTACCTTGTGGCCTTGTAGAGAACGTCTCTCATTGAGTGAATAAAGAGTAGAATCCTTTTATGACAATCTTCATTATTGTACATCATTTCACATTTGAATTATGTATGGCTAGTGCTATTTCCTCCAGCTCAGAAATCAAAGTGAGAGAAAGGGTTTCCATTTGTGTTGATTTCATTGTTCTTCAGGACAGTTGTGTTTTTATGTTTTCAGAAATGGATGGTATGCTCTGCAAACTAATGTCAATATTTTTAAAGACTCAAGTGCTACAGTTTTGAATAAACACTTAGGGTGAGGCAGAAAAGACCAATTGAGTAGTGGAGCTTGAACAAAACGGTGTCATTGCCTATAGAACAGTGCTGGACACTTGTGCGAGGCAGGTGCTTTCTGCTGAAGTGTACTCCATGAAAGAGTTGGTACTGTTGGTAGATTTTGTAGGGAGAGACTATGCAACCCTCCAAGAATCAAACCAGGCACTTTGATGTAGCTTTGTTTGTGATGAACAAATATTGAGTATTATACAGATATAAACTAATTTGATTTGTTTTAAACTGCAATGGATATGATATATCTAGCTCTACTGAGGAGGGGATGGGTTCCCAATTAGCGTTGCTGGTACAAAATAGCAGTGACGGAGTTGTGTGTTACGCCAGTGGCTGGAAATTGAATGAAAATGTGACGCAAAAGAGGGCAACCTAAAGAGGAGGTTGGAAAAAGAAAGGACAGCTAAACCACTTCTGGGTTTGTGGCTACATGGTAGCTGCCAAAGCTGAGACAAATGCAGACAGGCATATATTGTGGCAAGAGATTTAAAAACAACATCAGTTTCATAAAAAAAAAGCAGAATAACGACTTACAGGAGCGAAAAGTGGGTGGTTACTTCTAGAATAATTCTTAATCTGCTTTTTGAATTTTACATTAATGAGGGGGAAAACTAAGATGGAAACTCCAGATATAAGACAACAATATTATATGCTCTTTAGCTTTTGACTTTGATATGTCTATATGTTCACTCTCCTGCAGAAAGTAAAGACTGTAAGTCTATTTTGTTTTACACATGTTCTGCATTTTCTATCGGTGTATATCACTTATTTTTGTAGCGTGGCTAGCTAGCAACAGAGTTTCATCCCTGAAAAATAGCTTCAGAAAAATGTGTGCAGATGAGATCGATTCAGCTGTAGTTTGTTGTTAGCGGATTTACAGAAATAGCAACTCTTAAACTGGCATATTTCGATCAACAATAAAAACTTTAAGCTTACAGCTCCAAATGACCACTATACCGCCACTTCCATGTCAACTGAAAATTACATCAGGTGGGACACATAAGTCTCCATTGACGCAATATCCAGATGGAATTATTATTCTTTTTTATATCTTTTTTTGTTATGTCTTGAAATGCAAAATCATAGAATAGAGAGTAGTTGTATCTTTGGCCTTTTTTGTGTCACTTTGAATTTCCCATGAAGGCATCCCATTGGTTGGCCATTATTTAGGATCTCAATTTACAAACCATTAATTAAGATACAAACAGAGGTAGCTAGACAGACACAGACAAAGACACCTATAGCCTTAAAGGACACAAATATTTGTTTTAGTCTGCACATGCGTGTATATTTTGAGTACGGGAGGAGGAGGAGCTGTCAATGACTTGTCTCATCTGCAGGCGGGCCCTCCATCCGTCAGGGCTTAAGTAGTTTTCCAACAGTACATTGACCTTGAGTGCCTGGTATCGATTTCCTGTGGTGTCGCACTGAGAGAGGTCGTTACCACACGGCCCCTGCTGTGGGGTGTGATCAGGAACAGATTCCTGAAATCCCGATGCGATGGTGATGGATTGCCAGCCTCTGCAGACCATCAATCCTCACCTATCGTAACCAGGATGACACATGCACTAAATGTATCATCATACAAGTCACAGGCGTGGCAAAGACTGGGATGCGGTCTGCAGAGTGGAATAAACTTTCACACAGGTAGAAAAAAATATAATCTCATTCATGTGTGCTATATCTGACATATCAATGCATTACCTTTCCTGACAGTCCTGTTGCTATTTACTTGGGATTTGGGATTAGAGCAAAAATCTAATTTAGATTGCTGATGTGACAAGAAGATGATATACGACAAGATAAGAGTATGTCCAGGTATAGGTGTTAAGCTACATGGCACTAGCTTAAATACAGACGTCCTTCCTCTGACTCTGTGACATTGTGAGGAGGAGAAACTATGAGATAGGACCAACGACCTGTTGTAGAGTTTGGAGGAAAAAACATGATCATACCAACATATTCTCAATCTCAATTTCTCAAATATGGCAGCTACGCTTCAAACTATGACGATCTAGTGCCCTTACAGCGTCAATTGTCGACGTACCGGCGTATCAGTTTATGTTTGTTACATGCATGTAGTGTTCACATAAAACATAGTTTCTACTAATAATATGTAAACATGCATATCATACATTCTATTTTTAAAATACACTTTTAATGTAGGTTTACTTAGTTTTACTGACGCAACAAAACCAGCTGAGGAAATATTTGGTGAAAATAAATGTGTTTGTTACATAAAAAACATATGCCATTATTTAAACAGCTACCCCACTATTTTTCTAACATATGGCTTCATATACCTCAAAGTATTTCGCCGTCTTCATTGTTTCTCTTTTAACATCTTTATCTTGTGCATCATTTGTACGACATATTTTCTATGTCCCTCATCTTCTCTCTGGGCAACGAGTATGGATATTGCTGGAATTGTCTCAAAGGGAGAGGTCTCTGGTGCCATCCAGGCCACAGCTCAGAGCCTTGACTTCAAGCCCCATGTGGAGGAAAGGGGCTTACAAGCTTTACCCACCAGGAGAACACTCCCACAGCACAATGCTCCTTTTCACTAAATTTCTCCATAGGCCTCACACAAACCCACCATGAGACTGAGCCAGAGGTTTAAGGCCATGTACACACACAGACATAAAGGCATGAGCACACACACACACACACACACACACACACACACACACACACACACACACACACACACACACACACACACACACACACACACAGTACATCCAAGATCTCCCATCTATCTCCCTATTTCATTAACTCTGACAGCAAAAGAGATTAATGCAACGCATCACTAATAGCAAAAGGCAGTACCTAGGGCCTAAAACTTCTCGATATGCAGATGCTTTACTCCCAACATCTCCACACTAAGACTTGGATTAGGTTGCATCAAAGGATAAGGACTGTAATCAATCGATTTTTCTTTTCTTTTTTTTCTACTTATTTAAATCTTCTTTCACCAAAAGTAAAACTTAAAATTGCTCTTTAGAATTACAATTGCTAACATATTTAAATATATTCCCTAAAAAAGTTTTTTTATTGCTGTCTACTGTATTTGTAAAACAAGAAAATATATTGTATTGTAACATTTCCATAAACTACTTTTCAGCAGTTCACATGACAAACTGACAGTTATGTTGATTACAAATAGCATATGTGATTATTGTACAAAACAAATGTCTTTGCAAATGCTAATTTCTTTTCTCAACACTGCTCTTTGAAATGTTCCCCTTTGATCCACTCAGTTTGACACTGGACTGTCCTGTCTCACCGGTTTGATTGAGAGCCAAAGAAGACAAGACTAATCTATCCACACATAGAGGATGGCCCACACCATGCTCCTGAACACCCTGCTTTGATAAGGAATGGCTTTGAATGATTCCTTAAACTATTGATTGGCTTGGAGATGACATTTGAACAGCAGAAGAAAAAAGACAAAAGAGAGAGATAAAATCAAGGGATCACTACTATAATACTTTAAAGGAAAGCTTTATGGATGTGAATATCTAAGGGTTTTCCCTTCCTGGTACCACAAAGGCTCATTCTTGTTTGAATATAGGATTTTGCTGTTATTTCTATAGAAATATATTTAATTATAAATCTGAACAATCCGTTTTGGTGCAAAGGCTAAAGTTAATCAAGCCCAAAGATAATTTGCCAAATTAGATGCCAAATGAAAATGATTCTGTGCACTGAAAATATACAGATAATAATACATTTAGGGAAGCACACCACTAATGTTAAAGGACAGCACTTAAAAATAGACCTGTACTGGCATCAGATTGCATATTTCCTTCATATTTGTGGTTTCAGCATGGTACAAAAAAATACATAAATGAAGGCATGGGGTTGGAGGGGTTGCAGTGGTTCTTCCTGTTTCCACTTGTGGCGTCCTTGTCCGTGGTCTGCTTCTGGCTGCGCTGGCTGTTGTAGGAACAGCCTCCTTCTACCAGTTATTCACTCTGCACACCACATAATTCAGCCTGGGAGGTACAGATCACCCCCTACAGCAAACTACTGTAGTGACAAGGCATTACTCATATCTTCCAGTCGTCCACTACTTCTTTCCTTTGTTTTTGATGGAGCGGGGTTGGGGGTCATGACATTCTGTGTTCTACATTTAGAAATTGGGAATGAACAGAGGGCTGTGAAGCATTACCTGATATATATATATATATATATTTTTTTTTTAAATAGCAGCAACGCAGGCAACTTCAAGACTCTATAATCCTTTGTCCGTATCTCTGTGCCCTTCCTAACCCGGTGCTCTCTTCCTCTGTCTTTCTATCTCCCCTCTCAGCATTGGCAGCAGTGTAATTTGAACTGCTTTTCCCAGGGGCCTAATCGTTTACTTCCTCCTTGCAGAATATGCAGCTATTGATTAGTTATCAGACCCTAATTGGGGTGCAATCTCTCTAACCCTCAGATGTTCAAATATATGATGGAAATGGCAGAAAGTAAATAAGCTACTAATACTTGTTAATAGTTTTGGCAGCTTGCCCTGCCACCCGTAACGACACTCACTACTTCTTATTCCTCTATCTTTTGAGAGGCGAAGGATTAGAAATGTACAACAAACAGATGATGAATGCATTAACATCCTAATTTAAAACCAAAAGTACAGAGGGGAATATTACCGGGGTACACCATCTGTTTATGAGATCTCCCACTGTCTCTCTGTGCATGATGTGCACAAGGACTGACCTACATGTCTTCACACACCAGGAAGTCTGCACAGCTTTCTCCCGTTCTCTGCTTCCCTAAACTCTCAGCTCGGCCTGGCCTCCCTGCAGCTCCGGCCACAGCTCCCACTGTGCCAGAGCACGATGCAGAGAGTGGCTGGAATTGGAATAGACAGTTAATGGGCACTTAGAAGATGGTGAAAACATTTTCCTCTGGAGACGCAGCGGTTTGGAGATTTCTCAGTGGGACATGGCCGAGCCAGCGCCCTGTCATTCTCTGCCTCTTTTTCTCCGCTATGTCTACGTCTATTTTTCAATTCACTCACCCACCCTGTCTTTCTTCAATTCATGTAGATTGCCCTATGCTTGCCATGTCTCATGTTCTGCTTATTCCAACTCAGGTATTGCCTGTCCTTTATTCATTTATGGTAGACTAGTCAACTGTTGGCATAACTAGAAGGTGTAGACTCACATTCACACCAGCAACAGCCTGAATGCAACTACTAATACTGATGTAGTTAATCTATATGAGTTATTCCTTTTCCTTATAGTACCTGTGCCCCTATTGACCCCTCTATTTTTCCTTCATCCATTCCATACCGCTTGTTGGCAGACACCAAAACTAGCCTGCGTACAGCCATCTGTGAAGCTCTGAGTGTGGAGCCTTTCGCTCCATGCCCGGCGGCAGTGTCTGGTGATGAGTACTGGCTGAGCCCCAAGCCTAACGTCCAGTCCAGACATATGAGAATGTTTGAGTTTGGAGTCATTTCAGGATAAGCTGGAGTCCGATGCACATTTTTCAAACCTTTCACTCTGCTTTCAACTACATTGCTGCATCACTGTCTTGTTTTCATTCAGCCATTCAGTCATATAAGTGTGGACACCGGCTTCAATTTACAGTAGATTTGACTGTGTTTATTATGTTTTTATGTATTATGTTACATAAAACGTGTTTTTCTTTTTCTTAGTTTGAAGTCATAGAATAATACCTTACCAAACTTAAACTTTAGTAATAGAGATAGAGATAATAAGAGAAGTCACTCATGTTTGTGTGTCAATATCTAAAGTGTGTCAACATCTAAACACACACCCAACATTTTAATATGGTACATTTATATCAGTGGTCTCTTTATTCTGGTTGTCTAAAACTGAAGCAGATGACCACATTTGAGGCTCAGTATTGTTTGTAATATTACATCACACTCCGGTAGTAACTGTGCAAGTAAACATTTTGGGAACGTACAAGTGTCAAAGCCAGCTAATCACTCCTGTCTTTTGTGACCTTGTACACTGTGTGTTTTCTGCCACAGTACATACCACAGAAGATTGTTGAAACGTAGGTGCTCATGCTCTGAGAGTGAAGGATATGTGCGCCTGTGGGAGGAAAGAAATCTGCAATGGGAGGCAGAAGTGTCCAAATGTGACCCCCTCAGCAGAACCATCTAACTCTAAAGGCTATCTCATTGACTGGCTGGTGCTCTACTTCCCTCTTCTTCTCCAATCACTGTGGATAGCCATTGGATGGATTGTGTGAACTTGCCCCTAATCAAGACCCATTCACCACTAATGAGAATACGCTTAATGACCAAATAATGTGTGTGTGTGTGCATTCGTAGGTCAGTGTGTCAGTAAGGTGGGGGACGTGGAAAGCTTGGAATGAACAAGAATCCTGGAAAAATAAACTGAACTAAACCAAATGAACTAAGTAAAACACAGCTTTAAAAATGCATTAAGTATTCCTGGGAACTAAAATCAAGGCAAAAACTGATCTACTCACAATTAAGGTTTTAATTTAACAAAGTCCATTATTAGCATGAGCAGCATTAACTAATATGGATGAACAGACAAGTATCTGCAAAATGTGTTGTTGTTAGTATCGTGTCCACATGAGTGATGGATCACATTTGGCCTGACTGAAACCTCTCAGGAGTTATAGAGGAACTGAATGGGAATGCACGAGTCAGAAGGAATGGCAAAACTGATTATAAATGTGTTTCACTAAACACATTTATAATCTACATAAATACACAAGGCCCACTGACAACTGCAGTAAAAGTAATATTCTAAGACAAATGTCCCTATGGGACAATAAAGTATAGATTATCTTATCTATGTAAGGATTTTAGGAGGGCATTTATTCTATTATAAAACAAACTGAGCTGAAGACACATTCTGTTCTAAGAGTGAACACTGGAAAAGA
This sequence comes from Myoxocephalus aenaeus, assembly GCA_038501785.1. NCBI lineage: Eukaryota > Metazoa > Chordata > Actinopteri > Perciformes > Cottidae > Myoxocephalus > Myoxocephalus aenaeus. The sequence continues at coordinate 468,676 of JBAMJR010000137.1, forward strand.
AAAATAACTCCAATAGGATGCCATGTTGCTCTGTTTCTACTGGATTCCTTTCAGCGAACATAACCATTACAACTTGGTAAGCTGATATAAGAGATATCTCACTCCAGAGAAACTCTCTCTCAGTAGCAAATGCAGAAGTAGCTTGACATATTATATTGTCTTTTTAGGGTGCTGATCGTGGAGGATGTTGGGTCAACACACTGTGTGACTTTGACATGGGAGATGACTTGCATCCAAAGAAGAATGGATTTTGACTGTGATTTCATTTTCTATCCGAGCTATGACAGTGATCTTACAATACATTTTTGTTATTAAGGTCCGGTGACTAGTTGGAATATCAGTGTCTCTTGCTGTTGAAATCGTCTTCAGAAAAATGGTCATTATTCATAGCCATAGGAAGTTCTCTGAGGCACCATATTGGTATTGTTCCCAGGCATCTCAAATATGATGGATGGACTTTTGTACACAAATAATAAAGATTGTTTTTTAAATATATACTTTACGACAGCTTTGAAACGCAAATGATGATTAAAAAAACCGAATAGAAGCACCTGTATGTGTGTAAGGGAGAGAGGAGATAGTGGGGTACAGGATATTACTATCTGATCTCAGTCTCACTCTTTATCACTCCACAATCTTCATCTCATCCTCACAGGATCTCTTCGGATGTGTTTAAAATTAGAAACATGGAAGTCGGTCTTTGACCAGGACTTGAATAGACCCCCAGGAGTCTCCTTCTCCAACTCTTCAGTGTGCTTGGTGTCCCTATGAGAGCATAACACTAGACACCCATTAAAAAGGCCCTGGATGACCATTTGCCAGTCTCCGATACCCCTTTAAGAGCACTGGATAGTGCATTAAATGGGCTCCTTCTAGCTGATTGCATGTCATCTCTGGAGCAGATTAGACAGCATGCAGCAGGGTCTTTGGTGGAGCAGCATGCTCCCTTCTGCCACAGGAGAGACGACTGAGAGGAGTCATCCATCATTGCTTTTGTGATGCCCTTTCGCAAGGGGATGAGCGGCTAATGACTGCTTTGCTGGAGCTTGGGATGGAGCACTGGGGGATATCTGGGCCTTCTCTTGAGGAACAGACTGAGATTTGGGTTTTGGACATGATTTTGGTTGTGTGATTGGAACGGCGACTGAATGCAAAGTATTTTGAAACAGAGGGAACACAAGGATATTATTTGACAAAGCGCGCGTGTGTGTGTGTGTGTGTGTGTGTGTGTGTGTGTGCGTGTGTGTGTGTGTGTGTGTGTGTGTGTGTCTGTGTGTGTGTGTGTGTGTGTGAGAGAGAAGTTTTAGTTAGTGTCACATTCTTGTTCAGCAGCACACTGTAGACAGAGAGCTGCTCCGGCTGGATCGTATTCTCTGCATCCACACTGAGCAGGGCCGGGGAGGGGGAAGGGAAACAGGAGATTTATGTCCTTCTGTGACACACGCTGCTCTAGGTCTCATGTTAATGGAAAATGAGATGTTTAAGAGTCTGGCAAAGAAATACAGCTCTCTTTAAATCCTCTGCTTGTCAGCCAGTGTAACAGCATTATAACTGTAGTCCAGCATGATAATGCTGTTAATGACAGTAATATGTCACGTTTTCAGCAGACTTTCATGCTTCTTTACTCTCCATCTCAGCTCAGTCTTCAGCTGTTTCAAATACAGCTTACATGATGCTGCATGAATGGTTTATGTCAGGCCACAGGCTGCATCTACATGAAATAATTTGATATGGCATAAAGAAGCCAAAGGAGTGAAAGTAAAAGTGTTTCTTTTGACTTAAACTGATCACTATTCAGACAGCAAGCTCATTCACAATAGATGCTTAGTTTATTAACATGGCTTCCCCCTCTCTGCCTGTACACTGAAAGGCCTGTCAGTGAAACGGACTCACAATGACTTACCTAAGGTCTGTGGGAAAATGACTTGGGCCATAACCGTGTAATGTTTTCCAAACAAGGAGGGACGATTTCATACTTTCCAGCCATCACAGTTAGCCTTTGTCCATCCAATCTGACATTCCCATAATGCCCACATGTTTCAGATGCCTCCTTCTTCCTTGTTTCTTCAATTCTGTGTCTGTTTACTTTCTAAAGGCCTCTCTCTGCCCTCTGTTCTCAGCCTTGCTGCCCACTGTTCTGTAGGAGAGGAATGGAGACCGTAATAGCTGCTGGACTTCCAGTTGACATGGAGGCCCCTGGTATAAGATATATTTAATGAAGGAGACACAGAGACTCCACAATCAAGCACTGGAGCTGAAATCCGCTGTTAATATTGCCATTCTCACAAACATGTAAAACATGAAATATAAGCAGGCTGATCTGGCAAGAAAGGGCATCTAGATAAACTGCATTGTCTCAATACTCACTTGTATTTCCTTTCTTTATCTTTATTGTTTAATTGTCTTTCAAAATCATTTCCACGGGTGAATACTTTTGTGAATATTGTGTGACAACCGATTTAAAGCTTTACCATAATGCATTATGAGTAGTAGTGTAGGCATTCATAAAGTAATTTGATACTTTAAATCTTTACTTATATTGCTATGAAAATGCAGATCGGAACACATAGCCTACATGAATGGTGTGTCTGCTACTGAACCATGAAATACATGTTATCTCATCTGTAATGGCCTCAGTACCATCATCAAACTTGCAATATAGTGCCTCGAGATGGTTATCAGTGCCGGACATCCCTCATCAACACTTCAACCCCAGCTTACCCTCATCAACTAACCAATCCCTAAAACAACAAAAGGGGAGATAAAAACAGTGCTGGGTAAACCACAGAAGCCCCTCTTCCTCTTGAACACAAAACCCATGGCCACTGCTTCCCGTGTCAGAGATTGCAGCAGGATTTCATCCAGGAAAGGATGAGTATTCTCATAGCTAATCCTGCTTCTGTGGTCTTGGTGGGACCAGCCTATGTGGCAAAGGAACACTATGTGATGAAAATAACTGAAATGAACAGCAACTAAAATAAAAATGTTGATATTTAATGTATGATATGTGTAATTTTGTGACTAATTATCAGAGCTTGTTTGATATGTGATCTCTGATGTGGAACATAGGGGAATAGTGTTCTTCAGATGGTACTTAGTAAGTGATTTGTAACATTATAACCTACAGATTATGCTGTTTGTACACCACACAAAGCAACTCTATTAAATCTCATCAAGTATAACAGCCCATATCATGTCTTCTCTGCCTCACACTCCTTAGAGATACACGCTGCCTCATCTATCTAGTCTGGACCAGGTCCAAAACCCTCCAGCAAAACCTAAATTTGTGTAACAAGATCTAGACCTTGAGACGCACGCCTGCCACAACAAATTGGCCTCATGTAGAGAGAGAGAAAAGAGGGGAGTTAGGGGGAGGGCTGCAAAGCTAGTGAAGATGTAAGCTAACAGAGGGAGGTAATCTTAGAGCCTCCATGGCCTGGAGGGGCCCTGCCCCCTGAAGCTCAGCATTTGGCCCCGGACCAAATCGTGAGGACAAACATCATGTCTTCTTCAATTAGACACACTTCTCTCTGGGCAGGCAGAACATGATGCTACACAGAGTGGGTTTTCTTTAAACGGGACAAAGTGCTTAGGTGTTTACACATGTTTTCTTACCCCTGTGCATTGAGAAATGTGTTGTTTGAAGTCAGGATATCTGGAGATTTGGAAATGAGCAGGATTAATGTTTTAATTGTCGTATCTCTGAATTGTTAAACAAATTGTATATAAGTAAGTTTAGTTCTGTGCTTGGTTGGAAGAATAATGTTTATGACTGGGTTTATTCACCGAAACCCATAATGTAGCCTATTTGGGTCCCACTTCAGATCCCTCTTAAAGTCGTTGAATAAACCGGTGAATAAACCCAGTCCGCACCAACTTGAAACCCGTGTGGGCAAACACAGGTGAGGCCACCGTGGAAACTGCGGACAAACCCACTTGGGACCCTTATCTGCAGCCCAAATTTAAACCTTATGGGCCCCACATTGACATGCTGGCTGGGGTAGGTGGGGTAACTGCCTCTTTATAATATTTTCAATGACCTGGCCATGTTTTTGCAATGAAGGTGCAAATGAAATCGCTTGTCCACCAGTCAAAAGAATAAAGCTGCATAAAGAGCCATAGAGCATTGATTGTTTCATGCCTTGATTTCTTTACTTTTGTTTTACTTCAGATGTATGTGTTTAATAATCATATTGTGTTAATTAGCACCAGCTTCCTCCCCTTTTGAAAAATAGAAGGGAAATGGTTTGAACAATTGGGGTAAAATTAAGACTTACTTAACTGCAGTAATGACAATAGATTAGCAAAGCGTAATGTAGGGCTACTTTTGTCGTAGACTACAACTTTTAGTAAATCATAGAGATTTCCATATCTCTAGATTTCCATTGTATATTTTTATATGCAACATGCGGAAAACTTTTATTGTCTTCTTGAATACTGACCGGGGCAGGTTCTTGCCACCAGCTGCAGAAAGCAAAGAAACAAGAGCTCAGTGGATACAGTGGTTACTTTCCATTCCTCGTTGAAGAATTATTGGATGTTGGATGTACCCCTCCCCTTAGTGCTTCCAGAACATAATGGGATAATACAGAAACGTTCTGTCTTGGCAGCAATCCCAGACTAGGACATGCCGCTGCATGTGGAAGTGCAGACTACGAAACAGCTGTATGGCAGCATTGTGACAAACGCACACACTAACTAACACATGTGTACATTTTGCAATACTTTATGTGCAAAAACAAAACTCAACAAAAATCATTCTTCTGGCTCGTCTTTTCTCATATTTCAAGACAAGATAACAGCATGACCAATTTCCATCAAATCGGATGCAAGAACACTCAACCTTTCATTCTGCAAACTGTCAAGTCATTTGAAACTAGAGACACAAGAAGTGCATTGAAAGATGCTGTGGCGTTGTAGTTATTTGATTAGGGATTGATTAAAGTCCAAAAGCCACATGTGTTTTCGAAAAATACTTATTCTCAATGTGTTTCTTTCAGAAATATTTCTCTTGAATAGCCACTGTTGCAGAAACAATTGGTTTACTGTTTTTCTTTCAGAATAAAAAGTTAGTATAGACAAGCAGTGCTGGGCAGAAGTTAACTGCCTCTTTGCAGCTCCAGCCACTGCACCAAGCCAACTGTCTCTCCACTATTGTGATTAATAACTGTCATGTTTTTGATTGCTAAAAAATAAATCCTATTACTGTTCAGGCAACCCAGTCTCACTTCAGTTTGTGAAATAGACACAAAATTGAAAACTAGTGATTTGTGTAAATGGACACTCCACATGAAAACAATGCCAATGGAAGTCAATTAGGATCTTTTAACATGCTGAACACACTTCTGCTGTGTAGTAGAAGTGGATGGGTCAAACAAACTCAGGACTTTTAAACCCAGACTGATGTTTGAGACGTGTCCCAAAGCGTTGTTGTTAAGTGATGTGTTAGTGATGTTTTTGTGGTGTTGTGGTTTTGTTGCCTAACCTAACTGTAACTACTAATTTTAAGGTCGGCCATGGTGTTTTTTCAAACCTAACGTTTGTTTTGTTGCGTAATGTCTTCCCGACTATAAAACGTGGTGCAGGCATGAAAGATGCATTGGTTTTAAAGTCGTGCTGAGAGAGAAAATGTACACAAATTAATGGATTCAAATTCAGGTCTATTTCACGATGTGCTGGGAGACTTTGTTGTATCATAATATGCAATTCTGAAATGAATTGCAGTAAATGTGTTGTTATAACCTGCATGAGTTAACTACAGCAGTGGTTAATAAAAGTTAAAAAAGTTCCACGCTAATACTTGTTGATACCAACAAAAAATAGTAATAACTGAGGGGTGAGGGTCTAAGGACACAGTACATAGCTCAATTTATTATATTGAGCTATGTAAATATATTCCCTTGACTTTCATGTTAGTTTGAGTAATCCACTAATGTGGGTGACACGCTGATTTCTGCCCCCTCCTCTCTCTCTTTTACTTATGTTACATGGTGTAAAACAGGGGCCTTTTGTTTATTTAAGACCCGCTATGCCAGATATGCGGTTTGCCACACTAGAGGTGTGGCGCTCTCAAGCAATAAAGTAAATGAAAATCTCAACACTTGAAAGCAGCGGAAAGAAACAGCTGTTGTGCATATGCCTTACTGGAGTGAAACTGAGGGTTTAGTTCCCTGGCCTACAACAGTACATTTAAGAATATCAATATGGACTTGATTTACCTGCATTATTATTTGCCGCCTGTGAAATCTCTCATACCCTGTATGCTTTATCTATGCATTTTTATCTCCAACTCACTGAAGAAGGCTGTCGGAGTGGATTTGTGCCCACAGGGGGTAGCGCATGTGGAATTACTACCCTGACCATGCTACTCGACTCGCTCACCTCCTGCTACAGGTGTGTTGTCTGATCTGGTTGTCTGGGAGAGTCAATTCTCTCTTTGTTCTCTTCCCCCATTATTTTGTTACTCTTCCAGGAAAGGTACGCCCTGCGCTGCCAGTAAAGCATCATGTACACATGTCACACCCCCATCCGTCGACCCAGCTTATGTCACACACTAAACTGAGGTTATGGTTCACCAAGCTACAAAAAAAAAATTCCCTGAAAGTCTTTATGTCCGATCAGCAAAACTTAAGAAGATACAGCACACATGCCAAACCAGACAGACGCCATTATAGCAATTAGGAAACATTAGATATTGTCTTCATAAGAGACAATTTCTGATTTGAATTTTGACGTTTATTTGGAAATTCATCTTTTGACTTTCCCCTCTTACAACTCAATGGGATTTCAGAGTAAACACACCGTCAGCAGCCCTACAGCGAATACAGGGAGGTTCAATGTCTTGCTCATGGGCACTTCAGAAGAGTAAAGGCTGTGCAATCAAAGGCATCAAAACTGTTCTGGGACTCCTGCTCTCCATGATACACCAGCACACAGCACAGGAAACGCTGCAGTATCCTAACATGCTGTATAGCTGAAAGCGAACAGTGGGGTTCCCCAAAATCAGAGGATATGCATACAAACCTGCAGCATCACATCCTGCCTTCTTCTCACTGTTTTACCACATTACATTAAAGGAAATGCATACACACATAGAAACACCCCCCCCCACACACAAAACACTGAGATACACATACACTTGAGCACATTCCCACACAAAGGATGGGTTGAGTAATTTCCTGTGGTGTTTCAGTTTTGTTTTCTCTGCTACTGTACTTCACCTACTTTCTAGGCTTTTTCTTTGCTGCCTGTTTCCAGCTAAACCTCTTTAACCAATTACTGATCTTCTAGAATATGAAAGGAATAATGTAGACCATGAACCCGATTTAGTGTTTATCTGAAAAGGTAGAAGATTGCTTAGCATGGCTACTTCTGATTGGCCTACATTCATAAAAAAAAAGATGACAAAGCATGTAATTAACCATGCAACACAGAATTTGAAGAAAAATAAAATAACTTAATCGAGAAAGAGAGAGATCGGTTTCACTTTGTCAGTATCTGAAAAAAAAAGCACACAGCAGTGATCAGAGAGATAAGCTCTCAGACCTTCCATACACTCCTCTTGACTCTAATTGACGAGTGTAATTTGATGGCACTCGTAACAGAGTTAGAAAGCAATTAGCGTCATGGCCCATCGGCACAAACAGTGCAGAGAGCCCACCTGTGGGTCACTTTTTAATTTGGTGAAGTGCATAGTGCTTAACGCAGGACTCTGCCTTTGATATACTCAGTAGATAGTAAATCCTGTTAGCGCTAACTCCACAAACTACACTACCGACCAATATCCATCTAATCCACTGGTTAGGAGCCCACCAAGCCACACAACAAATTATTAGGGTGTCATCTGGCCTTGGCTTAAAATCCAGACTCCTTCGCATAAAGAGAGGAGAAAAAGTAGAGATGAAAGTGAGGGGAGTGAATTGGAGGGAAGAGGGATGAGGCTATGATGGGGGAGGGTGTTTAATTAAAGCGACTGATCCGTGCTGTTTGTTGAAGGACTAATTGTCTCTCCCCCTGAGGAGGCTGTTTCCTCAAGGAGCCTCTCCAAATTACACTCCAGACGGTAAATCCTTGTTGGTGGGTAAGACTACAGCACTAACTGGAGATAAAAGAATAATTCAAGGAAATAAGTTTATTTCAAAACAATAACAACACAGAGGGAGATTCTCTTTGTTCCATTTACTAGATATGGTTGGTCCCTGCCGTCTGTATTTGTTCTAATTAGGCCAGCGTTGTTGATCTTGTCAGACATTGTGCTGTCCCTCTTTTTCCCTGGGGAGTGTGTTTAACATGTAGTCCCCAGGCAAGGTACTTGACCCAGAATGACCTTTGACCTCTCATTAAACCAGCTTGGGTTTCCTTTCCTAGCCGTGCTCCTCTGGCCCAAATTTCAGATGTTGCTGACTTTGACTGTAACCCAGCCCTTGATCAAAATTAAAAGAGCATAATAGCAGATTAGTATGGTGTTTTATACCAGGATCAACTATTACTTGATATAAAACACACAATTACTTTGTGGACATGATGAAGTCTAATTGAAGTCTAATTGCCCATCTTGTCAGCACAACTGGTAAATACAAGAGGTAATATGGATGCCCAGTTGGGCTCTGACGAGAGGTCTACACAGGTTTACTCAGTCCTAGTGACCAACACCTGACCCAGGAAACGAGTACTGGGTCCAAATTACATTGATTCTAATTGATTTCAGGTAGCGTCTTCATATATTGCTACCAGGCGTAGTTCTGTGTGTCACTTATCATGAAGTCATTACCAGCTCTGATCATCAACTTTGCCATCATCTCAGGAGAAAAAGAGTTTTTTGAGGTGAGATGAGTGTTATGTGTGATAATCTGTGATGTGGAGGGTAATCTATATAACTGCAGATGCTCATTCAGTCCTGCTGCCAGTGTTGTGTTCTCTATTTGGGTTTGTTGGGATTGACTGCATTTTGGATCAGGTCCAATTATCTTAAGTCTATTTAGATGAAATGTTTTGTTTTTAAACAATTTATGGATGCTGGGTAGGTTTTACACTGGTCTGTTTCAGATCAGTTCAGATTTTTAGACCTGTGAAACCTCTAGTCCTGGTGATGAAACAAGCACCATCCCTCAAACTACTTATTTCGCTAATTCTGATGGATAAAGGGTGATTTATCTCTAACCATGGGTAATTTAGCTCATCATTCACAGACTGATAAACAAAGAGGAACTGTGGAAAATTAAAAGGAATAATGAAAAGGAAAATATGTATTTGACTGAGTAAACTCAGACATGTCAACATCTCTATGGGAAGATTGTCATGAATTCACACAACCAAGTACACAAGATTGTCACTTTTCACCCCAAAATACACAATATAACTAAACTCACACTATCAAAGAATCAATACAGTGAATTACGACAGAGTATTGGTTGTTTGTTTGCTAATTCCTTTATCAGCATGCTTGACTGTTATTGGGTGTATGCTCACATACAATCGCACTTCACATATGCAAACATGCACACACACTCTTATACCATAAATATTATGTATTTCATGTTTCTGCTTGATATGTTGCTTCTTTATGTTTGCTTTATGATTTAATGTTTGCTTGTTTGTTTACCTCTGTTGATTATATTACTTTTGTATTGAGGATTTGTATTTATTTTGTTATACCTCACCTTCACAACTTGCATTTTGTATTTTGTTGTTGCATTTCTGCTGCTTTGTTTTATTGTGCGAACAAATACATCTTAAAAAAGCTCAAATCTGGTGCTGAATTATGATTGTTATGTTTAGGAGTAAACTAGCATATACAGTATGCTCTCCAACAGGGTAAGTGATGTGTTAATTCCCAGCAGACTCTGATTGGAGTACAGCAAACGGTCACTAGGCAGTTTAAAAGTCTGATTTCCAAAACTCCACCTACATAGACATAGACAAACCTCTGGCCCCCACTTAACCAAACAAAAAAGGAGAGAAAGGAAAAAGCTGAGAGATCCCACAGCGCTGGACAATGACACAGTGTAGATTGGACATGTGAATGTGAGTGTGCTGAAAGAGAGAAAGCTAACAAAGAAGAGCCATGTCTGTATTAGCTCACTCAGTTGATGTAGCTGCAACGTCATACAAGTCTGAGTCACAATACTGTTCTCTGGCCTGAGTCACTAGACTAGAGTCATACACATTGATAACATGTCAACATCTAACTCTACTTGACTGTGGCATGTTTTCGGTATTGTTCAAATGTGTTGCGAGGAGTTGAAATGGAGTAGTGTATTGGAAATACTTTGGAATATAATATCAAAAGTGTAAACCCACTTCAATGCACAATGTTGCTAACATCTGATGGTAAGCATGTGAGATCAATATGGTAGTCCATTGGACATTTAATCACACAATTCTCCTGACATTCTGTAGCTACGGTTTGTCGGTGAGTCTGTGTGTGGACAGGAGAGTCTTCCTGGCACCCTTGCAATATTTCCAGCCTGGTCTAATATGTTTAACAGCCAGCTGCAGCCTGAATGGGGCGCAACAGGAAACACATAGCTGTCATCAAAACACACTCTACTGGCCAGGGGTCTTGGTGATAAAAAAAAGGAGTTTAATTTATGCAGTGATTATGTTTTCATGATCCCAGAGAGGGTTAGTGATTCCTTGTCATAGATAGGAGTTGATTTATCATTTTCATGTTATATTTTTGTTGGAGGGAGAAGGTTAAAAAAAGAAAATCCAGCAGCAACATCTTCATCTGCATTGTAAGAAAGTGAGCCGTACTGCCTGTTTGCATCAACTCTGCATGGAGTGGGAGCAGCAGTCACAGATGGTGAACAAATGTTCTTTTGAGGGAGCGTTGCACAAGACTTGGTTCTTGCACAGCACAGCAGTGAGTTAGCTTTTGCTGCAGATGGTTTGAAAAGCTTGTGGCAAACATGACTTCCTTGCAATGCATGAGTGGGATACATGTTTGCTTTATTGCATTTTGCACTCTGTTTGTGGAAGAGCACTTGCCAAATCATGTTACTCATTGATTGGTATTGAAGCAGGCAGCCTACACATGACCTTGTTAATATTGAATTTATCAGTCATTATTTCAACATCATCCCCCTAAACTCAATTGTAGGAGCTGTTTCATACACTGAGGGCTTTACATGTGATACAGTATTTATGATATATTAATTTGGAACAAATGTGCAGCCTGTGTAATTAGTGGCCATTAGAAATGGCTGCCAGCAGCACTGTGTCTGGCCAACATGCACTGTTTTCAAAGAAAATGTATAAACACATTACTTTAGACTTCAGTAGGACTAGTGCTATTTCCATTACATATGGGATAATTCATCTCACAATGAATTACAAACCAGATTTTGCTCACAACATTGCAGCACAGGCCATTAACACATAATTATATGGTGTGAATAATGGCTGTGTAAGAAGTACAAGCGTTTGGACAATATTTACTCTTTTAGTTTTATGCGTCTTATAGAAACTGAGAAAAGATTAACGGAATATGTCTGGGAATTGCCAGGAAAGGTAGACATGGTCCAAGTGCATATGAGTTGACAAATATGCTTTATTTTGACAAGCAATGTCTCCTTCACATTACTTACACACTTTTTCATCATATGTTTTTGAAAATGTATATATTGCCAAACACCTAGTACAGTACTCTGTTAGCTATGTCAGGACTTAAAAAAAAACTAAAAGACAATCATGTAAATGTTATGGAGCTACAGGTAAATCACCATAGCGATTGTGATTGAGTCTCCCCTGGCAGCAAACACACTGCCAGGACCTGACCTGTTGTCATGGTCATTACATTAATGTGAGAACATGTGATGACTTCTAATGACCAAGTTAAGATTAATAACACGATTGGACCAGGAGCAGTGGGGGAGAGGGGACAGGAATGAAGAGGGTCCAAAGAGGGTTGCCCTTGTGTGCAGACAGTGATGCCCATTGTTTTTGTGAGTAGGTGTTTTGGTCTGGATCGGTGGGCCCGGTGCTGTAATTGCTGGTTGGAATGTCAGCCTGGTTAGAGGATGGGCTCCGACTACTGGGTGTCATTGTCCATGTGGACTCCAATGCCAGAACTCTGGAGTCACTGACCACAATTAAGATTAATAGCTTTTATTAGCCAATTAAGTCCCTATGTCTCCATGGCTAGTGTGTCCAGCACTGGGGTCATTTGACTTTTTAACCGGTCTGAATGAAAAACAACCATGTGATGTCTATCTTGAGAATTAAGCTAATTCACATAGTATACATGCATAGTATACTTGTGTGTTTTTCCATTTATGTGTGTGTATGTGCAAGTTTGTAGGGTCAGATTATGGATGCATCTGTGTGCTGATAAGACATTGAGGTCATGCCTCTATTGAAGCAATACTTTTCACATGTGACAAAGCATCTGAGACTTCTTACTTACAGCTACACTTAGATACACATTGTGTAGGAAATGGTTGGTATGTTGTCTGCCTGACTGAACATTAAACATTAGCTGGTCTAATAATGAAATCTTCTTTCAAAATATCATTTATTTGGTCAAACTGTAGTTTGCTACTCATATTTACAAAGGTGAATCAAACCTTTGAACATAGAAATTGTACAGTACAAATGCTATGACTGTGTATGACTCTAAATGTATCATGTATCGTCCTTTACTCAGCAAGGAGTAGGATAGGGTACTGTGACTCAATGGTTGGTGAAAGTCCAAGCTGTTGGGATAATAGTACACATGTTCCCCATGCTTCAGTTAAAAACAACAAGTACAATTGAGCCGCAACTGGAATTTTCCCAAAAGTTCTTTAGCATTTGCTTGGAAAAGTTAATGTTTAAGTTCAGAAATGTTTGTAGGAATTTGTTAAGGTTTATGACAAAGTCACAAGTGTATCTGACAATGTCTTTCTTGAGACTGGTAGAATGAAAATGTATATTAGTGGGTAGATTATTTGAATTTTAAGGGTACTGTATTAATGTATGCCAAGTGTAGCAGAGGCCTGGCACTGCAGAGCTTATGCTTGTGAATAAAAAGTTAGTAAACGTTTGTATGTGTGTACAGCCATGCTGCCAGAAAGCAAAGGGTATCAATATGTTCTGAAATGGTTATCACTTCAGTAACTCAGAATCATGATCATGTGTTATGTTTGCAATTTACGAAATTAGACTTTCATCAGATTAGTGGCCAAGCGGTTTCGATACAAATGCTCAATGATGATCTCTCTCTCCCTCTCCCTCTCCCTCGCTCCCTCTCCCTCTCTCCCTCTCCCTCTCCCTCTCCCTCTCTCCCTCTCCCTCTCCCTCTCTCTCTCTCTCTCTCTCTCTCTCTCTCTCTCTCTCTCTCTCTCCCTCCCCTATCTCCTGTCTCTGTCAGACAAGCTTGGAGTCTCATTGTTCTGCAGGAAATGCTCTCACCACACAAACTGCAGGGTTGTATACTCTAGATTTAACCTTATAATAGCGTTACCAGCATTTAACCAACCAGCTTCCGCTTGCTTTATGTTGAAGCCCGGTTACAAATACAGAATAGACTTTGACCAACGAGATACAGTAGGTAGATAGGCTCTCTCAGAGACAGAAGATGAGCCAGGGAGTGGGGAAGCAACAGGACCGTTCCTTTATATATATATAATCTGTATATTATCATCATATATTACATCATATATTATCTTTTAGTTTAAAGCCTACAAGAAGCTTTATTAAGCATCTTCTGCCTTGAGGCCATTGGGCTTCTAGACACTGTGAGGGCCACGGCAGCAGCAGCTGCAGCTTCTGCCACTCGTAAAAACTGACACATATTTACTTGCATACACATGTGGAGGCTCTCTCTCTGTCACTCCCAAACACATACACAAATAGGTACTTGAAGAGCAGTGCAAGAATAAGATTCCCTGTAATGGATGGTGCAGGTGTGAGGATGTTGCCATGTGGAAATTCCCAAAAGCCATGAAATATGCAGGGATATAATGGTAGGTCCAGTAGCCTCAGCTTAACAACATGTGTCCTGAGGAAGGGGTTTTTACTGGGCAAGCAGCACACCTGCCCTATAAATAGTGTCTTACCCCTTACTCACCTATCTCTCTGTTATATGTGACTCCACCCAACTCATCCATCTCTATACTGACATCTGTTTAAACTAAATAGCTACTTACATTTTAGAATGCATCAACTTGCATGAACTCAGTAAGCTTGTGTTTGCCTTTTGCTCATTTAGCAGTGATGGATTTATTTATCCAGTAGATGCTTCTCTGGTCTTTTCTATCTGTCCTGTAGGCTCAGATTGGCTCTGACTATCAGCATATGTGTTCAGCTTCGTCAGTATCTCCCCAGTCTTTCTCATTTTATTAGGAATCACTTAGCACTTCAGAGAAACATTCAATTACGCTCCAATAGTAATTAAATGTTCCTCAAATGAGTTCATTTAAATCATTTTCATTTGGGCTTCAGTCAGATTTTTAATGCCGAGTGCTGAACGCAGGGCTCAAATGAACATTAAGCGCCTCACCCACAGGGAGTGTTTGAAGGGCCATGCTCACAATCACAGTCAGATGACATTTTAACCAGCTTAGCAGCGTAACAATTGAAAAGATATCATTATTAGGAACAGGCACAGACTGCAGGATTCAAACACACAAAGGCCTTGATAATATTGGTAGCACAGTGAAGAAAAGTGATGCACATTTGCAGGTCAGAAATAGCCCTGATTAAGATAATTCCATAACCTTGCAATTTGAATGTGGCGATAAGTCTTTCTGCCACAAGACCAAATGTGACATTACCCATGATTACTTAGCTCTGTATCTTAGATTATGTCTGATTTGACACGGGCAATAGGAATACTCTGAGAGGGGACAAAATTCATCTGCTCACGTTTCATCGTGATAAAGGTTTTCAGATTGTATAACGATAAAGGACTTAAATGTCATTGCAAATCCTACAATTAGGAATGGCTAGAATTCAGGACTAGAGTTTTAAAGTTTCAGGATATAATGGGAAAGTTGAACATGATTAGCCCGACCCCACACTAAAACTCTGTGTTCTCTCACTCTGCTCTAATAGGTGTTCTTACACTTATCAGACAATGCACTGTAAATGCTACAGGTTTAGTTTAGTATTGGTTAATGCAGCACTCCAAAAACTGTAAACTTGTTTCTAGTGATATTAACTTCCGTGGAACATAAGTAAAGTGTATTCATGAAAAATACACTTTTAATCACTTCTATTGTGTGTTAAAAGGTCCATCTTTTGCCACAATGGCCCAAACCTGTACAGTCCAACATAATAAATGTAATAATTATGTGTTGGTGAAATAACTGTAAATCATTTAATGACCCTACAGGGCGAGAGTTATTTTTAAAAGGGGATTCATCAATATTCTCCTGGGGTACATGAAGAAAGGTCAGAAAATCTCTCATTAGGCTACGAGCATGCGCAGGTCTGTCCCCTTACGTGCAATTGTGTAGCCATGCATGCATTTGGGAATGGGTTAGTGTCATTGTGCCCACTTCTGTGTGTTCCTATTTACTTACTTGTGTATGATGTATGATTGGTAATATCTATGGTATTGCAAGAGCATAAGACAAGACAAGCATCAACAGTATCCTTACATGTTATACATATACATGCAAAGTTATTACTTTTCTAATAATTATGATATTATCTATGTGTGGTACAGATTGTGTGTGGTAACCCTTGTAAAAATGATGCAGCTTTTGTCAAACTGTGGTTAAGGCACAGCCATTGCGCCGGTATATCTTCATTGCGTCAATGGCTTGTATTGGCATATTTGACAAACACTGTACTGAATACAACGAAGAGAAAGTCTCATTAAATGCAGTGTAACGACCGTGTAAGAGGTGAGGAATTATTCAGAAAACATAATAGATAGGAAAATATCTGTGAGTTAAACAAGTGAGATTGTGTGATTTTTTACTGACTAGACATGTGGACATGTGATTAGTGTGTTATCTTCCACCGCTGCCACTCCCCATACAGTACACACACAAACCCACCACACTCTGTTCTACACATTTTCATGTGCGCAACAATAGACGACAGGGCGAAGAGTGTTACAAGACAATTCAGCTAGGGAGGACAAACAGTCATGTTCGCTGATATTTCTACTGGATCTCTGAGGTAATTGGCTTGCTAACACTCTGTAATTGTGAAAATGATACTTTATTGTAAGTGTCAGTTTTATGCTGCAGTAGCTCAAGGGCACAAGAGCAGCTGGGGGTGGAGGCTAGAGACTTGCCAGACTCCTGTAGGAGGCAACACCTCCTGCATACATTGCTGCAATTCCTATTGGCCATATCTTTAAGGAGGTGGACACAATTATTTATAAATGCATTTGCCAAGCCAATACAATATCCCTGAAACTGACACAAACTAAAAAAAAAAAAAATTGTTTTGTATCAGAGAAGTGTTGATAACTTATTGATCATGTTTGCGGGCCTATTAAGTATCAATGTTGATTTGCATTATTGCACAACATATTTTGCTCCTGTAGACTAGTTAATTTTAAAACAATACAAAAACAATGATGCAGTCAAAATGTTTTCCCTCTTACAAAATGTGTCTCTCAGACTAAATGTGTCATCATGTAAAGTAAACCTTTGTTTACTCAAGTAGTCATTGAACTGTAAGTATTTGTTTTAACATTAAGTCAAAACTCAAACACACACATGTACTGTACTGACACACAAAACATTGGCACACACACACATACACACAATAGGTAAAAGGGTTAACAGGCACGCTCAAGCACCACACACACACAGTTAGAGATGAAGTCTCAGTCGTGTGAAAGCATCGAGGAGATAACCCTGGAAAGCTATCCAACAGTTAACATACCATTAAATTGCCAGACACTATCCTTACCCATGACAGCAAACCAATACATTATGTTCATGTGAATGTAATTATGGCTAATTTTCAAGCCACTCTGCCAGCTCTTGTGCAATATTGACCAGTCTTCTTCGATTACTCTACATGTGGTGAACCGAGCAGCCTACATTTACAGGCTAATTCACAACCATGTTATTTAACTTGACAAATATTCAGTTGGAGTGAGAAGTGGAATAAATATGGGCGATTAAACCTCAAAACTCTATGTCACACCATGTCATGTGACACTGAGTCTAGAAAACACGAGTGAGTCTGCTGTTCACAGGACTGTAAGACATTCACTGGTTTACTGCTGGTCCCTCTGCCTCAAGCCGGACTGATGCTCGCTCAGGGTTGTGTGCTAGAGTTCTCCAGGCAGACAAAGCCCACGAGCTGCTGGCCACCAAATACTTTCCACCAGTGTCAGAGTGGCCATCCAAAGACCATCCACCATACAGATCTGCTCTCTTCCACCAGTGTCAGAGTGGCTATCAAAGACCATCCACCTTAGACTACAGATCTGCTCTCTTCCTGACCTTGTTTTGTCTGCTCTGTCCTCTGTCGCACCCTTCGCAGCCTCACCCTCCTTCTGACTAATGGATTAAGGTAATTATGACATGGCTGTGCCCACATTCTGTTGGTAGGGTGAAAATTGATATTCCAGCTTTTTTGTTCTCACTAAACTGTTTATGAGATTGCATTGCCCCAGAGCAATACCAGCTCTACACCTTAGCAGAGATGTAAAGCACGGGTAGCGTTTCTGTCTGCTTCATCCTAAAGTCAAAAGCGTTGCTCAAACAAAGTGTTTTTGTCACATTAAAAGCTGTGTGACTTTTTTTTCTCTCTGTTTTGCCTCTGTGTTTGCAGGTGCTATCAGGTTCCAGGTACTCACCAAGGCAGAAAAGGATACTGCACTAGGTTCAGGTAAAGGGCTGCTTACAAAGGTGTTGGAATGATTAGAGGCTGATTAAATGGCCTTATCGAGCCCTGACTGGAACCAAGCAACCACAACACAGACACACACACACACACGCACACACACAAACGCTAACATACATACAGCAAACAACTCACTGACCTCTGCTCTTTCCACTCAGTCACCTCCATTGCTCACCATAATGAGACGAGTTTAGACTGATACCGTCACCAGACGTCTAATCTAGATGACGCTCTTCGTGTTATTGAGGTCAGGTTAAAGGATTGAAGTTGTTTACATTTCAAAGTATTTTCTGAGAAACTATAGACAGAGGTCTTGCATATCTCTCCAAACTTAAAATAAGTGTAAATATGCACAAGCAGTGAGTACAATGGACGCGGTATGTTAGTGTCTTTCACCAAGGACGAGGAGGACTTTTTCCTGATGTTTACTTTTTACAAGGCTGATATTTCAATCGTGTTCTCCCACTGAATAAATAAAACACGTCTGTTGAACCAAACCAAGTATTTAGAATTCACCAGCACACACAGATAGTGCTAGATACCAACATGTGTATATAGTTAGAAGGAAATGTCATCTTGCCGCTTTCTTTTCTTTGTTTTTAACAATGCAATAGTTTAGATTTAGCTTTCAACAGTTTTATCACTGTTGTGGTTTCATTGTGGTTTCTTCCCTTAAACAAGGTCTTCAGACATATGAAAAGTGTGCATAAGGAGTAAAATAAAGCCAGACAGCCTTCAAACACTTGCCAATTTCACTGTGGGACAGACTGAGCCCTCACAAACTTATCAGGAGTGTGCCTCAAAGTATGTGAATGCGTAAAGGGAGACATTATAACTCGGCTCCGCTCACTTTAAAAGAAAGACTGACAGTCTTAACAGTATCCCATTTATGCCAATAAACTGCCAAGAGGCTGTCAGAAGGGCGTTTCTCATTGACCCAACACCACTCAAGGAACAAAACCAGAAGTCATCTAGTAGCATCAGATTTATGACAATACGATGCTAAAGTAAACTCCGAAGAATGTTCTTCATACTTTGTATTTGCAAATCTAAATATTCAGTCAACGCCAGATGCTAATTTGTCATTAGTCAGTCCAAAACCTGCCAATTTGATTTGAAATACACTGGTACATGTATCACATTGTAAAAATCTTGCATTAACTCCAAATGAGTTATTCTGAACCAAACCCAATGAGCACTAATGCTGAGAACTCCTTATTGCAGTGCTCCAAAAAAACACACTTGTCTGTTTCATGGGGTTGAAAAAATCCTCCAGTTTTATTATTGACTAAAAAAAGTCTTAAAAATTGGATTGATGATATAGTCATATATCGCTCTTTGACCTCATCACTTCTTCCTTCCTGGTTTGATAAGTTCTCTTCACAGCGGCCAGATTCCTCTCCATGTAGATCTCTCTCAGCTCTGCATCATCAATAACTTCAAAGACACAAAAGCAGCTAAATTAGGTCCGCCACTTTCTTCTGTCATGACTAATGAGCTCTCCCTTCGTTTATGTATTAGTCTCGCTCTGCTGTGGCTGTACCCCAGGGAATGGGCCACTGCTGTGCCTTCCCATGAACAGGTAAGCCCAAACGGATGACACGGCAACAGAATGGAAATAGAAACAATAGGATTCTATTTGAGTTTTGTTTGAGCCACACGCACAGTGCTGTAATAACTTGCAAGCAGATGCATCCATTTACCCCTTTACTGGAACATTCTGCAACTGGTATTGAAGCTTGCGTGTTGGGTTGAATTCATTTGTGTGTCTTTCATGAATAGTCTCCGAACCTTTCTTCAACAGAAGTAGCAGGAAAATATGGAATTCCAGAGTTTACAATTGTGAATCTAAATTTATAGTATCTGTCAGTATGTATGTGCACTTACTACAGAAACATTTTAAACAGGGGAAACTGAAAGACTTTGCCACAGTGTTGGACTCCTTATGGTTATGAAAGTATCTGTCTGATTGGCCGGATCATCTTCCAGAGCTTTTGGCAGCAGTGATGTGACTGATTTGTACTATCATTAAATAGTGTGCACCCAGGACTCTAAAAATACACAACGATGAGATCATACACTTGGAAAGAGAGAGAGAGAGAGAGAGAGAGAGAGAGAGAGAGAGAGAGAGAGAGAGAGAGAGCCTATGATTATAGTCTTTTGTCACAGGAAAGAAATGGTTATTTGTCATCACCATGTCAAAAGAGGCCGCAAAAGAAATCAACACTTCGACTGGCCAACGAGAGCCTTATAGCTTACATCACTTTTTTTTCCAAACAAATTGCATTATTATTGAATGAGTAAACTACCATGTGTTATCAGTTAATTACATTTTGCCATTAATACAATAGGGAACTCAAACGTAGGGGTATGAGGCCCAAACTAAAGATATATTTGTTGATGAACCCAGGCTAATGCATAAGAATCAAGCGAAAATAAATTATAATTAGGTGGCTTTGTATCAGGGAATCCCTTATAAGTCACACTCACAAGACTGTCAGCTGTTTGTGTCAGTATCACGTCACACCAGCAGTGAACTTCTGTACGATAAATATATGAAATAAAAATATAGAAAACGTATCACAAGGGTCCTTGTATGCTCCAGCTAAATCAAAAGATTATTTACAGCGTACCGTAGACCAAAAAAAAACACTGTTTGATCCACATGGTTAAGCCCATATGACCCTCACACTATACACGACACACAGTTTCACTGAAAACTAGAAATACTCACACTGACTTCTTTTACTGTTGTACATGAGTCAATTAAAAGTAGGAGACCTCTGAACCGAGATAAAGTGCAATGTACGAGAGTGGTTTATATGACTCCACAGCAACGCCTGAACCAGAGCTAAGATAAAGTGTGTTTTATGGCAGTGGGACATAATATCATGGATGGAACACTGGGTTCATGGTATTTACTTCCACTTTGTTACATAACTTCTTTGAGATTCATAAACATTGGTGTCTTTTACTTAATATATAAATAAAATAAACTTCAATTGTATGCATGTTTTTTTGTAATCAATAAAAACAATATCATCCCTTTATATCATCTTTTATTCTTTGTTTGGAATTTGTGTGGACTATTGTAGTGATTGAAGGGGGAAGCCCGTACACTTTTATGTCCAAAAGGTGGCAGTGTTGAGTTTTATAATGGTACGAGACATGACGAATCTCAACGCTGCACCTTTCATATTTTCGGCCAATTGTCTCTGAAGTTACCACTCAACATCGTCATACATGGCACAGAAAAGAAAAAAGTAGATGTCACTAATACGTTTAAGTGATTTTTATAGAAGAGAAACACTAGTGTATCATGCTGCCATAAATACAGCATATGTATTGCAAGATATAAAAGTTACACAGATAACAGTTCCAATATCTCTATTCAATAAAAGGTTGGTAATTATGATACACGGTAGATTGTTTTAAAGGCTAGATGCATCAATGTATCTATTCAACTGTTGATCTATTAATCATTGAGTTCTCTTCTCTGGCTATGACCAGCACAAGGATTCATATGTCAATTACGTTACAGCTCGCACGCTTCACATCATTTTACTGATTTTAAACTTGGATCAATTGCTGTCCCACATAAAACAAGCGATTTAAATAGTAGTCAAATAGTTAAGCGCTTGTGTCCCAGCTGACAGTCAGCTGATGGCTTTTGACAGTTGCGAAAACTTTTGTTTATGTCGGGCGACTAATATGTTAATTAGCTCTCGGAGTGTGAGACCCTATTGGCTCTTCGTCCGAGTCAATTTCCTATTTCCAGACTGACGTCAGGGCAGCTACAATGCTCTTAAACTCATCTGCTGTGTGATCCCTCTAAAATAGAGCCCTACCAGTGAGCGCCGTGTAACGCGCGAGGCTGCATTCACTCCCCTACGTTCGTCGTTTCTCCCTCTCCGCGTGCGCAATGTATTAATGAAGAAACCGTAAAGTGTTAAATGTTTGAAATACAAAACCGCCGAATTCCAAATGCTGAGAAGGGACCCCGCTACTCGTGCGCGCGGCACTGGTGTGTCTGTGCAATAGACTCTGCAAAGAAAAACTACTTTCACACGCCTGCAGGTCCGCGGCTGAGAAAAGGACGCTGAAAAGCTTCTTCTTTTTTTTTCAGAATCAAGACAAACGCTTAAAAATCTAACTGGCTCACGTTCTTTCCAACCAACCCAGTTTGACAGCTGCTCTTCACCCCACTTGGAGGACTGTCAGCAGCAAGAGGATGGCATCAGAGCTGGCAATGAGCAACTCCGACCTGCCCACCAGTCCCCTGGCCATGGAATATGTTAATGACTTCGATCTGATGAAGTTTGAAGTGAAAAAGGAGCCGGTGGAGCCCGATCGCAACATCAGCCAGTGCAGTCGCCTTATCGCCGGGGGATCCTTGTCTTCCACCCCGATGAGCACGCCGTGCAGCTCGGTGCCCCCTTCTCCAAGCTTCTCGGCGCCCAGTCCGGGCTCGGGGAGCGAGCAGAAGACACACATAGAGGATTTCTACTGGATGTCCGGTTATCAACAGCAGTTGAATCCAGAGGCGCTGGGCTTCAGCCCCGAAGACGCAGTCGAGGCGCTGATCAACAGCAGTCACCAACTCCAGTCATTCGATGGCTACTCCAGAGGCCAGCAGTTTGCTGGCGCAGCCGGAGCAGGAGGCACCATGGCCGGGGAGGAGATGGGGTCCGCCGCGGCGGTGGTGTCGGCAGTTATCGCTGCAGCAGCCGCTCAGAACGGAGGGCAGCACCACCACCACCACCATCACCACCACAGCAACGGCCACCACCAAGCACCCGGGGTCCAGTCCAACGGCACTTCTGGGTCGATTCACCCACACATGCGCTTGGATGACCGGTTTTCAGACGACCAGCTGGTCGGCATGACAGTGCGGGAACTCAACCGGCAGCTACGGGGGGTCAGCAAGGAAGAAGTGATCAGATTGAAACAGAAGAGGAGGACCCTAAAGAACAGAGGGTACGCTCAGTCCTGCCGGTACAAGCGAGTCCAGCAGCGGCACGTCCTGGAGGGGGAGAAGACGCATCTCATCCAGCAGGTCGATCACCTAAAGAATGAGATCTCCAGGCTGGTCCGGGAGAGGGACGCGTACAAAGACAAGTATGAGAAGCTCATCAGCAACGGCTTCAGAGAAAATGGATCCAGCAGTGACAACAACCCTTCATCCCCGGAGTTTTTCATGTGAGTCTCGACATAATCGTGAAAAATCAGATGGGTTACTCACCCCCGCTTACAAAAGTTTTCATGAAACGTTTTTGTTTTTGTTTTCATTTGGCGCAAAAACTACTAGACCAAGAACTAATTTGTCAACTTTTTACTTTTTTTTATTTTATACATTTTTAAACGTCTGCGACTGTTTTTAGATGTGTAGCGCTTTGTCCTCCTTGTTTTTTATTTTGGAGAGACATATTAGGAAAACTTTCATCTACGTTTTGCTATCATACTCAGTATATTATGCATAGCCTGTTTTTCATCGTTGTTCATTAGATTTGAAGTGTTTGGGAGAAATCCGATTTTTGAAAAGTTGATCCAACTTTATGCTGCAGTATACGAAGTGTGCATGCAAGCACTACGTATACTCCAGTGTACTGTGTACATATCCAGTGTACAGATTCTTGTCAAACTGCATCCATCAACAATATGTTTTGGTCTTTTTTTTTACCTTTCTTTTTCTTTTTCTGCCAAACTTGGAGGATTGCGAGCCTGCCGTTTGACGCCACCTCATCTCATGTGTTTGCTTGCTTTTGTGTTGAGCAACAAAAGACTGTATTCATTACAAACTATTCATTGTTTTTAAAGAGATGTCTTATTGAACTTCCCTGCATGCTGGACATGTATGGTTTTTTTCTTTTCTTTCTGTGCTTGAAGATGTTCTTCTTGTCGGATGACTCCAGCATGGCATTCATAACTTCATGTATGGCCTCCTCACTTTTTTGGGACAGCAACAAAAAAGTGACAAGACTTCCCAACCCCTCATACACGTGCATTTCAGCTGTGTTGAAGTGCACCACCGCCGGCTGGCATTAGGCTGCAGTGAATGCCCTATGTTAAGGAAGCTGATCGGCGGGGATCCTGGTGCGAGAGGAAAAAGAAAAGACTCCACTGTAAAGGAAATCACCGATCCCTTTCCTGGAAGTTTAGTCCGATGCCTATTGCCTATATTGTTATTTAAAGATATTCCTCTCTGCATTTGACAACCATTAACCACAAAGCGTAATTTAAATACGAAGTTGAACAGTTGCACAAGAAAACGTGCTACAGGTTGAATCATATTAATATGATCATTATTAAAGGCGATTGCTAAAAAAAAGAGTATTGAAACAATGGTTTAGAGGAATTGGCTCAGCTCCAATGTGTGCAATTGTGCAGTTCATAAACAACGCTTTTGCAGCATGTGCTTCAAGCAGAAGTGTGAAAGCTCTATTGGTTATCGCCACACATTTCACTATTGTATTTCAAAAAGTATTGCTAGAGAAGTCAAAGTAAATTACCATGCTTTTTGGAAATGTGTGTTTTCAACGTACTGACGTCTTTTGGACTGAAATGCACTAAAAATCATGTGAACGTTAAGGAAAAAGTTGGTCTTCTCCACATCACACATTCTTTTACGATTTGATCGTAACATTTTGATACTTTATCAGTTCAGAAGAGACTGTTGTTGTGTGTGAAACGAACTCGATATTTGCAAAGCAATAACAATTATTATAATGAATAATGTCTGGACATTGTTTAGATCGTCAGGGATTGACACTCTGCACGTACAAAATGAGGGAGTACCATTCGCCAATAAATCTTGAAAATATGTTAATTAATATTTCATATTATATATAGTATATATATAGATTTTGCTGTGCAAAATTATTTCACTCACTAACCATATGTGATGTTCATATGTGCTCGTTCTTTTCATTTCATACAATTAAATGATATGCAATAAATGTATGTAATTGTCTTCAATAAGTTTCTCACTTTTCTTTTGACTTGTCTTGCATTTTTTTTTGCTTTTCTGATTGAAACACAATGAAACTAGAATCAAAACGTGATGGAGATTATTGCACTACACATTAACACTTTTTATATGAGCAGTTGTCGCCCTTTAGTGTTTTCTTACGACACTAATTTTAAGACGCGCCATGCACCCTGACCGAATCAGAAACATGTTTTTTTACAACAGTCGTTTGGTAAATTTACCCAAAAGCATAAAGCAAAATAAAAAAAAAAGGAAAGCAGATCAGGTCAACACACTTTCTCCGCAGCAACAATCCGGTCCGGTTTTACTGAGTTAATGAAACTACAAACAAAGATTGGCCCACATTTGACTTTTGTTCTAACACGCTATTGTCTGATAAAGGTTTCTTCTTCTTTTCTTCATTAAAATCCCCAAATTAACTGTTAGTCCTTTTCCCAATATAATGATTTTAAAAACGACATGAATTCTGATTTGTTGCCATTTTTTATTTAAACTCAATTTCAATTCTAAATCATCTTTGTAATCAAACCATCATGTAGGATGAAATAATATCTAATCTGAAATATGTTGGGCTACAAATTACATACTCATCTGTGGAAACCTAATACATGTTTGTATCATATAATCACATTATGTTAATTTTATTGTAGAATGTGACCTGCGATTGGTGTATGTGTCTGTGAGTCCCTCTCTTTCTGTCTTTTTGTGTGTGTGTGTGTGTGTGTGTGTGTGTGTGTGTGTGTGTGTGTGTGTGTGTGTGTGTGTGTGTGTGTGTGTGTGCATGTGCATGTGCATGTGCATGCATGCTGTGAACTTAAATAGGTGTTAGTGTGAATGTGTTTTCCTTGAAGGATGTAGTGAGGATGACATCTCTATATGAATTTCTTGTGGCTCTGCATGTTCTATATTTGCACCATCCGCTTGCCCTTTTTCTCAATGCTTGCTTCCTGATCTTTGTATGTGTAGTGTGCCCGCTGTCTGTGTTATTCAGACCCTGTGTGCTCACTGTCAGTCCTGTCATCATCTGGCTTTCCCAATTCTCGCCTGCTTTATCCTGTTTGTCAGAGGGCCTGGAGAAGACATGCTCTTGGTGAGGGGGTTGCAGTGAGGGCAGCCATGTCAGGCATGTGAGGGGGGCGCTGGAGAAGGTGCCAATGTATGTCAGCCGCTGCGGTGGGCAGAAAGAGGCTCAGCGCCCGTACCCAACCGTGCGTTGCAGTTGCTGTTCAGTCCTCTGACTTTGTCTTCTTTCAACATAACTTTTGCACTGTACTGGTGCACAAACTGAAAAGGCCACTTTTCTGAAACACAGGAGGAAAAGTTATTTTGTAAGTTCTGGGACAAGGAACAGCCTTGTGGGCATCTTGTTTCACTGTTCCAGAACAATTTGTTTGTTGAAACAGGAAGACCAATGTGCCAAAATCCACTTTGAAGAAACACTAAGGTTTCTGAGGACATATTCAGTCTGGATTAGTTTTGCAATTTAGCCACAGTTTGTGTGTGCACGGCTGTGAGCAAAGGATATACACAAAGGGTACCTTTCATGAAAATTACCCACTCTGTCAGTTTGTTAACAAAACACTCAGTGATCAACTGTTATTCTATGAGTAGTCTTTGTCATTGTGAATTTAATTCTTGTTAAATTTACACACAAAAAAAAAACTAAACGTGTGCACCATCTGCCAGGGATGGAAAAAAAAAAAAGAGAGACAGTTTTGACCCAACACTTGTATCCCACTCTGGTTTGTGTTATTTCCTCTGAGGTGCACGCTGCTGCTGTGGTGGCTGATTTGCCCAGAGTGAGGGAGAGACTGAGACAATAGTCAGGCTTGGGCTGAATTAAATGATTTTGCTGATGATTAATAGTGGTGTGGGCCACTGGCTCCTGCGATGTAGAGATGATAAATCGTGAGTGCAGCTCTGTGCAGCTGTGCCAGTGTTGGGTCTTAGCATGCACACACCATGCAATTTACAGCCAAGCCGTTCTCCTTCTTTCTCAATTTATCTGATTACATCTATTTGATCTAAATATTAGCGCTGCTATATTTTGATATTTCATATTAACCACAGACATGCATCGAATGCCTTTGAAGAGCATACTTGTTTGCCTTTCCTCTCTAAGAACATGTCTCTGTACTTGCCATATCAAAAAGAGATTTTCTTTTTTATCCAAGAGTTATGCTTCACTTCTCTTAAGGCTGTACATTTGTGTGGTAGGTTTTTTGATCTGTTTAAAAAAAATGAAAACAGGGTTTCTGTTTAAGGCTGTCCTGTTTGACTCATTAACTTGTTTATTTTGATCGTTTCCTTATTGAGATACACCAGTTAGATTTATAATGCCCATGCATTATAACTGAATACTCACCACAGGGACTAGAAATGAAAACACACTCACCAGCCTGCAGGCACCAGCACAAACACAAATCCGCAGACAGACAATAAATGGCCCTGGATATGTTTGGCCCAGCTGAATTAAATTTGTTTGAGACAGATCTGATTTGCAAAAGATGTTTCCCGTTATATCTGTGGCACCAGTGTGCAATGGTTGTGTAAGCGATAAATCTATCGATTTTCCAATGATGCACTCAAATGGAACATTGGTTCTATCCGGACTTACTGCATAGAACGCAGCACAAAGTTCACTCAAGTAGCAAAACGCCAGTTGACAGACCTCAAAAAGAGAGCTGGTTGGGGGTCTGAATTCTTCCAGGCTCTAGGTGGTGCCATGGAAAGGACTAAAAAAGATCTGTCACCTTGCTGTTTGTGTGTGATTCTGCATCTCTTATCTCATGCTGGCCTGTGTGCAAGGTCGATTAGCCCCTGTGTGGGTAATATATGTGTGTGTCTTTTCGTCTTTTGGAGAAGAGGATGAGCAGAGGTCAGAAGTTGCGGCGCACAAGGCTGCTCTCAAAGTCATTAGAGTAATCCGTGCCCAGGGGAGCTCAAGCTCATTTCCTCTCCCCAGAACTCACTGAATGAGATGTACATGCACATCCGACATGGGACAGTACACAGTAAATTCAACACTAGTCACTGCCATTTTGTTAACCCATTTCCGGTATTTCACTATCGTCTTAGAGAGTTACAGTCTCGCAGCATACGCTTTCTTTTTATTACACAAGTACGTTTCTGAGGATTGGAACAAAATCTAATTACTTTAACACAGAACTAACTTGTAGTAGAAGTGGTCCTTGTTCTTGTGTGTGTAAAAACAATGTTATTAGGTAGTGTGTTAAAATAACATAGCTCCTAGTTGATGACTCATATACGGTAGGCTTAAATACACAAAAGGTGTTTGTGTACTTACATGTATGCAGCACAAGCATTCGCTACAAATATGTAGTGCAGGACATACATGATGGCCATGATGGTCACGGACAGTAGTTTATGTTAGTCTGACACCCACATCATTCAAGGACTGCCTTGAGGGTGTTTCAAAGACACGACAAAACAAATAGCGGCTATAAGCTAAATTCATTGTTCTTCCTATTAATATCCAAAGAGTCAGACTGTGGGTGATACACTGGGATTCTCAGAGTCAGTCTTGAGTTCCCACTTTAATCAAGTCTATAAAGAACATATGACATCTAAAAAAATACTACCAAATGCAATTGTGTTTTTTGAAGAAAATATGCTATCAACCCCTCACTCTTGTCCAAATGAGTCCAAAAGTAGAAAAAAATGAAGTTGGCAAAGTAAACAAAATATTTCATATAATTTCATTTTAAGTGTTTTTATACAGTTTCTTGATGATTAATGAGTTCGGATCTGAAAAACAGCAATGCAGATATAGGACATACTGGATGTGCAACACTAAGAGAAGTCAGGTGTCTCAGCACAACCAGGTGGCAGCCACATCTGTGAATGTGACCAGACACAAAAACTAAAAAACTCCTCTCACTGTGGACAGTACCTATATGAGAGGTCGGTACAGAAACACTCACTCCGTCAGAATTAAACGGACATCAGGGATCAATTAAGCTGCTTATTTTATCAGAGTACACTTTGCTCTTTCTATACATTTCTTTCTTTCTTTGTGGCAGAGTCTCAGTGTGCTTCAAATAGACATTAAGTGGAAACGCGCAGTGTCATTAGAGAGTTGTCCTTGAAAGACTGGCAGCAGGTTATATTGGTAATGAGGTGGTCGGGACTTGCTGGGGTAATTTTATATGTCTGTAAATGGACCCAAACCAAGAGCCTATGACTTGAATAAATGAAACACCATCTTTCAGCAGTACCATTGCACAAATGGTGAAAGAAAATGTAGGAGGGATTATATTCTTTCAAAGTACCATGTGTTTTTCAAGTTTCTAAAAATACAACCAAGATATATGATAAAAATCACAGTTTCAATACATACATCTTCGGTTTTATAGTATTTTAATGAATTGTGGAGCTGCACATTCAGAAAACACATTCAATGAGTGTTTAGTCATTTATAGAAAAGAACAATGATCAATAATCAGCCATTTGTACTTGTACTCTCTAGTAGGCCGTTTTGTCTTTTTTCCAACATGCATTCTTACCTTTTCGGCACTGTTTATATAGTTTTTAAATAACTGTCACTCATCTAATGAAAGATTACACTTTGTGATTTAAATGCATCGGCTCTGTGTCTGCTGCGGTACTAAGCTCTCCATGCTGCATCACTGCTGTTTTCCTGTAGGTTCGATAAACTCCTTAGAACCAAGTTATGTGGCATTTATTTGAAAATCCAGTTATTTACTGCAGTGAATGGGCAAAGTATTTCCTCAACTGTCATTTTCCACAGCGTTTTAAAAGGACACTGCTTGGCATCAGCGCACAGAAACAGAAGAGCTTAGCAAATGTTTTTACTTGTCTATCAACATTTATAGGGAATATGAAGAAGCCTATTTGGACGCCTCGAGCATCATGCGTATACTTGTGAGTGTTCTGAGGATGTTGCTTCTGACAGAGTTCGTCATGGAGTAGTACGCGTCCGAAATTAACTCCCTGCACTGTTAATTTTTCCGTACGTTAAATTCCCTCCCTTTAAGAACAATTAGTTTTGTAATTTAATGAGATTAGCAGGAGGATATAGGCCTTTGCATAGAACTCCTTCACCTTTTCTTTGCGACGGCACACTGTGTGCTTAGATATTTTAGTTTTGTCTCTTGTGGTTACAGTATTTTGATGCATGAGTTCTGCCTGTAGAATCTATTTGCATGCAAATTTTTACATTTTCCTCCGCATCAAACGCTGATACATGTGCTGTGTTTCACCAGACCGGCAAGGTGAGAGTGAATCTCGCTCAGAAGGGATCTACTGGTTTCTTCGTATAATTGTTTGTTGGCCTGACAGGGTGGCAGAGAGTGACACAAGCAGTGGAAGAAATGAAGGATGTAGAGAAGAAGACAGCATGTGTGTTTGCCTTAATATTCATTGATCTATTCTTCTATTTCTTTGTCCAATCTTATCTGCTCCTTTAGGTCATCGAGAAAATTCCTCCATCTGTGATTTCAAGCCCCAATCCTCCGTGCCCTTCCCTCCCTGAGGTAAAACACTTGTTTCTTGATCTCTCTCTCTCTCAGCTGTTTGTTTTTTCTTTTCACTGTAATATCAACTTCATAAGTCACATTTGTTAAACAAGTTTTGAAAAAATTATCACAGCTGTCTATTAATATCAAACCTGATTATATAATATGCAGAATTATTACTGGTCATGTTGTTTCCTATTATGCACCGACACAATGCAATCCATATTAATTATTCATTAATATTAGACTCTCATATTAAATAGAGAGAGGATACAGTCACCACATATAATATTGAGTGTTTTATAGCATATTGCAAATGTCTGTAAGGCTTCCATTATGGACACATAATATACCATAGTTTGTCAATTCCTATTCATATGCTAAAGAGGACACCTTCTTTATATTGCCAGTATCTCTCTCGATCACATCTCTCGCTATCTCCCCGGTGCAATAACTTTGCACAGAACTGTATGCATTTTCCCACCTTATTTAAATCCACAAAGACACACACACACACACACACACACACACACACACACACACACACACACACACTACGCCGATATTACGTTTTCAGTCGATCTGGATCAACAGAAAAATCAGCACATTATAACCACTCATCCAAATGTAAATCACGTGTTAAGATTGTTTGTGAAAAAGGCAGAGAGGAAAAGCAGAGTGTGTCGTACAGCAAGAGAGAGGCGGAGTGAAGAATAAGCCTCTAGTCCTGAAATCAATTCACAGGGACAGAGAGGAAACTGTGCAAATGTATATTGCAAACCCAATTGTTCCTGTAATGGCGTCACTGATTGTTCCATAGCGAACGCCGTGATGTGCTTGGTCATGACACATAAGGATGAGAGAAGGTCTGAGCTTGTATTCATGACTTGGTGAAGAAGAATGTACGTATGCACACGTGTTTACATGTACTTGTGTGCAGTGTTATTTACTTGATTGTGTCTAAGTGGGGCGTGGGATCAGTAGCTGGCCTTTCTCCAGCTCCACTTAACTTCAAGAGGGGAAGCAGGACAGAAGCCATCAGGGAAGACAAGGACAAATCATCTTTAGATGAAGTGTTTTAAGTGCTCTGATTCTCCTCCCACGTCATCACTGTGAATTAGGTGCCCTCTGCTCACTGCTGAGGGGTGTAGAATATAAACAATGCCAAGGTAACGGATGTTAAACGAATGAAAGTGGAAAACCATGAGGGTGTCTATCTTAGTCAGCCTCGTAAATCTCAGCTCCCTTGCCACGCTGCTGCGCTATACTGATGTTGCGCTCTGACAACCTGCCAGCCGAGCTTAGAGTGGCTGCGTGCGGTGTGGTTTGGTCGATCCTGCTCTTAGCAGTTTCACCCAAGGCAGACATTGCAGGCAGAGCCATGTCTTTGTTTTATGCAAATCCATGCATATGAGAGGGTGTGGGGGGGAGATGAGCAGTCTGGCCACGTAGCTCCAGGAGGACAGGCTGAGTGATGGAGACGGAGAGCCAGGTCTCCATGTCCTTGCCTGGGGAAAGAGTGTCCTGACTCCAGCCTGGGATGCCTCGACATCACCAGGACACTATGTCACTGCGCCTTTTCCCCACCAATACAAGAGAAAAATAATTTTCCAAGCCGCACATATTTACACTTTGATGTTGGTGAAAAAAGAGAGGTTAATGTTGGTATGCGGCTGCCAGTGTGTCTTACCTGTGACTGGTGTCTGTGTGTGTGTGTGTGTGTGTGTGTGTGTGTGTGTGTGTGTTACGAAGGCAGGCATACCTCAGGGGTTCACCATGCAAAGAGACACTGGAGTTCAGAGCCCAGCAGGGAGGTGAAGGACTCAAAATATGCTGACAAAGATAAAACACCAGGTGTGTGTATATGCACAGTAAGTGTGTGAAAGAGGCTGTGAGGAAAAGAGCTGAGTGCAAATATAGATTGGGAAAGCAGGCTTGTGTGTGTGTGTGTGTGTGTGTGTGTGTGTGTGTGTGTGTGTGTGTGTGTGTGTGTGTGTGTGTGTGTGTGCGTGTGTGCGTGCGTGGGTGCATGCTCATAAGCATACTGTAACAGGCAGGTAGGCCAGTGTATGGCAGAGTGGTTTAGGTTTATAGCAATGTAGTCCATCAGTACAGTACATTATGTCCTGTGAATGTTTTCCAAATGGTTATGTCACCCCATCCTTTCTCACTCAGCTCAGAGCTGGGTGCTAACGGTAATGCTTGGACGGAGGCTCTTCTATCACAGCGAGCTCTATTTCTGGGTGCCAGGATGTTGGTCTCAGTCATTGAGGGCAGATGAAATCGATCCAGATTGACCTGTCATGTGGAGGAGAAAATGAATAAGATAGAGGAGGGGAGCAGAGGCCATAGAGAGAAGGGGGCAGCGCAAAAGTACCAAAACAACCTCCTGCTCCATATGGGTCAAACGTTGAGGGCTGATTTATCCCCCCCTCCTCTCTTCTCCACCTGCCTCTCAGAAAGGAGTGAGAAACTGGAGACTGCTCAGGAGGCGTTGACTATATTTAGCCTTGGTGACCAAAGACACTGTGGTCTAACTTTAAAGTTAAAAATACAGATATCCATGTACAGTGAGATGGGCACAGTTTGCGTCACTACATGGCACCAAGTTTTTCAGCTTGAACCGACTCAAAGAAATATTGCAAAGCAGCTTGTAGCTGTTGCTGGGCGCTTCTTTGTAGGAAGAAAATACTTACTGGTCGCCTCATTCATCAGAGTTATCTTTAGTACTGCAAATTATTAAATTAAAATGTGTAAGCATAAATATAAAACGTAAACATAAAACTCCTGATTGTGAGAATGATGCTTTCCTAGCAAAGAAAGGAAGACAGGGAAAGATTTATGGTTACATTTGTATGTGAAGTGGTACTAGATTTAGCCCAGTGTGTTTGGGCAGAGCTCCACTTTGCTAATTATTTTCCTGTGGCAGAGTTCTCAGCATGGCGCTCATCTCTCGCTCTGAGGAGAGCGGCTCAGCAGTAAGTGCTTAGTCAGCCCTGCTCTGGGTGTGAGATACTGTTGGGTCTCTGGTGGACTGTCGGGGAGGCAGAGCAGCATGGGACCGATCCATCGCAAGGGCGAAGGCTTTGAGGAGAGGGCAGGCCTATCATCACCCATCAGCGAGAGGAAGAGGAGTAAAATACTATACTGTTGGAGACAGTGAACGAGAGCTCTGCATTGTATCTACTTCAATCCTTATCATCATGTGGCAATATTGCTGCCAAAGCTGGTAGTTTGCTGATTGTTTGTGGAAATTGGATGCCACTCGCAGAGAACTAAAGAATATAGTTGTTAGGAAAGTCTCTATAGCGGTAAGATCTACATATTAGCAATTAGCAAAGGCATGGACTTTAAATGGTTGAAACACATCGTTGTTAGTTTCTATACTGCCTTGGTGTCTGTGCAAATCCCTGAGACTAGAAGAAACTGTCTGTGTTCTCTGTTTCTCTCCTTCCTCTCTATTTATACTCCAATGTCAAAGTTGTCTTTCTTTCTATCTCTACCCCTCTTTTTAGAGTGACACACAGCTCCTCCTCTTCTGTCTGCCCTGCTATCCTCCAAATGACTCTCCTCCTCCTCCTCCTCCCAAACAAACTTAGCTTCCTTCCCCTTGCCTCTGTACCCAACATCAAATTCCCTCCCCCCTCTGCCTCACACTGCACCTGCTTCCCTCCTGCTCTCTGCTCCCTCTCCAAACGTCACTTCTCCCCCTCCTCTTCCCCTCCACTCCTATTCTCCCCCTCGTTAGCTTGATGAATGGCTTCACTGCAGGGAAAGTGCTGATTTTCATCCCTCTGTCTGATTTCTGCTGGCTGTTATTAATTTCAAACACTCAGAGAAAAGCAAGTGAGTCAATAAATAAGGAAATGAACACACTTCATCCTGCCATGCAGCAGCTCTCACAGTCATTCACCCAGGATGCGGGTCCTCTGTGGAGCCCGTCACTGCATTTATACTGATAGAGTTCAACTCCACTCTTAAATCACAACATGTTTCAGTATTTTTTACAGCGAAAGATAAAAGTCAGCTGGTACCAGTGCATCATATCAAATGTTTCTGGAGTATTTTCAGTATCTCGCTTCCCTCAGACAAACAGGACCAGAGGGACTGAATGGTACAAAGTAAATAGCTCCAAAGAGACCTGCAGTGTCCTATCTCATCTTTCACACAAGTTGACCATTTAAGAAATGTGTACAGAGGGTGACAATCAGAAGAGATATAGAGAAGATGCAGAGTTAAAGTGAGGCAATGAGAAACAGCAGCCTAATAGAGTTATTGCTGGACATTAAACGATGCTGTCCACACAGTGTGGCTGGGGCTCTGTGTCTAAGTGCACATTACTTACATTCCAGGCTTAATGCATTGGGCTTGCCCGTTAACATCAAACGCAAATAGCCTTTGAGATGTTACGATTCCCTCACTTTCGTGTTGTCAGACAGGAACGCTTGCATCAAAAGTTGCTATTCTATATTTTATGTATTTCATTAAAATGAGTTAGGATATCTAATCAAAATAGGATCCCCATAATGCATGCACAGACACAATAATTAAAGCCTGGGATATCATCACACTGTTTACAAAGTGTTAAGACAAACAGTCTGGTGGAGTATCCTATTAATACACGTCTGAGACACATTCACATGTCCTCAGTTGTGTGGTCTATGCTCTGCAGCAACAAGGCTTATGTTTCCCCTGGCTCAGACAATTAAAACAACTTTTGATATCACATTAATACTAATAAGGCTTTACACACAGAGGCCAACACTTCCTAACTTTGCTGGTATGTCCTTGACACCTCTCTCGTTTATTGAGTTCAGCTTCCCTGTCCTCCTGAATCAGTGTACAACACAAATATGTTTCTGTAAAACAGTTATGATATAATAAATTAAATGTAGGTGATTTGCATGTATACATGTACCTCACACAATGTCTAGATATTTAGTTTATGCAGACAAGGAAGCATGAATTCATAGAGAGAGAAGTGTGTAGGACCGAAAAGGTAGTGTTTGATTTTATTTTGCCAGTATTGTACTGCATTTTATTTCAGTATCCCAGGTATTGTTTGTGCCTCGTGTTTTATTTGTAGGCTGTGAATTCATACACTGTTTTATAGTAAATACCTACAAAAAGTGATGCACTATTCATATTCATATCGAACCCAAGTAATCAATTTGTATATAATCCAGTTATGAACCGGTACAGGTGACATAGTATAAAGAGCAAAGTCAGTGTAGGGAGTAGGTCGGGTTGGACAGGTGGGTCTAAAAACACTGGATTGTGACATAGGAGATTACTGTTTGTGTCCCATGTGAGACCAGAGGTCATGGTTGACTTATTTGTTGTGTATCTTATGTACTTAAAAGTGCTATATACGTGATTGGAAGCATTTATATTGCCTCTCAACGGCTCTCAACATGGCGATGGCTGAGCTGGTAGCTTGCAGCTAACAATGCTAACAGCGCCAACCACAGCGTGTTGACAGAGCGCACACAAAAAACTAAATAACTTTTCATAGGATATCATATGCAGTGTTGGAAGGATTTGAAAACATTGGTTGGTAATGGATTCCCAGAGGGTTTGCTGCAGTCTCAGAATAATGAATATACAGCATGTGACAATACATATTGAAGTTATACGTGTAGAGTTTTTAAGACTTTATTAAAGACAATGTGTCCAGTGAAAAAGACACATGTAAATACAATACTGGTACAAAATGTACACAGCTGTAAATATCCCATTGACTTTCTGTCATTCCACATTTAATATATAAATTAATCAAATATTTTGAAAGCTGAATGTTAAGACACCAAAACCTCAGCTTTATGGAGTGGCAACATAACTATAGAGGATGATGTGAGGAGAGGAGAGGGGAAGAGAGGAGCGGAGCTTGTATTAGTAGTAGCTGCAGGGGTAGTGGAGCCTGTATGTCTGCTTCATGGCTCTGTGAGCGCAGACATAACTATTGTGTTTACAAGGCTGAGTTGCTCTAACTGTTAAATTATTGGGGTGGGGGCGTGTTAAAGGAGGAGGAACAGAGGGAACGGGTGGAGGGGGTAAATATTTGTCCCTCTTGCTCATAGTTCTGGCTAACCAGACTGAGGAATGCTCTTTGCGTTTTATAATTACAGAGTTTGGGTTGTGTCACCCTTGGAGATTACATGGCCTCAGAGACCTGGCAGAGGAGTGCTTTTGTATACCCAATGTAGTGACTTGGCTTCAAGTGTTGTGGCTGAGGAGCGGCACACTTCTGCATGTCACTACTGTAATGAAGAGGCACGTTCAGTTAATGAACATGTGTCGTGAGGTCACTCTCTGAAGTGGTACAGAGATACGCCAGGCCAGACCAAGCCGTGAACTCAGTTGGTCACCTCACTGTCTTCTTTTGTTGGCTTGGCAGGGTGTGTGACCCCTGGGAAAGAATGTTGTGGCAGAGACAAAAACTGAAACCAAGAGACCCACAGTCCTGGTCTGCTTACTTGTACTCAGAACTAAGGAAACCATCTTCTCTCACACAGCCTCTCATATAAACACACAGCATCTTCACTGATTTTATTTTCCTCTTTGCGACCTGGCCATTAAAGGAGAGCGATGAGTTCACAGCTGATAGTCTCTGGTTGCAAAGAGCGGAGAGCAGTGTAGGATGACATTATCGGAAGCGGCTGCATATAGATACTAGAAAAAAAAGACACAAACAGAAAGAGAATACTATGGCGCACTTCTCTCAGTATAAACTTTTGTCTGCTTGGATTACACTAATGACCCCTGACAAACCATAATAAGACACATGCATCTCTATGGATACTAGCCATGACCAAAGGAATGGCTCTGTGTTTACTTTATAATTTTACATTTTGCAGTAAGATGCTCTTGTTAGCAAAAACTAAAACATCATAAGTTTCCTGTCCTTAAACCAATAGGTCATGGTAGAAAAAAAGAAAAGGCTACAAGTTCATGCATTCTCAATATACAACCCAGTATGCCACAACTACCATTAGAGAGAGGGATGTGAAAAGAGGGTGATGGAGAGGGACAAAGCTTTCCCTCTATCCCTGCGGCTGAAGTGGAATAGTTGTGGTGATGGGTTGTGACAGCTGAGGGAGCGAGGGAGCAAGAGGGGAGTATCACTCCAAAATCCCCAGGAAACAGAGAGGAGGGACGAGTAATTTAGGATCAAACGCTTGCCCTAGCCTCTCTCGGGCTGGCGGTTTCTGCTGGCTTTCTCAGATTTTGGACATGCACACAGAATCAAGACTCTTTATCTCTGACACACAAACATGCTTTGGGTAATATATATTTTATTTATTAACTCTCTAGTCACATTACCATAATCATTCAGCCGATACGTATTATTGCTGGCTCCTTTGCCAGAACTCTGGGTCAAAATCAGACATACATCAAATGCATATGCCGTACCAGAATTAGATGCACACAGGACAAGCACACCGACTCTCATTTCCCTTCCCCGTCTCTTGATAGTATCCCTAATAGACCACTCTCCCAGTGGCACACTGCTGTTGCAACATTCACCTACTATTGCTTTAATGAGATGCCTGTGTCGTTGTGCGTATGTGTCGGTATGAGTGTGTGTCTGTGTGTCTGTGTGTGTGTGTGTGTGTGTGTGTGTGTGTGTGTGTGTGTGTGTGTGTGTGTGTGTGTGTGTGTGTGTGTGTGTGTGTGTGTGTGTGTGTGTGTGTGCATGCGTCTGTGTGTGCCTGAGAAAGAAAGATGTTAGCGATCCTTGTGGCCCTGTTTATCTCCACCCTTGTGTTGGAGTAGAGGGAGGTCAGAGGCAGGGCTGCCTGTATCCATCTCCATTCCCACGGCTGCTGTCTCACAGGCACAGTGGTCACAGGAGGATGAAAAGACTATGGATTTTTTCTCTCCTCCTCCCTCCACTCACCAGAGCAAGAAGATTAGACAGAAGATGAGCACAGCCTGGCCCATTCAAAGCAGCTTTAAGCCCAACACTGGAGGCATCTGACCCGAGCTCTCTGGTTCATGGAGCACAAGACCTGCGTGCATGCAGACAGAGAGAGGCGCGCGCACACACACACACACACACACACACACACACACACACACACACACACACACACACACACACACACACACACACACACACACACAAATCAACTAAGACGATATTTCTTGGTTGACTGTTTTGGTTCAAAGCTTGGTCATATAGTGCTTGGGTGTTAAACATCGTCCCTATGACCTCTGCAAACACACACCGCTACACACACATAAAACACTGACAGAAATAAGCACTCACACGCACTTACCAGCAGCCCTAGATGGAGGCTGACAGTTGCATGTGTATAAAACTATATTTTGGGGAAAACTTGATTGACAATGAGGTGAAGAGTCAGGAGGGAAGAGGGTGGAAGCCATATGGGGATGGATAGTGAGAAAGTTGATGTGCAGGCAAAGAAAAATAGGGAGATAAAATTCAAAGCTCTGCTGCGCTCACAAGCAATTACAATAATTTCAGTATAATTTGAGAAAGGCCCGAGCTGTCTTATCAATTTCCAGATAAGTCTTCTCCTCCTCTTCCTCCTCCTCCTCAACCAGAATGCATGAGAGGTCCTCATGACTGAAAACAGACACAGTGTGCACTGAAAGCTGCAGCCATATGGTCGCCCCCTAAATTCCATTCAGTTGCTTCAGCACAAACACTTAAAGATGCATGCGCTAACACAAACAAACATCCACACAGGCAGTACCAAGATTTTAAAAGGGAAGTAGCCACTTTTAAAAGGGACCATCGACTCAACTTGTCATCTTCCTTGCCTGTTTTTCAATGTTTTGGGGAAAATGTACTTGCGATTTGTGCGCGCCTGTGTGTGCATGGAGTTTTCACCATATACTAGAACATGCTTTCTCACGTCAGCCAAGAAACAATCATCAAGCGTTTGGCTGGAAATGTTGATTATCAGGTTATGAGTAAGAAAGGAAGAAGAGCGTAGATAAAGTGTGGGTGAGCAGCACAACTACACAGGGACCGAAACCTAACGTTACGGTGTCTCTACATGAGGTTTACTTGCTAAACTAAAAATAGCAGGAGTCAAAAACAACACTAAGATAGTTGGCATCAACGCAATAACACACTAAAAATGTCATTGGTCAGAGTGACACGATAGGTGAGGCATCTTGTATCTGCATCTTGTATCTGTTTGATAGAAATAAGACTTGATCAAGTCATGAGTGTGCAGCCTGGAAACAGTGGAGGGAGTACCTTCTCCAAGATGCTTTGACCTATGTCAAACCTACTTGAGTCAGTTTGTAAATGGGTGCCTCCCTTCCATCAAGGTAGGCCTTATGGGAGCCAGCAGCTAAGGATTCCAACATAATAGAGATGGTTTCACAGTGACTGACAAACTGAGTATCCCCTTGGGAGACAACAATCATGTCCGA
Organism: Myoxocephalus aenaeus; assembly: GCA_038501785.1. Lineage (NCBI taxonomy): Eukaryota > Metazoa > Chordata > Actinopteri > Perciformes > Cottidae > Myoxocephalus > Myoxocephalus aenaeus. The sequence goes on from JBAMJR010000137.1 coordinate 508,378, forward strand.
TCCGTGGTAGAGTTGTTGAGGTCAAACTGTTGACAGTCTGCTTGGTACTTGATGTGATGTGACAAGTGACAGACTTTCGGCTGTTTAGTAATATAAACAATCATGGCAGAACGCGGTCAGTGGCAGTTATGGATGAGTGTGTGTGTTGGGTAATGACACTGTGCCAGGTAGCCTGGTTTCAGAGCGCTGGATAAAGTATGAACCAGTGACCTGCTACTGTTTTTCACACAGGTTGACGTCGCTAATTCTGTCTGTGTAAGAAATGATTAAAGGATACAAATAGAGCAAGACAACCATACAGGGAACTAGCCCCATGTGCTTGAATGAGATGCTGAGAGGGGTGTGCTGTTAAAAAACCATGTCGAGGTGGGACCAAATCAAAATGTTATCTCAAATCTATGGAATAACCTGCTCCTTTGTACTGTGATGTGGGACTTTTGAATCTGTTTACCTTTACTTGGCATGTCCAGAGCAAGACTGCAAGGTGACAGTATGTTTGCGTAATTTGGGAGGTTTGCTGGTTGTCACGGACACACAGAGGGCAACGTTCCAGTGAACAGGAGGCGGGTGCAGTGACATAAGCACGGAGCAGTGCCCTTACCACACACAAGACTCTCACAACACATATGGAGGGTTCAAGGGCACGTACACACCGACTTTCACACACACACACACACACACACACACACACACACACACACACACACACACACACACACACACACACACACACACATTTTATTGTGATGTTAAAAACCTTCCATAAAATATATTAACTGCCTGTGCCTCTCATTTTAAGATGATTCTACTTTCTCTGTACGTCATATTGTATGTTTTTCAAAGTAGATACATATTTCTTTCAGTCTGTGAGCAGATACAGTACAACGCAGAGTGCGTCTGGTTCCATACACTTGGCAGCATCCTGCGCACACACTGTGTGAGTGCTGTAAATAGCCAGAGTGCGTCGTGCATCTCTGCTGTGTTTGGACCTATTTTAGAGCTGACACAGGAAACAGGGCCATTCTCACAGCCACCCTGCCAGCCGGTACTGCACACAGCAGCCCCGGAACCTTCTGTCTCACACACATACACACACACAAGCATGTGTAATACACACTCAGACATGCAGGCACACACAGAGACGGAGCAGATTCTTCCATGTTAACAACCTATCAGTGCTTCATCCACCTCATAGACTTTCACGAATCATTTAATTTCCTTTTAAATCAACACTTCTCTCGTCACTCTGTTTTATTCCAGTTTTCCACAACCTCTGACTGGGGAAACCTTTAACAAAAGCCCCCTGCTGTGTCGCTTGGCAGCCCCCTGTCCCTCATCTTGTCTTTAGTACTGAACATTTCAAACCTTGCAGTAAAGTGGTGATTTTACTTCTGAGCCAACTAGAGAGAATCTAGCTGCTTTGCTGTGTTACATGTCCCTGCATAATAAGCAAAATGATAAGTCTGGCAGAGGGGAGCTCAATTACCCAAGACACAGGTTTCTGCTTTCAGCTACACAAGACAGCTGGAGACCTGCCACAGTATACAGAGTTAATTTAGAGTTAATTCATGTTGTTGTTTTGTGGGCTATTCTGGTTTATCGTTACTGTACCGTTCTGTACTTCAAACAAAGTCTAATTTGTCCACCAAGGTGATGTAATGTAATTCAGCATCTTTGCCATTTATTCCATCATTCAATAAATATTTTTAGGGACTCTGAGAGTTAATACCTAAATGAAGCTGCATCTCATTGGCATGACAGTGCTTGCTCATTTAGAGACAGTTTGCATACAGACATAAATGCCTCTTTAAAGGCTGTAGCAGCCTCTCATGTTTGAGGTGGAAAATAAATTCTGCAGGCTGCTCCTGCCTTCCTATGTAATTATGTGCATGGTGATGTGCTTTTACAGCCTGCCTAACAGTCGGAAATTATCTCCTGGAAATGAAGTCCAATTAATTGTGGCACTTTGGAGGCGTATGTGTGTGCAGAAACACTGTAATGACACTTAACAGGAAATTGGCTCCTGTTGAAATATTTAATAAATAAGTTGTGATACTGTTGTATGATATGATACTAACAAACGTAGCTTATCTGTTTGTTTGTTTACACACACACACACACACACACACACACACACACACACACACACACACACACACACACACACACACACCTCCCTCTCATTTCTCAGATATAAGGAGTTAGAAAAAAAAATGAGCGGTGTCACACTAGCCAATAGTTTACACAATGAATTACATCTCACAATCACAGGTTCAATTCTAGCTGTGGAATTCCGAAAGGACCAAATTGGAATGAAATAAATAGGCAAATCAAATTATTTGGAAATATGGGTGCAATATTCAAAAATAACCTACAATGGGAAAGTATATAAAAGGAAACAGCAATCTTTTAGGGTCAGTGACATATTGTGCCACGCTACAGTAGCTCTCTATTGTAGGACGCACTCTGATGAGTGTGCACTTTCGCAGAATAGCACCTTTTGTTTTTGGCCCTGGGAGGTGGGTGTTCTGCCCAGATCTACAGTACAGACACAACCCATTCATGGGTTTATTTTGCCATTTACTAGTGTAATTCTGAATACGTTAAAGGGGTCTCATTCAGTTTGCACCTATAGGTTTTATTTAAATGCACATTTCAGCTTTGAACATAATCTTTAACATACTCCTTAGTGTGTGAAATACTAAATGTAGTCAATTTCACAGGAAATGGGTGGTTTGAACATAGAACCATCTGATCAAAAGCTTGAATGTGAGACAATTAGGCCTGCGATCTGAAAAGTCACCTGAGACATTTGTTATATCTGAACATTGTCAATTTGAATTGGCTGATGTATCACTTGTGATTTACATTTGATGTTTTGCCAGAGCTAGAAACCATATTTGGAATGCAGGGTTATGTTTGAAACAAGTTATTGAAAACCATTTATTTATATAAAAATCACATTCTACAAGACAAGTTTTCTCAGATTGGTTCAGAAGGCTGTGGGTGAGTGTGTTTACATTGACCTCCAAATGTATATGTATTTCCTCATGTTTATAACACTCACATCCACTTGTTCATTACCTGAGGTCATTCTGCTCTGCTTGGTTACACTAACAGCTCCCTGGTCTGTGTGTCTGTGTGTGCGTGTGTGCGTGTGTGTGTGTGTGTGTGTGTGTGTGTGTGTGCATCTGTCTGTCTTGCTATGTTAAGGGCCTACTATAGAGCCATTCGGCTCAGCCGTATGGCACATAAATGGCAGCAGAGTGGTGTGAGTGTCAGCCGGAACGTGTGCTTGGCAGGCAGTGGCTAGGCTATTAGCAAGCGCTAACAGTTTTATTATTAGAAAATAAACGGTGCGCTGCAAAACTCTGAATGTTATTAGCACCTCACCATCTGGATCTGACAGCTGTGTTCAGCCACCATCATGGCTGAACTGCTAACGGCTATATCTGAAATCTCTACTCTTTATCTACAGTACTTTAACACTCATTCTCTGTGTCTGTCAGCATCTCTTCCTCTATTTCTCCCTCTCGCTATCTTTTTTTCTTCCCCTTGCTGGGTTTCTTGCAGACATAAAGATAAGTGAGCGGATAATAAGCGAGCAGAGGCAAACAAACTATTTCATGGCCTCTCTCTCACACACACAAACACACAAATAATGATTTTCTTTTGCGGCGAAGTGAACATGACTGAGTATAATGTGTAATTGTAAACTAATGTGTATTGCCCTAATTAGTGGTAGAAGTATAAAAAAAGAAGAAAAAACTCGAAAGGAAATCTCACAGAAACTCAGTACTATAATTCAACTCTCTATAAAATATGTTTTACACACGACAGACAAACAGAACACAGCATCTTTAAAGGGTAGAAATAATAAATCAGAATACTTCAGAAAAAAAGAAGAAGAGACTTACTGTTTGTGTTTGCTTGCATTATAACTTCTGCAATGTGTTGCTTTTTATGCACATGCTTGAGTGTCTGCACGGATAGCTTAAAAAAAGAAAAGGATTCTGGATGTGTGTTCTTTCTCCCCTATCACACAGCTTTGCAGTGCTTTATTTAAACAGATAACCTGGTACTAGAAGCCCACAGCATCCCCAAAACCTCCTAACTCCTCTTCTTGCCTCCCAGTCTTTCACAAAAAAAAAAAACATAGAAAGGAGACACCTCCAGAAACAAACACTTATTGCAGACACTGCAGAAAAGCCATACCCTGGAGTGCTTCACTTTCTCCAACAGAAATACTTTTCTTCACTAAAACAGGCCAACTCCTTCTAGGGGTGAATCTCAACCTAATCTGCATACTTACTTCCCTTATATTTAGGGATATGTGAAGGACTTTGGATGGCATAGAAAACGATTTCACATAAAGATGCACAGGGCGAGCATACAGGGATAGGATATAGAGCACAGACATATTGTTTTCAATTTTATTGGACCTCCTTTGTATTGTGATATGGTTATCCACTGTGTATCTCTTTGCTGTCTAATAGGTTAAGGGAGAAGTGTTAAAAAAAAAAAACATTGTTTTTAAAAGCTTGAAGGTAGATAAATGACCTCATGTTTAATTTTTCAGAGGAAAAACACGGTACGGTTTTAAACCTCTTTTTTCGTCTTTCTTTCTTTAATGAAACAAGATATGTTTCCTTGCTTGCTCAATTTTGATGTATGAATAAGATCATCTTTCTATAAACAAGTATTAATGATATCTTCACACTGGCCAAGTGGCAATAAAGCCTAAATCACTGGCAGTTACTCTGCAACTAATTTAAATAAAAAATGTACAGATTCGGCTGAACTGAATCCTTCTTATATCATAGCAGGACGAATAGTGACATGGCAAAATCATGAATTCAATTGTTTTAAGCACAAAGGTAATTTGAACAACATCTATACAGTGTGACACAACACATTATGTGTGTGGATACATTGTGTGGTTAAAGTAGCCATGCTTAACCATTGCTTTTGATAGACACATTATAGCTTTTGTTCTCTGTCTGGGTAAACGTTAATATTTTTTTCTCTCAGTTGGAATAACTATGGTTAAGGACATTTGGATGAAAGAAAGGGAGCAATTTACCGAATTGTCTCTCTAGCAAATGAGTAACTTTGGCAGAAGAAAAAAACTATTGGGCTCTGGACCTGCTGAAATACGCAACACATTTTTTCTTCAGCAGTAAATTAATGCAGACTACACAAACAGTTTCTGAAATGGTATCAAACACCCTGCAAGTAGGCCCATTCATTTCACTCTCCCTGAGGTTTGCAAAGGGACCTTTTCTTTTTGATGGTGTGTGTGTGTGTGTGTGTGTGTGTGTGTGTGTGTGTGTGTGTGTGTGTGTGTGTGTGTGTGTGTGTGTGTGTGTGTGTGTGTTTATGCAGCTAAATGTGCACATCTGTGTACTACGTGGTTAATGCACTTAACTTGAGCCTGACCACAAATCAAAGTGATGGCTGGTGAGTACCACATAAGAGAACAGAAATGAAGCAGATAAGTGTCGAGATCAAACAGACCTTCCCCAGTCGAAAGCTCCCCTCGAGGGGCAGGGGGGCTGCAAAGCACTGCTCAGTGTACGTCTCATTTACTGGAGGCAGCACCGCAACCGCTAACGAGGTGATAACCAGGACAGACGATAAGTTATTAGGAGAAAAAAAGATCAGCTTTGTCACTTTTTCTTTGCTCGCTCTGTATGCTGCTGTATAGTATTTAATGCCATATTTCCTAATACATTCTACATGCACAGTATATCAATATAAAATATGATTCCATTACTTCAGTGGCTATGCTATATGTTAGTCTGAAGAAAGATCAGAGCTGAAGTGGCCCAAACACAGCAGACAATGGGACTCTGAGGACAGATGAGAAATGGCATTGATGAGAAGTTTCTGTCACTGAGCTGGCTGGGAGCCAGAAGCTAATGTGGACTGTGGAGTGTTAGAGTTTGACAAGACTGAACACTGTTTGTCTGACAGCCAGCTTACTGCTCTGTATCTGAGACCAGATCATAACCAGACCAGAGCCCTTCTGCCGCCATGTCTCTCTCTCCCTCCCCCCCCCCCCCCCCCCTTGTTTTCAAGGAGTTTAAGTTGTTCTCTCCCCCTTCTCTTTAGCCAGACATATTTAGTCTTTTATACAACATCTTAAAAAGGCAGTACTACAGTACTTTTTCTTGTCACTCTCTTTACCTCTCTGCCCACCAGGGTTCCCAGGGGGCGCCTTTGCAGTTTGATACACTCTGTATGTGGAAAGACTGTGATGTATCTTATACTAACATCCCATTCAAACAATACCATTATATATGATATGCATAGATGTATAATAGAATATATAAAAAATAGGATTTCATTAATACGGCATTCTTCTCCCCACTCGCTATCTATTTCGCAAGGGCCCCGTTGCTGTATCCTGTACTTGGCGGTGTCTAAGATGATTGTGATTGGTTCAAAGAAATTTGAACCAATCATAACCTATATACCATAATGATAATGCATGGAGCCAGACCTTTCTTTTGCGCTGTGGAAATAGATTGTGCTATGCAAAACTAGAAGAAAATAAACATAGAAAGAGCATTACAAATCAGTTTGTCTTAAGTAGATTCATTGTTCTGAGTGCACAGGCAATGCCTTAGTTTCCCATCAACTTGACTGAGTAGAGACAAAAAGTCAGACCTAAACGTCAGGATCACTATGTCTTGTATGGATTCACATGTGCAGCCACAGATCCCCCACAGCAACTGAGTTTTCTCTGCTGTGAAGTATTTTTGAATGACTACATGAAGACATCCCATCTATGGAAGTGCTACGCGAAGGGGTACTCCAGGCCTTCTGACCAAGCTCTGGGAATGTATCAAAAAGAAAAGGTTGGGAGTCGAACATGCGACTGTTGGGCTCCCACTTTCTCAAACTGTCTATTTCCGTCATCGCCTCATTCATCTCAGGTAGTCACCGTCCGTAGGAGCTGTGTTTTAGCTGCTTTACTAATGACAGTGTGGCAGAATCAAAGACAGCTTTATAATAGTAATTCCTCCCTACCGACAACAAAATTGTTCTGAGGGAGAATTATTGACTTATCTCTATTGTCCCTGCGGTACACATTCAACCACAAAGCCATGAATACAATAGCCCATTTTTACACTTGAAATAAGGCTTGTATTCAACTTCCTCTCCTTTTGTGTTTTGTCAGTGTAATACTCCAAAGTTATTTAGGTTTTTCAAAAGGATAGATTTGATAAGTTGCATCTCTACTGGAGGAAATGTGCAGAGTGTGTAGATATGATGGGGGTGTATGTCCTGAGTACTGCATTGAGAAAATGTTATTACATAAATGGACTATGCAAGACAAAGACTTTGATATTATCATAATTAAAAGTGAGCAGCACCATATGGTGAGGGAGAGGAGCTGCACAAAAACAATCAAATTGAAAGCCTCTCAGTGAACAGAAATACATGAAATGCTCATTTCTCAGGCAGAATAACTGACAAAGTCTAAACATACACTTTACTATAACCTTCTCCTCACCTCTCCGTGTGTGTGTGTGTGTGTGTGTGTGTGTGTGTGTGTGTGTGTGTGTGTGTGTGTGTGTGTGTGTGTGCCTGGTCAGTGCCCTGGGCCCTGCTAGGGGTCTACAGTATTCTCCAGGAATAGTCCGGTCACGTGGCCGCTCTGTGGGATCCGTTCCCCTGGCAGGAAGCTATTATATGGTTACAGTTATTTTTGTTGTCTGTCTGGGGATAGTTTTTACTGCGCTCCAGAGGATCAATAATTGTCATAAAAAGACTGCGTCACTCGGTGCCCTCTTTGAGCAGGACAGTAAGGTGGTGTGTGTAGGTTAGGGAGGCGCGCGTGTGTGTGTGTGTGTGTGTGTGTGTGTGTGTAGCGTGTGAGCATGTAGAGTGAATATATAGGTTTTGTGTGAACATTTGTACGAGTGTGCATGATAGTATTATCTTCAGTTTCTAAATAAAGGTGAGGTGTCATTGTTTTTAACGACAATGTCAGAGTCTGTGGGAAATGTGAAATATGTTATGTGAAAGAAAATGAGTTACAGACAGTGTGTTATGTTAGGGTGTGAGGTGTTTTAGATGCGTTACAAGATTGGGTGTAAGGATGAGGTGACACGTGTCAATCATAGAGTATCATTTAATTTAATTGCAGCCTGCATTGTTTTTACTTGATATAATACGTGGAGTATGTTGCCCTTTACCGCTTTGACCTGCTATATCTGTCTGCTCTTCTGTTTGTCCCTTCCTGTCTGGAAGGCCACACCACATCCCTGTCCATAGCATGTCTGCCGGGTATCTGTGTCTCTCCTATAGCTTGTCTACTGTATACAGTATATGTGCCATCATATCCCCGAAGCTGCAGTCAGCCCTGGGGACTCAGAGAGGAGGTCCTATAACAGCGCAGGCAACGGAAGCTGGCTCCTAGCTAATTGGTTCCTGTGTTAGCAGCACACAGAGACGGTGTCAGAGTCAGCACTTTCCCTCCCTCTTCCCACATTCCCTCTCCTTTTCCCTTTTTCCCTCCCTACCTGCCTGCCAACCACAGATGCCGCAGGTCGGATATCCCTTCAGGACACACGCCTGAGCTAATATGTACATTGCCGGATGTTTGTGTGTTGACAGAGGATTTAGACGTGTTGTTGGTGCGGACGCCAGTTTGAAGTACAGCAATTAGCTAAATGTTTCCTCTTCGGACATATTCCCCTCCTCTTCTTCTGTCCTTTGTACTGTATCTGTCTACTTCATGGGCAAAGCAGATGAAGGTCACTATGTTACCGTGTTCATGTCCCCACCCCCACCAAAAAAAGAAACATGGACCCTCCTTCAGCTGATGGTCCCAATGACAGGGAAGGTAGACTCTCGTCCAGATAATCACAGCTTCCTCTGTGTGTGTGTGTGTGTGTTTCATACTGCGAGAGGAGATGACTAAGAAGAGCATCCCACTGAGTTGGAGTGGCCCTGAAGAAAACAGGCCTTTTCCTGCTCTGATCACAGAGTATGTGTCTGGTCAGTGTGTTTATCATTGCAGGATGTCCTCTTGTCCTCTCACAAATGGGCGCAAACTTTTGTGAGCATTGCGTTAACTCTCACTCATAGAAGTATTATTTCTACATTCTCATGCTCCTGCCAAAGGATAAATACTGTACCTCTGTGCTGTATTTCATGACAGTTAAGGTTGTTGGGAAACAATTTCACTCCTGGAGTCACGTATGCTTTGAAGTCAGTTTTGAATGATCATTTGATTTGACCCATTATTTAGTGTCTGTGCTTTGGATTACTTTCAATGGCCATGTTTTTTTCAATCCAAGAGGTGGATCCATGAAGGTCAGGGTGGATGGTGGAGCTTTGACACAGGGACATAGAATTGTGTACTGCGTCTCAGCTGTTGTTATGTTTAGAACTAAACTTATTGGTTATGGAAAATTATGTTGTTTTTATGGTATTGAACAAATTAGCACATTGCGACTCATGCTTCAAGTCAGCAAGATATTTAACCAAGACCACAATATTCCCTAACCTTAAAGGGTAGATTCAAACAATATTCAGATGCCAATATACTCTTGGTGTTTCTGTCCCTTTGATGTGGCTCAGCAAGCAAATACAGTGTGTGGAGTCACAGAGATGGGATTTTAAATGAAAAATACATCATTTTGAAGATATCTGATTTGACTCACTCAGGCTGCTGAATCTTCAGCTGAACATATAATATGTTCTCTTCTTTTTGTTATACCTTCAGAGAGAGATTTCTTTGTGACCAGTACAGACTGGAGGAACAACTACAGTGACCAGTAACAATTTCAATCAGTGGTGGGCCGTGGATTTTGTAGCTACGCCTGCTGTTTAACAGCTGATTGCTAAAATAGCTATAACTTTTAATTATAAAAAAAACTAAAAACATTTAAATTTAAACTTTGTGATTCTGTGTAGGCCAGCAGAGAAGGCTTAGCAAGCCCTGACGGCCCGCCACTGCTTTCAATGTACATATAAGCATGTAAGTATTGTGTTGAGACGGACTTGAACAAATGATAACCCATCTAGAACTAAGTGGTTTGAGTTGGTCAAACTCCCAAGAGATGCCTTGTGTGGCAGACCATTGTCCCCCGTCACACGCCTCTAACATTACTGGAGTGTCCCTCCATCCCCACAACTCCAGTGCTGACCTCCTCTATGAGGTGGCAGCCCAGGCTCGGCCCCTTCTCTGCCCCATTGCATTAAACATTGATGGAGCTGGAAGGGAAGGCTGGAGCCTGTCTCCTACTCTGGTCTGGCCCTTGTCTATAGGTCTCTTCTATGGCTACAACATGTCTCATTTCAATGTCTTTCCCTCACTTTGTGATTTACATCTTTGCTACTGCTGTGGTTATTTGAATGCGGCCAAACAAAGTTTTCTGCAGCAAGTGCTAAGCAACATGTCAAATCTCAAGAAATGAGAGTGATACGTGTCTGCTGCTGCCTGTGGCCATTTCACAGCAGTGAGATGTGACTTCCTGGAAATGTCTGTGTGTATTTGATTCCTGTATTTGCATCTCTGTCTATGTGTGGTGCATTTATGTTATGCATTATGACTCTTACCACAGAGCACGGTTATATGAAAGGAAGTGGTAGGAGACACAAAACGGCAAGACTTTCCTTCCTTTATCAGTGTGTGTGTCTGTGTTTGTGCGTGTTCCAGTACTGCTGCATAACATCAGAGCATGGTCTTAGCTCCTTGCATTCACTTCATTTTCATGTTGGCTTAAATAAGACCTTCATATAATTAAATATTTGGTTTAAAACAAGAATCAAAATAAATGTACATGCAGTAGGTATCAAATCTGAGCAGGCTACTAATAATGGTATGTTAAATATGTTCTGTCGTTGCCACAAAAATCCACATGACCAGCAGAACAGCTTATGGTGACAAGTTCAAACACTTCCAGATCCAAGAGGGATTTAGTTGCCTCCACCCTCCCTCACCTAGTCTTACCCTACAGAGTCCAACCCTGGGAGATCTGCCCAGGGTAGGTCTGGAGTTCAGCAGCATACCAGACCAAATACTGTGTCCTATTAAGACTAATAATGTATTTATAGAGTGCAATGTGACCCGGGTACGGGTATTAGACTGTGCGACGTTGTAATCTAGCATTTGTGAGAATCTATGTGATGTTTGCAAATGTGAATTTGCAAGTTCGTGGAAAAGCATTTGTGTGTTTTTATGTGTGTGTGTTCATGCAGTGTTTGCATGTGTAGCTGTTGATACATGTCTGTAGCAGGCGTGTGTTAATCAGGATCATGTCTGATTATGTAGCCATAGGGAACGGAGGGTTTATAGACAATGCTCGTGTTTTGTGCTGACAGACTGGTGTGTTGGGTCCTGAGGAAGTCTGGACTGGCCCCTCTGCCATTCAGCCCTCAGGCAAACTTCTATGCAACACGGCACAGGAGTACAGTAGGGCTTTTCTCTCTGTGCTGAAATACACATCCTGCAAGGCAAGCTCTCTTCAACACAAGACACACACTTTAGAAAATAGGATCATAGTGATACTGTGCAAACACAAAGGAGATAAAAAAGGTTAGGATTGCAATAAAAGTTACTTCAATTGATGTTTTGGATTTCAGTTGGGATAAAATCTTCTGAATTGGCAAAACTAAACTTACGGTTTCTCATTAATTTCAGAAGCTCAGACCAGTTGTCTGCTTCAAGGAGAGAGAAACACAGGAGAATAATCCTAAGTGAAATAATCACAGCTCTGAGCAACAGCAAACGGGGATGAATAAATAAGGCTGACTAAATAAATGATCAGTGATTGTTTGGCTCTAAGTGCTGTTGCTGTAGCTCAGCATCCTGATTTAGTCGAAGCCTTCAGCCATCCCTCAGCGGAGCTATGGTCTTAGCGGAAGAGAAACGGCTAAAAAGCCCCATTCTTCTTCATACCTTCAATATTCAATGAGAGCACTAATTGCACCGTGCTGAAAGAAAGAAAAAAGAAAAAAGAAGGGAGGCGGAGCGGGGAGGTGGGAGATTGGAGGGATCTACTGGCTAATGGTCCGTAGGGGGAAAATAAAGGAAAGGGAAAAAAAGGGGGATTTAAAAAGTTAGACATATCCTCGGGAGGTTCCTTCCTCTGTGTCTTTACCTGTGCGTCTCTTAGCTATAATGCTAATGCTCATTAGCCAGTCTGTGTGATATCTGCCGAAACACAGCTACTGTTAGCGACCGTCACCGGGAGCACTCTGGAGAAGTGAGTGCATCCAGTGGTTATGCACACGCTCTTCTGTTGTCAGCTGGAATCCAACTCTGGCATTTTTTTCCTTTTTTGTTTTACCTCAAAAGTTAGTTGGAAAGATATCTCAGAATATATTTGCTCAAGGTGCACCCATTTGTGAGGAAGAATTGAGGGATGCATATGCATTACAAAGTCTTTGTGTGTATAAAATGCAAGCGCAGCACTTTAGCCTTCCCTCATCTTTCCACCCCCGTTTCTCCCTTTAATCTTTGGCTGAGTTATAATACAATAAGTCCCCATAATCATTGGATCGTCTTCTCTCGACTTACCTGGGACAAATAATGAAAGGGTATAAACAGGGAGACAGCAGAAAAAGGGAAAATATTTGTTCATTATTTATTGAAAATAAAACAGTGGTAATACATCATTGTTTAATGAGATTTACAATTGTACATGCTGCGTATGACCACAAGGGGCAGTGTACAGGACGTCTATCAGGCTGCAGTTTCTCCTTCTCTTCTCCCCTACAGTCAACCCTTTAACTGCCCCCTGATATTTGGCAACTGAAATACCGCTGATCTAAAGTTTTTCTCATAAATCACACCATCCACCAAACAAAGCAATAAAGATGTTTGTTTGCATTATTGAAGGAAAAGTATTGGCTTGGGTCAGCTTTAAGCAGTGGTGTGTGTGTGTGTGTGTGTGTGTGTGTGTAGGTGTAGGTGTGTCTGTGTGTGTGCATGCACACATCCTTAAAAATACATGTACAAAAGTAATTTGCTTAAGAAAGGCATATTTTGTTGAGTTGACTCCCTTTTTCACACAGGAATAGTATTTTTGATTGCTCAGCCAATCAGAATTCATCTGCCTGTGTGTATTTGAGTGTAAAAGTGGTGGTGACAGGGTACATACTGGGTACATGCACGCACTGGAGATATGTGATTGGCTGCATGTCTGTGCTTGTGGATACAAGTATGTGCTCTTTTATATTCCAGTTTTGTACTGGGGATCATTTACAACAATTTTACAACAGCCCATTTTGTGCTATTTATTGATCAGACAGGCTGCCAAGCGCAAGCTCAGAATACAAGCTTTTCCTGAATTTAACAATTTTTCTCTCTCTTAACAGTTTAATACATAATCTGTTTCTAAAACCTTTTTTTCTCACTTTCAGAGCATACACAATTCTCATGTCTGTGCCTTGTTTAATTACACGCACACTAATGTGATTCCCACTCTAGAAAACATAAATATGAATCCCTGACCATCACATGTTTGTATTAAGTGGTCTCTTTACTCTCTGCGAGTCACACATATACAAAAGTACATACATGCAAGTGAACTATGTTGGTTCATTTTATACAACTGTAATCAATAAAATAACTCTAGAATCACTCTGAAAATTATATGACTTTTTCTACTAATGCCTTGGACACAAAATGTTGAAAGTGTATATTTGATAACTTGGCAAGAGTCAGGTGACACACAGCACCTGTGTAAGATTATTTCCACCTTCATGCTAATTAGAGACCACTCAGTTGGTCAGTCAACAGCATTCCAGTTTAAGCTTGAACCTGGTACACTCATTAAAACCAAACCCAAGTATTTGGCAGCAAGGCATGTGTGTGTGTGTGTGTGTGTGTGTGTGTGTGTGTGTGTGTGTGTGTGTGTGTCTCCAGTCATGCTTGAAACTTCACCTGGTCCATCCTGTTCTGGGCTATTGGCTCTACACTTGTGGCCTTCTAGCATTCAGCACTTCATCTCAGGAGGAGTTTGTGAGTTTGCTTCGCATGACTAACACACTCCTTTCTACTCAAGATAGTTCCTAAGAAGGCCAAAGCTTCTCCTCTTTCCCCCTAGAGAAAGTTTAAACCCAAATGATCAAGCGACAGGTCACCAAGACCGAGCTCAAGGAAACAGGAGTCATTGCAAGTAGAGCGTGTGCATATAAGAAACTGAAAGACATTTAAGAAGGACATCACCGTTTGTTGTCTACCTACTTTTAATACCTTTTATGATCCTGTTTACTCTGCCTCCTCACCCTTTCCACTCCTCCCTCTGTGTCGCATAGATGACTGATAGTAAATGGCTTTCTAGAGAGCTGCTGCAGAGTGAGGGGGTGAGAGACTACCTGCTTTTGTTATCTTAACACCCAGCGGCATGCAAGAGACAACCATCAAACATTCAGCTCCTCACTTGACATGAGCAGACTGCGCTGATGTGGAGGGAGCTGGCAGTGACATGGTTGGTTGAGTGAAAGTACGCTGCATCCTGGGCCTGGCAGCTTTATGAGCCCAGGGGGAACCATAAAGACACAGGCTTTCAGGCCCTCAGCTGCTCTTCGTGTTAGGGTTAGAAAAGCATGGGGGACAGGGACAGGATGCCTGCTTGGTCAGAGTTCATTCTTATCTAAGTGTCCTCCCATTCACAGTAGCAAGAGTTAAAGTGGGTTACTTCTACAACCAACTAAACCTTCTATCATTACATTCACTAAATTACAGCCATATTTTTGTACTTCAACTAACTTCCCTCTTTTACAGACGAAACGTAAACTGTACCTGGACAAAGTCAAATGAATAGGCATTTGCAATGTAAATCAAACCAGTGGTCAAATGCAGACACAAACACACGCATGAACACACTGAGAGAAAAGATTAGCTCCTTCTTGTCACATACCTGTGCCATGTCGCTGACAGATGGATGGGTCAGTGTTTGTTTTAACAGCCAGGTCTGTGGATGACAGGAGGAAGCTCTGGGAGAGCTATATCAGTGTTTAGACAGATACTACTGGGCCTGGAAGACACACGCTCTCCTTCCCTCAGGACACTGCTCACAGAGCAAGGTAAAGGCCACAAACATGTCAGACGTTTTGCTTAAATTTGCTAAATGTGCTTTTAAATAAGTCTGTAATTTCCTGTGGACCTTATTAAGACTCATTGCACCAGCCGCTGGTAAACCCTGCCCATTTAATCGCTAACAAAAACCATTAGGCAGAGGACTGTTTTAACATGGCCATGATTTCTTTACTGTGTGTGTTTGCCCTTGTTTTCCAAGCTTTCGTTGTGACTGGAGGAGGCGCATTTGGCAGGAAGTTTAATAGTGTTTTACAGAGTAATCTTCATTGTCCCAACCTCCTCATGGTAAGGAGTTAATGGTACCAGGTTGAGGAGGAGACAGGGACATGGTAAGGAGCACAGACAGGTTTAGACACAATGAGAACACACGCAGGTCTGCATGGGCATCTGTCCCCCTGACGGAGAACAGAGACTTCACCATCTGCAACTCCAAGGCACTGAGGTACGCATACACACAATTACAGGTGCACAGAAACGCACAGCTAAGTAGATAAGTCACAATTTAAATGCATATTAAAGCTAACAAACTATAGGAACAGGTGCTGAAATACATTTTCTTTTAGGGACATCCTGCAGCAATGTTAATATAAAAACAACAATGCTGTGTACCCCTGTTGTCAAAAATAAATGCAACTGGCTGAGCGACAAGGTAGAGGAGGTGTGAGTCAATGCCAGCCACAATGGTGCAATCGCACGCTGTTTTTCAAGGCGTGTGAGCGAGTGTTCCCTTTACAACCTCTGACAGTAAAGTGTGAATCATCAGTTGTTTCATCATCATCACACTCTGCCTCCCTCGGGAACACAGTATGGGGGTTGTGACCACTCCAGCCTTGTTTTCTAGTGATGTGTGAGCCAACCAAGACACAAGCTTTATCCTCCTTTCTCCCCGCTCTTCAAACCAACCCCGCCTTCTCTGTCTCTGTCATGCTTCTCATGACAGAGAGAGCTAGACATGGTTGAGGAAAACAAAAAAATGATTCACCTTTATCTTGAAGTGATTTGAAATTATACAGATTATGATCAGATCTCCTCTTTAAAACACAATAGCATTTTATTGAAGACGGTAACCCGTCAAACTGCGTTTGTACTGGAAATGTTAATGAATAAAATAACTATAAGGAGCAGTGAAATGTGGTTATAAATGCTCATCATATTACCCTTAACAAGATAAAACCACTGCTCTCCTACCTGCTTTTCCAAAGAAAAACTGTGGTAAAGGTGGTCACACTGAGGTTCACAGATGTGTGCAAGTGCTGGATTGTGTGTATGTGTGCGCACCTGCATGCTCAAACCTACATCCGTGGGGGGCCGAGAAAAGCGCGAGAGAGGTAGGTATTGAAGTTTCTGTTGCCACAGATACAGTATCATTTCTCAGCCTCTGAAAAGTCACCGGAATTGGGGACTGAAGCTACTGGTGCTGCTGTGCAAACGAAAACACTAACAGACTCCTAACATCTAAAATGCCCGCTGACATGTTGCGCTGAGCGAGCTTACATAATGAATGTTGGTTTCCAGCAAACTGTCTTGACAATAAATTAACTGGATTTATTGCAATAGTACATAGTGACCCTGGCTTTCTGCTGTTAGAGACAAAACAACTAATGCATCCAGTGATGTAGGTGCTGTGCCTTTGTTGTCATGTGCGTGTGTGTTGTGGGAAGGTGTTTTATTTATAGTGATATTGTTTGACATTTCTAAAAACGTATTACTTGCGAAACAGGTGTATTTAATGGCGTTGGCGGTATGGTTTTCAAGCCCATAAACAAATGTTGACACATGAGAATTCAGATGCAGTGTATTATTTTAGGGTTAAACATTGTCAGTTGTTTTGGAACAAACTACTCCCCTCGTCTCATGCACACATGAAAATAAAATATCCTATTAATTTTTTAAGTGTGTGGATCAGATCAGGCGATGCACAAGTGTGTGTAACGAAAAGCAGAAGTGAGGATAAACAATTGATATAGTGAAGACATCCTAGTGGGCTTAAAAAAAAAGAGACTCACTCATTATTCAAAAACTGAATAATCACTTTTATAACCAACATAAAGTATTTACTCTACTCTGTTTCTTTAAGCATCAGATAACAGCAGATGGTTAATATTGACTGCAGTCTCTGCTGGTGGACTTGATCTGACACAGGTTGCAGAGAAAAGGAAATCTGTGATCACCTTTCACAGAAGTGTATTGATATTTTATATGTATTTCATATTTAAGAAAGTATTATGATTTCTTACTCAATGCGAGTCGAGAATGTGCCTTCAAATGTCTAATTTATTGTCTTACAGTTGTTTGTTTTATTCGGTACTGTGATTGTCTGATATGAGCTGCACCTTCCCAGCATTGCGGAAAGAATGGTATCTATTTATGTTCCTTCCTGCCATGGCTTCGAGCAGGCATCCATATCTTACCATAACCCCATCATAGCTCTCTCTAGACCCATATCTCTGTCAGCCTCACAGAGTGAAACGCTGCTTCCTGTTTGGTTTGTCCAACCAGTGCCTCTTACTGGCTGCTCTTATGTTCCTATCTCAACTTTGACCCTACTTAACTGAAACCACTGCTATCAGCCTGCTTCACCC
Source organism: Myoxocephalus aenaeus (assembly GCA_038501785.1). Taxonomy (NCBI): domain Eukaryota; kingdom Metazoa; phylum Chordata; class Actinopteri; order Perciformes; family Cottidae; genus Myoxocephalus; species Myoxocephalus aenaeus. The sequence continues at coordinate 526,027 of JBAMJR010000137.1, forward strand.
CAGTCACAGGAAGTTATGCTCTGAACTCATGGCCTCAGAGACGGTTACGAAAACAGGTAAAAAGAATGAAAAGCAAAAATGCAATGAGCAGCAACATAAACTGTAACACAGTCACTTTGTAAATGCTTTTAATGGAGGTGGCTTGCATACTAAAGTGAAAATAAAAACAGAACAATAAAAAGTAGTGATATTAGAAGACAAATTGATGTTGGTTTCACTTGGCTATATATAATTGATGTTGTGCAGTATGGGTTTGTATGCATTGTATCGTAGTCCTCTTCCCATTTGGATTAAACAAACAGCTTAAGGCTTCGATCGCTTCTGGAGTCTATCTGCGGTATGAATATCATCTTTCATTCACCCTTTCAGAGATGTTTTCTATTTGACTGCGTCCTGCATCCTCCTCCATTTCTGGTGTGCTCTAAACCACTCCACTCCCACACAGAGCGCTGCAGCCCAGCAGCAGAAGGGTGAGACGAAGTAAAACATTTAAAAAGACAGGCCTCTTTTGGCTCAGCTACAGCAGCAGTCTCACACGGCTCGTAGGCCTCACGCTGAATCCGAGGACTAGAAAGCGTGAGCTGGTGATAAAGCTCCAGCTCCTAAGTTATGCTGTTGCATGTCTGACTGCTGTTACAGATCCAAAGTTGAACATACTGACAAAATATCTGCTGGGAATCTTTGATGAGTGAGTAATGTTAAAGTGGAGGAAGAGGAGTGGCGAGAACTTGCATGTGTGCATCTCTGTGGGAGTGCATACGGGAGAGCAGTTGAGATTGGAAAAAAGATGAAGAGACTGAAGATATGAAGGAGCGACAGACAGCGCAGCAGACCACTGAGTGTCTAAGAAAGTGAGCGTAGCACAGTATCCATCAGCCTTAATAGAAACACGCACCAGCCCATTATGGAGTGGTGTTTGAGAATAAATCATCTAACAGGCCCCTTTTCAAAGCATTACCCTGTCAAACCTAATCTAACCTACCTCTGTCTGCTCTCCCGTCCCATCCCACACTGCACCCCCTCTCCTCCCTTCCTTAGTGAGCAAAGCCGTTTGCCGCCTCAGGCAAGGGCTGGGAACATAAGAGCAAAGTCACAGCAGAGCTGTAGATTCTAGTCACCACCACAGTGTCTCCTCTTAGAAGGCATGCTCTAGCTTCACAGGAAAAGGCCCACATTGTGAACCGAACACTGAGTTAACGCCATTTGTTTGGTCAACCGTCGCAATGTTTAGGCCTCAAAAACAACATTTCTTTTCCTTTTCCAAGCTCATTGTGAATGCGTAATTTGTCAATTAATTTGTTTGCGAATTTGTCAAGAATTTTAGAATAAGAATGCCGGAGCCTTTGGAGAACAAAAGGAAAACAAGTTAATAGTATTTGATGTGACCACTGCTGCAGTGAACATGGATGAGAACTGCCTTCCTCATGTCTCCACTGTGTCTGTCACACAGTGCGGTTTTCACCACAAGACACATCCCCTATCCTTCTGGGAACCATAAGGCCAACCTCTATGACAGCACGACAAAGCAGCAAATAGACTAGCACAGAGACTCTGACCACGAGAAAGGAGTTTTAGAGAAGCCTGCAGACTGATTGTATCTCTAATGCTGCTTAAGGAGGAGCGTCTACTTGTCTCTGAATGCACAGAAGCTTGTCTCTTTATATCAGATTGATAGCATTCGCACATTCGCACAGTTTGACTCTTTTTTGTAGGCGTTTTCAAATTTAATTGTAAGTTTGAATGCAAATGTATTCATTTATTTTTTTTACCTGGATATTCAGAAGTAACATCGTAATGACTTGGCAGGGTTTCTGATACATGAGAACTGTTTCGCACAGGTTTGCACTTCCGTTCTCACTTAAGGACAAGCCCCATTGATCGGTTGGATATGGGGCAATAAGCCTTGTGTGTTTTTCCATGGCTCCCTCCAGTTCTGAAGCAGGCTGATGCTCCAGGCTGCTATATGTGTGAGATGGCTTGGCCCGCTGACTGACAGCCCTGGATAAGGTATAGTGTGTCTCCCCTCAGTGCCAGCACAGCTAGAAGTGATAAACACTGGCAACCTGATCCAGAGACAAGAGACGCCTCTGCCTCCGACAGAGTTCAAACTTAATGCACTTCTATTCTTCTTCGCCAACTCCAGATTTGCTTGGCTCAACCCTGCTGAGTCTGACATGGCCTGGCCAAGTGGAGGTCAGCTGTGGCTGTTCAAGCAGTTTTTTTGACCACTTGTGATTGGCTCTTCCCTTTGCCAGTCTCTCTCATCCCCATTCTGACAGAACATCGCAGTTTCAATCTGTCAGCGGCTTCTACTTTATAGCTGGGTATTTCAGTCTCCATTATTCCAAAAGCTTCTCCTGTTCAATATTCCTATTGCACCAACAAGACCTGAGCATTCTCTCTGGTCTGGAATATTTATGGAAAGTTTATTTTATCTATTTTTTATTGCTACTCTTGTGCAAATAGGCCCCCATAGAGTCCCTAGTCCCTGTCCTTGCAGTAATGGCAATGTAAACATGGGAAAGTAATTTAAATTCTAACAAAGTGGAGATTAGCTGGTGACAGTTTGTGGCATGGGCGATTATTTCTAAAATAATCCTGTTTTGATATGCATCTGCGTCCCGGCAGGAATTTTCAATTTGTTTTCCCATTGCCGCATGTAAACAAGCTCTAGTGTCTCCTTATCATGGCGTCGCACGGACAAGGAAAGAGCGTATGCCTGCCCCCCCTTTCCTTCTTCCATCTCACCACACAACCTTTCTCCTCCATCCTGCTTCTGGTTAGAGTCGCTGAGCAGCCGCGCTTGTCTGAGTTTCAACAAGTCTCTTTATCGAGAGCAGGTAGGGGGTTTTATGTGTGTACCTGCAAGTCATTTGCAAACATGAAGTCCTCAAAACGCACCCCCTGAATATGTTCTGCTTGAGGGGTTCTGCCCATTCCCCGTCTGAATAGGCAAATATGCAACATGGCAAATATATGTTTGCAACATCCAAACCACAGGCCTGGGGCATGTGATAAATGTTTACACTTTTTATTATCAACTAGGAGTTATGAAAAAAAAAACTATTTATTTGGAATACTCACAAAAAATAACCACTTTAATTTAAAGTTACAGACTTCATCCGAAATAGTCCTAAAAAATTAAATATTACAAAGATGTATTGTTGTGAGTGTGATTTTGTGCCGTCGTAGTGAGGAGGTATTCAGACATTTCACATGGAGCCTGGAGAGCTGGTAAAGCCACGGAGAGTCCTGAGCAACGACATATTAGCTATTTGCTTTCATGTGAATAGGAAGCCAGGGGGCTATTTATCTCTCGCTGATTGATTGCTCCTGCCTGAAGCTAATCAGCATGTAGCTTGTTGTGTCTTAATGTTTATGGGGATTATGTGAGGATAAACATGGTAATCCCCAATGTTGTGCAGGACTTCCAATTATCACGCCGCTTCGCCAAAAATAAGGTTGCCATAGATTTAACCTATTAATACAATATAAGTCAGCCAACATCCCTCTGCTGTTAATTTCACCTAAGTTAAACTTGACTTCATTCCATCATTCGAGAACCTGACTGGATGTCAAAAGTGACTCTGCTACAGTAGGCTGTGATTGAATCTGACCAGCTAGGTTAGGCTGTGGTCACTGCCGTGACTGAGGCAGGCTTCCTTACAGATAGAGATAACAGGCAGAGGTGAACGTCTAGTCCATGCTGACAGTCAGGATCGATTAGGGATGGATCAATTACACGCAGCGATCGTTACAACCCCACCCCAGCACTCAGGTGGAGCCATTGAGTGACTCACAGGAGCGCAGAGAGGTGATGGTCCTGCCTGAATTGTGCCCTTGTCCGGATGACAGCTACATTAAAGAGTTATGAACAAAACTTTTGGCAAAAGTATCCTGCAATCTCTGATTGACAAAGACCGCATGATTGATAAAGCTCCTCTTTCCACGCCATTAAGGGTGAGTGAGAAAAGAGGATGCAGAATGGCCTGGCTCTCACTGCCATCCACCTCCATATCCTCCCCTCATTAATCTACTCTAATACATTCACTGCAAAGAGCTGCCTTCCCGGTGAAGAGCAAGCAGGCTTTAAATTATAATACAGAGGAGTGGAATCATTACTACCTTTAATGTTCCCAATCTAATTGAGGCATTAATTTAAGTAGAGTCTCTAGTGAGGATTATTCATAACTGCTTTTTAATTTAGGAGGGTGATCAGCAGAAATATTCCCCAGATTAGACGTAAAATCCCTCCTCTGGTTTCCCCTTTCAATGCTTTTTAAAGCCCCTTGACATTCGGAGGGTGACCTCCCTGTTATGTTTGCAATAAACACAAACAGTGCAGCACCTCTGGTGTGTTTCCTTGTCATGTAATGTAATGTTGCTGCACACTGAGCCAAATTACACACTATGGTAACAAGGAAAATTATATTTTATCCAGGGCCCCAGAATCAAACTGGAGCCTGCTGAACTACTGTATAGTCAATTATCAGTAGTTTGTGGTATTCTCAATAAATATAAATTATGTTGACATATTTTTCACATAAATATCAAGAAAAAAGGTAGATTTGTTGATAGTTTGCCAATGCTAAAATTGCACCTTGGATTTAATACCAACAACGCAGGGCCCCAGAGGACACAACCTAATTTTTTAATTTTGTGTTAAATGCTGCATCTTGCAAAATAAAGATGCACTAGCCAAATTCCCCCAACAGAAACTCTCTGATGATAAACTAACCATTTATTGTAAATGGTAAATCAGTTAGATTTCAACGAATTTGAGCAAAAATTAGAATCCTCACGTGTACTACACACAAGTAATAGTAAGATTCAGGTAGCCACACATTTTAACATAGCAAAGTCATGATCAATAAAAAATAAAATAAAAAAGCTCAAACACAAAGGAAGGAGCAGGTGGGGCAGTGTAAAGAGCTGTGCCTGCATAGGGCTGTCGACATGAAGCAGAGTTGTAAAAGCTAACCTAAACAGAACGCTTGTATAAATTAGTGCTGTCAAACGATTAAAATATTTAATCGCATTTATGTCATAGTTATGTCATAGTTAACTCGCGATTAATCGCAATTAATCGCATTTTTTTTTTTTGCATTTTAATGCTCTTATCAACATGAAAAAGTGGATTGGCTTGCTTTATGCAAATTTTTTATTTTATCGAAAAACAACTGCCAAACAGGGCGGTACAAAATAAAATTATAAAGTGCACATTTCAGGTAAACAAGGGTTTACAAAATAAAATTAGCCTTCTCAGTTTCATGCAACTTCTGAACGTGGCTTGTAATGGTGGCTCTCGAAGGCAATTCGTAGGTCCTGTCGTTGGATGCGATGCGTATTATATCAGCTAGACCAGGGGTCAGCAACCTTTCCTATCCAAAGAGCCATTTTGCCATTTTTTCCACACAAAAAATTTGTCTGGAGCCGCAAAAGTGATTTGATATCACAGCTTACATATATACAAAAAACTATAGTTTGTTGTATTTATGAAATTATAGAACAAGAATAAAGACACTTTTTGACATTGTGTTGCTATTTTACCTGTTTATAACTATCAAACTCTTATTAAGAGGAGACAAAAAATTGTCATGTGTCAACTACATTGAGGTCAATTAAAAGCACAGCTATCCGGACCTTTAGTTCTGTCTATATATGTGGCTCATGTGGTAGAGTGTTCGCCCTGTAATCGCAAGGTAGCAGGTTCGATATCTGTCCTCTTCACAGGAGTTTTACATTTTAAAAGGCATATCTTTTGCTACGTATCAAGCATACAGGTCAGCAGCATCGTTGGCAGTGAAAGCAAATGAATACGTCCACGCAGAATGAAACGCTCTACTTTCCTCCGTGACTTTTCTTTTTTATTTATTTATCCGTTGATAAGCGAGGGCGGAGCTCTGAATCATGAGTAGCCACCTGCAGGGGAAGAGGCTTGACAGCTACGTGACAGGATGTGACGCACATTTTAGTTAAAGAAATATTTAAACATTTATTTTTATTTTCAGTGACCCAATATCACCTCAAACTCCAAGATAAGAGGAATTCCCTTTGAAAGTTTTTCCACTGGGCAAAAAAAAAAAGAATAAAATAAAAACGTCTTTTTTTGTGTGGTCAAAACCTCAGGGAGCCACAACAGACGGGCTAAAGAGCCGCGGGTTGCCGACCCCTGAGCTAGACCCTCGTCCTCCACAACGTTAACAGGCCTACACGCAGTAGCCACCCATTTAGCTATGGCTGCAATACCTTTGCTCTTCGTTGTGGTGTCCATGTGTTTCTGTCCGAAGTCATCCATTCTTGTCTGCTATGACGAGGGGGCGCAGAGTTAGCATCAGCTGTGTGCTTGGCCATCAAGTGGTGTTTCAGACTGGATAGGCTACGATGATAGCTCAGTTCACAATGACAAATGGCACATACCACTTTGGTCTTGTCAAGGGAACCATCTGACAACTTTTTTAAAGTAAACTTTCCATTCATTAGCGTCTTATCATTCATTTTGCCGTATCGCGCTCACCGTTCCTTCATTTCAAACCGTAACGTTAGCCTAGCTTCCAAGCCCAAACGGCGTGCCTATTGTTTTGCTTCCGGTTGAGCTACATCCGGCGTGGCGCTCGCGAGAAAAAAGTTGAAAAATTAAAATGCGTTAACGCCGTTAATAAAATTGACGCCGTTAAAATTGGTTTGCGTTAACGCCGTTAATAACGCGCTAATATAACAGCACTAGTATAAATATGACTGGACGTCAACTGATAGCAGATCAGTTAATGTGCCAATGAGCCTCTGATGAAACAACACAAACAGCTGATGGAAACTGGACTTCAGTGTTCGGCCTGGATGAAGGGGAGATTGGTCAGTAATTCTACCATATCTGTCTACAGCCATAGTTGTAGACAGACTGGTTCTTTAAAGCATACTGTGGTGATTAGGTATGATGATGAATCGACAGACGCCGATTATTTTAAGTTACAACAGTTCCACGACCATGACAATGAAAACAATCCTCTTCAGTCATCAATGCTATTTGCAAAGGTTGTCTGCTTATTTCTTGTTGCTATTTATATTGCTTACCGAATACCTCCAGCAGTGAAGTTCTCACAGACTGTATTTTCCCTTTGAAAAAGTGAGAATCAGTGGGGAGGATTATGAGTGAGGGAACTCCATATTGAACCACAGCAGCTAAATTTGGCCAAAGGGGAGGTATCAGAGACACAAGCCTTTGAGTTTTGGGACTCTTTAAAACACACAACCAAACAAGAGCACTTAAGGGACAAGCACATGTGCTCACAGAGGCACGCACGCATACCCAAACACACGTGCGCACACGCATGCAGACAGACCATGCCCCAAGGGACTTGAGTCACACTGATACAGTCGTAGTACCCCTGTGGCACTAGAGCCAGGCACGGCATGCCATCTGGAGCTGGGAGGAGGGTTTGTTAGAGGGGCGTTGAAACCGACCGGTACATGCTTCGACCGTGTGGCTGACCATCTGGCTTGGCATACTGTGTACCAGTAACTTTGAGCAGTCCTGCAAGAGAGAGGAGGGAGATGGATGGGTGGAAACGGAGGGGTAGATAGCTGTAGGGTTAAAAGCAGTCAGAGTTTAGTGGCAGCGATTTGATTGATGTATTCGGTATAGCGCTCTTTCTTTCTCTCTCTATGTCGGTCTCTTTCTCTTTGTAGAGAAAGTGGGGTCAGTCATTTCTGCAAATGAGATACTTTCATTAACAATTAATCTTCCGTCTTTTTTTTCAGACTAATCATTGATCTAGAAAAGTGAAAATATACCAAATTAGTTTTCCACAACGTCTTCATATTGTTTATATTGACGATTGACAGACTGAAAACAATTTGCAAATTGATATTCTGTTGATTGAAAACATATTTAATGATTGTTTCAGCTCTAAGTAGTTTAAAAAAAAAGTGTAGCATTAGTATAATCCTTTGAATAATTAAACATTTCCCTTGCATTTATTGAAGCAGAGAAAGTTGAAAAGCTGTAAAATTACTTGATTTGTGGCTACTGAAAGGTAAAAATGACTTTAATCTATATCAGCTTTACTGCAACAGAACAACACTTAATTTGGGTAAGATAAAGAAAAATAACTCGAAGAGCTGGTGTTTGTAGGATGAAATGACTGAGGAACTTGACCACCTGCCTTTGGGACGACTGCCAACAGACACACTCGAAGCATTCGTAGCTCCTCGGACCTTTTCTTAGTGCACAGACTGAGAGAGAGAGAGAGAGAGAGAGAGAGAGAGAGAGAGAGAGAGAGAGAGAGAGAGGAAGAGAAAGTAAGAGAAAAAGAGGATTTATCTTGTGAGCCAATGTGTGGCCTGACTCATGTCTGCATTAAGCCAAGTGAGGTATCCGCTTCCCCTTAATATTTTATAGTTTCCTTCAAAGAGTTCCCGCTGCCCGTACTAAAGTCGCTGTATGGGTTCAGTGCAAGAATTCTGACTTCCTACCTGGTATCCTGGACCGGTTTAGAGTTACTCTTCTCTTCTCTCCTGATCTCCTTCCTGACACACTTTCACAGTGACTGTCCACTTCAACTGAACCCACGAACAGTATTCCCGCTTCACACTTTCAGTGAACACGCAGCTGACAACATGTTGTCAGAAAAAAAACACAAACAGGAAAAAAAAAGAAAAGAAAAGGACAACTTATTAGACTGACATTAGCACATGAAGGTCCAGCTAGAAGTAATGAAACAAGCGCAAATTCGCAATAACTGCGACCGTGTACGCATATGCATGCCTTCACACACCTCCCACGAAGGCCGGGCAAACCACTCATTAAAAAAAAGGAACTCTGTTAACTGCAATGATGCCTCCAAAAACAGTCTACGACCAACGGTTGTAGCCTTGTTACGTGTCCCATAGAAGTTAGGGTGCCTTTTTGTTTTAGATCACTCTCACTGCCACGCCCCCTTTTGCCAACTAGCATGAACACAAACACACCTTCACACCTACACGCTTGACCTCCATTACAAATTGTAGCCTCCTAGGGCGAAAACTGTGGCCACCACAGGGTGGGGAAGTTTTTGTGGACCAACCGACAGAGTGAGCTATGGAGCTGCTAATCGCAGCTAAAAATATGAACAGTATGTACTATACATATTTATATTGGTGCCCATACTGACCAGTCCAAAAGACTCAGAGTTTTCTAGAGATGGATGCAATCTGGTACTGCTTTAACTTCAAAGGGAAGGGTATAGAGTTCCTCAACACATCATGAATATTGAAGTTTGTAAAGTCACTCTTTCTGACCTGAAAGAGAAACTTTTGAAGAACTCCACCCGCCTCCTCCAGCCCCCCAACTTACAGTAGCCAAGCGGATGGGCAGTCCATTAACTATTTAAATGCACACAGGGATGTGAGAAGAAGTGGCCAGCATTTTAATGGAAAACAGAGCAGATTGGCTCCTGAAGGGACCCCTCTGTTTGTGATTACCATTACTACAGCCAGAGTTACATTCATAGGTCTGGATGTGATTAAAGTTACATTGATATTTTCTTTTAGTCTGTGTATGCATGCTTCTTTCTCCATATCCAGATGTGTGGTGCAGAAGCTTCTCGGCAACTCCATTTTTATGTCTGCAAGTCAAGACAGTGACAAAGTGCTACTAAGTCCAAATAGGTCTGAGTCAAAGCCAAAGTGCCATCCATCCTTCCATCCATCCTTCGTATTTCCCCTGACGGAGTTCTCACCTATCCAGATTCCATGGTCCTATCTTGGGCACTGTGCTAATAAGGAACACCCCATATTTAAGCTGGGTGAGGCTCTGTCAAGAATTCTGGTTCAAGGCTAAGGGTGCCTACACTCAGACACACTGCCAGTTTGAGATGGGAGATGGGGGTTAGAATATATCACTCCTTCAGCCATTAACTACCTATAATTAGGTAGGGTACTGTGTAGCTACATTGGTCTCGATGGCTAAATGCAGTAAGAGCTTCGTGGCATCTTGTCATACTATACATGTCAATCTCAACCGTGCCTCCAACCGAATAGATTTGCCATAATATAAACTAACTTAAATTTTCTTTTTGAAATGCATTTTGGAGAAAACATAATTTCTGCTAGGTTCACTGGCAATTTTTCCTCATCAGAAACTGTATTTTTATTGACTTCTTTCATTATTTCCACTCAGGTTTTTTTTATGTGCAAATTGAAAACAGGTGGATGAAAGGACAGGCACAACATTTCGTTATATTGATTAAAAATTGTACTGAACTAAAATCTGTTAAATAATAACATTGTTTAGGAGATCTTTATATGCAAATGTGCATATAAAGCACATATATGTGTAATCTTTAAGATCCAATGTGAATCTTAAGTTACTTTTGGTAATTTAAAACTCATGACTGAAAAAAGATGCAGAGAGCAGAAAGTTGCTTGGTCCTTGGAAGCAGTGTTTGCATATCTTCAAAGCAATTCTTTACAGCTGATTCTGCTTCTCATCTTTTCATCTGAGAACAGAGTCTCAGCAAGTCTTAACCTCTATGAATATGTGAAAATAATGCACTGATTAGTGTTTCATTAATAAAGCAATGCTGCAAAAAAATATCTATTGAGGATACACATAAAGCTAAAACACAGTTCTGTTTTTTGTTTTTCTAAGTGTCTGGCTCTTTAGTATTTTTACCCCTGAGACATTGCGACAACAGTCACTTGAGCTCCCTCGGGCAAGGTGCTAAGCGGCTGAAAGGACTGGGAGAGGCTTTTGTAAAAGACTGAAGACATGCCTCTGTAAATACGCATGCATCTTTGCACTGCTCTCACTTCACACACAAGCTCTCCCCAGCAGAGTCAATAAGCTGTTTGTTTTAAGTGTCTCTCTCAGTTTCATTCACTCTCTGTATCCCTGGCTTAGCTCTCTGTACCCATGATATGAAACGCCTCTCTCTCTCTCTCTCTCTCTCTCTCTCTCTCTCTCTCTCTCTCTTGAAGCAGTGCTCAATCTTGCGCTGCAGCGCAACAGGAAGCCGTTTAGAGTATTGTCCCCACCATTGTTCCAGACTGTTTCTCTCAAAAAGCTTTTATCGCTTCTACTAAGCGCTCTGCTAGGGAAGAAACAAAGATTTGTTGATAGTTTGCCGCTGCTAAAATTGCACCCTGGAGGTTCACACACTTAACATGTGGAACATGCAATAAATTAAGAAGAACGAGATGCAGACTTGGATGATGGAGGATGTTCCTGTGAGTGATGACAGCAGGGTCGTGTACTGTGGCAGGGACACTGCAGTTTCCTCTTTGTTATCTCAGGGCCCTCACTCAAGCTTTCCTGTTGCTCTCAAACGTTTCTTCTCTTCCTTGGAAACAACTGTGCTTTTGCTCTGTAGATATGGGGAAATAGATGCATTATTTGGGTGAGTGTCATTATGTTCTTTTGAAACACTACTATGCAGCACAGTGTTGTTATATGTAACATAATATCCAATCACAATATATAATAAGTGGCTTGACATTGCATGTTACAAATCACTTGCCAGAACCCCAGAAACAGTGCTGCTCTATGCAACTTTCTGGCATAGATCCCCCAGTCCAGTAAGACTATTTGCCATAAACCACTGTTCCAAGAAGAAACCACTGGAAAACAATGAATACAATTTTAAATTCTTAAAAAAATCTTTAAATGTGTGCCATTAAGTCCAATATGAATTTGAAAGTCACCAAGAGCTGTATGTTATTTTAATGTCATCTTAATGTGGACAGTCCACTGGCTCAGTCAGAGAAAAACACTAATGGACAAAAGAGCCCTCAAAATACAGGAAGCCTGCATTTTTGTGCATACTATATGCGTTTTTATCAATAATTTAAATTATGTAATTTAGTATAAAGAAAGACAGGGAGAAAGTAAAATGGAAAAGACATATGCCACTGCTCGTTTTCACACTATTTGGCTTGACACAGGTCTAATGCATGGAAAGTTACAGAGACCTAGACCTTGGTAACTACAGGTTGCATCATGAGTCAGAATAGCATGATACAATCTTTTGTATTGATCCATTTCAGCAGTATAATCATTGCTTTGTATTTTTTCAAACATTATCACATTTGTGCATGACATAAACCGTATTATTTTGTTTAGAATTCATACCAATATATTATATTCATATATATTCTCACCTCCATCACATTATTTTAAGACACATTCTGAAATGTATATAAATATTTGAATGGAAAACAAACGTATCATTTCAATGTATTTGTGGAGTCATGTATCTCATGTATACACAACACAGACTCACACACGTGGTCATGGTCAGATGGGTGTTGGTGCCCCTTGACCTGTCGTCTCTTGTCTTCTTGGATGCTTAAAGTTTAAGTCTGTTCCTTGACCCTTGCTGACCTAAGCTGCTTTTGGATAATCAATAGACATAAATTAAAGTTAATTGCCATGTCACAATATCACAGACACCATAGACTCACCATTGAGGACAGTGGGAGGGGGGGGGGGGGGGGGGGGGGGGGGGGGCGTATAAGAGGATTGCAGAGACCAGATGTCTGTGTGTTCAGTTTGGGCTTTAGCCCAGACAGTTTCAGGTCAGACAAAAACAACAAATTTATGTTTCTGAAAATTGCGCATCTCGTTCTATTAGAAGCGATGGTGTTCCACGATGCTAATAGTCACGGTATGAAAACCATATCATAACATCTAGAGCATGCATATGTTATCATGGAGAAAAATCCCCCCATAACTTCAAGACAGTAATACACTAACAGGGAAGCTATTTTATTTTTATTTTTTTGCATAACATTATACTCAAACCTTTATGTAAATAATTTAAAGTGCTACTTGAATTATTCATCAAAAGTGGCTACAAAGCCAGGGGAGCTCTCAATATGGCCATATTCCATTTTTTATGTTCATTATTGTTGTGACTAAATGTATTTATTGTATAAGGCGTCACTGCGTTAGTTTGTTGACGCCTGCCTGCATTCACTGTGAATGTATGCAGTCCTCTGCATGAAGATAAGAGCTCATAAGGTTGCCATGTTGTCTACACGGTGTGGTTGAACACTGTGCAGTAGAGTAGTGTGAAGCTGCTTATGATGTGGAAAGATATTATATATAATCTTAAAGGTACAGGTAGTGGAGGATGTGTATGTGCAGATGAAGCAGCTCCTCTTGTTTCCGTCTTGTGGGGAAGAGCAGCGAAGGTCAATCTGTAGGCTACCTGCTCACAAAGCAGCATGTAGGCCTCTGTCTCTCCCCTGTCACCAGTATGACAGCCAGAGTAAGACATTTTAAATGTATACTGTAGTAGTTGAGAGGGCACACAGGATATTGTAGATGTGTTCCCTATTTAAACCCACCAAACCTCCATCCGTCAACTTTGTAAGAGCCATCATACAGCCCTCCTGTCCTCTCTATGTGATGAGGGATGTGACTGAGGACAGACCTGAGCTGGTTACCACAAAGGATTTGGGACTAGAACTACCTCTTTGGGCCTGTACCTGAGGCTGGAGGCACCCAACTGTAGCAAGCTTTTGTCACCCTGTCACCATCTCTTTTCTCTGTGACTTATGTCCCCTCCGGCATCTTTGGTACTCCATTACCCCTGCGTGTATTGAGGGAATGTCAGGACCTCCCTGTGCGGAGAGCTTGTGTCTCAGATTGATGGGCAGAGGTCTAACTGTGACCTGGCTGACTTTCACTCTCACTCTTACGGACAGATTTACATGGTGCAGGCATGAAGCTTTTGTGCATTATGGGAGAGGTTTGTGAGGTCCCTGGATACAGGGAAAGAAATGTCTTTAATACGAGCACCACGTCGTCAAATGCACAAAGGTGCACAAAAGATGAGAAACCATGAGATGATGATTGCAATGATACATGAAGAAAAAGACAAAAAATGGAGTAGGTTGGCATGAAATAGTGCAAGGGTTATAGTTAGGGTGGTGGGTATTTGTACTGCGCACATGCCTCAACACGAATGCCTCAATCTTTTTACGACAGAGCAGCATTGTTGCACTGATGACTTTTGAAGGTTCAACTCAGTATCCACTTTTAGAGTGGGGTTACAGCGTGCAGTTTGGTAAAAATGTAAACTACTAGATTAGTACAAACAACATATTCAACATGATTTATTGTGGTTCTACACTGCCAATTTCCTTTCTTAAATTAGCTACAACTCAGCTAATTAATTTCAAATTATGACACAAAGGTAAAAATAAATGTGTTGATGTAATGCTAACATTATTAACATCCATATCAGTTTATCAGAATTATTTGTTTGTTTGTATTTTTCAAAAGGTTATGAGTTGGTAATGGATTAACACAGGCACACAATAGTTATACAAGTGAGATAAAAGAAAAGTCACATGTGTGGATTGTTAGTATAGATTATTGTATGAATATTAACAGCACACCCATCACACACACAAGACCTGCGAAGGGTTTTTGTATGCTGGTTTACTGCGTGGTTAAACCATGTAAACCTACCTTTTCGGGGAGTGGAATCCTTCCCACTTCCCTTCTACAGCGCCTGTACGGTACATAGAGTTGTCAGTTCATTGGGTTGAGAAGGGTAGTGTTTTTTTTTCTCCCTCCAGAGAAGAAGTACAGGGCCCAGAGCAGAGAGCTGAGGCTTTGTAATCACTATCCTGTCTCAGCCTCTGCATTTCTCAGTCTGTGTTTTCTGTTAGTATTGGAGCTGACAGCCTGTCAGTGGAGGAAGGGCTTTGAACCTGAGGGCTCCTCTCTCTACCAAAGGCTAATCGCTACTTCAGAACAGGGGACTGCCCCTAAACAAACATTTACTGCTGTAAAGACAGGGTCGGCCCCTAACGATGTAGGTCAGCGGGGCATTTTACAGCAAGGCCTTTATGGAGACGGATGCCAGAGATGGACAAATAGCAGGACATTAGCTGTCAGCGGCACCAGTAGGAGCCAGATCTGGCCGCACTTTAATAGCTGTTTGTTGGTGGAGAGGAAGAGGCTCATAAAAAGGAGACTCTTATCTCCTGTGGATCCTGTGTGTTTGTGTCACAGCCAATACAAACCGTCAAGGCCAGAGAAGGACTACACTCCATCTGATAATTGCAATGCATCCTATCTACATGGACCACAGGGCTGAATTATAACACGACACAGGCATCTTTATATCATACACCACCGTACATTATTTCATAACACAGCACATACATCTTTCGAGGAGAGTGTAAGGTAATGCTAAGATTTCTCTGACAGGATAATCAGTTCATCCAACAAGGTTTTATTTGGTGACAGTGCTGAGGGTCTTTCTCTGCCTGAGGAGCTACGCTCTCCCAGTCCACATGCTCACACCTTTAACGACTTCTTAAATGTCACAGAATGTCAGGCGGAGGGATAAAAGCAGAGGACCTCCTCATGCTTGCCAGTGATCCTCGGTAGTTTTTACTACGCTACAGTGCTGCCGGGCAGGACATATGCACTCAGGTGTGGCCCAGATTTCACCGGACGGACCGGTGACATGATTTAATACACTTGTTTCTAAGAAGCCGAGTGAGAAGAGCGTCTTGTGAGGGGAAGAGTTCTGATTGAGCACAGCGTGCCCTTACAAATGTCTCCTTTGTGCATTCTACTAAGAAGAAAATCATTCAGATTATAAAGCATTCTCTTTAGAGAGCCAACAGGCTCCCTCACTAACAGCACAGTATATTATTTTTCTTTGTTCAGAAAGATTTAAGATCAGTGTAAGTTGACTGTGTATTCCCTACGGAACGGACTACTGCTGTGATGAAATAAGCATCAACTCTGTTCAATTTTCCGTTGGGCTAACCAGGCAGCTCATCTCCATTAGTGTTAGTCTAACCAGCTCTGCTCTGGATCTCTGTAGCTGTGATCTCGCCAGAAGCCAGCTGGGTGTTATGAGTGTGTGTGTGTGTGTGTGTGTGTGTGTGTGTGTGTGTGTGTGTGTGTGTGTGTGTGTGTGTGTGTGTGTGTGTGTGTGTGTGTGCGTGTGTGCGTGTGTGCGTGTGTGCGTGCGTGCGTGCGTGCGTGCGTGCGTGTGTGTGTGTGTGCCTGCACACGCTTGTGTGATTTTGTGAGAGCTCAGTACTCTGAGCCCTACAGCTGTGAGAGATCTGAGTGTAAGGCCATGATGGGGCTCCGTTAAGCTCAACAGCGTGAGCCTGTATCAATTACGCTGCAACAGCGATACGAACACAGCGTGCAGTCTTCAAAGACAAAGACTTATGACCGCCCAGTGTCTCCTCGGTTTCTTTTGGCCACAGAGTCAACTAACCTTCAGACAACTCACACTTAGGAGGAGGAGCGTCGGGATATACAGACAACGATTCAAAACATTATGGGGAGCACTTTATTTTGAATTCTGTTCCATAATATACCCTGGAGTAATGCTGTGTGGACCTAACATTTTATTTACTTTTAATTGAAAGAGAGCTATCATGCCTTGTGACCTGTTTCACCTCTTGGTAGAAAATCGCAGTGGTCCAGCGCTCCTTTGAACGTCATATGGATCTAGTTCCCGGGCTGGAGACTAGTGGTATAGATGAGCTATAATCCATGTAGGTCTATCTCTACTTCCAACCTCCTTTCTAATACCTTTGTACCGCTATATTCAATAACACTCCAAAGGCAAGCCGATGCCTTTGAGGACTCCACCAAAGTTTGAGAGATTCTGAAGCAAAACTGTCATGCATAATAAGTGTGGTATTTTTCTAGACTCCTGGTTAAGTGAATGACTGCCATATCAGTCAGTCAGGTGTGGACTGTAGCGAGAGAGAGAGAGAGTGTGTGTGTGTGGGGGGGGGTAATGAATGAAGGTAAATGGCAGGGTATGAAGCCTTTCCTATCGTAATTTCACACTTGTCAGCTCTTGTGAGGAAACCTCACCTTTACACAAGGATAGCAGAGAATGTGTCTTGATGTTGTGGGATAAATTATCTATGCAACGAATTTCCCTTGCAAATATATACTATTCTCAATTGTACTAAAAAAGGGGAGAATTTACACCTAAATACAAAAAACATAGTTTTAGCCGTGAACTCCTCAAAGGTTCACCCAGTATGCAATGAAAGCATCATGAATGAATGATAACATGAATTATAAATACAGTGAGTCAAAATCACTTGCAATTATTGTATCAGTGAATATATTTGTGTGCATAATGTGTACACTGTGTGTGTGTGTGTGTGTATGTGTGTGTGTGTGTATGTGTGTGTGTGTGTGTGTGTGTGTGTGTGTGTGTGTGTGTGTGTGTGTGTGTGTGTGTGTGTGTGTGTGTGTGTGTGTGTGTGTGTAAGGGAGCGTTAGGGGAGAATAGTGAGGGCTATTAGAGACGGGTGAAATAGGGGGAGGTTATCATATGCATGTACACACGCCTCACACGATTTGGGTGGTTTCTAATTAAATTGTGAGGTGTAGACATGAAGTATAAACACAAGGTTGGCTCTGATTTTCTGCAGCTTAATGCTACTTTTTCTTTATGAAGTTTTGAGGCCAGGCTCCACTTTGCAGCATGAACGAACATAATGTGGCCACAGTTACCCGTTTAGATTGTTAATGTATGGAAATAAACATCTGTTGAGTACATTTTCCTGCATAAAAAAAAGTTTAGGCATTGTTTTATGAATTGTTGGATTGTTTAATAAACCCCACATAAACATTTATGCTCAACATACATTTTAGCTGCAGTCTGTTTAAAACCTAACCTCATCCTTTGATGTTCTATATTCACAAATACATAGTGCTAACTCAAAGCTTTGCATCAGATGTAGCGCCAAAGAGCTGCTTTTTAAGGATATACATCTGAATATTTCTCTGTTGGTGCAGCACATCAGTACAGCTCCTTATATACTGTATGCTTCCTATCTAAGGAAAACTAACTGTTCCATAGATTCCAAATAGAAAAACCATGGACTCATCTTCCTCACTGCCCTTGTATTTATTTTAAATACAAGTGTAACACAATAAGGATGACTTTAAATATGCACAAACTTAAAAAATTATAAATTGAGTAACCTACACATGTGAAGTTCATCTAATTCATTCTATGTAAGTTAGGGAGTGTGAAGGTGGTTCTGCGAGTGTGTTTAAGTGTGTGAGTACAAGAGAGATGGAGCAGGGAAAAGGAAGGGGTGAGTAGAAGGAGGATATGAGAGCCTTCTCGGGGGACCTTAAACAAACTGACTAAAGTGGTCCTGTTTTCTGATCAGGCACAGAGAGGAGAACACTTAGCACTGCTGGAGACACTCTAAACAGCCACTGAGGAATTAGCCTGTTACTGGGAAACTTCACAGCTCCTGCACTGGGCCGTGTCCCTGACTAAGTAATACAGAAAATAGAACAGGCAATAAACAGCAACAAACAAATGCATGTATGCACACACCCATCTATTCTCCACCCACCCACACACACACACACTCACCCGCACGTACACAGGTGCATAAGGACATGCTGTATGTATGCCAATAAGCATAGCTGCTCAAATCAGCACATATAAAGAGGAAAACACACACACACACACACAACACAAGATGCCATATGTGCTCCGGTCTCTCTGAGGAAAAGCGGTAGATAATGAATGGGCCCCTCACACACTCCAGAAAAGTGTCGCGAGTGACTTGAGACAAGGAAAAATATGTTTTCACTGAGGAAAAGCAATGACCTTATTCCTTCTCCACGTACAGTATTCTTTTAGCTGCATCGCCAGGTTTGGCCAAACAAAGATGAGCTTAAATTTAGGCCCCATGATGTCAACACAAACACAGGATAGAAAGTTCATGTTTAATTAGGTGTCCCCCCCCCCCTTTTCTAAAGTTCATTTCAATTAGTCCCACCTCGGCCCCACTTTCAGGTCTCAGTGATTTGTCAATGCCTCAACTTCTATGAACCGCAGTGTGGTCATAATGCAGCATATACATGTGTGTGTGCGCGCGCGTGTGCGTGTGTGGGCGTGTGCGTGCGTATATGTTTTTGCATGCGTGTTACTGTTTATGTTTTGTGTGTGACCTCGACAAAAAAGGGACTCATGTGCCCTTGACATTTCCTTCTTGTGCTTATGATGAATTGCAGGGGTTATTTACTAGTTCATGGAGGGATCCACATATCTCTGCTTTTCCCCAAACACTTGCAAAGAATGCAGAAACATCCATAAAAATAACTGCTCAAGGAACTTTCACCGTCATTCCTAATAACTGGGATAGCCAGAAATGCTAAATCTACATAAAATAACCTAAAATTCATAAACTACCCAATATATAATATTTTAAACATGTTTTAATTAATTAAATCTTTATCCTATTAGTTTCTCTTTGTATATGTCTCATAGTGCTGCAGATTGCATTTGGAAATACTGTAGTTCTGTTTTAAGCTGTTACATCATGGTTTTGTTTATATAACGTAGATGTTTTTAGTCTGTAGTCTGTTTTTGAAAAGACTAAAATAATAATATTTGTGATCATAAAAGTAAAGCATATTAGCAGTTGAGTCATTGCATGTTGTCTTAATAGCTTTTGGATGAATGTGTTTACTCCTTTTGTGTACACTGTGTCTTTTTGATTCCCAACAAATTCCCAATCCCATGTGATTGACAATTGCATTCTTCTTATTAAAGTTTTGTTAAAATGTTAGGTAGCAAAGCAAAAGCATTCTAAATACTGTACAATGTTTATGTACGACATTAAATATTTCAGATACCTGCAGACATATCATTCAGAGGTACTATACATCACAAGCTTACTGTATATGGGGCCATGGTTAGATGGCCTATATGTCGTGTAGGACCCTGAAGGTGTACTATGTCTGCTCTGTCCATTTTGTGACACCCTCACATAAGCCGATCAATCAGCTGTAATGAAACCCATCAGGTCACCTTTGAAATTTATCATTTTTTTGTGTGCGTAAAATGAAACGCCCCATGATGGTATGGAAGCTAAATTTAGATTACCTATATGCTAACATATCTCTACCCCTCCTCCCCTCAGAAGGAAAGGGTGAAAAAAAAGGTTTATGGATTATGCTGAGGCTATATATGCCCGTGTTTTTGGAATATCAAAAGCCTGATCTCGGCCATTACACTTTGTCTTGTTCTTTCATCCCCAGTCATAATGTCTGTAGCAATGTATCTAAACCAGACATGGGCAAAGTACAGCCCCCGGGCCGTATACGGCCCGTTGGGCTTTTTAATCCAGCCCGCCGAACTTGTCCAAATATTATTATTATTATTATTAGGGCTGCAACAACGAATTGATTATCAAAAGTGTTGGCAACGAATTTCATTATCGATTCGTTGTGTCGCGCGATTATTACGCCAGTCAATAAGTCGCGGAGAAAGAAAAAAAAAAGAGCGGAGCAGAGCAACTGTCCGGCCAGCGTTTCTGAGATTGGAGTGAGACACTGAGACAAAATAGAAGATCTTTGATGTGACGTGTCGAGTCTTGGCCAATCAGCGTTAAGATGTCGACAGTGTCTTCATTTCCCTCAAACTTGTTTTTAATGGAAGCTAGTCAGCTTGCTATCACGTTAGCTAACGTGTTTGGGTTGTGTATTGTCGTTTAAGTTACTTTATGTTCCGTTACAGTTCAGTCTTGCTTGTAAAATGAAACATGCCGTAACCCCCCGGTCTGGTACACCGGCACACCGGCGGATCTGGCTGCAGGTTGTTTTTTTACTCAAAGTAGAATGAATCAAATCACGTCGTTGGGCTTAGCCAACAACGTGATGTCGTGGTCGTAAGAGACCCAGAATTAAATAGTTTAAGGAAGAGGACGCTCTATGTAGCGCAGCTTGATGCAGAGCTGAGATGAAGAGGTCAGAACAGACGTGAGAGGAGCAGTGCAGCTTCCCTCTGTCCCAGTGTTTCATACATATTGATAAAGCAGGGCATGTAAATGCAGCCTCTGCTCCAAGGAGATCATTACAGTAAAAGGGGCTCACATTTGGCAAATGTAAAGCATACATGTTTTTAGTGTTAGTCCATTTATTTTTTTATTTTTTTATTAACAGCTCAGGGATGTTCAAGGAGCAACCTGTTTGTGCACTTTCTGAAGATGTTTTGCACTGTGAATTTGCACTGTCAGTTCTGTTTTTGAATAAAGGGTTGGAAATTAATGCTTTTTTGATGTTTTTATCCGAAAAAATAATCAACCGATTAATCGATTATTAAAATAATCGTTAGTTGCAATTGGTGCAATTTGTTAAATTACCTTGCAAATAAATGCTTTGCTACCTGTTAAAGGCCAAATCCTTTCATGTAATGATTTTTACATGCCATTTATATTAGTTCACACAAACACTCCATCCATCTGTTCCTGGCCCGGCCCCTCTGTCAAATTTTAGAGCCCATTGTGGCCCGCGAGTCAAGAAGTTTGCCCACCCCTGATCTAAACTGTATCCCTAAATCGTTGCACATTTCTTCAAGACACATGATCAAAAAGTTGTAAAAGGTAAAGAAAATGTTGTTGCTTATCAGCAAATAGAAATAGAGCAATCACCTGACTGTTTGACTTAGCGCTTTCCCCCTGTGGTGTGTTTCTCTGTGTGTGTTTCTGCCGCTTGCAGAGGTTTGAGGTGCTTAGCATCTCTTGTTTGCACACAATCCGTTTGTGATTATTGCCCGCTCCAGGCTTCATGCACAGTGATGCGTCTTTTCGCAAAGCAGCCTCATTTGCATAGATTTAGCCAAGAACCTCTCCAATCTTAAGGAGTGTGCTTAAAGACGAGTTGAAGATGAGCAATCATGACGACAAATCGCCTTGTTTGTGTTAAAGCCAGGCAACATCAGTATCAGCTAAACTAGCTCTTCAAATCGTACGAGTTTGCTTTGATGTGGGTGGAAGGATGTCCAACCCTTTAGTGGATTTTCCACAACAGTTAGGGCTTTTTGAATAGTCAGGCCAAACCTGTGCAACTGCAATCAAGGTCCAACTATACGGTTCGTTTTCTGCAGATGGCACACAAAAAGTCCTTATTCAAGCATTTGCAAAGAAAAAAAGCTTTTCTTATGTGTTTGTTGATTTGTTTATTTATTTTGTTGTTGTCATTTTTTTCTGCTGAACACAGCTGCTTGGGCTCCACCATGCAGAAAGGCCCAATATGGTGCTGTCTGTAAATCGGAGTCCGGGGGCCACAAGGCAGAAAACAGGGGAGAACCACCCGGCGAAATTTAGCGCACGATGGCTCCCAGTGGGCATCATTTGGGGACCAGAAAGATTATTTTCCCTCCTTCTCTCTTTTCTTTTTCCTGCATGGTGAGCAGGTTGGAAAGCTCAACCCTAACATTGCTGCTGACACAACCACTCAGGGACGGCTGTAACAGCTCTCTTAGCATGGCACCTGTTATTGAGCCGTCAGAGAGAGAGAGAGAATGAGAAGGAGAGTTTGAGAGAGGGAGGGAGAACAAGGAAGGGAGAAGGAGGAAGGTGTGCAAGCAGGAAAGAGTGAAACTCAATTGTAATTTCAGGGCTGTCACAGTTCTGAGAGCCGGTAATTCTTCTGCCGTATCGGTGAACGGACGTATTCAAATGCCTCTCTGTGTTCAGACTGATCCTCTTCCCTCATTGTCCAGACTACCTATATGTATACATTACGGAATTAATTTATTAATTAACTGATTCACATCAGGTTACTTTGTAAACAGAGAGCAGAGTCTGCGTCTATATGGTCACACTCATGCTCCCTCTATTTGGTTGTGTTTTCCTGGTTTAACACATTTTCTTCCAACTGCCTCTGTTTTAATGCAACTGAAATTACTTGGTCAATCCAGTGCACCTCCAGTGTTTATGTATCTCGTTATCGTGTTGTCTTCTTCCACTGAATGAAATAGACTTTTGGATTTATTTATTTTTAAGATTCATAATGCTTTCATCAAACTGATGAGTATAAAGAGTCCCCAAGTGTTACCAATATGAATGGCTTACAGTATAGTAAGAGGAGGTACAAATAGAAGATGTAATGTTTTCAATATGGTGTATTTTGCATTATGATTTATTTTCTTTTGAGCCGATATGACCAAAGAGGATGGAGATATTTAAAAGATTCAATACAAATACTGGTAGAAACAAATACTAACAAACACGGAGGAACAAAAGAAAGAAGGAAAACCACTCCGGTTTATTTCCTCTCTCAGCCAATCATCAGAGGTACATGGCTGTCCATTCAAGCAAAGCAGTGGCATTCCTCTGCAGAGCAATCAAAATGGATTAAACCAACCACGCTCCAGCTGCCTGCACGCAAATCAGATATGCCTGTGATGATGATAATCAATCCATAATAAAATAACACAACATAAATCTGATAGTGTTGTTCCAACAATTTTAATAACATAGATTTAAATATTGCCATGTGCACTGGAGTGATTTATTGAGAAAAAAGTGCTATCAAGCTTATATACACCCCGTTTCTGGTGGCCCGCCAATAATGCCATTAACTGCATTGTTCAAACTCATTATGTGATGAGAAACACAATAATAATCGCAGGACTACAAACACACAATTTCTCCCATTGAGCTAATCACTTTTGCTAGCATTATTAGTCTCTCATCCTCTTCCTCTCTCCCTTCGTGCTCTCATGCTCACTTCATCATAAATCCTGGGAAAGGAAGGTGTATAAATCCCTAGTCCTGAATTAGTATTGTAATTTCTGGTATCTATGCATGCTTTGCCAGCGCAGATCTCAGAGTTATTAATCTGGGGGGACAGGTGCCATAGAAACAATATGCTGAGCGGTTGGCCTGTATACTGGGCCGACCCCACCCGCGCCAAAGCCCTTAGTGCATTCAATTACAATTACAAGAAATGGACTGAAGCCCAGCTTTAGTGAATATGAAAAATATGAAAGTTGAAGGGATTTTACATGTTTCATCATTAAAAGTTTCAAGTTATTCTATATAACATGTGTATGTTTGGATAGATTAAAATATGTATTATTATATGTTAATGAACAATAGACACATAGCCTCTTCTGAATAATCAGAGTCTGAGTTGTTTGGAGTCCCACAACGTGTGATATCGGGTGGTTTACCACCTCTCCGATAGAAAAGCTGTCACATATGGTCAACTGACAAACATGACAGATGAAACACTTTGTTTGCTTTTGTTTAAGCACCGGCTCTCCTACTAATACAAGCCTTTTAAGTGATCAAAAAGGCCTGGCGATATTTGATGTTGTCTGCGGAGAGAGGGGGGAGGCAAAGGAAATGTCATCCGGTGAAATACAGCTCCAGTCCTCTGTCACACAGCGCAGTGTCTGCTGGGAAATAATCTGACATCTTGTGCTCGACACATCCAGGCGATGAGTAGAAAAGGAGGCAGGGAGGGGGAAGAAGAGATGGAAGGGAAGAGAGTGATGGGACAAAGAGGCGAGGGAGAAGAGAGAGGCAGAGGGAAGTGGGAGCGTGAGCGGCAGAGTGAAAGGAGAGAGAGGACGCAATCAATTCAGCAGCCCCTTCTCCATCATGTCATCGCCTGTCAGCATAGATTTAAGAATAAAGCTTTTGAGAGACCTTCCAGAGCTACAGTCTGATCGATGCTCTGGCAACATTGGCCCAGATGTCACTGACACGCATCACACGGCCGCTCACAACACAACTTCACCAGTCGCCACATGACTGGGAACTACCAGAGACCCCTGCCCTGAGTTTGTAGTGGGACACGGCACACTTTCCAAAAGTCTTATATATTGCCGTCCCCATGCATGCTGCTCCACACTCCACAGAAGTTATTACCACTGTGCCCATAACTTGAATATGCTTATCGGGATGGAAAACTGGAAGTGCATATGGGCAAGACCATTAGAGAAAACAGAGAGGCAAAGATGAAGATATAGTGACGGGGTGAATAAATTGAGTCATTAAGCATGTGTTTGTGGGAGCCTGGCTCCCATATGACGGCGTAGGGCGGCAGGATGCTGCTGCTGCCGTTCCCCTGCAAACAGACAACAGATTGGCTCGTTTGCCTCTCTCCTCTGGGCAGCTTTTGCCTCCTGCTTCCTGGGGAACGTTTAGAACTTTCCTCCCCTCGGTCTCTGAAGAGACGCCTTCTTGTGGTGTAATTTCAATTTGTAGCTTGCCTTCTTTTAATTAATCTACACCACTGTCAAGTGTCAAACTATAATGTTGAAAGCAGAGCTCACCTAATTTAGTCGTAGTAGCTGGGATTCAAAACTGATTTAATTCAAACGTTTACTCATCACAATGTTCTAAATCATTTAAAAATGTTTAAGTCAAAGAACTGTATGCACGTTTGTTGGTTCTCAAATGGTTGCTCTCTTTTCCCTCACATTCCTCAAAGGAGCAAGCTATGCAGCACTTTTTTTAAGCCTGCGAGACACACAAGATGGATAAGTAAATCCATCTTGTGTGTCCCTGTGCAAAGAAAAACAAAACAGATGAGTCAACTACCAAACTGTTTCCTTTGGTTTGTCTCTTCATGGTGCAAACACTCTAAATGTTTATTTTTTATTCTATTAAATAAAAAAAGGGTTTGGCAATTCAAACTACATTTTCCTAAAACCAGCAGGTCATTTATCTCCTAAAACTGGCTAAAATGTAAGTAAAACTCCAGACTCGATGTGCATACTTGTGGCTTTCTGCTGACACAGCCGTCTAAGACATGTTCCATTAGGTCCGACAGTTTCCCGACACTGACTGCTGTCAAAAATGACATTGAAATGAACTATTAAGTCGTGTATGTGGATAGAATGATGTGCCATCTTAGATAACTGAAAGAGCTGCAATTAACAGCAGTGTCAAGCTTTTCTGTTCCTTATTTTCCATTACATTTCTGCTACAAATGCATGTTATTTTCAACAAAGAAAATACTACAAAACACATATTAGATTATTTGGAGTTTTTTTAAATACTTAATTTAATTAATTAATAATAATCCAGGACAAAATTAAGTGCTAAAATTATATCTGCCAGCAGAGTGGAACAAATTCTTCTCTGGCCAGTGGAAAAATAAAAACAGGGTGATTCCATCTCTACAGCACAGAAGGGAAAATCTACCTCCGAGTTCAAAACCTTGTGAAAATCTATGAAGACAATACCGTTCCGTCGATGAAACAGAGATAAAATTGGTTATTTTTTCCTCTCACTGTTATTTTTACTCAACTGCCTTTACTTCCTTTTCTTCAACCCTCTCACTCTGTCTTGTCTTTTGATTTCAGTGTGGAGGGCAATCGTTATGTGAGTGATGGTACCCATCAGTGTAGTGCATGTGTTGTAAAACTGTCAGCTACTGACAGATTGACTGAGATGTTCCACCCTTCGATCACCAGGGTTAGAGGAAGAAAGATACAGAAAGAAAGACATGCAGAGAGAGAAAAAAATGAGGCAAAACAGGTGCATTTAGGGTGTCATGTTGTATTATTTATTTTTTTACTGATCAAATCTGGCACCAAATTAAAAACAGTCAAACAAACATGGTTAGTTTTAAACTGAATGTAAAAGACTGATATATAGAGAATGAGTGTTCCCGTGTAATTTCCAACAGCTGTTGATTCAAAGGGAAAAACTTTATTTGGTCCAGATGGTCTCAGTCAGTGGCAGAATGAGAGAGCTGACTTCATTGGCTCCAGCCATGTGTTTTTCCTCCTGATAGAAATTAAAATGGTCGTTCGTTTGTCACCGCTCACTACACAGCTTAAAATGTAGCAATGAAACGTTCCTTGGCGATAATGCACCATAATTACTCAAACGCCTGTTCTTTATCTGCAGCAGAGGGAGGACAGAAGGAACATTTTCCTCAGATGAGATTTTAAAACACAGAGAGCTTGCAAGAGATGAAGCACACAGTCAAAAGTATTGTTTGTTTCAGGCAGAGAAACCCATAAGTCTGTCATCTTCTTTCTTGACACAACTGACAATCCTTGTGTGATGTGACCTTTTTTTTAAATCTTTTACAGAACAGTAGAGGAGAGTTTGAGTATGCTGTGGCGGCATGGTGTAGCAAGTATCCGGGTGTGATAAATGTAGTTATTTGAGCCGTTTGATGGATATTGATCTCCTCAGCGACTCGTCCACAGGCTAACATTATGGGACCCTGAAACGGAAGAGAGTGGGCGGCTCTCTACTCCACATGTACATATCTCACACCTCACAAACGAGGTGAAAAACACACTATTGCGGAGGAGTGGAAAGGTTAACAGTGGCTTCTGACTGACAGTTAAACAAAAAATCAGTCATTTATCGGAAATATAGTAAGAGCATCTCAGCAGTCACCATTACGGAGATGAAATACCGAAGCATGACAGGAGTTGAGTCACGGGAGGCACGAAACTGACACAGAGCAGAAAATACAGCCACATGCTTTTTTTTGTTTTTTCAAGGCAGCGCTGCACATCCAAAGGCACACATGAGTAGGCTGGAAAGGCATGGGCATGTAAAACTGAAGGCTGTGACCTGTGGTTGTTTTACTCAAACATCCACATCCTCTTCCCTGTAGCGCCGCATCAACCGTGAGTGAGTGCTGCACAGTGAATCATGCAAGGAGATACTCTGGATGACTGTGAGTGGCCTAAACTCGGCCGCAGGCTGAGGCCACTCACAATGCTTTGTGAGAAATATCGCAGTCACTCGTCTCCAGCTCAGTTTCCCTTCTGTATTTTTCTTCTGATCTTACTGTCTTTGTCAACACCTCTGCACCTGTGTGTGTTCAAACGGTGATAGATGATTTATTGAGCTTTTGCCAGCTGAAAATGTCTGCTGCACAGATCTATGGTTTCCTTTTCTTTTTTTATCGCTAGGGCACAAATTAATAATAATAATAAAAAGTAAAAAAGGTAACTGTTCACTTTTATATTGAAGATACTACGCAACTCGAGAACGTGTTTTTTTTAAAATATATTTACATTTAGGATTTTTACTATTATCTATGGAACAATTAATAAACTAATTAAAAATGATTAAAAAACAGAGTGATAATTTTCTACTAAATAAAAGCATCTGTGGACCAAATGTAACTCGAGAACAATAAAAAATAAATCGCCATTTTGGCAGATGAGAGAGAATAATTTACAAAGAAATTTGATTGCATGTCCTTTTTACATCTTCAGTGTTTTAACAGCATATTCATCTCCAGACTCATGCTGAATACTTTTTTAAAACAACTAAAACGAGGGGTAAAAAAGTGTTTGTGCTTTTTTGCAGAATTTTTTTGAAGTATGTATTGTTGTGAAATTTCATTAAACACACTTGTATGGAACTGTAAAACAATCTCAGCAGAGAATGAGCTCTGTTTGCACTCAAATAAAAAATTAAACACAACCAACAAAGGATGGAGAGAGAAAAACACTCAGTCTCATTCGAGCTGAAAGACCGTCACTTCAGTGTGTTCGGCTGTGCAGTGACTGCTAAACGGCCGCAGATTGTGAAACACTAAATGAGTGCGGTGCCGCTCTCATTGTGGCTATGTCTATAAACACAGGGTCTGATTGGGTAATCGGCATCTCAACTATAGTCTCTTTAACAGCAAAGTTACCTCAAAATATCCACAGAGATTAGGGCTGAGTACTTCTTCACTCACTGCTAATATTAATGGGGCATGTGCACAGCAGCCGTGTAGGTGTAGCGCGTTAAGGTTCATCATAAAAAGTAATATCTGGGATGATTGCAGAGTCACACTTGACCCCACAGACTACATAACTGAGCTCTCTCCGAGAAGGACACTTTTTACCTCATTCAGTTACTGATGACATTAATAACACAACTAAAATATTATAAAAGAACCATACAAATCACAGTAAGTTACAATTATTTATAATTCCTTCCTTTAAAGCTGCAACTATCGTTAATATTACAAGCATTTGCATTATTTAATTTTTTTCTTGCTCTGCACATTTGGATGCGTGCATATGTGTGTGAGAGAAGCGCTGAGACAGAGTCAGCGAGAAGAATAGGATAGAGAGAGGCTATGGGCAGATGAAGCACGCGCAATTTGCATCTCAGGAAGTGCGTCAGCCACACGGGACAGTCCCAAGACGAAGAGCCGTAGTGCTGTTATGCCCTATTTCTCACACACACACACACACACACACACACACACACACACACACACACACACACACACACACACACACACACACACACACACACACACACACACACACAGCGTTGAGAAATATTGGCATTAATGGAACATTGAATGAGGTGGTTAGAGAATGTATTGTCTCAATTCTATAAACGGAGACTATATTACGGGGACAGTATACTGTTCAAACAACAGACAGTATCTAAGTCATGTCTCAAAGCTACATCTTTTTTTATTATTTTATTTTCCCATTATGTTATTCTATGTTATGTTATCCGTTTTCCTCTTCCAGTAATATTGCATTAGATTTCCGATACTCGTGGTGTGTTTTTCCATCTTTCACAGATCAAGACTTCATGGACTTTTTAGATGGAAAATTATCAATACAAGATGAAGCATCAGCAAAAACGCAGTGACACATTGCCAACATGCTTTTGTTCCCGGTGCCAACATCAATAATTCAGCCACTAGCTCATAACTTTATTTTCAATGCATAATTGAGACCAACCAATGTTTTCTTTGGCCGTTTATACGTCGAGCAATTTTTAAACAATAAGAGGATTGGCCCATTAAGCTTTTAACATCTCTTTCCCATACTACAATAGATGGCTGGAAAGTATGGACAATGGGGCCTGTTTTACTCTTTGTGCTCAGTGATGTGCGAGGTACGGCGTGCTTTCAGGTGTTTTCACTCTGCAGTTGTAGCTTCTGTCAGCATGAAAGTCTTAAAACGATAACTGTGGGAAAGCTGTGGTGAGTCTGTGAAAAGGTGTAGACTCCACATTTAAAAAGTGTGGTCTGGAAAGGAAGGGGTCTTTAGCGTAAGCTGAGGTTTCTGTACCTGCATTCATGAATGTGCTTCTATGTGAACAGAGTGTGTGTGTGTGTGTGTGTGTGTGTATTGCCGAATGCTACTTTGAAGAACCTATCCTCCTTCCAGTGACTCATTATATAACCTGATTACCTTCCTCAATTTCTTTGTACTACTGGAATAAATATTGATTTACTATTTTAATTACATGTTAATCTCAAAACACATAGGTGCCAGGGTTATGACTCTCTCAAGTCATACTGCAAATTTCCTGTTTGCAAATATTTATTGAGGATGGCATCCTGAGAGGGCAATAAAAGTGAATAGCAATCATTAAACAGAGACTAGCTGTCTACAATATCTGCACAAGTGTCAATATTAAGTACACAGGTCAACCTAACTACTCATTAATTACTTGTAATCTTTCATTTGCACAGTAAACAATCAAATACAATTCTTCAAAAAGGGGGATGCATTCCATACATCTTTTATGTCAATTGTGTTGTTGTCTGAAAAAAAAGAAAATGTTTGACAAGCTGACAAGTTTTTATTTAAATTTGAATAATTTCTATTATTTTTGACAGATTGGATAACCAGGCTAAAGACCTGTTACAGTGGCTTCTTGAATATCATGTCCTCACTATGGTGCTTCAAAAATAGGAGGCTCAATGCATCTGAAATTGCTCTCCAACATTTTTAAAATGCTGCAACTTTCCTAATCTGCAATCTCAGGTTGACTTGAACTTGGATTTTGACTTTTAATTGACAAAGTGTTTTTGGGCATAAAACACATCTGAATTCATGATTATCAAATTAATTTAGATAACAACCATCTATGGTCTATAGCTGTGAAGTGCTTGCTATCGCCATACCTAATTATTTCCCAAACTGATTGCTTTGTGAAGCATAACTTACCAATACACCAGAGGGGATGTTTCAGACTTCTTAGGAAATGGAGCCCAAGAGTGTTAAAATGGGGGCAAATAATGGAGCAGATCATTGGGGCTATTTTCTTCTTTTTGCAAATTGCTTTATCTCCCATTCACATTAGAATATGTCATCATACGCAATTTGACAGCAGTGGATTAGGGAAGGATCATACACTTAGTGTGGGATCTGGTTATTAGCTACAATAGGTGACTAGAGAACGTTTTTTGTTTCTTCTGTTCAACACACATGAGGGTTTACATAATCTGTAAAAAAAAAAGTAACAATGCACTCGAGAACAACAGAATTTTTCTTGGTAATCTCTTCATAGCAGGTCATAATGCCATGGAGGCCAGACGGTTTTATTCCGCCAACAGGCTCCAATTGTTTAAAGTTGTCATCGTCAACCTTTGCCTCAATCACACGCTTAAATGAATTCAAACCATGTTTAGTGTGTAGTATGTTCACACTATAAAATTGCGAACAACTTTAAAAATATACTACAATTGGAACAAATAAAAAACATACCTATTAAAATAAAAAAACACATATTTGCTTTCTAGTATACTATCAGGGAAAGCAGTATTCTTTACTGGAATCTACTTCTATAGTCTCTGTTAAGAATGAAAACCAGCAGACTCTTGGACCATAAATGCACACAGTTGAATACTTCAGCATTGAACCTTAAGAGTTTAGTATGCCCCTCCCCCCAGCCTTGCTTCCTCCTTTTCTTTTGCACCTGCTTTTTCACTCATTCGACCATTTCAAATCATTCCATTACAAAGACATATTGAAACTGAGAATGCATTAGGCTGAAGTATTACAAATTAATTACTTTCCTTTTTATTGCAGGGGAAATCTGTGAGTAAGAAACAGTAAACAACATCATTTTAATCTCATCTGGCCTAAAAACAAATGGACAATGGAGTGTGAAATATTTACTTAATATAAATGCGTGTTTGGGAATAATCCATGCAGCGTGTTGTGTTTGTATGGTTTGTTCCTGACATCAAGGGTGCTGGTTTAATTGAGCATGTACTGGACACAGGTCTGAGAGAGCAGGCAAAGGAGCATCGATAAACTATGAAATGGTTCCAATATGGCCAATCGATGAGGCTTTGTGAGCAGCTCCCTTGGGGCTTTGATTTTCCTTTCAAACAACAAACCAGGATCTCTGCTCTTCAAAGGCAAACTCCATCTTTGCTGTTATTGTTGTTGTTTCTTCCCCAATGTTTGAGTGATGTCACTGAGGTCGATGTTATCCATGTCCATAAAGGCTCTCCCACACTTGAATCACCCGGGAGACGACTTCTGTTGGTCTGCGCAATGGCAACAACAACCAATAAAGGTCAATCTCCCATGGTAATGGCCAATTGGGTTTGTTCCCATTATTGGCCCTCTGATCCGTGGTCAACAGATGGAGCGCTGGCATCACTGACACAAGTTACACTCCAACCTTAAAGAGGCTCAGCTCTGTCTCCAAGCGTGGTTGTGTGATTCCACTCGTTCTCCCCCTCAGCTTGTACTGGCCAGAACATCACTCCATCATGTGCAGCTCCTGTATAAGGAGACCCGTCGCAGTAGCGTCACAGGAGCGCTGCCAGTGTGGGCTAACCGTCTAACCATTTCAGCTAATTGCCTCATTAATGATTCACCGGTGTTAGGCGGCTCTAGCACTTCGCTGTGGGGAGCAAATTGTTCTGATTGGTTTGCCTCTGTCAATTATTGATGAGGCAGTGAGCTGAAGTGCTAACACCTGGCTTTGGAGGTCCAAATGGCCCTGCATTCCCATCACATACTCGGTTATTACACACCCTGGGACCACATTCATTCTTGAAGGGCTGGAGTCTTGACTGTTGGTGTTCTCTGAGAGTGGATGTAGCATGCCCCGGGGCAATGGCTGTGATCTCAGTTGTTAGGATATTAGCTCATAGAACATGGCTCACTGCTGTGCAGAGGTGGACAAAACACAGACGTACAGCTCGCAGTGACTTGTGCTGAAAGTGGTGAAAAGCACACAGAGACAATGTCACATTAGAGGGGCCACTGAGAAAGGGTGTGTGTGTGTGTGTGTGTGTGTGTGTGTGTGTGTGTGTGTGTGTGTGTGTGTGTGCGTGCGTGTGTGAGAAAGAGATGACATTACAAATAACAGTAATATTGAAAATAACTTCATAATAATGAAATATTTTCTTTGTCTTACCACCACATTGCACAAGTTGTCTTTAGCTCTATCCTTGTCTCGGGGAAGGGGGGTACCATCATATGGCTGATAAATAAAACCTTCTTTGGACAGATTGAGTGTATACGACTGAGATAATAACTTCAGATTGTACAGGCCTGAGTGAAGCTGTAACGGTACGCAATGTGATGTCAATACTTGCTTGGTTTATGGTGATTTATAATGGGTGCAGGCTAGGCACCTTCACTGTAGGGTCATGTAATTGGATCTCTCGTAGATAGTAGCTGAATTGTGTCTAACGGCCCACCCACAAAGTGCTCCTTCTGGCTACATGAATCATCCTTACCCAGCGCACAAGCTGCTGAGGGATCTCACCAAATGCTGTGTTTTTCAAGACACAAACACAATAAAGAATTGTAATTTTGTAAATAAAATAAACAGACTAATAGAAAGATGTAGACATGGAGGAGACTCTTCCACACTGAACTTGCTCAGCTCTCCTTGGCCTTAATTAAAGCTGATTAAAGAGTCACCCCCCATGCTGATGCCACTGTCACTCTGAATCTCAGCCAAGTGGTCTTGCCATGTACACTCACAGGGTGGTCATTCTGCCTTTGTTTTTTCACCGGCACAAGTGACAGCAGAGCCGCCCCAACCCCCAAATACAGTTGCTGTGACTCGCTGTGTGTCACCATAAACTCTTGACTGGGGAACCAAGTTTAGACAAGGGTCCAGCTCACAATGTGGACTTCACTCACTGCCTCATGGTGCACTTATATATATATATGTGTGTGTGTGTGTGTGTGTGTGTGTGTGTGTGTGTGTGTGTGTGTGTGTGTGTGTGTGCGCTAAGGTTTAAAGTAAGAATTGTGGTCTGTCACACTTTAATGACTTCTTTTCTCTTTTTCCCACCCCCTTCCACTCTTCCCTCTATTTCTCTTTCTATAAACAGAACCCAACGACAGTTGGACAGTGATGACATCAGAGCGGCTGACCAATCGTAGGAAGACAGCTACAAAGCACAACATTCAAAAATGACTTCACTAAAAAACAAGACAAGACCTGCTGAGATCCCTCGAAATCCTTACAGTGAAATTCTTGAGAGCCTCTTACACTCTCTTCTCCTCCCTGATATTTTACCTCCAGCTTTTTTCTACAAAACACCAAAAAGAAGAAGAAAAAAAAAGGACCGACTCACTCATGAGATGGTTGACAATGACCGACATTTGAAGGACTATTTTCTCTTAGGTGGGGAGATCATTGATGCATGCCTCTGTAAATAGATCATAATAAAACCCTATTCTTATTCCTAATATAGAAAACATACCAAGTCGCTCCACCAACTTCATAAACCACCACGACTGTGGATAGAGTACTCATGGTTCAATATTTTCCATATGAAGTCAGTTTTCTTCTTACCTCCTCAGAGACCATGTAATTATCATTTCCAATATAATTTCTCTAGTCTTGGGAGTTATTTGGACTGTAAAAATTGTACTTCCTACTCTTCTTATTCTCTTTACATAACTGCCGAGTCTTCCTCTTGAATATCCACACTAGTACATGTATATAGAGATAAATGAAGACAACAGCATGGCACAGACTAGTGTTTATTTACCACACCCTAGTAGATCACAAATCTCAATACGTGGCTATTCCTAACAACCTTTTTAAAAGTTTAACATACTTCTGATAGTTATAGATATATTCCCAGGTCTCTGAACACTTTCCTGTGAATTTAAATAGACGCATAAAAGCATTAGCTATAGGTAATGTTATTATTTGAGTACCATACGAGGATTTTAAGGCAGCAGTTCCTTTGGTATCATCAATCTGTTCCATCAGGAAGCAAACGGTCACACTGAAGAGGAAAAGACCAAAACCACGAGTCTACCTGGGCACTGCTAAATATGATTTTTTAAATATTTTATTCTATAATATTATTTCAACAAAATGTCCTATACCTACCGATTTATTCTCTTCCATTGCAATAATTGCCCTCTCTCTCTCCGTGTGTGGGTTGTAACCGCTGTAGTGAAGCTGCTGTCAGCCTGAGAGCGGCAACTTTTCCTTTGCATTGTTTGAAACGGTGCTTCGATCCTGAGCCTACATATGGGACAAAAGAACACCTCATTGATTGCAATGTAGACATGAGGACCCTCCATCTTCTATGGACTACGAAGATAACCAAATGGACTGACATAATATGCCGTGCCAATGAAGGTACAACCGTCACTGGTGAAGACAGAAAATCTTTGCATGGACAACAGGGAAAATACCAGGATGTTGAACACCTCATCTCCACCATTGTGCATCCTCTACCTCTCAGCTTGTGCTGTGCATCTGGGGAACCATGGCTTATCAGTGACTCCTCTCCTGTCCCCACAGTCCGTTTCTGCACTGCATGTCCTCAAAGTCTCATGAGGAAAGTGTCCATTCTCCTGATGGACACACATGGCAATGTGGGAATACAAAACAAACACTGGTTCACTTTGACACAAACATACTCACACATACAAGCGCATGCATACAGATGCACAATTATACACAGCGCCACTCCAATATGTTGCTGTATATATGTACAGTATATCAACTATGTAGTCTCAGATGCTGTTCTTTGCATGTTGACTTGTAGATTGAAAGTGACCATTATTCACAGAAGAGGTTGTGCAGGTAGGCCTAGTCACTGGATTGACTCTCTAAGCCAATGCAAGCTCTTCATCAGCTCTACATCTCCCTCTTTAATTTAAGAAAATGTATAGTTACATTACAGAAATTGTTTTACCGCCCTCCTATCGTGAAAGGTTCTCTTCAGCCAGACCGCAGCGCTGATAGATTTTAAACTCTTTGAAGGGACACATAACCTCGTCTTTGATGTCAGACAGAACCTGGCCACAGTGAGCGTGGGTAGGAGAAGAGAGAAGGGAAGGCAAACTGGGGCGCTCCAATTAAGTGGCAGCCCACAAAGTGGCATGGGGCAATCTGCCAGCAACTGTCTATTCATCCTATGTCAAAGGGATTTGCACATCTCAATGATTCTATGCACTGCCAGAGAAGTCTGAGAGCAGAGCCGAGAAAGGAAGCAAGGCTCTGGAGAAAGGATAGGAGAGGAAAATATACCAAAATGTAAAGCGGTACTGAGCTTATGTTCAAGTATTCTCCTGGTCTTTCAACATATAGAATATTCTTTTCTGACCGGCAGCCACCTTGGAGAGTTCAATAACCCCTTAACCTAACACTGTTCCACCGTCATGCGGCTCTCTGGGCTGTCATGACCTCACGTCCTGTCTGAGGTTAACTTTGTGTTAATGAGTATGGCCCTCAGCTCAACCAGATGTTCAGCCCTGTGGTTAAATACTTATACCCTTCTGTCCCAATGGTTCGCCAATGCCTGCCCACAACAGCTGTACACTTTCACAGACACTCAGAAACTCATAGTAGACCATGATAAATAAGGAGAAATTTGATTAAAACGTATCACAGGTGTTTCCCTTTTCACTAAAAAAACAATCAAACTGATCAAAAATGCTCCCTATATCAAGAAAATGCAGGTACAGAATGTATATGAAGAAATATTCAAATACTGTCAGAGCACACTGAATCACATGAGGGTATTTACAGTCAACATGTAAACAAACTTGAAATTAGGATTTATGACTTAGCAGTGATTATTTAAAGAAGATTTAAAATACAGGAAGGATGAAGATGTCACTCAAACATGAGACGTTATATGTGGTAGGAAACAAGACATTGAGCAAGTGCTGATCTTCTCTGAGCCTCAAGGCTTTCCACTTTCTTAGAAGTCAAACAAAGCTCCATTTCTACGCAGCTGTAGGCAATGTGTGACAGGCAGATTTGTTTTCCTCTACTTTTGAATGCAAGTACTACGTTGTTCCGCCGTGATAGTCACGGCAGCATGGGTGCTTTTATCTGGCAGTGACCCTGACCGGGGTCAGCAGAGGCACGTAAACGCGCAGAGATATACATATTCAGAGACACAATGTGTGAAAGTGCACACAAATGCATAGAGGCACATCCTTGCTCTTTTTTTCTCACACACCATGCTAATCTAAACAGCAAGACTGTATGTAAACAGATCTTCGACATAATGGGATTGTTCAGTGTGCAAACAATAAGCTGTTAGCGTAATCACAGGTCAAAGATATATTACCCAGAGGGCCACGCTGTAGGTATATTAACATGATGGATATATGGGAAAGAGAGGGGGGCAGGGATACGAAAGATATAGAGCACTACTGACTCAGATTTACCCCCTATTGGGCCCCGTCCACTGCCTTTCTCTCCTCCACCTCCCTCGTATGGGCCCCACTTAATCAGCCTTTCATTCTCTTCTTGCTCCTTCCCCGTTCACCCACCTCCTTCTTAGACACCAGGTTCCTATTTTTCTTTTCTCTGCTCTAACACCTCAACCCTGTCTTTAGTCCCTCTTTCCCCCACCCATTTCACTCTTTTTCTGCACAATCCATACATCTCAGTAGTCAGTGTGAGAGCAGGATAAAGCAGCTCCACAATCTTGTTTTTGGATTAAGTAAACAAGGGTCTGAGTGAGCAAAAGAGCAAGGACTGGACAGAAAGACATCATATTGTAGCGTGAAGTTAGCAATTCTGAACAATGTGATACATGTAACAGCTAGTTGATAGATGTGCATCAACACAACCATTCCCTATAATCTTCACTTGACCATGTTGAAAGGACCATGCTTGTGTATCTAAATGAGTAGCAGCACACAAGTTCCATGCCAGGGAAGATAAATATTGTGTAGCTTACTCCATTGCACATACAGTTTATTAACTTATCTCCACTTTATTTGATTACCATCAAGCCCATTCTTTCAACTGGTTAATAAGTCTTTGTCCTCCTGACTAAACACTCCATTAGTGTCATCACTGGCTGGCTTGGGTGTGTACTGTGTACGTCTGTGGACCACTGAGGCAGATACACATCAGGGCCAAGTGAGTAAACACAGAGGCAGAACACTGGGGAGAAAAACAACCTGTAAGACAGACAATAGGCACAAAGGGGACCAGTCTGATGATGGCAGTAACAGTCAAGACACTCTGCCTTATGTTTGGCTTTAGATGTGGTCTTAGCCACAATACAGTCATATATATATGAGTCAATATGACCACAGATAGAAACAGTTATTCAATTTCAACCAGATTTACCAGTAACAATTTCAAATTAATTTTGATAAGTAAGAATTAAAAGTTTAAAATTTTAAGCATCATCAGAAAGCTAAAATATATCCACTTCACATTGTGTAATACAGTTGCAAAGTGGAAGGAGCTGTTTGAAAATCTCACAAATGTTTTGCTCACAATGTTACCTACACTCGGAGCACTTGTACCGCTTGAATAGATATGAAACTCTCTCGCTTGAATCATCAGTGCAAAAGAATAACAACTGCATTTAAACATATCTGCTACTTTGATAAAAGAGTAGAAGACAGAAGTCTGTGCACATCTGTTGTCCACCTCTGGCTTACAACAGTGGTCGAGGCTCATATTATCACATTTAGCCGTCATGCCAAACTGGAAGACAAAACATGACTTCTCAGATTTAAAGTTTAAATGAATAAAACTGGTGGCCATGATAAGAACATATGTTTCTAAGTTAAGTAACATTGAGGATATTGTTTGAGTAAAATTTGAAATGGGAATACATAATGGGGGAAAAAACAGCAGTGCCTCACACTTACCAACTCTTTGGTGCAGAAAAATGCAGGGGCTCACACATCCATGCTCTTTTCCTCACTCTCTCACACACACATGCCCGCACACACAAACACAGTCCTGTTCCTGTATGTGTCTGTGTCTGGTGGGGTGTCATGATTAACAGTGACCTCAAACCAGACATGGTTGGGGTAGTGGGAGTGGGGTCAAAGGGGAAAGGATTACAGTGAGGCAACTTGTGTCAACTGCTCTGCTTAAATCCTGACCGCCAAGCCGAACCGAGACTCTTGACAAGTGATTCACATGTATGAGCTCAAAATATAATGTGTACACACTGACACTACTCACACAAATACTGTATTGTTTGGGTATTTTGACTTAAAACTTGAAATGTAGCATTCAAAGCAGCATGGATTTGGATTTGGATGTAGAGATAGAGTGGATGAGGGTTGTTCTAATAGCCAGACAGCAGCAAAGATAGAACAGACCCCCTTATGTCACATAGCTAATGACAGGGATGAATAATACAGCCTTTAAAGCCCTTACTCCCACCTCATTCTGGCCTGCGCATAAGCTTGTGCTCTGGGTGAGCAGTTAGCCTTCAAGCCCCTCACTGAGATGAGATTGGCTCCCAAGAAGATTTGTTGGGGGGGGTCGGAGAGAATCGGATTAACCAAAATGCCTCAATTGGAGTATATGCTCTGGGCTGGTCTCAGTGTAATACCATCAATAAATGCTGTTAACCAAAACTTTAGCATCTGATTAGGTAATGGAGGGAAACACATCCTTTTAGCAACCATTATCTGTGGTGGAATAGCCCAAATATTCACATAAGGGTTCCACGAGTATCAAAACACAAACAGAATGACTTTGAGTCGGAAGCAGTCGGGACTTTTCCAAATACCCATGTCGCAACTGTAGAAATAAATCAAAAAGGAAAATAATGAATGTCCAGAAGCTGTGGACAGGTGGCATTTCAGCCTGTGCACCATTTAGCTGTGCAGTCTGGTTTCTGACAGCTTGATTTAGTCTCCTGCACCTGAGCCAGAAAAGAAAGAAAATTAACGGCAGCTTAACTAGACTCCAATTTGCCTGTTTTGAAACACTATTGATGAGGCTAATGTATATGGAGAATGGACTTTCTGGTAGCCATACCAAGCTTATTGTGATCGTGAACATACTGCGTGCACTCGGTCAGGGTCAGATACACTGGGAAGTAAGAAAGACAATAGCATTGATTTGATTTACTCTGCCATCTGAGCCTGGTTATCCTTTGGGGGACATTAGGGTTCGTCTTTAGGGTGTAAAATGGAGATTAAAGGGGCTCAAGGGGAGACGCTAGGATGCATGCTGTTCAACCTGCTGTGAACAGGGTGTAATCCTTCAGTTTCAGAGAAGTGAAAAGTTTACAGAGTCCAGAAAGTTACGCATACATCCCTTCTGGGCCCCCTACAGAGCAGATAGTGTGAGACAGCAGGGGATAACCATATGCTATCAAAGTGTTCTTCAAAGCTCCCGTCTTTAGTCCACTAAATTATACAGTATCATCACATATACCTGACAAATATAGAAGAAAAATAATCATGCAGCTCAACACACAGAAAACGGAAAAAAAACAATATATTCCTGAGAAATATGTTTGAAGAAATCTGTTGCCTTTGAACTGTGAAGGGGGCATTTCTTTAATTTATTTTCTGGAATGACTTAGTTTAGACTTTGTTGAAACAGTAGCCAAGTCCCAACAGTGTGGGTACGTTCGTGATTTTGTATTTACATGCTTTTGCATTGCTGCTGCTGGTGGACAATTACAAATTCATGAATCCTATCACAGTGAACCCCTTCTCTGTTAGCAGAGGTTAATTTGTGCTAGCCCCTCATTTCAATTGTACTGTACTAAATGTCCACATTATTTCCCACATGGGCCTGGATGAGGGGTTTGATTATCCAAAGGTAGGCCTTGGTTGGCTCTGTTATTGTCAGAGGGGTCGTAAGCTGCAGTAACGGCTTCTAGGGTCTTATTGCTATGGCTATCAGCCCCTTGCCACTTGGCCTCTGTGACCCCAGTCAGAGATAAGCTTTATGGGAAACCACATTAACATGCTCCTGCAGTCACCTCCCTCCTTTATCAAAGGCAGTTCTGTGAAATCAAGTGTTTATGGACCCCCGGTGAGGGTATAGTGCTGCTCATTGCCTATATTAGAGGTTGAGTGTAAATGAGCTGGAGGTGGACAAAGGACCTGCACTAGTGGGGGGAATTGAGGATGCAATACTGATGTTATTCTCACTAAATGAGCAATATCTTTAATGACTGCAACACCCCATGAGCTGGATTATAAATACTGGTTGCAGTCTAAATATATCCATGTCTTCCAATCTTTCTACAAAACAGACACTACCATAACATAAGGGAGGTAAAATGTGCATATAGATATGATGTAACATTGTTATGCATTCTGTTAGCTCTACTGTATACTGTACGTGACACATATTTCCTTTACTGTCTTCCTCTTTGTGTTACACCAACTACTGATCCTCTTAAGTAAGTTGTCCAATGGATGTACTTTTTGTTTGTTGCTTTTTGTTTGTTTTGTTTATTTCTGGAACGTGCTATGTTGATATGGGCATTTTCCTGTGGCTA
This sequence comes from Myoxocephalus aenaeus, assembly GCA_038501785.1. Classification (NCBI taxonomy): domain Eukaryota; kingdom Metazoa; phylum Chordata; class Actinopteri; order Perciformes; family Cottidae; genus Myoxocephalus; species Myoxocephalus aenaeus. Next base: position 567,260 of record JBAMJR010000137.1, read on the forward strand.
TGAACGACACTAGGAACACAAGATAAATTAAAACATTGAGGTGTCAGTAGTGTGTTCCTGCTTACAGCCTTATCACTGGTGAAAGATCCTTTCAGTATGTCTGTAATGATGGATGGTGATAGCCCTGTGTCTTTGTACACATCAGGGGGCCCTACTGTTGTCACTGGACAGATAGAGGGAGCGGGAAAGAGAAAGATGTAGCCGCAGCTTAATGTCCTTCTCTGGTGCTGTGCATGCTCTTTCCTATTTGCTTTTCCCTTCACGGCACGGTTAACATCGTAAATTAACCTTTCCAAGCCCCCTGTGCTCAGAGACTGGTGCGCAATATAGACAAAGGGAAAAAAATAGATCTATGTTATGCAATGCAGTAGCACTGGTCAGAGACATAGCCTGTTACAAAATTGAGCTATTCCTTTTCAGTGATAGGGAATAAAACAACACACCTTGTTCAGTCAAGCAACCATTCTATTGTCTGTGCATGTCCTGTGTGCTCTGCAGATTGGTATGAGGCTGCGTTTTGTTCTCCATCTTAGAAATGTAAATGAAACACATGAAAGAAAATGTATTGTAGATCCTTCTCTTCTTAATTCAAGTCTGTAAATATGATGTAAATACCAAACAGCTATGCATGCTAATATACAAGCAATTTGTTCAGGTACTTTTGTAACCCAAACTTCTCATATGGCATGTAATGACAACAAAAAAAAATCAAACATGAAAAACAGAAATTGTGAACGAGAATACGGTTTGTAAACAACTTAAAAACTGTAAAATATGTCTTTGCTGTTAATGTTTTCTTACTGATAACTAATGCATTGGCCTGCCATTTACTACAGTGCTCTGCTCATGTTACTTGTTATCTTTTTTATGTTTCATAAGGTAGGGCTGAGGCTAAAAAGGACCATAAATCCCTGATTTGTGGAATAGGTTGGAGAATAAGATGAGGGGAAGGATTGCAGTCTGCTACACTCTTTGTAGTTTTTTTTTTTTATTGCCACTGCACGTTCACATGCATACACATAATACTTAATAACATATCTTTCGTGTCCAACACAGCCAATAAAATGCCATGGCAAAACGTTTGCTTAAAAGCAGTAGAAAATGGGCTGCCATTTGGGTTATCTTACCAAAAAGACGCATCACCAGCTCTAAAGTGTGCCGTTATTTTAAAATGGCATATATTTGTTTCTGAGGAATTAATACAAAACCATTAACAAACTATAAAGCTGGTACAACAAGCAATTTTGACTCATTCCAAATTCTCCAAATCATGATTTGCACGTGAGGACATTTTGAAAACCTTGACCTTTTTTCTCTCATTTATAATACTATGTCAAGTGACAATGATGATTATCTATATGCCAAATTTGCCTCTGCCCTTGCAACTCTAATGTGGCATTTTATGAAGACAGTGATGGAGAAATCTGTTGGGTTTCTAAGAGTGTTTATTTTCAACCATGTTAGAACCATGTTGTATCCCAAGGCGCTCATGGTAGATGGAAGTGTCTAATTTTTAACCTGTGCTAAAGATATTTTAAATTTAATAAATAATTATTGTAAGAAGAAAACATGTGTGTGTGTCATGTTCTGAACAAACCTCTTAACTTGTGCATATTTTCTATGATTATATTTTACAGACGTGAAGGATGCAAATCATGAAGACAAGAGAGACTGAAGAGAATGAAAGAGTTTAATTATAAAAGGCCTTTAGGGGCATTTGTGTCTGGGTAAAGTGCTCTCCTCTAAATGTAAATTTAAGTGATGAGTCTTTTCAGTCATTATATCCATTATGAAACACAAAGAAACCACAGTCTCAGAGACAATGATCTTTGAACCCTGGCTCTCAGTTGTGACGGGAGGTTCAGTTTCACTTCACCTTCAACCACCAAAATATAACACCAATTGAATTCAATCATATTTATTTTGTGTAGCCCAAAATCACAAATCACAAATTTGCCTCAGAGGGCTTTACAATCTGTACACATACGACATCTTCTTGTCCCAGGACCCTGACATCGGAACAGGAAAAACTAAAATACCTGAATCAGGTATTGCCCCGATACTGTGCTCATGTACTCTTACTCATAATTGAAGTGCCCAACAAGCTACCCAGCTGAAACTATAAATAATGCACAAATAGGTTACATCCATCATTTATCACTAGCTGCAGTGTCTGTCCCCAGTTCACCTGTATTGATAAGGCAGCAGCCACAATGTTGCGTGCATTGTTGAGGATACATGCAGCCATTTTCGTCGTAAGTCTCCACTGCATCCTGGAAGGTTTCCGTGTGTGTCTGCCTGGTATACCCTGTCAGGGTTTCCGCCAGTGTATTGCAAACCCGGCGTAATGTTAGCGAGCGTTTGGTCGAGAGATAGAGCGAGTGTGTGATGACGAGTGAAGTCAGCAGTGACATCATAGCTGTAAACGCAGCAGTGCAATGTGTAAGCAGGTTATTTGTCGCTGAATAAATGCTTCAAAAATCCTAAAGACCTGAGCCAAGCTCTCGTGTCTTGCATGTAAGCTACCTGCTGATTGAAGTGAAGGGGTTCGCCTTGAAGTCAGCCACAACTCCGGCTCAGGTCTCCTTTGGTCTCCTTTGAGTGTCAAGCTTTGCTTAGCTTTATTTATTTCTAATAATTATTTTAACTGCCAAATATCAGTGCGAGGTATCGGCAGGTAGAGAAATTTAAGTACTTGTGCTCGGCCTGAAAACCAGTGATATGTGATATCGGTGAATCCCTATTGTCCTAAATTTATCAATAGGATTACTCCTTGCCGGCAACAAAAGGCATGGGTAATAGTTTTGTGAAGGTTATCACACTTCTTCAATTAATTAAAAGCCACTCACAGTCACAGACAGCGAGGCAAGATGGAGCGGGTTTGTGTTTTGTATGTTTTAACTAATTGTTTACAAGAGGACACATTCAATTAGTTATTTCATTAACGCCCTCGGTGTAATCAATTGACAATGCCGATAACAAAAGCACATCAATTTGTGAGCCGACTCCAGCACATTTCTCTAAATGATTGAAGAGCACTTTTTTTCCCGACCCTCATAGGTTCTTGTCTGCTCCGGGCAATTCAGAACAAACCCATATAATGAACTGTGTCATCATGTACATCATGAGAATCTTTTCTGTCTTCAGTGATTCAAAGTAGTTTTAGTTACTGTTCGTGACCCAGGAATTCCACATGTAGACTCTGTCTTCTGTGGGGAGTGAGGTTCTGTCTTTTTCTCCCCCCCCCCCATTTCCCCTTGAGTGATATACGGCAAAGAAAGAAAGAAAGCACCCCCCACCGTAGCGCAGATAAACAATGCAAGTGACAGTCTCTCATCACTCAAGAGGCTGAATCTCTGGCCCTGACCCGATAACATCAAGTGTGTGTGTCACCTGTCAAGTGGCTTCTGTCACACTTCAGTGGGAACTCTAAAACAAGACTGTGTGTGTGTGTGTGTGTGTGTGTGTGTGTGTGTGTGTGTGTGTGTGTGTGTGTGTGTGTGTGTGTGTGTGTAGTTGATTGGGGGATGGTGTTGTGGGTTTAAGAGTGCCTGTTGGCATGCAAGCGCAGGCCTCTCTAGGCATGAGTGGAGTTCAGAGTGGCGAAGGGAGGGGGTGGTGCTAGTGAAGGTATACCAGGAAACTGAGAAAAAAGGAGGGGGAGGCACAACGACTCAAATGAGAAGGACTTGTGCAGACACTGTGAAACTATCTCATTTTGTAGGCTCGGCTAGTCTCATTCTCATGTTCAGAATGGGCAGGGTGATCTGGGAACGCAATTATTTTCACCTATAAAAGGCAACATATGCCAAGATCATAAAAGTTCTTATTGGACAGTAATTTATTAAAGCAAGTCATAGAAATGGAAAGAGGTAGGGCACAAGCTATAATATGAGGGTGTCGTTCCGCTTCTCATTAAGGGCCTGAGTGTCAGTGAAATTCAATACCCCAGGTGCTTGACAGTGGAGGGATAGATGAGCTAAACAGAAGATGTTCTCTCTTTATAAGATCCTGGGGAAATGGGAACATTTACTGCAGCCACATCGTGTCAAAGTTCCATTCTCGATTCATTTTCTGCGCTTTACTGTAAACCTATATGTATTCAAGTGTATAATTAAGCTCATTTCACAGCCACACACAGCCTTGGTGTGTTTACTTTTTGCAAAACATTCTCTCGGTCCATCATGCAGCTTTTCAAGGGGAGGGGCTAACTTTGAGACTAACAACGATCTACACCCTCCAAGCAACACACAGCTGCTACTAAGCAAAACTGGCATCCTCTTAAATGGATGAGTGATCTGAAAATGTGTGTTTGTTCATATCTTGCAAATGTTTAAATCATTGTTGAGCTCTGAATGACAATAATAAACCATCATTGTGATCCTCACAATACTGAATGATGTGGATTAGCCAATGGGGAGCAGATTGTATTGAGGAATTTATCAGCATCTTCTCATTATCTAATGCACAAAGTGCAGGGGGAGATGATTACGTCTGTGGCATATTTTACCCAGAACAATGTGAGCTTGTGTACCTCTGTTCATTTGTTGCTTAAAATGAACGAGGCGGAGATGTGCTATTGTCTGAGGTTATTGTCATGGTAAAATACAGTTTTTGTTAATGTAAATGATTGTAAATGACTCTTCTTTCAGACAAGAACGAGGTTTTTGTATCTTTTACCGAGATAAATACCGTAACAAATGAGGCTGGACGAAACAAAAGCACAAGAGAGAGAAACAGGCAATTGTGAAAGAGGGAGGGAGGGTTTTGTGCACACCTATTGTGTAATGTCTGGCAATGTACTCGCATGTTTGTTGTCGTCTTTCACAGTGACAACCACATTCTGACAACAGCCACACTCAACACAAACAGAAACACACACACACACAACACCCACACCCACACACACAGTTTTACAGACCTGGAAATGAGACACACTATAAACACAAATACTTAATATGCGTAAAGTTAAATTAAGTTAAGTTAAGTGCAAATTGTATAACGGTAAAAGTTATATCTTTACACAACGCTTTTAGTATTTCATACTAGATTGATAAACATCTTATATGATTATTATGAATATTTTACTAATTTATGATTTTTTTTTCTTTTCTCCCTCCCTTCCATTTGCAGCATTCAAGAGTGTTAAAGAAGCAAACATAATTATATTAAAACTTTGTTTTTGTGACAATTTTTGGTATTGTCTTTTCCACAATACACAAACACAAGACCGAAAAAGGGGACATCAAAAAGTACATATAGACACTTATAGAGATATCAGTGGCAAAAATAAAAATAACAGTAGAGGATGACAGGGGGGGGGGGGGGGGGTAGAGTACAGGGTTACAACAAAATCTTCCTCCAGAAACTCCATACAAGAGTCCCAAATCTTTGCAAAGGTGTTATATTTCCCTTTGACTACATATGTAAGTGTATATAGGGCAAGGCACTGTACAAATAAAAAGTTTACATGAATACAGCTGATTTGATGATCTGCAAAAAAATACTTACATAAAGTGCCATAAAAAAGCTTATGTTAGCTGAAAACATGAGCGAATCCAGGCACTAATCTGAAATGCATCCTTCTACTCTTAACTTGACCATTTAAGTAGAGTGTGCGCAATCATGAACCATCCAATCAAGAAAGAAATCACACAATCATGCCAAACTCTGAATGTGTAATGGTATGTTATTAAAAGACGTTTCCTTTTGGTTATTTCCAACTCTACATTTTCCCATAACCTCTGTGTTCTGTTCAATCACATATTGATGTAAACTTGGTCAAGGTTGTACGGGCCAGCTGGTCAGCCTGTCGAACATGTCCAGATCATGTCTGCTGAACTGTCCAGAGAACACAGAGAGCTCTAATCCCTTGTTTGCATTGGAATCAATGCCATATTGATCCCAGCCTAATTATATCATCATACTAGTATTAATATCAATTGGAATTGATTTGTAGATACTCATTTGCTGTATAAAAGTGCAGTTTCCTTGTGGAGGAGCAGGAGCGCTAATTATGAGGTAAACACACAATACGTCTTGTCATTGATCCCACCACTATATGCAAATTTCAAAAAGACCAAATGAAGGAGGCAATTTGAAGTCCGGCAATGAACTTCATTAGTCACAGGCATGCACACTTGCACATATACAGTACATGCACATGCATCACACACACACACACACACACACACACACACACACACACACACACACACACACACACACACACACACACACACACACACACACACATGCAGCCCCTTGGACATGTCTCATTAAATTCAGGTGAGCAGATTAATTAAAATGATATTTAAATCCCTCAGGACTGTAATCTGCACTGCTGGTGTGTATGTCACACACCCACACATACAGGTAGGGCAGCAAACATTACATAGAAAGGGGTAGCGGGGGAAAGATGGGTAATTTGCAGGTAAGCAGAAACACTTGTGTGACCTGTATGTACACGCAAGACAGCTATGCAGCGACCCGAGTTCTGAGCAAATCGCCACACTATTGTAAGAGACAAAGTGAGGAAATCAGCATCAGTGAAATTGAAGCTGAAATTAAAATGCTTCATTGTGAGGAGCTTTACACTGCAAAGCATTTTCTGTTTAGCTGATTTGACCTTGTGTGTCCCTCCTCAAACCCCCCATCCACTCAGCCTACTCATCCACAGCACTGACCTTAACTGCAGCTGTGATTGGTAGACCAGAGGTACGCTTTGTTAGCCTTCTGTAAATTCTGTAATAACTTCACTGATTGCCTGACACTGTCGTATTGTGAATGACTCTGCTGATGTTACACTGAAGATGAGTAAGGAAGGGAAAAAGAAAAGGCTCATAGTATCACTGCTTAAATGAAAATTGTACCAGATAAGTGTTGAATCTGGAGGTGTTATCAAGAGTAAAAATACATACTGGCACATGAGTCTTAATGTTTTTGCATGAATCAAAACTTAAACCTACATCAATGCATGGTGACACTTGGCGTTCCAGAAAGGTGAACCAGCTATCGAGACGGTAGCTGACATCAACTCAGTAGTAATGTATTGTAGTTCTCATTGGAAATCAAGAGAGTGTCACCACATACCAAATACAGAGGACATGGGTGCTGTGTAGGAGGTGTGTTTCTGCATATGCTCGGCTACTTTCCTGCCAATCAGATCCAGACAAGAAGGAAAGCAAAACTTGAGTCCTGATTTGGTACGTTTTTATTATCAAAAGACAAATGATGACAGGAAGTGTCAGTTACACATCAAATTAATTTCAATCTTCATCAAGTTAGTTTGTTTTTGCCATTTTCGTTCACTGCATTTTGTGTAGTGTAAATAGTATTCCTTCATAGCTCAGAAGAAGCTTAGGAGTGGATATGAAGAGAGATGAAATGAGAATAAAAAAAGAAAGAAAAAGAAGCCGTCAACTGCCATGCTGTGAGCCCTCTCCTGACCTTCACCTGCCGGAGAGGCAAATTGCATTAGAGAATGACATGTCATTCATCTGGGCCGTACTTGGAGGATCATTTAGCTAATTTAATGATTAATAAGTTTAACACCTCTTAATAATTTCATTTGGCCCTGTGATTGAAATCCTGGCGAGCTGGGCTGAGCGCAGTGGGAGGCAGATGAGGATGTCTGGGATTGAGACTGTCTGTCTGAGAGCCGAAGACAGGGAAAGGGAAAGAGAGAATCTCCCTGAGGACTACATATCAGTCTATTACCACCATGACCTTTTCCCTCCACTGGCTATGCCATTAGAGAGAAAATCTGAACGTAAAGCCTTGATTAACACAGTTTTTCAACATGTTGAAAGAAAAAAAAATGGAAAAGGAAAAATATGTTCCTTCATTAGGAAAATGTTCTGCATTATTAATGTTACTGAAGCCAGGCTAAGTGGACCTTAGAGCATTACGGATTCTTGGTTTAACCAGAGGTGATCACTGTAGAGACTCACAAAGTCTATACTGTACAACATGATTCTACAACAGTGTGACAGAAGGATTTACTGGAAACCTTTGGAGAAATAATCTGCAACAATTCAACCTCAAGTCCTGGTTAAAAAAATAAAAAGCAAAAAAAAACGTGACATTTAGTCCAATTTGATAATGTCTGAGTTATGACCGGTTTAACCATTTGCTGATCATAACAAACTAAATAAAATACTTTACGAAATGAAAATATCTTTTGGGACAATTTAAAAATAGATGTGCTCAAAGTGTTGCACATTATAGCCAAATGTGCATGCTCATTTTTCCAGCACATTCATTTCCGTTGTTGACACACTGCGGATGTACTGCGTAACAGCATGTCAGTTCACACGATCTAGCAGCTCTCACAAAGAGCATTAGTATTTTCTCTCAGTTCGGTAATAGTACTCTCCACTGAAACCCGTGACAATGTTCCGGGGCTGAAAGTGAGCAGAGTGAGCCGGAGTTGTGGTAAGATTACAGTTAGACCTGATCACAGTGCATTGACAGATACCTTGTAGGTCGGATCACTTCAGACAAATGCACCCACACACACGTGCTTTCATTTCACACACACACACACACACACACACACACACACACACACACACACACACACACACACACACAGAATCCTGCTCAAGTGATGCCTGCCTCTCACTGTTCCAGTTTCACCTCAAAAGTCAGTTCTCCCCCATTTCTCAGTTCTCACAGATTCGGTCGGCAGCGGAGCAATGGTCACAGGCTGAAACCAAACGATATCACTGCTGAAGCCTGCATGCCTGAGGGTAGCAGCCACTCAATATACTTGTTAGATCTTAGACACCCTGCGTCCTGAAGGAGTAGCTATTAAAAGGCACCTTGCTCTCTTGTTTTTCAGATCGGATCACAAGAAAACACTCACAGAATGCTTTGATGTGCAACATGGGAAAGAATCATGTTCACCACAGCATTAAATTCAGATTGGATTTAAACAGGACTTTGCCCCTTTTCACCTTGGTGTCTACATCTCCGGATAAGCCCATTTGTGTGGTCCATGTCAACTAACTAAACAGCCTCCTACTGCCCATCAAATGAAACAGTGACCTTGTCCCAATCTGCTTAGGACCATGCTCTCCACCTCATTCCCATCTTTCTCCTTGTGACCCTTGTCCCATGCCACACAAGGTCATGACGGATCCTCCCACATTGCTTTCCATGTCCTCAGAGAAGCTCTGTGGTGTTTGTGTGAATGCAGAGCTGAAAGACCTCCAGACAACCTTGGAGGGCCTGTTCCAATCTATAGAGCCAGCAGGTGATGCTTATCTCTAGTACGGCAGGAAGGGGTCCGCTCTAATTGTGTGAAGCCACATATTGTCATGGTGGACAAAGAAAGTCTATTAAGTTCATAATATAAGGCCCAGGTGAAGCAAACCAAAGACTGATGTGTGAAAACCAAGCCAGCTGCCATCAGCTATCTGAGTGTGTGTGTACCTTAAACACATAAATTAATGTAACATAAACAGTGTCTTCAAATGTCTCCAATGATCTTATATGGCTAAGAAGGAAGCACTAAGAAAACCATCGCTCTCTTAAAAGACTCACAAATTGAGCTACGCCCCTACAAAGCACCAACAGTGCGAAACTTAGACCATCTTTTTTTTCCTTTTTCTTTCTTGTAAAACATTCCACAAAATTCCTGGCCTACAAAATTAGTCTCGGCTTCAAAACAAACTGGTGTGTCTAAAACATGCAGAGGTCTGTGGAGGGACACGCAGAGAGGAAATGGCTATGATCTCTGTGATGATTTTGGTTGGACGCCGACACACATCGTGTGTGTGCTTAAAAGCATCGATGAAACTCAAACCTTTACAAAAACTACTTAGGAAAATAAACGCAGCTCCCATTCCAAATAAATGTCTGTTTGAAATGAAATGTTGGACCAATATTGTGGCTTTGGTTATAACCTAGAGAAAGAATTGAAAACATTTTGTAAATGGACTTTTCGTAGAAGTGAAGCTCAGGGGATTTTCACTTTGAGGGTGGTGTAGATCAAAGGTTGTGCACTGACTGTTTGTTAGGGCAGACAACCAACAGCCACATAAGTCTGGCAATATAGAACCCTTTCTCAACAGGGTGCACCTGGAGAACACTGAGGCCAGTGTTTTGGCTAGAAAAGTCTGCAGCTTTGCTTTCAACACCTTCGCTCCCCCTTTTCTGAGACTGACGCAAAGGCTGAAAATATATTTTCAGCCTATATATATATATATATATACATATATATATATACACATATGTGTGTGTACAAATAGGTACAAAAAGAAACACACCCACACTTACTCTTTCGAATTTGTGTTAATTGCCATTTAGTTGGGGTAATCATTGCTCCTTTTCAACTGAGTCCTGTTGAAGTGAGGCCGAGGGGGTTAATACGTATTTCATTTAGCAATTATTATTCTATCAGCAGCTTTTCCTCTTCTGATTGGTGTACTCAAGCTGGTGTAGCTACCGTGGGTGTTTTTAGTTACTCATTTCCGTTTTAATTGCCTGCCTCCACCTGTAGAGAAAGGAGTGGAGAGGTTTTCCCCTCTCACTGACGAACACAGTAGGCTTTGAGATGTCAGCCGCTCTCTTTAACGGGCCAATGACAGTTTCCTCCTGTCACAACTCTGACTTCCTGTACAAACATAACCTCATTAAAACTGCCACCCTGGTCTGTGGGCGGGCCTCCTGGTCCTCCCCTCCAATTAAGAGCAGTAAGGGCTGTCGCACTGACAACTCCCACTTTGAGTTAAAATCCGTGCGCTCAAGGGGCCAACGCCATGTGTCAAAACATAATTATGATCTCACCCATACCTCTGTCCAAAAGAGAAGCGAGAGTGTGAGCGAGAAAGAGAGAGTGAATGAGAGAGAGGAGAGGAGGTGGAGAGAGAGAGAGAGAGCGGGTTGGGGTCGTCGAAAGGAGGCAGTGGAGGGAATAATGAACTGAGAGGGATAATGAGAATATTTGACCATAGTACGTTTTATCACCCCTCCCCCACACACATGTGTCTTCAAAATAAAGAGTAATATGTATTCTTTGTACATCTGGACAGGGCAAGGGCATGTTCATCCCCTTTCTGTTGACACTGGTTCCTCCCAGCAGCAAGAGTTAAGTTCAAAGGTTGAGTCACAGCCTGCTCGTGTAAAGGAGTTCTGTGTATGACAGAGTGTGATACCCCGTATTCAACCCATTATCCTTTTACACTCACAACACACACACACACACACACACACACACACACACACACACACACAGCAATATACATGCATCCATGTGCCTGCTATGCAATCAATCCACTCCCTCTAAACTCTTATCCCAGCATGATTTGCGAGACATGTTTTGCATGCCAGGTCCTCCAGCTGATACGAGTTTCCCCCGTTTTATCCCGGAGGACAGGAGGCAAAGATCAGGAGGGTGAAGAGAGGGGAGGATGCAAGAGGGAGGTCGAAGAAGAACGTGACACCAAAGGCCACCTCCTGACTGCAGCGCACAGCAAGGCCTCAGTGACCCAGTAACAGGACACTGCAGGGGCCAACACACTGCAAGCTGTGCCCACTGTCACAGCTGCCAGTCAGCCAGGTTTGATAACTGACAAACGATGTTACTTATGTACCCCACCATGCAAACCACACACTGATAAAGGCTCTGTAATTAAACTTCCATTCAAGCAAATTAACAATGCAATTATTGTCAGTTGTGATCTGTTTATACCGAGATCCTTTTGGTTGTGAGCACGCACAGAGATTTCCTCTCTTTCGTTGCATTTTTTAACAACCAGTTTATCCTTTTCCTCGCGTGTCCTGTATGATGGGGGCGAGATGGGGTTGGAGACAGAAACAGACAGGTGTTCAGGTGTGTGATGTTTGACATGCTCACACCGCATGCGTTCATCACAGGGAGGAGACATGTTTGACAGCAGCGACTCCCTGACCATGATTACATTATCTCTTGGTGTGCTGCTGAAGGTCAGGGGATAGCCCGAGCTAGCGAGCAAAAGCAAACACTTATGAGCCAATGTTACCAAAAGACCCAGATAGAAATCATCAAAAAAGTGCTCTGAGTTTTGATTTACCCGATATTACATGATGTTGTGGTAAATGTAGTGGTTTCAGACTTTTATGAATGATTAATGCACTAGGGTAAGTGAAATGCACATTCTGGAAAGAAAATGGACCCAATGTCATTTGAATCTTTTAGGATCATCAAATGTACCAAAGTTAACCAGCTTTTATCTTTCCAAGACTAACATGAATTTCTTTGAAATAAAATGTGAATGCATGCTGTGTTCATATGTCCTGATGCAATCCAGTACTGCGCTCTTTTGGACCACCGATGACAGGATACATCCAGTTAAGTGTATCTGCACACTGGGAAACAATAAAGGACATAGGACTCCCAAACCCTAAACCCTCAATTAGAACAAAGGAATTAATTAGGAAAAGAGTCACACAAAATCTACTTTTTGAAAGTGACCTTGGGAGGATCCTCGTGGAGATGGATCCTGTTCGAAGCAAGGTCTAAGCAGGCAAAGGCAAACAATGATTAAATGTTGGGAAATAAATAAAACACGAAGAGTAAAACATGTGATTCGGCATGGGGCGAACATTTCCAGCCAGGGTGGACGATGAAAAGGGGAAAGAACAGATCATTTCAGGTCAGCTGCAAAGATAAAAAAAACAATCCAAGTGTTTATAGTAAAATGCTAGTCAGAGGTAAATTGCATAATAAAGTGGCTCCTCCATCTCCTTGGAATTAACACAGTCTAACTTGGCTGGAAACAGGAAACTACTTAGATTAAATTTGAATATTTGTCTCTGATCCATGAATAATACAAAGCTTGGCGCAATGAAACAATTATTTACTCATTTGTTTTTTTTCTTGTGTGCTCTTCAATTTTTGTTGAATATCAACAAACCGACCGGAGCAAAACAATAAACATTAACTGAATAGAGATGTCAGTTACAGTGGCTACAGAGCCATTATGTGGCATTCCCCCTGGGGTGGGCAGTGTGCAGGAGATGGGGGTGGGGGCACTGGGATAAATGGGCCCAGTGTTTGTAATGGAGAGGAGTGTGGCTGCTGGCCAGGGATTTGAGTTAGCAGGCCTTGTCCTGGAGAGGAACACTTCACACTCTGCCAACTGGGGCTGCCCGTGCAGGGAATGGCATGGGGGGGACCTCTCTTCTCTCTTATCTCCTTATCCTCTTTGTGTGTGTGTGTGTGTGTGTGTGTGTGTGTGTGTGTGTGTGTGTGTGTGTTCATTGTGGTGCAAGAGTGTGTGCATGTGCACTCGCGTGTTTAAGGGAGAGTGATTAAGGAGAGTCTTCTGAAGCACGCTACTCGGTCCTCCTCCTCTATGTAGGCTGACAAAGAAAGCACTGCTCTGGCCTGTTCACAGCATTTCCAGCTTGAGCTGCGGGGTAGCCATAGTGAACTTGTGTTGAGATGCCACATAGTGCTATATCTCTGTTCAGAAGGTCTTCATTGGGCTTTAAACAATCAATTTTAACCATGTGTTTTCAGAAAGCCGATTTTACCTTTACACACACGTGCAAACAACACAGAAACACAAACACACACACACTCTAATTGCTGTAAGTGAGTGAGCGCTTGGAGCGGGTGGACAGGTCTGGCTGAGTGGACGGTTTCACGCGTTCATGCACTGCTGCTCCAGCGGCATAATGAGGTGTGACGCATCAGACTAAGTGGCTAATGGGGTGTGAAGTCATTAGAACACTGCCTGTATCCCTCTAGCCCTCCCTGTCTCTAACTTCATCTCTCCATGCAACTCTATCTCATTTGTTTTCCGTCTCACCACACTCCCCTTCCATCTATTCCCTTTTTTTGATTTTTGCATTCTTTTTTCATGTCATGACAATCAGTTTGATCTGTCATCTCATCGTTGACTATGCCACTGGATGCTTCAGAATCTTGACTGGCCTAACGTGCAGGTTACATAACCTTTCTTTTAATTGTTTTCCCTACCATCTAACACCTGCTAAGATTGCACAGAGTAAACGATCTACAAGGAAATGCTCGTTTTTTGTTCTGCAAATACACTATAGGGATTAGCTCTAAAAAAACTATGAACATTTGAACATGCATGAGCAAATGAGGGGGAGAGACTACCATCTGTTCCCTGGGATCAGACATAGTTGTAAACAGCTTTAAGAATAGAGAACAGACTGAAGACAGTGAAACTTAATATCGTTGTCCTGCTGTCATTTTGGTATTTTGGCTCCTAATCCTCGGTTCACTCTTGCCCACTAGGGCACAGACGAAGTCATCACTATGTGCCCTTTGGTCTTCTGCAGCAAACCATGACAAGAAAAACGTCACGAAACACATGGCCTGTTATTGTATAAAAAATAAAAAAATAAAAAAAGCTAGTCCGCTGTGTCTTCATCAATACTACTGCATGCGTGGCTTGCAGTTTGAACATAATATAAAATAATTTTTGCAGTCAGCAATTGTACAAGTTTGTTTTGCAACCAAATAACTCTGCCGGTCCTGCTTTCCACGTCTCTGTTAAGTGAGCCTGTGTGTGAGAGCGCACACCTGAAGCTGTTTTCCCAACCCTCTGTGTAATTTCATTAACCTTTCTACAGAACAGTGCATGTACACATCCTCCCCAGCAGATTATAGCCAGTGAGTCCTCCCACACATATACTAAAAGTTACAGCTGTACTGTGTAAAACTTTAAGGTGGTAATCTAAAACATTCTTGTTTTCCTAAACGTTTAGTGATAACCTTCATTGCTTTAGTGGTTTGCACTCAGTGTTGGCACTTGCCCAGCATAAATAGCAGTACTCAGTGACTGCAACTGCTATACAATAGCCGAACCAGGAACAGTTCTCAGTAAAATGAGGTGCATCCTGATAAAGAAGTGGCAGTCTTACTGACTCTACTTGAAATGTAGGCTATAGTTTTTGTCAAATTGAGTCTCAATGCAATTTGAATAAAATCTCCCTCTGTTTAAAAGGTATGCAAGTGGTATTAACATTGCAAATTCCCTGTGGGAAAAATAAAGCGTTATCTCATCTTATCTTAAAAGTAATACAATCTAAATGTGTTTATCATGAACTGTGTAACAAGTCTGAAAAATATAAGAATATAAAAAGAGTAGAAATGGTAGTAAGTACATGCTTAATCTGTGTTACGTTTGAGAGATGTTCATTGGGAAATCTCCCCTGCAAGGGGTCATTGGCCCCATTAAGTTTGAAAAACATGTTTTAGACCATCATACATGATTTATTTTAAAGCTGAATCACTGATGTAAAGAAATAACTGTCAATCGAGAAACAAAATTGTAGATAATTGTACTCCACCAACACTCTCCATCTTTCATATCTCTGTTTTTCACTGGCAAGCATTTTGTGAAAGAGTCTTTTAGCGAGTAAATAGGGGCTGATGAAATAATAAATTACCTGACAAATAAAGAAAAATGCAAAAAAGTGTGTAGCCTTCAACAACTCAGAAACCTACTTCCCGGGCTGGTTTAGCTTTCGAAAACGAAAAAGCTTTTATGAGTGTGTGTTGTGTCTGTCCACACACATCCAAGTCCGATAGTGCGAGAAGAGAGAAGTCTTAGCACGCGGTGAAACATCATATTCCCTCGACAAAGGCAGACACTGTCCCCAGGCACTGATCCAGGTTAACTTTCACTTTATATCATATAACAGTGAGGTCAGGGGCTTTGATAGGAGAATCTGATTCCACAGCAGCCCATGGTGATAGCCCTTCCCATGGAGCATGTCTCCTCCCACCAGGGAGAAGGAGATAACACCGACAGGCCGGGAGTCTCAAGGACTGGAGGAATCAACAGTTTAAGGCTCCAGACTTCTCAGAACTCCAATCAGACCTCATCAGCACCCCACGGTTTGGCTCTTTAAAAAGGATCATACCAGTGGTTTTGCAAGTCTTAGCCAGTTTACTATATTTCACATAACCTTTACTTCACAGAAATTCATGTTGTAAACCTCTCTGCTCTGTTTTGCAAATGTGAAGGTATTTTCTCTACCATGCCAGGTGTATATTGGTTGGCATTCATTCATATACTGTATGAAAATGAATTGACATGATTTCTCAAGTTGTGTATTGTATTACAAGAAACATTTGGATTATTTTTGTCAAAGTTATCAATGGCAGGTCTGAACAGGGCCATATCAGTTTTAATTTAGTATGACTTGATTTAAGGGGTAAGAATGTAATTCATTGCTTTCACATTTTTTTTTTATTTGAGTCAAACTCAAGTGACTCATGGATACGTGTGCACATGTTTTAGTCTTTTTATACCTTTAAGGACAGCTTCTTTTCTTTTTTTACCTGCTGCTGCCTTACGTTCTTCTTTCATGATCCGACCCCTCCCTTCTCTCGGGCTCTGTGTCCTGTTTGCGGTCTCTTTCCGTCTTTCAGGATGTTGTTTGTCAGCTAATGAGCCACACCTGAGCCTGGTGTGGCTCCAGCTTTAAAGTCTCTCTACCTGAACACTGACTGACACGGCTGCTGTTTAGTGCTGACATTACTGATTACTGACTCTCCATGTTTGTTTAGTTTATGGATTATTTCAATGAATGTGTTTATTCATTACTTTTAACTTGTCTAGTCTCCCATTTATGGTACAGTCTTTGGGCCAGGTTGTAACTACATATATATATATCTATATAGATGCATACAAGATGTTTTGGTAGTACAGAATTTCACCACTGAGATAATCACAGATTAAACATATCTATGCATGATCACAACAGGAAACACTTATCGCATCATCTGAAACTGAATAAAAAATAAATAAATGTTTTATTCAAAATACTGCTATTGTTTACTAGATCTTTAAATGCGTTTGGTCCTCTTGCTCAGAACAAACATGGTTGTTTAAAACTATTGTGAGCTTTGCCTCTACGCATTATTCTTGCTCTGCGATTATATCAACCATCTATTTTTCAACAGCACAGCTGTGGTATTCCTGTGAGCCAGCCACGTTGGGGTACATATTTCTCTTTCACTTACATAAGCACAAAACTGTATTTCCTTACAAAATAAACAAAACCAATTACATTTTCAGTCCAGTGCACCGCCTACTACCAAGGGCATGCGACATGTCCTTTGGCAATGCACAAAATGTTTTTCAGGAGGTAAAAAAATGCCTATGTTGTTTGTATGTCCTTGGACATTTGAATCCAGGTTTGCAAAAAGATAGAAGCATTTGGCAGCGGTTTCGCCACTGTTCCAATGACAATGGACATAAACATGACCATATCAACTCTATGACAGGACCTAGATGTATTCATAATAGTTGTATAGAAAAATAAAAAATAAACTGGCCATTGTTATAAAATCCAACACAATAGTCTTGTAATAAATATATACATTTGGTGCTTTTTGCATGTTTCTAATATTGTCCCTCATATGTAAATAAGGTGGGCAAACTTTCATAAAAATATCAGTACAATATGTCCATACAACACCACTTGTTGTACCCACTTTCACTGTCTAGGAAAAAACAAAATCACCATTTTATTTGTCAGATTAATTGCCAAACGGGACACACTTTCAGTAAACCTAGCTGTAAAATGTCAAGCTAGAGAATAAAGATGTTTAATCTGGGAACTAACTGTTGGTATTTGTTTTTACTGGCAGGCAACCAATAGCACCAAATTCCAAATTGATACTAACATTGGAGTCTGACTCAGTACTACACATTACTACACGGCAGTCTGACAAATCAACATGGGCTGGGTGCTACATGCTGAACTCATTTAATTTTCAGCACCCTCAAGAGAAATCCATGTGTAATTAGATCAATACTTACATTTGATTATTTATCTCTTAATATGAAAAGATTAGAGGTGTCCCCAAAAGGATTAAATGTTCATTTGAGGACCACTGGCGTGTGGCCATTACTCTTGAAAGGATTAAGTAAACTAATTAAGCAGAATTTGCATCTGGAGCTAATTAGGTGGACATATTCAGAGAGTTGGAGAGATTCAGAAGGTCAGGGTTTTGTTTTATTCTTTTGTTTGACCATTCAGATGGAGTAGAATTGTCTAATGTGTAAATTGTGGTCCAACATAGTGTGAACACTGGCCTTATGAAACCAGGTGACAAATCAAATGAAATTAAAGGATTATGGCTGGAAAACAAAACCCCAAAAAGTAAAACAGAGCATATGGTGGGTGAGAGAAGTAGTGAGCATTATTACAAAGAAAAGAGAAAGACTGATTAGTTTATATGAAGAAACAAAATGCAGTGCTAATACCAGTTCTCTTGGCCTTACCCCTGTTAGAAGTGTCCGGTCATCTGTGAACAGCCACTGCTGTGAAGCAGGTGTGTAGCCATATGCACATGGCTGCAGAAGTGTGGCCTGGGACGGATAAAGAAACTGGGGCCTCATTAAACTGGTGCTAAACCAGGTAAGCAGCAGTGTTCAAAAGGCAGCACCATGTGAACATATTGAAGAATACCTGAGCAATGCAATACAAACTAATAATATGGACATGACCACAATTTTGACAAAGAACTTAACATCTATCAAACTGAACACTCAATGTCTCACTCTGTCTCTGCTGCCACACATTCCTGGAGCTCTAACTACCAACAGATAGCGTTAATGGCAAATGACTCGCTCTGGCCGTTCCATTATACCAATGGTTCCCCTTTATATTACGTGTCATTCTGCGATATTCATGGTCATAACAGGCAGAGTGAAATTCACTTGCCATAACAGTCTTACTGTAGTCCATATGTCAGAGAGAAGCTCTGTGGCCTAGCCGAGGGGTCAATCTCTCAACCCTAATGGCCCTCTTCGGGTCATGTGACTGCCAAGTGCTCTGGAACACTCGTTACAGCAAATAGGAGCAGGAAATGATTATCGGGAGGTCAATTTATGCATGGAAGAGGCAGAATGACAAAGTGAGGGGTCAGAGCTCGCTCATATCTCTACACATTAAAGATTGACGTGCAGAATCTGAGAAGGCTCCCACGTTACCTCACTCCACACCACACACACTTCTTCATTTAAATATCAGACAGACGATGAAAGTGCAGCCATTAAAATGTTCACAGAGCGCTTCAGGAATGAAATGGAGGAGATAAAAGAATTCCCCTGGGTAATCAACGGGGCTATGAATTAGCCGTGAGTTTTAGATTGGGGGGGTTAAAGATCTGGTGCATGTTTAACTCATTTGTTGTTCATACTTTCTGAAAACATCAGCCCAGAGAGGATGCTATAAGCAACTTTATGCTCTCCAACCTATGGTTAAAGCAAAAGACATTGGCACTTGACGGCACTTAAGGCAAGGGGAATGCACAACAAGGCCATTTACTGTCTTCTATATACATATCTTGGGTGTTTATGTACAGATTATCATGCTCACTTGTTCTTTTGGTAAATGTTGGGGTCACTTGGTTTGTCCCTCTGTAGATTATGTTCACAGTATAGTGGCCTCCATTGGATGATTGAGCAGTCATCAATCCACCAGCCACTTGTTCTCGGCTGTTATAAAACAAAATAACCTTCCAATGCTGCATTGACTAGTGCCCTTTTCTAGAGATTGGCAACACCGAGATGGTGAAGAAGGCAGGACACCAAACAGTACTCCGCGCCGCGCCCAGCTGTTAAACAGCCGATGAGACTATGACTCAGACGGCAATGAAGGCACAGGTAGAAAATCCACGGCCTGCCACTGATATATATGCAGAACAGGAAGCTTATTAAAAACTGTGTACTTAAGTACTGAATGTTAGAAAAATTAACTGAATTTGAACTGCCCTTGGGAAGGCTAAACATAAGAGTCCGTCCATAAAGGCTCTGGTCTCGCTGTCCACTTTTCTCTTTTTGGAGAATGTCACGTGAAACAACTCTGACTCACGTTCTCTCCGATTGTAAGCTTTCTCTCCCCGTCTCTGCCGTGTGTGTTTATCTCACTCGAGTCGAGGGCGATGCTTATCAGAATACACATATTTTATTGGCCTAATAGCATCACGTGAGATGATTTACAACACATGTAATTAGTAAGTGTGTTTCCTGGACCGCTGAACGAGTCCCATAAAGGCTAAAAAAGCTGCGCTGGTTAAAATAGAGACGGTCCGTCAACATGTAATAATTCTCAATTATCTATTGTTTTAGGTCTGAGTCCAGATACAACGGCGTCTGGGTCCAGACCCAGACCGCGGCCCACCATTAGTGTCCCCTGCTCTACACCACAGAAGTAAATAATGATATTGTGTGCATTTGCTTCCCTTTTTTTAAATTTCAAAATCAAAAATATTTGGGTTTGCAATGAAACCTGAGATTCAGATCTGTCTATACACACTAAACACATTCAGTTGTATCATATGTCAGTTTAATTGTCTGGAATAAGTGTCCAAATGTGTATTATTTATACAACTACTAAGGTTCAGTGTAGGTCCTTTGGAGATCTTCTGTCAGCCTAGGTTTTGAAACATTCTTCTGTGTATGAGCACGTTCAGCTTCTTTGTGAGTTTTTCTTCGTCAGTACATTGAAGAGACTTCACAGCTTTGGGGATTTCCTTGCAACTAGAGTCAATATTACTGACTTTATTTCCCGATACATCTTTTTCTCTTCTGGAATCACTACCATGGAAGTTGTGTTGGGATCTCCTATCGTAAAATTATTCTAGGCAGGCGTTTAGACAATAAGCTATTTGAAGACCCTTAGGAAGAGCTCCATTGCCAAGAAAGGGGGATAAAGGGCTTGATCCTGGAGGGAGCCTTGAGAGCTAAATATCGGTAAAAGCCTGGCGTCTTGGCTTGACAAGCACAAGTTCATGCAAATTCAGGCAGTTGTGGCAGAACCCATTTTAAACAAAGAGAATGGAAATCTGTGTTATAATTTAACACTACTTATTCTCTTTAAAAAGTGTAGGATAGGGTGCTGGAACGATGACTACGACCGATTATAAAATATCAGTGTCAAGAAAAGCAGAGGTTGATTTTGGAGGACCAAACTCTTCACCCTTTACTTTACTGCAGGGGTCATACAATGTTGCCCATCCAGTCAACCTGTGTTTAGACGTACTGCGTCCATTGATGTGTCCTTTAGGGTATGATGCTGAGACTTGAATCCACATCCTCAACAATAATTCAAACTTGTTTTGAGTGTGTCGGGGTAAATCAAAGGTTGCGCTTTGTTCCGATTAAGTTTGTTGTTTATAGGGATGCCAGGTTTAAGCAAAGGAATGTCCAGTTTGGTGGCTTGCATCTCTGCTCTTTCCTGATGATGTAGTCTTGGTGACTTTATCAGGCGTTTCCCTTCACTGGATGTACTGTATAGGCTACAGCCTGTATAGAGGCCCAGCTTACGGTATAACAACACATGCTTTTTGGGGGGTTTCATAAGGCTAATTAGGGATACTGAAATTTCCAGTCGGTGAAAGAGTACATGGTTAGAATATGAATTTCCCTATTGTGAAGTTAGGAGGGAGGAGACAGATGATCATACAGCATAATTGGTCACATTGAAGTTTTTTTTTAGTGAGGCCTTATCATGTTTTACACCATCTTTCTGTTGCAATGCATAGAGAAAGTCATACTACCATCAGATAAAACTGGCTGCAAGGCAATTTAAACCAGACGTGATATCATTCAGCTGCCTAAGAATGTACACATTGTGTGCCCTGAGCAATAGCTCCTTCATGAACATTTTGCATGGGGAACCTATGTGGCTTAGTTGTATCAGGGGCACAAGAGACAACAAAATGTCTTCCTTCAGTTTACCATAACATGAGATTACAATTTGACTGACAGGAAATATATGGCATGGTCATTGTCAGGATATTTTCCATAGCCTCAGTTGGTTGTGTTGTCTTCTGAATTGTTATTCAACACAGTCCTATGAATCCCCTTCAAGGGCTACGAGAAGTTGCAGAGCTCTCAATAACTATAAATATATATTATGATATAAAGATATCATTTAATGAACCAAAGAGAGGGAAAATGAATGCTGTACCTTGTAGTAATTGCCATAGATGCATGATAACTACTCAGTGGAATAAATAGGTCACTTATAGGAAACAGTCATTGGTACTGTAATTACACTTTATATATTTGCAAGGAAACTTAGCTTTTCAAAGGCCAATAAAAATATTAGCAATGCTTGGTTGGAGGTACTTATGCCACAGAGGGTGCTATCACTATTTATCAGAAATACTATCTGCAATTTCTGGAAAAATTTTCCCCCTTTCCAGCTTGAAACGCATAAAGGTTGTATTTTTTGCTTTAACAGGGCATACAGCTTAATTCTTAGTTAAGCATTGAGAATTTGAGAAACAAATAGTTGGCCTAGCAGTTAGTTAGGTTACTTTGGTGGTACGTGCACACAAAACGATACTGATGGTGTCTCCTTATTTTAAATGTGCTCGTACTAAAATCTATATGGAAAGAAAACCAATTGACAAGGAATGAATATGCACTTTGAGAACCAGCAGCTAAGGTGTTAACACTGGAGCTTGTCTCTGGGGTGGGCTGGTCTGATGCTAGCTTTTGGAGGATGACTGAGGTGAAGGGGTTAGGAGAGGAGCAAGCACAGCTACAAGGGCCTCTGTCCCAGGCCAGGCGGTGAGCTGCAGCCCTGTGCTGATAAGACTGTAATAGTCCTCCTTAGAGGACCCAGGGCTCCGCTCCCCTTATTAGTCATTTATCACACCTGGCAGCCTCACTGAACCATAATTACTCTTCCCTTATCCCCCCGCACTGTCATGTCCATGAGAGCGAGTGGGGCAGAGGGGGAGGGAGAGAAATAGCTGCGAGAAACAGTGTTCAGAGACAGTGGACTTAGAGAAGGACAGAGGAGAAGGAGAGAAAGGAGAAAGGGAAAGTGTGACTGAAGAACAGTAATGAAAGGACAAAGTCTGAACTAGACATTTGAATAGTATGTAATACATACAGTCGTGTATCAAATACAACTTTTTACACTTGCTAGAGGAAGCAAAAAACACTCTTAGGGTTGCCAAACTACAATTTATTTCACAAGCAAGTTACAGGGACATTTTCTCTTTTAAGGGTTTACTTTGTCGCCATGTGCCTGGCTGTCACCAAAGCACCCTCCTCAACACTGTAAGCAGGTCCAGATGTATGCCACATGCTTCCAATCACAAACTGAGCCTTAGATACTACACCCCAAACCACCCAACTCTTAACAATTGGAGTCAGGTCTCATACTCAGTCTGTAGTGTTTCATTAGTAAAAAGGTTTCACCTTTTACAAGAAAACAAAGAGGCATACATGTAGTCATTCTGCTCATGAACAGAGTTTTGTTATGTTATGTTACTGGACTCATTTTACTCCTCCAGTTGTCTTAAATAAAAAAATCCCTTGAGACCAAGATCCAGTCCTTCAACGACGCTATTGTAAGTGATTGTGTTCTAAATTGATAACATAGTTCCTCCACACACACAGCAGAACAATTATAACATGTCCATGTGTCTCCATATTATTTTTATGAAAAAACATTACTCTAAAAAGATTAAGAATAACACAATGACGAAGGATTTGTCTTTGTTTTTTTACAATTTCAAATCAGACCAATTATAGAAAAACTCAATACTGGAAGGACAGGAAATCAGATGAATGTAGACACACAACTAAATTGCTATGGAGGAACTGTTTGAATGCACAGATTCAAACAGTCCCTGGATGCCCTGTTCAATCCTGGGCCTAGCTCGTAAGAATCCTGCCAACAGTTGTCGTCCTTCACAGATGGGGACAACACCAGGGCTCGCACAGCTATGTCCAGATGTGTGAAAAGGGGAAGAACAGAGGGACTGCAAAAAGAGGGAGGGTAGAGAAAGTGGGAAGAGAAATGGGATTGCATGAATTTTGCTGTCATTAAAAAACCCAACAGATGTGTGAGTCCCAAAGGAAAGACATCTGGGTTTTCTTTCCCTCTCCCTGTCTCACTCTCTCACACACACACAGACACTTTTCATCAGCTACGTAAGGTGAGAAAATGGTGAACGCTCTTGGCTTTTTAAGATCCGTATTGCTGCCTTCCTCCATTTTAACAAGCGTTTTATGGAGCAGCTTCCTTAATAGCCACTCACTTATAAAACAAAGCTGTAATGACATGCAAATGACTCACAGGGAAACACTGTAAAGAGGATGTGATGTATGGCCCGTCTGTGCACCACACACACACACACACACACACACACACACACACACACACACACACACACACACACACACAAAACAGTAACACACGGACAACAAAGGAACAGAACAGCCTGCAGAAATATTTCTTCTTTTCCCAATTAATAACCAATATACATTATATATGTATTACCTATTGTTTGATACTGGAAAAATATCTAAGAATGGTCCTTTCCATGAATTTGACTTAATCTCACAATAATCACTGTGACAATATCATTGCTCACGTAACTCATATTTCCCTTTGAAAAAGTTATATGCAGAGAATTCAGTTGATTGGAGTGTAAAACAATAAATCAAGATCTTACAGAGACATTCACACAATGCACACAAATCCATATACGCTTTCAGCAGGCAATTCACTGTATAATACAGCACAGAAGATCTACATGAGAATAACAGGGAGCAGCTTTCAGCACCAGTTTTGACCAAGCTAAAGGCTTAACAGCTACAAATGAACAAGTAAAGAGCAGTGTACTCTTTGTGTAGAATAGAGCTTTGTTTTACAAAAAAAGGTAATTAAAAAGGTGACCATGACCTACCGGCTGCCAGATTCATAAGCAAGTTGCTGTTGTGTCAGAGGTATATCTTTCTGTCTTGATTTGTAAAAAGTGGTTTTGCTACCAAAGCACAAATAAGTCACTATTACAAAGTAGTAAAACATGTGTGTGTGTGTGTGTGTGTGTGTGTGCGTGTGCGTGTGTGTGTGTGTGATTAACAGCTATTCGGTTTAAGATCACACTGGATTAGGGCCTGAGTGAGACATTAGATGGGCTAGTTATGGCTCTACTGGACACATATGGGCAGTAGCCTCTTCATCATTATGATAAAGAGGGTATCTGATGGTGAAACCATTTTCCAGTGTGGTGTTGAGGAGCCAACTGTCTCAATGAGATGTAAGCCTGGAGACAGGGGATCATTACCAAGCTTAGCACATTTTTAAGGGTTGGTTCAAGGTGAACTGGTTTCCTCTATAACCAACGAGAAAAATCGGAACTCACATTAACGTAAATGATGTGCAAGAGATTTATTTGTACCACTGACTATTATATCTTTTTTTATGATAAGGGATAAGGGTAGAGCAGGTTGTCAACTATATCGTAACATCGGTGGTTCATTGCTCGACTCCTCCGTCCGAATGTCGAATTATCTTTAACGAACCCCAAATGGCTCCTGAAGGCTGAGCCGTTGGTATGTGAATGTGCATTTAGATTAGATCCTGATGGGCAGGTTGACATCTCGCACGGTAACCTCTGCCATTAGTGTATGAATGTGTATGAATGGGAAATGGTTAACATGCAGTGTAAAGTGCTTTGAGTGGACGACTAGAAAAGCACTACATAAAGTCCATTTACCATTTCACAAAAGGTCAACTGCATTGTAATGTACTAAAAGTTGAGTTTACCTGCGTTGAATGCAGGGAACCAATCCCAGCTAATGTAAACAATAGACCCCTCAGTTCAATCGTCACACGGACTCCTCCTCTTGTTGGCTCTCAAAAAGGCTTGTGTATATATGCTGCTCTTGAGCTGCCAGAGCATCTGCATCCTGACTCCAATTAGAGAACAAACCACAGGGAGGCGCACATACCATCAGCAGTTCAAAGGTCAGCTGACAGAAACAAAACAAAAAGGCAGCGAGACAGACAGCAAATACAGTAATATCTCTCTCTCTATCACCTTCTCTCTCACCCTCTCTTCCTCCTCTCTTCCCTAGTTTTGTTCTATTTATGACTTCCTCTGAAATCTCGGCGTCTCTTGCACACTTATATGGGCCATAAATCAGCCATTGAAAAGGACAGTGGACAGGAGGAGAGAGAGATGGAAAAATCAGAGGGAGGCCTTCACCGTCGTCTGAGAGACCGTTTAAAGGCCCACCAGAGAGCTTTAAAACTAAAACCTGCTGGAAATATTAGCCTACACAGGCAGACAGGAGGTCCAGCAGCACGCAGCATTAGCAAACGGTGTAGTGACAAGCCATCAGTGTCAAATGTGCTTGGCGATGCTACACTAGACACACACAAGTGAGTTATTCATTCTTCTCCAGGGTGATTTAATTGCAATTTTCATGTAACAAAAGTCACAGCTATATATATATATACACATTTTCCTTTGTAACTAATGAAAGGTTCTGCCGCGTGGCTGCAGTTTGTTTGCTGGTGGGTGCTTCCAGTGTGAGCAATCTTGGCCAGAGCAGTTCAGCAGATACATGCTAGAGACTTGTATGGGACTCTGGGGTGATTAATTTTTGAAGTGTGTTGTAAAGAGCTATGAGATCCATAAACAGGAGAGTACACAACAGGCAATCCCTGGATAGTGATGGTCGCAACACAGCTCACAAAGCACTACGGTCACATATAAGCAACA
Source organism: Myoxocephalus aenaeus (assembly GCA_038501785.1). Taxonomy (NCBI): domain Eukaryota; kingdom Metazoa; phylum Chordata; class Actinopteri; order Perciformes; family Cottidae; genus Myoxocephalus; species Myoxocephalus aenaeus. The sequence continues at coordinate 593,784 of JBAMJR010000137.1, forward strand.
TTTCTGAAGCTTACTGCAAAAATCAATAGCTTCTTTAACATATCTGTAAATTTTTGACAGTTATGGGATGTCATTCCAGCTCATTTAATTCTATAAAAGGGATCTGTTTCCTCTTCTTTTTCTTCTTTCAATCTGGGTTAAATAGTGACATCTTTATGGCTACAATCATCTGATAGTCCTGATTTTACTGATGGAAATTACTCAAACTCTACACTGACACGCCTCATCAGGGTTTCGTTTAAAACAACACAGCGCTCCTTCAAACAATGCCCTGCTAATCTCAGGAAGAAAAAGAAACCCTTGAAAGAAAGCGAGAGGGGCACTGTTGTTTCATTAATATGCCCCTGAGAGTACGGTGGCAGTAGCAGAAGAATGAGAGGGGGGTTATCAGTCCTCATCTGTGAGGAAAGCTCCCCCTTCCCTCATCTCTCACTAGACTGTGCGTCCATCAGGCCTCATTACTCTAATGGTTGTGGCAGTGATTAAGGCTTCCTGGCTGCAGACCCCTTTGTTTGCTCGCTTGTGTTTCCTCTCCATAAAGACGGTCTTCAGGATGCCTGTGGCCCAGCTCCCCCTCCTCTTTTGGGGATGCAGTGCTGGCAGACCCCCTTTGGACCTTGGAGTTATCACAGGAGGGGGTTGGGACAGGTTATCACCATTTGAAGAGGAGAAAGCCAGGAACCGCTGGGTTCCTGCACACACACTGATAATATAGTTAGTGAGGGTATTTAGCTGCAACAATGCACTTCTTGGTCTCTCTCTCTCTCTCTCTCTCTCTCTCTCTCCTCCAGCCACTTATTATGTGGCTGCATACTGTGTGTAAAGTGTGCACAATATACACATACAAACACAGCTGCTAATAAACAGTGCTATACAGAAAAGTACTTGCACACATATATAGACATATATACCTGCAAATTAAATCGGTCAAAAAAGTGCAAAACAGCTAGTCATTGAATGAAAAATAATGTTAATGGAAAAAATAACAAGATCCTGATCTATTTTGAGGTGTTCTTCTCTTTGACATCCGCTCAAGTTCACACAAGTGCATGTGTTGCAGGTTACCCTACCCTCCCATCATATTTCTTTCCTCACCATCATCTGTAAACTATCCAATACAACCAAAATGACTTATTATAAAAAGCATTTTGGTTTCAATACTTGTATAACACGATTATCATTTAAATATGAAAATGAATCCCAGGTGTCAGCGGTGCAATAGGAACCAGTACCGCCTGACCCCATCGCCGTCCACTTCATAAAGGGAAAGTCTAGACGTTCATTGTTCTTTGTACAACATTACTAAAGCAATCCTGTCTCTGGTCTCAGTCAAGTGTGCAGTAAAGTGAGGCACTCTGCCCGGCCTTCTTCAGTTTCACTCAATTCAGTCTTCTTTCTCGCTGCTTCATTCATAATGGATAGCTCTTTGGGTTGCTGTCACCAAGAGTCTATCAATGACTGAAAATCCAGCTATGGATCTCAGAGACAGTTGTCTCTTACAGACATCAAATCCAATTGTTGTGTTCATTATGAGGACAGATTAAGTTTAAAACTCAAACTTTAGTTTTTTTTGTGAACGAAAAGCAACAGTGATTCCTGGTGTTGGCCTTTTGATCATAAATAAGAGATAATAACAGCAAATTCAAAGTCAGATTACTTTTGAACTATAGTTTACATGAATGGCTGCAACACCTTTGGCAATGTAGCCCTTTAAGTAACCATATGGTAATTTCCCTCACAAAGTATTTCAATGAGTGCCCTATAAAGGGTTAAAGAAGAACATTGATGATGATAGATGGTGATAATCATTTAATGACAGTAGATCTCAGATACAAGAATTACAGGCCTAGACATCAGGTGCAGTCTTCCCCAATAAGAGGCCTACAATGTAACAGTCTCTTAAATATGTTCATTGTGGCGTGCACCCACAACACCTCAGGAGAGCCATCAGCTGCCAGACGCTAAAACTTCAAAAAATGATGACCATGCAGAACAATGGCTGTCATGGGAGACCATCAAAAAAACAACACGTACACAGAAAGCAAGTAAACAGGCACAATACGCACACAACTACCATGTGTAAACAAAGAGCGGTATCTGTTTGTCCCACATCTGAGCAGTGAGCGGCAGAACTGAGGACCTGTGCACAGCTGTTGTCCCCGTGCTGTCAGTGGGCTTCACCAGGCTGGGCCTGTCCCAGAGGCCTGTACTGGGAGGCCTGCACACATTCTGACATCTGGACTACACAGGAGGGAGGGATCATTCCCATTCTGTTTTTGTTTTTTTAATCTCTGTCTATCTCACTCAATCTATCTCCGTCTCCGTTTGTAACTCCCATTCTCTCTCCTCTCTTTCCTTCCATGAAAGGGTCCACAGGTCGCAGTCACGAGGGAAAGGTTGATGAACAACTGAGCCAGCTGACTCTTTAGCAGTAGGACTGTCACCTTGTTCCCTTGATCTCCTTTTTCCCCCCATCTTCCTTTTTTTCTTTGTTCCCTCGCGTCTCCTCAGTTCACCTTTCCCTCATATCTGTCTTGCAGGGCTATTGAGTGATGGAGCTGAGGGACACTCTATATGTGAAGCCTCAAAGGAGAGTCGCGATGAACTGTGACGCATCACAGCACCTTCAGTTCATTAATCAGTGCTGGGTGTCACACCGTGTTAATTTCATGAAGAAGAAACACCATCCATTCTACTCAGAAAATATAGCATTTTGTGTTTGTTTTTCTTGGACGTAGTACAGTAAATATGAGTAGCACTTCTCTTGTATTACATCAACATGAGAGCACTCCAATAGAACTTGAGAGCTACATCATAGCTTTATGGAGGCATAGAAGATTAATGATATTCAGATCTTTGTCCTTTATTGACCTCTTTGTTAAGGTGCACAGTCTTCAGCCTAGATCTTGGCTTTATCTAATGAGCTCAGTATCACTGGCTACACTAACTTTGTTTTCACTCTTATAAGAGGCAGAACTTATGCTAAAGCCTCTGAAATGCTTTAAAGAGATGCCACAACCTTCTGTTATTCTTCTAGTTCTTTGTTCTTGTCTCTTGCTTGATAAGGCATGCCAGCCGCCAAGGTCATGGAGACAGGAGAGACGAGGAGAGGGGGGTTGTTGGGGGTATTTCTCTGGTGTAAATGAATAGTTATATCTCTCTCTAGATGAAGAGGAAGAACCTCATCAAAATGTTGTCTGGTCCCTTCTCAAAACGAGACCACATTCAAGTCAGATGAATGAGAATTGTCACGCGCAAAATCATAATTACAAGCCTGCATATTCCCTCCAGCACTGGGGAACGACTTTATCAGGCACCTATTGGTCTGTTCTTGTGTGTTTGCTAGGGGAGGATCCTCTAAGCCCTTTTCTTGTCTGCAATCTGCGATTGTTGTATTCCAAGGGGGGTATCAGGGCTGAAAGGACCAAATTTAACAAACCTAATTATCATGCCTTAATTAGTATCAGGGGTAAACCTCGGTGGGACACCTGCAGACTTAATTTATATCCTGACAAGCCAGGAACAAGTGTTAATGTGCCGTATTTATGATAATGCCCCAAAGTGTGCAGGAGGAGCAGGAGGAAGCTCACCTCAACTCTTCCAGAACAATGTGAGAGGCAGGTAATTACAGGGAAAGGGTCTGGAGTGTTCAGGGATCAGCCCAGTCCCAATGTTGATGCACAGCCATAAAATAACAGCACATGCTGTCTATGGCATAGAGATGACTTAATAGCTGGGCCTCGAGTTGTTTGTATCTGGGAAACATTAACAAGGCAAAACATTAAAACCTCTTCAGAACAGATTTCAAGGCATGCCCATTGAGGCGAAAAAGAATAAAAGGATCTTTCTTTTTTTAAGGATAAAGATTAAAGATTGAAAATGACCACGACGTATCACTCCCAAGTGTCTGTATTGTGTTATGTAATTATAAGACCCTACATTCAGGTGAGAAATGCTAGCCTTCACAGAACATTTTACTACCACAAATAAATGGGACAATTGTTGTCCTATTAGTCAAAAATAGATGTGCCATTTGTCTGTTTCGCTACCACAAGCACACCTTTGCGATAGAAAAAAATAGGTTAGCAGGGCGGGGAAGAAACCTGGAAAATTGTGCATGTTGAGTATGGTGGCTCTAAACACTTCTGCAAACCACTGCAGACTTCCGCCTGGCCTTGTCAACACTCTGTGCAAAGAAAAAAAGCGGAGGACATATTTCCACTGATCAAGTATAGAGGTCATGCAAACTTGTGTTGAAATGTGGTTTTCATCACATTAAAATGGCTTTTCTAAAGTATTGATGATGCAGTGTACAGTAAGGCTTACTGAAAAAAATACATAGAGTAAATGTAAACTTATTATGAAACTACATTTCTATTCACATGTCTTTTAGGCCTATCTGGCACACAGATAGTCCTGGAAATGATTGACTAAGAGATGTCATGCTTTTACAGAAGGGACATGATGAATATATAATTAGTATCACCAACGTGTCAATTTAGAAATCATCCTATTGTTTAACTTTAAAACACCAATTTGAAATATGTAATTTCACAAATCACATTACAAATCGCGTGCGTGTCAGTCCTGAGTGTGATACTGTAGTGCATGAGTAGTACTGTAGTATAGTAATTGTTCATCTTTACATTTCTAGTTTCCTCAATGGGAGGAGGCCGTTGCCCTTCAATATGTTCAGAATGACCAGGTGCTTTCCCTTTAACCCGTCCTACATCACCTTTTTGGTGAGCAATTTCTCATCTTTTCATCTTCATAAAAAGGTTTCATCACTTTGTTCTCATCCTGTTTCATGAATCAGGGGTTGGCTGACGTTTCAGCCTTTTGCTGGACCACATAAAAGGTGTTTTGTATAATGTCTGTACATGCCGTGGGTTGACCTCCTTACCAGATGTTTGTTTTCAAATCCAAACTATAAATCAGTCTATTAGGTAAAGAAATATATGTGACACGCATGTGTGGAAATACTAAAATCACTTTCATTATGATTCATTATTTTCAGGTTGTAATGATGCATAATGACTGTTTTGACATTTTTGGTGGTAACATCTTTCTCCTTTCATGTCATCCGTTAAGAGATTAAACCTCAGCCATTATCGTCAACACTTGATCTCAAATTTTAGCCTATTGTGTGTTTTTGTAATTTATTAAATGGGTTGAATTAAATTGAAGGCATCTATAGGCAGAACAGTCCCTCATTAGTCATTCTAGTTCCATGGTGTAACATCCAAGAAGGTTCTGAGTCGTACTCTAACCTTCTTACCTCAAAATTGAGGCCTCTTATTCTGGGCAGGAAAATAGATGCTCTGGAATTGTGGATGATCCATCATGCAAAGCAGAGGTCATCAGAGCGATGATCACAAGTAAGTGTGTATGTGGTGTGGTTTACTTCAGTGTATGTGTGGGATTTGTGTGTGAGAAAGGTTGGTAGGTGTTTTTTATTTCCACAATGTGGAACGTTTTTCTCAGCATCTAAACCACCAAAACCTTTAACCAAGGGTTGGCCTCGAGTCGCAAACTGTTTTGTGGAAAATCAGGTAATTAGCATGTTACAGGTACTTTATATTGTTTGTTAAACCCATTCTCCATGTCCAAGAGCCAAAATCTATTTACTTTGCTAACTGTGCTGAGCACTGTTATTGTAATGAAACAACCGTCCGATGGATGTTTTCTCAAAAGATGTTTGTGTTTCATGTTTGACTGCTGCTGCTGCTGCTGCTGCTGCTATCTCTGCCCGACTGAGCTGCTCTGCCTTTTATTGCAGAATTTCATTAAAAACCTGCAAAATGTATAGAATTGCACTTGCAAATGAGCTTGAAGGTAAACTATAGACAACTATTTGAAAATAAAACCAATTTTTTTCTTATTCCCCTAAAATATTGTTTTTAAATGTAAAGGTTGTTTGTTTAAATTGACATTGAAAAGCATATAGCCAGAATGTTTGTCTGTTGACGCTTCATATTCAGTTATTTGGTCCAGTTTCATGGACAACTGTTGCAACTATCTTTCCATCTTCAATGAAAGTACACCTCTCGCCGGAGACATTTCTGTCAGCAAGACACAGCAGAACAGAAGTTGGTTACAAGCTTGATTCTTGCACACACTCGTTGGACTGGCATCTATGGTTAGCTTTTCTTACAAGGAAGGTATACTACAGTATAAGTTTTCCGTTACGGTATTTTTTGGCTCTTACTGTCAAAAGACTTTTGTCCCTTCCCTTTTTGTTGAAGCTTTTTAAATCATACACCAGTAAGCTATCAGTGTCAATTCTGAATTTGTACTGGTTTGACAGCAGACAACAGCCTTTTCTCTTCAGATGCTGCATTGGAGGTTGTCTAGAGCCAAAGGTGTCGTGAGATTACACTTCCTGTAACCTTGCATGCACCGTCTTTGTGGAGCAGCAGTTTTTATGCCAGTAGTAGGTATTGACAGGTAGCCGGGAGGCCCAGCCTCGGGAGCTCTTTGGGCGGATTGTGAGCAACAGAAAGGCTGGATTGAGTAATCAGGCTGTTGGCAGGCAGACAGAAGCCCTCCAGTCCAGCTGAACTGCTTTTAAAGCCCTCTCCGCTGTTGTTCCCCCTGCCCTGGCAGCTTATCACCCAGACAGATTTCAGGGGCCTTGAACCGTGTAGAGCAGAGGTGGGCAAACTACGGCCCGCGGGCCGGATACGGCCCGCCGAGTATTAATATACGGCCCGCCGAGTATTAATATACGGCCCGCCGAGTATTATAATTATTATAACATTAAAAAAATATATTAAAAAAAAGTTATTAAAAAAATATATTAAAAAAAAGTTTTTTATTTTAAATAATTATAAGTTATAGTAAAGACCGCTGTAGCGCTTCTCCGTTCCCAAGTTCAGTTTCCCGAAGCACGATGACCACAACAGACCAGCGTTTCTTCATGCTTATTTATTGCACAGCGCTCTTTTAGGCTTTTCGTGTGTGCAGCGGCTGTCATTCAGACGCTGTTGTGGGACTACGGATAATATTATGAACCCAGACACCACGGAGTTTGATGTTCCGACGTATGTGGAGTTTACACAACAAGTATAAAGCAGAACTGGTGGTTATTTCCAAGGTGGGTGGCAGAATCGGTATCCGTTTTACGGAGATAAGACCGGCGCAGTTCCTGGAGGAGTCGGTGAAATTCACCGAGCTGTGTGCGGCTACGGATAATATTATGAACCCAAACACAAGGGCGTTTCATGTTCCGACATGTTTGGGACTTCCACAACAAGTATAAAGCAAAACTAGTGGTTATTTATTCCATAATCGATACCGGAAAAGACAGCTCTTTTTCACGGAGAGACCCGACGGCGATAAGCCACGCCCCCTTTGTCAAACACTCTCCATCCATCTGATACTGGCCCGGCCCGTCTGTCAAATTTTTTAATTCAATGTGGCCCCTGAGCCAAAAAGTTTGCCCACCCCTGGTGTAGAGAGTCCATCCCCGTGTGATAAAGCCCAGGCTCTCGCTCAAACAATATGACCCTCTGGCTCAGAGAGATGAAGATAACTCTACGGCCCACGTCACCCTGAGAAAAACAAAACCTCACCATCTCTTCCGTTAGTGTCATCCACATGTCTGGGAGACGTCGAGAAGTGAGGCAGTTTAGAGTCTGTGCCTGGGACTGTTAGGAATGATCCCTCAGGGAACGAAGCCAAGATCATGACCACTCCTCCACATGACTGATTCCATGTCAATAGTATACAGCACACACATACACACACACACACACACACACACACACACACACACACACACACACACACACACAACACCTGCCCTCTGAAGGTGCTCTCAGTTAATCTCAACATTAATTATTGACTCTGAGTTTAATTTGAAAGTCAGACGCACTATAAGCTAAGGGACACTGCTTTAAATAATGTATACGGCCCATTCAGAGGTAATCATATTGTCATTGATTAATATACATTGGTGCCGTGGAGCATACCTGATGTGTGTGGGAGCCAGGCACCGGGTAAGATAAAACTTGCCGCTGCGAGCTGGTGTCAGGCCGGGGGCATCTCTAGGGCCCTGTCCTCCTTGTCTGATGTTTCAATCACAGCTTAGGAGCTGTGATGCATGGAGGCATACACTATCAACTGACTGGATAACATGAGGAGCCCCAGAGAATCACCACCGCCAGAGAAAAAGGTGAGAGAGAAGAAATGAATGCACTTGGACAGACAGAGAAGGAGATAAACAAAAATTAAAGCAAGAGAGGTGGAAACGTAAAGAACGTGTCAGAATAAATCAAATACATATTTTTATTAGAGATAAGCTATCTTGCCTATTAGGGAGAGAAAGAGTGATTTGGAGCAACAATACAATATGCTATCTACTGTACACACACGGATGAGCTGCATCAAGTATCCCAAGCTGATACACTGCGGCTGAAGGATCGGGGTGGTAATGAATCCCACATGCTCACACTCCCGTTGACACCCAGATGCAGATGCCATGTCACCCCAAGTTTAGTTTAGACAAACACAGATCTGCCCAGAGAGGAGCGAGGAGCTATGGCTGCTCCCTGCGATGAAAAATTCATGCACCATTGTTACCTAGACGCCATTCAGAGAGCACAGAGTTCAAAAACATGAACCAATTACAGTCTAAAACTCAACTGTCTGGACACAACACATGCATGTTGATAGACACACACTTAGACACACTCAAACCAATGACAAGTCATGCTCCACTCTCTTTCTCTACCACACACACACACACACACACACACACACACACACACACACACACACACACACACACAATCTATCGGATAGGTAAACAAATCTTGTCCAAGACTCTCCTCCTTCAGGAGATTGTGAAAGCTTTGGCAAGCTTGAGTGAATATGTTGTTTTTGTTAATACATAAAGATTAGGGAAACAGTCTCTGGGCTCCTCTCTCTCTCTTTCTCTCTCCCTCTCTCTCTTCCTCTTCTTTCATCCTCCCCCACTTCCAATCCGAGTCTGGCAGGAGAGGTGGTCTTGTCAGACAGCTCCTCTCCCACTTACCACGGCGCTCTGAGAGGTGTAGAGCAAACAGGCTGAATTATGGGAGGCTTCTGTCTCTCTTTCTTAAAACCTTTTGGCTGCTGGAAAATACTCTCTGACAGCAGGCCTATGTGTTCTGCTGTATGTCTGACAGGAGAGGAAGAACAGCCTGCACCAGATACAAAATAGCACCACAGGCAGATGCTTAACCAATCTAAGAAAAGCCTCATGGGTTGAGTAAGAAACAATATTCTACAACTGAAGAGGGACAGTCGGTTATATGTGGTTTATTCTAGACTGTTTACGGGCCTTTTTCTGCTTCCCAACCACAGTGATATGATACTGAGTAAGTAATGGGGAAATTGTGACCTAACCAATGGGGGTGGTTAGAAGAACGCTCTCTTATCTCTATCTTGTGGTATTGCTGGAGTGGAGGTATGTGTAAGAAGGAGCTTTGTAAATGTAGAGCAATGGGGAGGAGGCCTTATTTCTCCACATCAGATATATTTGCTAGAGAAGCAGTGATAGGGACAACTGTAGATGAGGACCGACTCACTGAAGACACAAAACTAAAAAAAGCATACTAAACACTAGTGGATTTCATTTGACCTGGTCTGTTACTTATTTTAACATTGTGTCTTTATCTGCTTCTGGTAAGGATACAGAGCGCCAAATGTCAACAACTTGATATGTTTCTCATTCAGTCTCATGAACAAGACAATACCAATTCAATTAGTAGGGAACTCCACCTGCAAGTGAAGTCAGACTTCACAAAGAGCAAGAGCAGGAAACCCTCCATCTAGGCCTTCCGACCACAGTTTGTACTCTAATTGTCATCTCTCAACAGGCCTATGAGCCAATCCAGTCAGTCCCTAAAGGAAAGCTTTTTATCATCCAAATTGAGGAGGAGAGAAAGGCCAAATCACATCAGAGGCAACACCAGCTGCACATAAAGAAGTTCTCCACTGAACAATGGAGCTGCCATGAGCGCCACCTCTGTCTCCCAGCTGAGCCACGCAGCCATAGATTAACCAATCATTGGGGTCAGAGCAGCCGCATGGATGACCAAAGTGCAGCCACCATAATCTAATTGTCATTGTATTGCCTTCCAATGTAAAAGGCATCTCTTTTCAGTATCATGGAGGGATTGGAGTGTAGATGAATAGGTCTCAGGCTTGTGTAGGCGACTTTAAACTGATTTAAAGGAGACGAGTATAGTATTAAGATGCACTTTGGAGTAGTGGTGTTATTTAGGCTTCACAATAGAGCTCGGTTGGAATGATGCACCAGTGTAATCAAGGCCCAACATCTCCATCTAATCCCCATTTAATGGTACCTTTACACAAATTGACATATTGCCATGCCAAGAATATGCTTAAATGTAAAAGAGGATTCAGAAATGTACCGATTAGATAAATGTGAACACTAAAGAAAAGTAACCCGCATTATGACAAAGCAACTTTTGATTACACAATGCTAAAAATATTTGAAAATGTATTTTCTAAAAAAATAATATTTATAAAAAAACTGAAAAAGAGAAAGAAAGACAGAGAAGGTGAGAGACAAAAAGAACAAGCAAAGTATCTACATTAATCTCAGGTCATGATTCAAGGTCATTTGGGGAGAGAGATCCCTCTCTCTATCTCCGTCTCTGTTCTTTCTACCTATCCTTGGGCCGTTTTACAGCTGAGCTTCTCTTTGTCTGTTTTTAAATGCATGGGCTGATTGGCCACTCTTTCTTATTCCACATGGAACATATTAAACGCTCTCCTTGATTAAATATGAAAAGAAGAACATTCCTTCAGCTAATTTCAACATGATGACTTTGTTTGAACGTCGAGACTAACTGAATATCTCAATTATATCTTAATTGTATTGAAAACATTGATTGTTAAAAGCTTTAAAGTTTGACCTAAGTCAAAGTGCTTTTCTTGTTGTTTTTTTGTAAACAGTAAATACTTTTTGAAATTCATAACCATTATGAGTCTGTGATTTTTGGTCGGCTAGACATCCATCCATACAATTATTCCATCTTTCACTCATTGGTTTTCTTCCCAACCCCTTTATGCAGATGGGTTTTGTTTTACTTACAAGTCAGTAAAGTGCAGTCACATCTTGGACAAGTCAAAAGTGCCAGTCTACTCTAATATCTCTCAGAAATATGCACACATATTTATAACACCCCCCAGCGGTGATGCCAGCATCCGTCTACACTTAGCCAAAGCCTCCCCCTTCATTAGCCAATGGCACCTTTAGCTTATGGTCAGAGCTGCAGCAGTGTCTATAGTGTAATGAAATTTACGAAGAAGAGCCACTTGGTATGCCAGCGATGCGGCAGCAGATCCTCATGCTCAGTGAAAACCACACGCTCGCTTTTATAGATTGCATAATGGCTTGCATGAAAATGGTTTCACACTAACATAAATCAAATGTCAAAATACAACCAGAGCAAGACAATTCCCGCAGTGCACACATGGACACACACACACACACACACACACACACACACACACACACACACACACACGCTCAGAAGAATCAGCCATCCAAAGAGCTCTGAGTCCTGCTTATGCAGATACATGTAGTGTTTAATAGCATACATAATAATTTATTAAGAAATGTTAAATATTCATCAATATTAAATTAATCATTTATAGCATATCTTTAAATTAAAGGGTGTCCTTGAGGTTTTAGATGTGAGGGGTGTCTTTAGCAAAGACGCAATACCCTGTGGACATTTTAAATCTCTGATGTGCAACACTTGGACTGCAATTGTATAATGACTAATATCCCACTTTGATATGGTCTTTTCCACAGAAAAAACACACACACAAATGTTTCTGTAAAAGTCATTAATTGCTAGTGCCATAATTAATGTTATCCCCATGTCTAGGAAATGGAAAACACTAACACTGCTGGAAAGATGTGGGGCAGAAAATGGGGCAGAACATGTTTGGCTGGGGAACTGGATTCTTACATTGTTGCAAAACTGTTGCATTGAACAAGAGCAGTGATCGTCACTATGGAGTAAACTGTAAGCGAGAGGTGAAACAATTGGTCACCGAACAAATTAGTCGGTTGACAGAAAAACAAAATCGCCAAATAATTTGAGATAAGCTATCGATAATTTTAGTCATTCTTATATTTATATATAGCATATTTATGAAGGATTTGCTGCTTTTCTTTGTCATACCATGAACACGTTGGGGCAGACCTCACTTTGTAATGTGTACTTTACTTTGGGAGAAAATTACAAGATGGATCTGCACTATCTTGATCCATACCATTATCAGAGCATATTTAATTACACACAGCTTGTGAGAAGTAAGTCATCACACACGATATACGTCTGTGGCCATGAGGGCAGAACAGGGGAAGGACGCGGCTCCTTGCCAGGGCACACCGGCTGGTGAGACTGCATGGGACACGCTGTTACACGGCAGCTCAGAGCCAACCACACCTGTGCCCACATAGGCACCTCAGTCTCCAGGGCACGCTGAGGTCACCTGGGTACTCTGCCAGCCACACCTGTCCTTCTCCTCACCCTCTCTCCCTCATATACGTAGGTCCTTGTGGAACCCCCCCCCCCCCCCCCCAGATGGAGCAACGTACTGTATAGCATATATGCATGTTTGGTCGGTCGATGTAAAGACCACTCCTCTCACAAAGTCAGTGTTTCTACTCTAATTGCTCTGCATATACAGGAGTCATATTCCCTCTCAACCTTTCCATACCATTCCCTTTTTCAGTTCAGCTAAAGCCCTCAGGAAGGAGATCAGCGAGTTGGGTCGCCCCATCAGCATGGGTAAACGCAAGGTTCGGCACAGGGTTAGGCAAAAAAGGCAGCTTATAAAAGATTATACTGCCATGATAGCAAATAATCAGGAGCTAATTCATTGTGTGGCCCTCTCTCATCGCTCCCTAAGCCTCCTTATTAGGGGGCTTACATCTACATTTGCAGCAGATAAGGGTGCTTCTACCCTTTTAAATTTGAACAGTGCATACCAGATGGAGACAGCACACTTATATTAGATTTGGCCCTCACGTCTGCGCTATTTGTAATCATTGTGGATGATATAGTCAGATATGTGCTAAATCCAGCGCCTAAAGGATTGAAACGTTTTTTTGTGTGACACAGATCTGAGATCTGATTATTTTATAGAAAACAGCTAGTGGGTGGTATGTCCTCAGATAAAAGGCTTTGTCCTTGATTCATTTTCCTTGTACAAATCCTTCCTCTCGGCACAGGTCATATTTATCATCTTTTTTTTTTTTTTTACTTATCTACATCAGAAACCCAAAAAAATATTGATGTATGAGGACTGATGAATGGAAGTGCATTTTTTTTATAAATCCCCAAACTGTGTCTAACTCTAATTAGTTGTTTTATCATTTCAATGACACATTGAATTGTGTGCTAGAGAATTTCATTATAGCCATGCATGGATATATCTTACCAGCAGGAAAACCCTCATCTATGTAGCCCAGGCTTCACCATAAATCAGGCTAAATTCCCTAGAAATTAGAATGCAAGAGGACACTACACCCAGCACTAAAATAGTATCACCCAGGGCTACTTCTGATTGAATGTTTTATCACAGACAATCCTGAGTGGCGGAAAAAAAAGAAACTAATTCATTCATCCTGCTCAAGTAAAGAACTGTAACAACCATGTAATTCCTTTGAGATTTTCCCTTTTCAGAGCACTTTGATTTGTCATGTTATTCATGTCTTTTCATCCTTTTTTCTTCCTGCACTCCGCTCTACAGTGCAGTGGGTATCGTGTGCTGTAATTCAGCTTTTTATAACCTCCTCGCTCATTCACCTATTGAGTATCTGCCACTGTAGTACCAGGGCCACATGAGTTCATCACTCCGCCTCAGTAAAAGGATACAATAAGTATGTGTCCAGGGCAGCTTAGGAAGGGCATGGATATCCATCAGCAGTACATATGATGGATCATGGTGATGTCTGGGATGAATAGACATGCAACAAAAAATACAGGGAGGCCAAAACGGGCAGGAATATACATTACATCCATTTAATCATCCGTGCGTGTTAAGGAAGGCAGGCGGCATACCTTGCTTTCTCTGTTCCTGCCACCTTCAAAAGCTTTGCGTAGATTGATTATATACGAAGAAGCAGCGAGCATAGCTGCAAAACACCTGCCAAGAAGAGGAGGCAGTAAGCTTTTTCATTGATACACAAAAAGCATGCAGGAAGACAGTGAGAAAGGAAAGAATGGATGACTGCTTAGCTACCCAGATAAATAGCTCTGACTGAGTATGACGAGTACTGATGGAAATCTAGCTCCCCAGCACAGCAACACAAAATGCAACACTCCAAGTCCAGATTTGTTTTCTCGTATCTGTTTGCCACTTGTGGAATGTGGAGAGGAAGCCATGACACAGGGACAGTTTGTCAATCCTTCAAAGACAAAAGTTCATCAGAGAATTGAGGTGAAATGTCAGGATATCACAGTTTTCACAGCTGTGAGTTACAGGATCCTGAATTACTATCCTGTAAAAGGAAGAAGGCCATTAGGAGGGAATACCAACACATGGAAAACTGATGAAGTGTTCACCGGCTTTAAAATCCCATCATCATTTCCAAGCACGTATCTGTCTCGAAGCCCTAGGCCTTATTTAACCTCAGAGTTAAAATACTCACAGCCTTTTACACCCACATGAAACTGGGCCATTAAGGTCATCCTGGATAAATGTATTCATGAAGTGTGATCTGCATGAATGGAAAAAAAAGAGCTGAGAGACAGCGGTGGTGCTGCTGTCTCCGCAGTGATGATGTGATTGATGATGATTAGAGATCTTGTCTTAAATCGATTTTACAGGACATGTCATCTGCATTTCATTTACAGAACCAGTAGCTGCTTTCAGTACTAAAATGCAAACATGTCTCTTGTCCTTAATTCCAAAGAGCTGTAACATGTCAAACCTTCAGCACGACAGAATGTGTTTTTACCCAACTTAACTGCTCCTTGTCTTAAGTTGGGAATCTCGAAGGATTCAGGAACTAAAGATGAATAAAGAGACGGCAGAAAGAGAGAAAAACAAGGCAACAGGAAGAGGAGCATGCAAGGGCAATTTTGTAACACTTGAAAAGACACTTTCGATAAAGGGGAGCGCAGCTCCTTTTATGTTTCTTTTATGAGAGGATGAAGACATAGGGAGCAGTCAGTTTTTCCAATATACATGGAGAGGTTGAACAGCTCTTTCATCTAGATTCAATGGCATGCACGTCTCATGAATATAGATAGGAGGCATGCAGATAAAAAACCTCTGCAGTCATATTTTGTTGTTTTACTTGAAACTCAGCAAATAAAGAGTTTGTACTTGACCCGTTAAAAGATAAGCATAATGGGTGGATGTATCATTGCAGCTAAGAGACTGAACGCGCTCACAAGTCATGGATGGATGGATATATACTTTATTCATCCCGAAGGGGAAATTTGTCGTAGCAGCTTACAGACACACAAATAAAAACAAGGATGAACTCAATATGTACACCGAAACAGAGAGTATTAATTTAGGAATTAAATTAAAAACAATAGAGAAAGTGCAAAAACGCAAAGTATGTGCAGTGTAGTGTGTATGAAGTGTATATAAACATAAACATGTATAGTGAGTAACAAACAACAAAAGCGGTGCAAGGGCTATTGATGTTGATTAATTAATCTACATAGGATCTGGCCAGAGGTGAGTTATTGTAAAGTCTTATTGCTGTGGGCAGGAATGTTTTCCTGTAACGGTCCTTGTGACAGCGGCGCTGGATGAGTCTTTTGGAGAAAGTGCTCCGCTGTCCCTGCAGTAGGTGGTGGAGAGGGTGGTCCGGGTTGTCATGCGTCACATTCTATAATATTTATGAGAAGTACATTTTTCTTATCTTCTTTAGAAAACAAACTATACAAGGCTTCCTATCTAACTTCCTCCCGTAAGGGTCTTTTGAGTGGTATGGCAGTGGACTGTCTCTCACAGCCGGACAAGAGACCCCCTCTCACCTCTGCCTCATCTGGGAAGCCGTGGGGTTGGGCTGAGGGAAGAAAGAAGGTTAAAGGCAGGGCCGGATGAAAAACGAGAGTGTCACAGCATTGTTGCAAGGTTAGCACACCCGCTAATGGAGCTGTGCTGGGGCAGGGCGCCCTGAGGACCGACCCCGCCAAGGGGGGCATGTACAAGCCCAAGATAAACTACTGTAGGGGGCATGGCACTGCCCCAAGCCCCTCTACTGCCCGCTAAGCACTCACACACGCACACACACCACCACCATTGGCTAGAGACACCCTCTCAACATTTATAGCTGACCATCAGATGCAATACTGAGATCCACACTGCTCCTCATAAAGATTTGTGTTTGACACAGCACTATTCAATGTTTATAAAAAACTGAGTAACACTGTAACTTTACTCTGACGGGCCAGCTATAGGATGGATCACTGTCACATTGTTCCAAACCACTTAACTTTGTAATCTCCATTCACATAGGATGACATATATTTGGCAGACAACTTCGACAGTAGACACATTACTATTATTTTGATTACATGCAGCGATATACTGCTATCCAACCTAAACCAACCTCTTCCCACAAAAAGTAAATGTTCCACGTAAAAGGGGAAGAGAAAATTGAATAAGCAGATCCCGAGTGTGAAGGGACCCCTCTGTGGTTCATGTTTCAGAATAATCTGCCACGCCGTGCTGCTCTCCAGACTATTCATGTCGGCTACATGGAAACATGCTTGTCGTCTGTCTTTTCAGCAGTGTAGATGATTTAAACACAAGCAGGCAAATCCTGATTATCCCAAAAGCACAGAGGGCACTGCAGACGGCTAAGAGAAAAATTAAAAGAGAGAAAGTTAAAAATGAGACATATGTTCCTGCTGTGCGGGGTTGCACTGCTGAGCGGTCAAGGGTGGGGAGTTTCAGACAGAGGGGACATGAAGAATGACATGCCCTGGAAGATCTCTCGCTCACATGGGACTCAGAGTTGACAAAGAAGGCTCTGTTTGGAAGAGTGGCAGCCATATTAATGACTAGTTTATCACTGCTTGTCAGGGGAGGGAAAAAGGAAAAGATGGGAAGAAGGAAAACGTTTCCCAGCAGGCCTTTAAGGAGACTGACTTCCTGCCAGGAGAGGCGAGGAATGCTGACATCTTCCTGTTGGCTGCTCACAGACACTTTTGATTGGTCAAGAGGGGATACAGATGGGTCAGTAAGCCATGCTTTGATTGGACAGGAGGAATGTGGAGGGGTCAGTGTGGAGTCCAGTCAATGTCAGGTCGAGGGTGAAGGTTTAAATGAGAGAGAAAGACCCTTCAAAGGCGTAAGGGAAGGAAGAAGGGGGGACTATGAAGAGAAAACCAGAAATGTCAGGGAAAAGCTTCGTCTTTGTGTGCTGAAAAAATACCAAATCTTCTCAATATCTTCTCTTTTGGTCAGCACAATCGAAAAATACACCCACTGAGTACAATTTGGCCCAAATGTATCTCAACATGAATTACCAGCCTATTAAACAAACATCATTTATTTGGTCAC
Organism: Myoxocephalus aenaeus; assembly: GCA_038501785.1. Taxonomy (NCBI): domain Eukaryota; kingdom Metazoa; phylum Chordata; class Actinopteri; order Perciformes; family Cottidae; genus Myoxocephalus; species Myoxocephalus aenaeus. The sequence continues at coordinate 611,349 of JBAMJR010000137.1, forward strand.
TGCACAGATCAATAAGAAAAGAGTGGGAGGGAAGCCCCTCCCGCAAAAAAGAAACATTGACGTGTTGTGGGCTTCCCTCTTGAGCTGTGACATCACGGCTGCTAGTCAAAGCAATGTTGTCCGTTTCTAAACTGTAACAGATAATATCTCATGAAGATCCTTCTGTCTCTGTGTCTGCCGGTGTGAGACGGGAGGTGAAATGGGCTAGTTATAGGCAGGATTGAGCCCGCCTAGATTCCAGCAGAGAAAGGCCTGTCTAACAAGCTTCACCAAAGCCTCTGTCGCTGATCTAACAAAGCCCCTCTTATTCGGGGCAGCAGACAGAGGCCCACAGGGAGAAAACCTCAAAGACTTTAACAACACCTCAAACCCCAACCTCCATGACGGCTTGTTTCTTTCATTATTGAGCTCAAACGGGGGGCTCTGTGGGTGCCAGTGTGGGCATGCCCGTATTAAAGAGAAAATAAGCCTCTGCCCACACATTATCGCTCACATGGCACCGACACCCACAGGCATTATTGCATGGAATTTTCCAGTACCAGCAGCTCATCACCAGCGTAATATGTTTCCATGTGTGGTGGCAATTAAAGTACCCAAACACAGAAGTGGTAACAGAAGCCACACTGGCTCCTGTGTGCAGAAGCCACCGTGTCTCTCCATCCCGTGAAAACCACGGCGCAGGCCAGATACCTTGCATGAAGAGCCTACAAACCTACAAACACACTTAGAAACGCACTGATACGGTCGATAGATATTCAATGCTGGAAAGTACTTCTAATTTGAACTGGTCAGCAAGAATAATATGTCAGTCACAGTATTTACATCTGAATCCACGCGTCTGTTTGCGCCAACGGGCATCCCTACCCAATATATTAGCTGTAGTTCTGGGCCATCAGTGCTCAAGAAAAAGCCCCTGTAAGAAAACCAGTGTTTTTCCATTCAGCCTCTTGATCTGATTTTCTTCCCTCTGCCTTTCTTTGTGATTATTTTGACAGTTTTAAAGCAGTTTCATTATCCCAAGAGAGTTCAAAGAATATACTCCATGCATATCGATACAAGCAGACCTGTATCTATGTATGCCTGATGTCAAGTTAACCTTGATACACACACACAACTTCTACAAAGATTGCATAAGAAAAACACCCACGGCGGACAGGACACATTCAACTTCCACTTTCTTCAAAGCGTCGCTATTCCGATAATCTTTCCACCCACCTGATACCTCATGAGCAATGAGCCTTACCAATACTGAAAATGGACAGCAATCTATCATCAGCAAGCAGATCAAGTTGACAGCGTTGCACTCCTACTGCTCTCTGAAAGTGCACAGGTTCAGTCACTCTACACTACACCCATCAAACTCTGACCCATTCATACACTGATGGCATTGTGGCGTTTAATCATAAAGACAGACATTAAATAAACTGAGGTTACTTGGACCTGTATATTATAATGATCGTGCAGAGGCCCGAGGAGCATCTCATCATGAAGTTTAGGCCAGATTGGGGGTAAGAGAGGTAAAGTACAATGAGACGAAGCTGGCAAAAGGCTATCTGGTGTTAGTGTTTTGGGGACAGTGGGGTTAATAGTCCAGGGAAGACAGGCCTGGCACCAGCATGTTATAATAATACACTTGGCAGCTAGAATGGTGTCAACCCCTTAATTCCCCCCGGGAGAGAAGGACACAGCCTAATCTGTATTCAGTCCTGACATTGTCCACATCTGATATGGAACATTAGCCCCTAACTCTCTCTATAGACTAGTGTCCTTCGGTTTATATTACTTTATGTTAATAGAGAGAGAAAACTCCATGTGCTGTCGTTTGTCATTGTTAGCAGGGGTGCTCCCTGAGCCTGTTTGAAATGCATTTGTTTAGAAGAGAAAAGGGAGGAGGTAAACCTGACCACTCGGGGAACCTCGTTGTTTCTTCATCTCTATTGATCTCTGATTCAACTGGGGGCCTTCCACTGCCTCTTCCTCTCCTTGTCCTGTGTTTTACACTCTTCGTTCCCCGTCTACTTTCCATTCCTCTGCTGTACAAAGTAAGCTGTGACCTATGCCTTCATGGGGTGGTTGAGCCGGTGAGGCAGAATGAGCACCAACACCTGATTCTCTCTCACTCTGCCTTCAATAGTTAATATGTTGGGGTAATTACATTTCATTCCTTCTCTCTCGTTTTAATTCTCAAAGATAAACAATGAGCAAATCTCCTGCTTCGTCGTCTAGAATATGACACTGTGCTGAGAATCAATTAGAAACAAAAGGAATCAATTAGAACAATGAAGGAATCAATAGATAGATATAAGTGTGACTGTGAAATAAAAAGGAGGTAAAAAAAAAAAAATGTAGGATCCATCACTCCTGGGTCTTGAATAATCAGTTGTACGAGTCCTGACTAGTTTATATAGATAATTATTTACAGTAAAAACGAAAAGCACACCAACATGAATACATATGTTCTAAGCAGTTGCTCCACAAGATATGAGCCATAGTTACATTGCTGCTTAACATAGCTTGCATTGTCTGAATAATATAAAACGAGGGAACGTCTGGTAAAGCTGGCAGAGGGAATATTGTTTAAATCTGACAATATTCTGACTTCTGTTGGAATTAATTCAGCTAATTGTCTTCAGCCCAATTAGAGTCTATTCCCCTCTGCAGTCTGGTGAAACAGTGCCGACCTAATTGGATTAAATCTTTATCATTTCCTGGGAAACACAGAGAGAAGGGGGAATATGAAGCAACACTACTGCCTTTTTTAATTAAATCTAACCAAATGACTCTGCTTTTATTAACATCCCATTTTTTCATGCTTCCATGCTGTAAATACAGCTGAAAATTCAGAAGTACAGACTTTCACACCACTAATTTATTGACTCGGAAACCTTCCCTTCATAGATATGTGTATTGGATCACTGAAGAACGCCTTCAGCTTATGTCTCTCTTGATTTTTCTTTACCACACTCATCCTTGTGAGCCACTAGCAGGGCAGGAGAAAGCCTCATTGTAAACCTGTGAGTGCACAGTACAGTGAAACACATGTCCCTGTGTACCTTACCAGCCCTGCTCATCCTCTTAAATGCCAATAATAATTAATGGTATTACAGCAGGAGACTTCTGAGGCTCTTAAACTCTGCTTTATTAGTGGCCTTTAGATAGGTGGGGCTGGCTGTGTGGAGAAAGAAGGCTTTGCCAATCCTTACTTAGACATAAAACAGGGGCTGGTGATGGGGGGGGGGGGGGGGGAACACATCAATTATGGCTGAAAAGTATTAATGAACAAAGAGTATATCCACATATACTATAAAGAACATCATATTGTGTTCATCAGCTACAGTCTCATCAAAACTGCTGCAGTGCTCCGTGTGTTTTTATGGTCTCTTATCCCTGTGAATGACCACTGCCTGCCACTTGCTACCGGCTCAGACTATAAAACGGATTGTAAAGGGGCAGTTCACATTCATGATAATTATATGTTTTCACAAAGTGTCCTGAGAATCCCAACCAGAAGAAAATCCTTCCGTGAGGATAAATTACTTATTCAGAATTAAGAGCTCTTCATAAAAATAAAAAAAAATGAATTCTTCATAAAAAAAAGAATCTCAGGGACTATTGGTGGCTGTGAAGAAAACAGAGGAAGCAGGAAAGATGGAGTTTACAAAGACTGCCTTAAAAAAATGCCTCAGCATTTGGATCCTAATCAGACAAAGTACGATACAAAGCTGGTGCTACTGTAGTTAGGGAACAACAGCTAGATACCTTGAAAACAGTGTCTGTGCTTTGCAGGAATTGAGTGATATAGGGATGAGAATCACTCTGATGGTCAAAGTCAAAACTATTACAAAAGCAGGATCTCTGAATTTACTGTAACTGAACAAAATGTTCTGTTATTTTTGTTTCTCTATATAGCATACTCTGCCAGTACTTGTACTACATGTCCAGCCCTCTACAATGGTTCAGAACAGGACTTACTGCTAGAATATACTATACTAGAGTTATATGCACTCTGTACTGTCAATATGTACAGTGCATGCATCCACTTAACCTCAGTACATAACAACCATATGTGCAACAACCTCTTGACCACTCAGCTTCTTTGCTTCAGATTGAAGAGCCACTGTATTGATTCAGAGAAACCCAGCCACATCCCCACCCTCGTCTAAAGAAGCCAAGTCGTGTGTCCAGCGCTGCTCTGCTCGGAGAATCGTTTCCTTATAGTCTCAGTGGGAGAGACGGAGGAGAGCATCTGGAAAAACAAACAGGAAACCCAGTGAGAGGAAGGTTGAGGTGATATACAGCCAGTAGGGAGTACTGCAACTCACTGCCACAAGAGTGGATTGGACTGGAGGGCAATAGGGAGCATGGCGGGGAATGATCCGCTTTATACTGCATGACTCATGAAAATATAATGAACAGGACCCGCCGACCCAAGAGCCATCATGCAGACACAAGACCGTGCTGCAAACACGACAGCACACAGACAAACACACACAGACACCTGCCCATACAAATTCAGATAAAGCATCTGTAGCATCTGTCACTCTGAAGAATCATCAGCATGTGTGTTATAATGCTCAGCTTACATTGTTTTGTTTTATTGATTTTTTTTTGTTTTAATTTTGTTGCATTTATAAAAAATAAATACCTCCTTATACTGTCGTAAATATTATGTTTTTTCGATTGACAATTTTTCTTCAGGATGACAATAGCATGGCCAAGCATAAAACAAGTTGTATTTCTTGATGCAATATATGCACATTGTGTTTCTCAACTGACCTTAAAATCAGACATTAATTTGTGTGTTACTTCTGCATCTTCCCTCAGACACACAACAAGAAAATGACCCACTCATGATAGGGTTCACCATAACTTGAGTTACTGGACTGATAACAAGCGTTAAATTTAGCCTTTTTAGATACTAGTGATAACAGATGGTAAAGCCTAAGAGGCACACATGAATGGAAAAGCAATGTTTTAGCAATTCAGGAGCAAAGGAGAGATCTCTGACGTCTGATGTAATTTTAGTGGAACATGAAATATCTAAACTATGTTATTTCATGCCTGTCTACCACACACGCTTCACTACAGAAATGTCCCATGTTGACATTCTGAATAGGATTTCAAGGTCTATTTTGCAGCTGGGAAAATGCTTCATATATATTGAAAGGGACTGCTCAGGAGAATGGATGTCTGAATCTGAGCAGGAAAATGACATCGCACAGAGCAGAGGGAAAGCGATCAATGTAGATCATAAACAGAATACAATAAAGTAATCCATTGCCATTACCAGCAAATGGGCATTGTATTGGAGGCCCTTGCAGACTGAAACATGCATCGCTCCAGTTGGCCAAGAAACTTGGATGACTGCAGAAGAAAAGAAGGAAATTTGCCATATAATGTGTGAAAGAATGTGACATTGTAATAATAAATGAAAATGTTAGTGCGTGCGCACACACACACACACACACACACACACACACACAAGCATGCATCTGTGAAACCTGAGTCCTTCTCTGTCACAAGCCCAACATCTAGATCTGTTCAGGAAATTAACAGCCTGGCTATTCCGCTGTCATTTAACCTGCAAGCGATTGAGCCATGTGTTGAAAGGTTTTCTGGGATACTCAGGCCTGCTTGGAACACTACCTACCTGTCATAAATCAGCCAACTCCCTCTATCAAGTGGGAGTGTCCAGTTGAAGTTTTCTTCACAAAAGTTTAAGTTAACAGCATTTCTCAATGAAAGAGATGAGGAAGATGCTAATCAGCTGACACAGAATACAAATATGTGTGTGTCTTATGTGTAATAATGTTCCTGAAAAGCTCAAAGGTTAAAATGAATATGTAATAAAAAAAATAGCTCTTGTTTCTTGGCAATGTGCAGTTTCCCCTCACCGAGTTGTCCAGTGATTTAAACTCTTAGAGCTCTGTACTTCGGATGCTGTGGACACCTATTAAATAATTCAACAAAACAAGAGAGGAGTAGGTAATAGAGCTTAGGCCTGAAGTAACTCAATCAGAGCTGGCTGACTGACTGACGTTCCCACTCCTGCCCCCAGAACTCACACAATGGATATGCATGCCACTCTCTGAGGTCAAAGGCTGTTTGTTGACCACAAACCACATAAAATTGGTTGCTCTGTCGCCATGGCCGGGGAAAGACCACAGAGTGGTCAGTGTGAGAACCTGAGTTGCTATGTAATCATGTTGCACTCGCATGCGACCACCCACACACGTCAACAGAATGAATATACTTTCACACAAACCTACTTTAAATGAGGTCGTGTGACAGTGGTAACATATCACAAAGCACCATGTCATTAACAGTAATTTTCCTTTGACATAATAAAAAGTTCAAAGACAGAAAGTAACCACACTTTTCCTCTCAGTTTCCTTTGACAGCTTTCATAAGTAACCCAGAACATTTGAATCAGACACAAAACCAACGTTACAGGTGTTTTCTTCATTCTTGCAAAACATGTTCTTTACGTCTTTGTGTGGGGTAAATGTCATATTGTATTAATCATTGACAATAAGGTCGCCAGCTTAATGGGTCAAGACTGAACGATAAGTACAACACACAGTCTTAGAAGACTATGAAACACTTTGCAGGCTCAATGCCTCTGTCTAAGTTCGTATTGTAAGTGCATTTCAAAATTAACCATATGACCTCTTCATTGATCAGGCTAAAAAAAACAAAAACAGTATTCACGGTTGGTCCAAGGTGCATGGCTACTGAGGTCAGAAAGTAAGCACGAATAATATTCAGGCAGGGATAACAGGACACCCCTCTACATGCTGATTTACTTCCGAGTATGAACAGTGGTTGTTTGTTGGTATATTTTGTTTGAACTGTTCTTTCTAAAGAACAAGTGTCACTTTATATATGCCGTGACAGTACAGTTCTCAGTCCAAAAGCAACAGTAGACCAAAAAGGCCGAACAAATTCATGCTTTGACACGTCTTTCGAACTGAAGAATGAGATTGGCTATACATACCATACGACTGTACATAATGACAGTTTTCCCCCAGCTGGCTTCTTTAGGCATAGCAGACCACAAGCTATAAAATATACTGTAGTGTATTTCAAGCGATCCAAACATTTCTTTAGAAAATATATTAACAGAGGAAAAAGACTATTGAAGGGTGTAAAATAGAGAGAGAAAGTGAGCAAGCAAGAATGAAAGAGAGAGAGAGAGAGAGAGAGAGAGAGACAGGCCGAGAGCTGGTCTCTGAAACCGACCATGATCAATTAGCTGTACAATAGCCGGAAATCTCATATTGGGGTCATGCATTCCTTATCAGCAAAGTGAATTTTCACATGCCAGATAATGCTCTAATGATTAATGGAGTTGAATGAATAATGGTGTGGAAGAAGAGTGTTATTTTTACCCCGTGGCAGCTGGTAGCACACACAGTTAACCTAAAAAGTGAAGATCACACTTGAGGACACTTTCTCAAGTCCTCCCACACATGTTGGATGATAAAAAAAGACCCTTTGGTACAATTAATCTATTTTGACAGATTTAAATATGGATATCTTTAAAATGAAATTAACCAAATTCAGTGAATTTCAAAAGAACTCGGCATCAAAGAATGTGATTTGCATGTAACAGTAACTTGTTCAAAATGCTTAAAAGTGATCACGTGGAAAGGAGTGCATGCATATTAATTCATGTGATGCAAAAGTCGCTCCATGGGAACATTTATAACTGTCATTATAGCCATTGCGGATCCTTCAGCTGCATATTTATTGGCGGGCAGTGTAGCACTGCATTGTGGGATGAAGGTGGTCGTCATAGCAAATATTCTTCCCCATCCTGTTCTTCAAGCAGGTGTTGTGTGGGTAAACGGGCACTGGTGGACATGCCACTCTAATTTCATTGACAGGTTTATGACCTTTTATGTGTCCCAGCTGCCATGTTTATGACAGGCTGACTGTGTGTTCATGTTCAACAACATTAAACATGCATAAGCCAGACAACGTGGCCCACCACACGGAACAGAACGCTCTCCCCTGAACATCTAACACGAGGAACATGGATTCGATGGGAGCAATAAAAGAAGCAGAAATTGAAATACAGAATGACACATGGATAGATGGGAGCTCGTTGGATTAAAATAATGGATGTAAAAACTACAAATCTAAGTCATCATGGAGTCTAATTTTATAGGGCTGTTTGGCTCGCCAATGTAACTGTATATAACTGATTAATCTCTCCTATCTTCCTAGCCAGACAAGGTCAAAGGAAGCGAGGTGATTGGACCTATGCCACCGGGAGCGTCAGTCCCACAGACCCAACAGCATTTTTAGTAATTTAGAATACCTCTGTGAAGTTCTCCCAAAAAACAGAAGATGTACTTGTTCCGAAAGTACAGAAGAATAGTCCTCAAAAAGAAGAGCAAAAGAGGGAGGGGCATGTAGAGGACACACCCAATAATAGACCATTGTAGTTTTTGGCAGGAGTTGCTGTTCTTATCAAGCGTGTATGCCTCTGTCTTCACCAGGCTTTCTGACCCTTTGAGTTTTAAATAGTTTAACTTGCACCACTGCAAACCAGATAAGTCAAACAGTCACATTTATGATAGGAGAGAAACCCTCCAAAGAAGTCAAATATATTGTTTTTTAAATATTTAAATAAATTCAATGGTTTCATGCTGCGTCAAAGAAAATGTGTAAGATTGTAAACCATGGCTTACAATTTTATAAAAGTACATTAACTTTAACCTTATCTTGAAATACTTGAATACAAAGCTAATTTAGTCATAGTGGACAGAACCTTACCGTACTTATAGTGAATTGGGCATCTTTTACGAGGCAAGCTGTCAATTGATAGGGAGCAAGAGCATCAAGGAGAGATGAGAGATTTAAAAAGAAAATAAGGGAAAGATATAGAGACAAACTGAGAAAAACCCGAGAGAAGACAATGCAAAAGATAAACAGAAAGAGAAAAAAGGTTTAATCTCCCCTGTGATTTGTCAGCGATATGCCCTGAAGCCAGTGGCGGAGGCATCAGTATCGCAGGCCATAACAAAACATGTCAGGATCATTATCAGGCTAAAGATATGATTAGGGCCACATCATGGCGTACCCTGCACTCTTCTCTCATGAGGAATATATTGTTCTCTGCTCACCTCGTTTTCTCTTTCTTTTAAATGGCGATTATAATTTTGTCGTCTGGAGAGGTGCCAGGAAATAAACTGTTTAGTGTCATAGTCCTGGCTGAGCGAGCACGCCGTGGCCCAGGCCCCGCCTAGGGACAGAGGCCAGCCCAATGCTCCATTTAACACTGCAGCCATGCAAACTGTGTGTACTTCACCAGCACTTCCACAGCAGAGATGTCATTTTCAGACATGTTTGAAGGATGGGTATTTCATAATCTGGTGTAGTCACAACATCATAAAAATGATTGTTCCAGGTTAAATCTATTTATACATTAATTGCTCGATTGAAGAAAAAAAAAAAACACGTTTGATTTGCATAAACAAATTGTGAAAGAGAAGGAACAAGTTAAAGTTACATTTACTCTATAGGCTCATATCTCCACAAGGAGTTTAAGACGTTGCACTTTATTAAAACCTTTTTTATGAGATGTATGAAGCCCTGGAGTTATAGTAAATTAAAGTAGCAGCTATACCAGATTGTATTATTTTGTTTCAGTGTGGGAAGTGTTTTTTAAGATATAATCCTGTGCATCCATCCCAATATATATTTTCCTTGGTTCTATAGTCATACTGGTTATTTGAAGAAAAAAATGTCCAGAAAATAATGAAAAGGATACTCTGATCAATCATCTAATGCGTGGAGCAGTTATCCTAAATCATGATCTGTTCAAAAAAGAGAAATGGAGCCAAATTGCTAATTTATTGAGGGCTGTGTTCCACAAATCACCTAAGGGTACAGAAAATCAATGTTTCCATACATATCCTCACTTTTTCATCCAATTGTGAGAATTGTAATGTGTTTTGTTCTACTGCTGACGTATAATCTGCAGTGAGTTTTATTTTAGACTTTTGTTTTATATAATGTACAATCTCAAGTCTTTAACCGGAGTAGAAAACCAAATAGCAACAACATAGTGTTACAGCGAGGAAAATGAATCCAAATGTAGTGGAACATGTTGCATTTTAATAAGCACACAGTCATAAACAGCAGCAGTCTCAAGGAATTTTATGATTAAATTTAATCTGCTTAATCGCTGTAGCCACGGTATTCATAACTCAACTATATCAGGACAGCTGGGATGCTGCTCAACTCTGTTTAAGCGGATGGAGGACTAAACACCATTTAGTACAGAAGGAGTCATTGCCCTGTATCTTATTATGAAAATGTATTGTGACCATGTGTCATAGTTAAAAGAAGAAACAGTTGCAGGAATATCACAGATGAGACAAATAGAGATAGAGAGAGATGAAAAAGGGGACATGCAGAGGACCGTCCTTAGAGCAGAAGAAAAGAGGTGGAGCAGGAGGTGGAGAGATGCTTTAAGCTGATTTATATCGAACGGTAATAAACTGGGCATCTCCCCCCTTCCTGTTTAATATGCGAATATGCAGAGCATCCCACTCCTGACAGCTCCCCATTAATAAAAGCATGGCTTGGAGCGCAGGTAGCCATAGCTCATCTATATGAAAATACATGATGATGGTTTTACACAGAGTCATCTTTTAGAACGGAGCCCATGTGCCAGAGCAGGGCTGATACTGACAGTCATAACTCTACATACGTCTGCAGTTCATTTCTGGGATTCTGTCTAACCTGCAGTGCAGGTGAATGGAATCAAATCACAATGTGCATCATGCGTGAGGGACAGGAAATTCTCTCAGAAGATTGTACATCAGCTTCATACTCAACAAATTGCCTGCCAGGATGGTGCCAGACCATATGGTCCAATGCCATTTAACCCTACTAATTAATGAAACCATTCTCTGTATGCACTAATGATGGATGTCTTTGTTAGACATTTCTCATTCTCAATGGGCCCAAAGTTTATACAGTTTGACCAATCAATTAAAATGTTACGGTGCCCTGAATAATATGAGACATCTATGAATTGGAGATTAGGATGCCATCTATTCATCCAGAGCAGTCACAACAATGTAAGAACAGTTGCTTCTAAAGGGTCACCTTGTCATTTTAAAAGTTATAGTACTTGAGATGAGGAATGATTCATGAAAATATATATACTGCTCTGGTGAGTATTTTTCTCCCCCCTCGGTAACGAGACGAAAGGTATCAGACCAATATGCATTTCCACAAGCCTAATATTCGTATAACTCACATGTATATTACCTCTGTCCACTTTCTCCCAGCAGACACCCCATAAGGAGGAGAGAACAAGGGAAAAGGAGAGAAACCCAAGAAGGCTGTGGACCTGGTATGTCCAGCCCCTGGAGGCCCTGGTAATACCCACTCTTAGTCCATGTATTTTACATGAACAATCCTCAGAGGGAACAAAGAATAGGAATCTTACACTATTTAATTACAGGATTTGAGACATCAAAGCCAGGCTGATATTGGAATAACAGAAATAATTAGGGATATGGAAGTTGCAGAAATAGCCACATTTCCATAAGATGATAATTAGCCCCAGGGTTAGCTGGGTCAGGAGAAAGCATGTTTATTGAGACTTTGTATTAGCAAGGGGTCTATAGCTGGCATTCCAGGTAATTACAGGGGACTGGAATATTACAGCTACATTTCTGATTGAAAATCAGGTTTAATTTAATTATACTGATATCCCTTGTATATTGAATTGAAGACATAAGAAGTAGTTTTAAATAATGTGTTACACACAAGGAAAACAGACCTCAGTTAAATAGGTTGACAAACTTTCATTATATGTGGTTTTCAGTTAACCAAGTGGAACATATGATCAGTGTATTTAAAACAGCACTTCACAACAGATAAAACCCATTCTTTTGATGATGATCAGTGACTACAAAGGCTTGTAAAACATGCATGTTAAATGATTTTGAGACTGTGTGAATCACTGACAAAAACTGAAACCTCAACTAGCCTAAATCTTGAATCAGATGAGAGGAGGCCACAGGTCTGCTGCTGCACTGTGCTCTGCGTGGAGTCATTTGCTTTGTCTTGTTCTATTTCCACTTAAGGGTAAACAGGGAGGGAGTAAAACCATTTTATTTTCTCCTGCTGAGAGGGATGTTAAGAGGGGCCAGAGAGTCTGTCTCCTTATCTAATAACCCTGCCACAAGCTTGCCAACACAGGAGAATCCTGGCAATGAGCAGGGAGGGAGTCACAGAGCCATTTAGAATCCAAGCTTGGCTCAGTCACTGAAATCCACACTGCTACTGGAAGTGGAGTGATGCTGGTAGCTACAAGTCTCCCTCCACTTCCTCAGAGGGAGCAGATATGATGCATCTGGCAGCATCTGGCAAGCGTTTGCATGCCTTTTGATTTTCAATTGTGAAGCGTAGTTTAAATCACAGCGCTGTGCTCTCTGATACACAGACAGCACATGCCATGAAATTTGATTATTGACGAACATTAAAATCTCTCCCCAGGGACTTATTCCAACCCCAAATTAAATCTAAAAGGAGGTTCCACTGAGGGAAGAATGGAAAAGGCATGGTTTGGTACACAATTTGCATGTTTGCCTATTGCTGTAGAGAATGTTGCACAGATTATTGTGTCAAATTATGTACTGTATATGTTGAATTCATAATCCTCTTAATTTATGTAAAAAAGTGCATTAACAAAAAACAATGTTTTATTGACAGTAAACCTAACAAGACAAATATATTTTTGATCATAAACCAAAGCTTTGGACAAATAGTGTTTGACCCAATGATGGCCCTAGTGAAAAAAGCAGGGAATGACTAAAGTTATTGTAATTTATCTCAAGGGGAATATGAATGTCTACTTTACATTTTCTGGGTATTAATCCAATAGTTGTTGAGACATTTGTATTCAAAATCACAAACTTCAACTCCACTGTGGAACAAAAGTATCATTGAAGTTGTTTTTAATCGCCTGGGAAACATGAATATCTGTAACAACATGTTGTGCAGATCCATTGAGTAATGTCTGGATATTTCACGAGTAAGTGAAAAGGTTGTTGATCTGAAAACCTTTGAGCAGCGCTGGAGGATAAAACAGGAGATTAACAAAGTGAATCTGAATCCATCCAATAGTTGCCAACCAAACTCCAAACATGTCAACCTGATCACCAAATGCAGTAGGATGCATCCTCTGTACAATAATTCATGGCAATTTATCAAATAGTCGTTGTTACGTGTCAGTGTTGTGCTCTCCTCTCTCCTCTTGTTTTCCCCCACAGGGTCCAACCTGCTAATTGGCTGCCACCTGAGAGGGCCAATCAGTGTGACGGTCGCCCATTTTAAAAGGAAGTCAGAAGAGTTGGGGCGGTTTTTGTTTGGTCTTCGCCTGATGCACACGGACACTGTTAGATGGAAGGTTTGTGGTGAGAGGTTGAGGGCAGTAGGTAAGTTTGGGGTACCCTGTACACTTGTGCAGACACGTAGATACTTTGTGTCTAGAAACACTAGGTTATTGGTCAGTGCTCCCTCTGTATATGTTTTGGTCAATCTTTTTTAGAGAAGCCATTTTGTTTGTTTTATTTCCAGAGGTAGAGAGCTAGGCCTAGTTTTGTTTTCTTGATTTCTATTTGTTTGGCACGACCACAAGCTGTCCCCAATCTCTCCCACTTGATAGAGAACCTTTTTTGTGTTAACCGCCAACGGAATAAATCTTATTTACAAACGTTACTCCTATTTTCTGACTTTATTTCCCTTATTCTTTGGCTGACCTGTGTTCGTTCCCCCCTTATCCCCTAGACGGAAAAGGGGACGTAACAGTCGTTGAGATAATTCAGTCGGGAACAAGGTGGTAGACCGATCGACCAACAGACAAGAGCAGGACTCACTCATCAGCAACAATGGATGGGAAGAAAATAAAGTTGTACTTCCTGATGCCAGAGTAGCCATCCTACTGTAAGACTTTGGTGGCGGCTGGGATATTGTCAGGAGAGCCTTGAGCCAAGAGTTGCATGTATATGTCTATGTGCGTTGGCAATCGCATATAGTTACATGCATTTTGTTGTATGGACGTATGTATGGGGTGAATTTAAATATATAGTTTGTATGCAGAAGTAGTCTATATACTCACATAGTACAACTCTGAACATCATGACAAATAAAGATTTCATGCAACTTATTAAAAAAAAACTGTAAAAAGAAAGATTTGCTCAATGATTAGTAATTATGATGATTATGATCAAATTAAAATAAGTTTTTGTTTTTAACCTGATTTTTTTGTTTTTCATTCTTTTATCCCCCATCTGTCCTCAACTCAAACATTCATAGAGAGAACCTTTAAGCATCCCTTACCTTATTGTTTCAAGAAGTTGTCACTTCAGTTGACTGAATGATTGGTGAATGAGACCTACTTAATGTATTGGCAGCTCTGAGGACAGCCCCAGCAGCCTGGGAGACAGTGTCCCCTGGTGTCTATAATGTCTCATCTATACTGGATCTGCAGCATAAACACCAATTTGCTTCCCCAAACCAACCTTATAAATGCATGTTTTTAGAGTCATTTCTATCCATAATATTCTGCACTGCTGTTGAACAGTGCATGTTTCTTCAATCCAAACATCATGGAGCATATAGATTTTTGGGACAAGCAAAATCGGACCTTCATGTTGGCAAGACACAGCACTTCCAGCACCAGAAACAATTATGGCAGCAAAACATCAGACGTGTGGGCAAAGAGGGTCTTCACAAACTGAAGTCACTACGCCAGTTCTATTTTAAACAATGAGTGAGATGCAACTGGTGCAATTTTGGGCTATCAACTCAAGATGAACAGAGTCACAGCTGGTAAAAAAAGAAAACTATCTATGTATCTCTTATTTTTTCCTATTCCTATCACAACACACCTGTTGCCTAACAGGGTTCTTGGCCATACATCCCAAGTAGCCGTCTGGGCATTCAGGCCCTTTGTGGCCAAGCCGAGGCATTACAAACTGATGACTAAACGCAATCTTTGTTGCCGGGTGGGTGCATGTGACATCACGTCATCCCGGGGGCTGTGTGGGATCTAGGGCAGGCTCAAGCCCTTTGTCTATCCGGAGCCAGAGCACCCTGTACACGTGTCCTGGATCATCCTGCCATGTCACCTCTATTGTCAAAAGGTCTGGACGCACTACACTGGCATTCTCACACTATGAGGTAGTGTGGGAGAAACATTCTCCACTTGTCATGGTCCAGAGGTTCACTCAAAAGTGAAGGACATTTGGCTTGGGCACATGAGATCCTGGAGAATACTGCAGTAGAACAAATCATAATAGTTCATTCAAAGGGCTTAACATACGTACCCGCCTTGTCAAGATGACTTCTTTGAATTGTTTAAAAGCCATAGTGCTATTTTGATGACTTCGGAATTATCTTTGCCTGACACAAATCCTTTCAATAAACACTCACTACTCTGAATAAATACTCCAAACCTTGTCTTTTTAGGTTTCTATGGCTCAGTTAAATCAGAAAACTGAAGGAATGAGGCCATGTACTCTAAGTGTGGTTACCTTGGAATTAACCATTGAGTGTTATGTGTCCTAATCTTTTAGGACCTGCCCATAGACCGACTCCTGCCAGCTTCTTCCACTCTTAGTCCTCTTTGTCATTATTTTTGTCGGATCTTAGTATTACTGTACTTTCCATTCCTAAAACAGAAAAGACATGTACCATCATATTAAATCTTTATGAATAACATTGAGTTCATTCAATGATGCAGAACATGGAGACCACAGTCAGCGTGCCCTATTAGTGGTGGGCAGGAATGGAATAAGTGTGACCATAACATCTGGCACAGGTTCCCCCTGATGCAACCCGTAGCTATCTTGACGCAACAGCACCTGGATAGATCCTCAGAGAAAAGAGAAACGGCCACATCCCTTACAGTCACACAAACCCGCGACACTCTCCTGACACCAATCTTTTCCACATGGATGGCCTATCGGTGTCCTATCTTCCTGAATCTGTTATTTCCACAATCCAGCGGGTGCCATTGCCTAGGGTTAATGGATGAGCCTGAGTGTGTGAGATGGCAGGGCTTTGTAGCCCCTAACGAACAGTGTGCGGTCTGATGAATGACATTTGGGCTGCAACCATGTCACTTCTTCCATTAGCGAAGCCTGTCCCAACTCCGTCGTATTGAACCATGGCTTTCAGCTATTAGCCTGATGCATGACACAGTCAATTCCAGTTACGCTTTAATAAATGAATATTTATCTTAGCCCATCGTCAAAGAAAAAGCAACCAGCAAGTAAAAAATGAAGATAGAAGTATCAGAGGTGTTCCCTCTTCATGTGTGCATGCTTACCCCTGTTTTGGTGTAGTTTTCTGGTTTATCTCTGCCAGTGAGTGCTTTTCGGATGGAGTTAGGTTTATTCATCACCAGCAAAAAGCTGGTGTGCTCATGCAAGGGTCTGGGTTGAAATTGGAGTATCAGTGTCCTACAAAAGATACCCTGCCATGTCATTTAAAGGGCCACTCAAATTCATACACTTAATGCTCAGTTTACCCATCACGAGGAGTAGTACTAGCCTATGAACATTTGTATAATGTCTTCTGTGGCTGTGGAGCCATCTAAAGCCTGTCAATATAAAATATATGAAATCATGGCTTGGGCCTGGAGACTTTGAATTTTAACAGAATGCCTATTACAAACTGTTGGTATGATGTTAAAAAGTTATGGACATTTACTAAGTAGAATAGGTAAAAAAAAAAATGATGCCATTGGTTCATCATGAGACATTTAAGACCAACTGTTTAAGGCTTAAGCTATATTAGAGACACACAAAAATGGAAATATCTCTGCCTCTCTGCTTTGATTTAGATTTTTCGTTCTTTATGAATTTCTTCATGATTTCAAAGATGGTATTGTGTTGTGTAGTGTATGGAATACTAAATCTATAGAAATGTGTTGATCAAGTGATCGGTCAGGCTGCTATATCGACCAATATTAGCTGATTGCAGATATATCAGTGTCAGCTAATAACAAGAAATTGCAGTGGAGAAAAAACTTTGAGGTCATTTAGAAACTGTGTCACCATTGTAGTTTCTTGACCGGAGACCACAGACAGGTTGATGTTTTTCAATTATTAAATGTCCAACTCTAATGCTGCGTTCACACCAAACATGGCACTAATTTGACGCGCGACCAGATTACATGCAAAGTCAATGCACAGACGCGTTGTGGGACTACAGATAATATTATGAACCCAGACACGATGGAGTTTTATGTTTTATGTGGAAGTATAAAGCAGAACTAGTGGTTATTTCCATGGTGGATGGCGGAAACAGTAATTGTTTTTACGGAGATAAGCCAGACGCAGTTCCTGGAGGAGTCGGTGAAATTCACCGAGCTGTGTGCAGCTATGGATGGCGTTATGAACCCAAACACGAGGGCGTTTGATGTTCCGACGTTTATGGGACTTCCACAACAAGTATAACGCAGAAATAATGGTTATTTATTCCATGGTCGATAGCGGAAATGATAGCTCTTTTACGGAGATAAGCAACGGAGATAAGCCACGACCCCTTTGATGTGAACACAGCTTTTATTGTCGAGCGAGTAAACTGACGCGGTAAACGCTTGGTGTGAACGCAGCAAAAGGGATTGCCAACAAGATCATTGTTCATGTTATGCGTTTTAGAAAACGTATCGTGTATACAAGGGTTTTCACAGAATAGTTGACTCACTAGTAGACGCTTTGCATTATTGTAGATTAGAATTGTAGACTAGAATTGTTCATCTGTGGTTTATTGCTGGCGACCTGGCAAAGCCTGTACAAATGATCTTTTCATATTGAACTCATCATGACACATTTAGTGAGAAAAACATGCGTAGGGGGCCGCCACTCAGTGTGTGACAGGAGATGGCCTCACGATGAGTCCTCGACGAGGTAGTATCTCTGTATTGTAATGTATTGTAAAAAAATACAACATTAAGAAAGAAAAAGACTGCTTTCTTGCAGGGCCTTCTGCTACCCCTGGAAGAAAGCAGTCATGTTGTCATGTTGTCATTGTCTTGCCTTAGAGTTAATCATTCAGAGTATTTTTTACTCTATTCAGTGTTCACATTTAACTCTACATGATGATAATTTACTAGAACTGAATTCAACTCTATATAGAACTGGATTCATTCAAGTCAATATAAAATTGGATTCAACTCCCTTCAGCTCTCTTCCGTCCCATAAACCGTCAGCTCGTTCCAGCGTAGCGAGAGGTTTCATTGCGGCGGAAACGGAACTTAAGGAGCCATAGTGGGCGTGGTCACGCTGTTTTACTCCAATAGATTTTATTGTGAATATTTGCTCCTACTCTACTGGCTATGGCTAGTAATTACGCTCCAAAACGATGAAATATTACTCCTTTGGAGGAAAATAATAGTAACTCTGGAAAAATTACTTCCCCCGTTATTCCTGTGTAGGTGGGTCTTGTATACATTGTATAATTAACGCTCATTGGTTGAATGAGGTCTTTAATAGGAGTAGTCAAAGACTACTTAAATGCAGCAGTTGTGAATGTCCTATTGGAAATCTGTTGATTTACCATTATCAGAGTTTCTAAACTCCCAATACCGATATCAATTTATGTATCGACCTGAAATTTCCAGCATTGGTCGGTCGGACTGCAAGTGAATCACTGCAGCAGTCTTTAAGCAAAGTTACCTTTAGCACATTTACATTGCTATCATTATAGGTGGCTGTGAATGTATTACTGGAGTATAAGCATAAAGAACATCACAATTTAATTGACATTCACTCTGAAAATAATTAGTCAATTTGGAATTCTATAATATAATGTACAATATATTTGGAGAAAGAAAAAAAATATATGTGTGTGTGTGTGTGTTTGAGAGAAAGAGAGAGAAAGAGAGAGAAAGGCGTTGATCTGTGTGACCAAGTAGAGTTGAGTGCCACTCTGACAGGCTATTAGTCATAAGGCTTTAGCCACTCAACCCCTATCACTATAGTAATCCATACACTCAAACGGCTCCTCCACACATCTCAATACAGACAGACACATTAACACATGTGCACATCATCATAGTCAGTGGAAAATATCACTTCATGACATGATATTTGACTTACAACAAGGTCGATTGAGGCTGACACATCAAAATATAAGTGAATGTTAAATTGATCAGTGAAGGTATCAATCAGTCAGACAGGACACAATCTGGTGTCCTCTCAACTATCACCTCCTTAGCTTTAAGACACACCCCCGGCATCTCAATTTCAGAAAGCCAGAGACATACAATTTCACAGATTTGTGATATCACTGGGTATACTCATGTCAACAGAAAAAATATCAAGCAGCATTTTTTGTTTGTTTTTAACAAACATCCAAATATCACAAGAAACAGTGAATGCTATTTAAAGAGAGATTATCACAGGATGTTGTGGAACTCTCAGAGTTGCTTAGAAACTGAGAGCCAATCATTTTCTTCTTCATTGAGCCACAGGGGACTAGTTTGGAGTTAATTGCAGTGAATCCAATTTTTTAATTAAAATGAACATCATGACTATCTGACTGGATTGGGATTTGTTATTGCCATTTCTTTCTCTCTCCTCATCTCATTTTCTCTCCCCTGCAGGACAGCTTGAAAGAGTCCTGTTGTTTTATTTTAATTGGGGCAGTGATGTAATTGGCCTACTCCATGCTGCTCTGTTCAATTTAGATCCTGGCATATGCGCGTGTGTGTGTGTGTGTGTGTGTGTGTGTGTGTGTGTGTGTGTGTGTGTGTGTGTGTGTGTGTGTGTGTGTGTGTGTGTGTGTGTGTGTGTGTGTGTGTGTGCGTGTGGTTACATGTGCATAGATATAAGAAACAGAGATAGACAAGGTGAAGTGTGCACCATAAACACCAACGAAACAAACAGGAAACAAATCCCATGTTGAACATCCGTGTTTAACACGTCTATACGACAGTAGGTTCTAGTTACAGAGCAAAGAACCAGAATCCATCTATCAAGATACACAGCACACTGAACTATTCATCTACACTAAGACTTTGGGATTGTAATTGTTCAATTAGTTACTCTCAGAGTGCAAGAGTAAATCAGTTGGGTTTAGTTTTGCAATGACACAAATGTGAACATACAACAAGGAACAGAAAACAGAAATGAAGGCAACAAAAGATCTACAATGCTAATTAAAAGAAAACAGAAGGTATGAAAGTTGAAATGCAGGTATCTCATTACTTGTCATGAGTCACTCCAGTCATGTAATCCTACTCAGGTAACTTTTTAACATGCCTCACCCAGAAAACATTTCTATGCAGATTTCCTGATAGGGAACACAAAGCAAAGGGATAGGGCAGGGAGTAACAATGAAAGAGATGAAGCGTACTGGGAGTAAAACAAACTCCAGTCTGCAAATTAAATCAAAAATACACTTTGAAAATTCAATTCCTCATACAGTATGACGAGGAAACCTTGCAGAGGTGGCAGAGGTGGTAATAAATATGCATATATGTTTGCCCCTCAAAATGACTGTGCTTATAAAAACCACAGGTCAGGAGAGGAGAGGGTAGGGAGCTTTAAAAGCATAGACAACAACCTAATCATTTTCAGAGCTGCGCTTTCTGGAGACATAATAGTGACAATGTGACATTTATCGGTCAACCTTCTCAGTGACAATCCCCTGATTTGTGAATTCTGTGCAGGCAGTGATAGCATAGCTTTGAGCACAGTCTACCCCTCATCTAATAATATCTCTGTAATTAGCATATGCTTTGATTATAAAGGTCACTAACTCGGCCTAACGGAACATCATATGAAGTGTACCTGGGGAGGCTTGTTTAACAGGCTATTTCCATCCCTTTTAATCTGCATTCAAGTATTTAACGTGCCATACCTCCTTCTGTCGAGCCAGTGAATAATACTGTAAGACACACTGCCAACCCAGGGGAGTAGTTGCTCTACAAGATTCTTTGCACCTTTATTTGAAAAAGAAAAAAGACGTGTATGGTGATCGGTAGACTTATACTTAAAACAGGGATCTGCTTAATTCTTCACCATGGTAATTCGTGGCTCAGGGTTTTCCTACTGTTGCAGCTTCTAAAATATATTAAAGGTGCAAGATTGACAAAGCTAACAGTGTTTACCTGAGGGGGAACCAACGGCTGTGTGCTACCCTTCCACAACGACATTGACGATCAGGATGGCGTCATCAGCTGTAACCTTCGATGCTGAGCAGTGGCCTGATTCTAGCCAGTGGGGCGCGCTCACACGTACTAACATGCACTAAAAGCATTCACAACCACTAGGTCAACAAAGCAAGGAGAAGCTCGGATCATTTGGACCTGGCCTATGGCTTTGTTTTAAATGTGAATGCGTGCAGTGATCAGTGCTTCTTCATTGTTACACTTGTAATACAATCAGATTTTACAATCAGAAAGGTTGTGTCAAACAAAAACACGTTAATATAGTCTATAAAGTAGAGTTTTTGGAAACGTTTGTGTCTTTTCTAAGCATGTCACTAAGTAGTAGTCGCGTTGTCGTCACTGTCAACATTTTGTTAAATTACAACAAAAATAAAAAACATTCGGTCATAATGTTTAGGTCAGGATGTCATATCAAGTGTGATGGAATATGTAGCATATTATGCACATGAATATTATTACATGAAGAACACATCATATTGGCTTAAGCGGGAGCTGAAATGAAAATGTCTTGCTTACTTTCAGTCGCTATTCATGTTCCAACAATTGCACATGTGCATGCCTATATATGGAGAATGTTAAATATTGTTTTCCTTTCTTTCCAAGTCGATGCAGCAAAGATCAAACACAATAGGATGAGACAGTCTGAATAAAGCTTACGCTGTTTACAGATCAGTAAAGTAAAAGGTGGCTGCTGTGCACACATCCACAGCAGTCTGCCTATAGATGGTGCTCTGCTTGAGCTGGTGGGCTATTTTAAGTCTCTCCTTGCAAATACACTAACAACCAGAGAGGGGAGCCCCCTTGGGAGACCATTGTAAACAAGTGGGTATGATGCACCAACTACAATCCCACTTTTTGTTTTATAGAAAATATGCTCCTTTCATCTGAGACAAACAAGTAGATAAACCAGCGCCTACACTCACACACCCAGCGTTAATTACCACATTCATTTACAATGTTTAATCTGTGTGCAAACTGAAAATACAACAAACAAACAAAAGGAAGACCAGGATTTTCCTGTTGTTTTGTTTGTTTATGCGGTGCAACATTTAGTAGTGAATTCTTATCTGTAGAAAATTGGTCTGCAAAACAATGTCCTGGTTTTGCCTGCCTCCATCAGTTCTACAGAAGGTATTTCTGGCTTAATGATCTAGGTTACATACGATAAAAGAATGTATTAAAATATCTGGGTTATGAACATGGAGGGGAAAAAGTTTTATTTTGTATTCAGATTTTAGGTCGAGTAAAGCTGATGCCCAACAACTGATCAAACATTTAAATCCTGTCCTGGTCAGCAGTCCTTCAGAGACTGTAAAGAAAATGTGACAGTGAATTATTCCTCTCATTAAAAAAAAAGTTATCACTGAGTCAATATGCTGAAATGCAGCAGGACAAACACAATTACAGCCAATTTAAAAATAGGAATTTTCATTTTCATATCAGAGTATTGTAAGGTCCCACCATTATGTAGATGCCTATCGAGCCTGGTCACCTGAGCTCAATCCATTTATTAACAAAGCATACAGCACATTTGAAACTAAGGGGAAATATGATGCCTGACAGCATCTGTGTCCAGCCAGAAAAAAACAATGAGCTGAAGTTTCGCAATTATTGGTGACCAGGCAAAAACTAGATAAATAAATAAATAAAAATCTCTCCTACGTACCAACACGAAACCCTACACCTGCTAGACGGTATAGATCGCTCTGTGGTTGCGGTCAACAAGGTGGCTCAAAGTATGGGAGGGTCTGACCATCACAATGAAACTATTCAGCAATTCATAAGATTGGAACATGGATAGTCAATGTAAACTCAATAAATTCCTTTGTGTGAATTTCACTTATTTAACTCTGGTTAAGATAAGATAAGATAATCCTTTATTAGTCCCGCAGTGGGGAAATTACACATTCTCACATATCATTCAAAAATAATATTATTAAAACATAGTACATTTCTTAGCTGTATTTCTTTCATTTGCAGGGAAAGAACTTGTTAGTCTGTAATATTTGTAATAACAAACAAGTGTAGTTTTATTGAATGGCAACCTGTGAACACACATCTGAGAGAAGAGGGTTCACACACAAAGTAAAATGGAATGCTTCAAGAGAAATGTCTGTACTTTTCCTTTTAAATGCTGTTATTGTAAGAGTCTCATAATCAAACTGACAAAACTCACATTTGAACCCTGCATGCAGTTACAAAACACAGACATGTGATAAAGGGTATTTTTACTGCGATGACCATGGACACGAAGGTTTGTTGTCCGCATTCTCAAGCTTTGATCAGACTGCTGTTAGACAAGTTGAAAAGGTTCAGAAAGAGCAGCCTCCACATCTGGAGGGAAGTCCCGTTTACCCGGCACAAAGACAGGAAGAAGGAAAAGAAAGCGGAGAACTCAGACACAAATGACACAACATTTCAATCAAACATAAACGTGCCACTTCCTCACTTAAAACACAACAGGTCAGTGGGACAGATATAGCCCCAAAAGTGCCTCTTTTGTTTGAGTGATTGTTGATAATTTACAACAAAGTGGATATATTAAGATACATGTCCTTTAATAGGAGAGCCAATAGGTTAAAGCTTCAATGTCGAAAACTTTTCCTCACAAATTGTCCATTAGCAACAAAAACGGATATGATTTTTTAGTCCTTTTTTATTTACTATTGCAGGGAAAAGGGAATTACATTTGACACTTTGACTATGTTTAACATCATAGCAGGATATAAATGATGCAATCTAAAAAGAAAAACATAATTTGTCTACTTTAAGATTGAAAATGCTCCCAGCAGTTGGATAGATCATACTTAAAGTTAGAGTTATATTTTGAGAAAGTATTCATGAATCCAATAAGACGTTAAGTGACATTTGTGCATGAGAAATGGATAGCAGACCCCTCGAGGAGGAGGATATGCAGCTAAACCACCGGTGTCTTCTATAACCTCTTCATTAAGCATGAGAAAGTGTGCTCACACCTGCATGCACACAGGGATTCACTCACACGGGGTTTCATTATCATAACTAACCCCCTCCTGTGTTAGCTTAGACAGCGAGAGGAGATTCTCTGACACATCTGACAACACTCTGAATTTAACAGATATTAGAGATGACCTTCGGCCCGTCGTCCTCAATATGATACACATTCCCTGATTTTAAAGCAAGAATCTTTCTTTTGTAGTTATGAAAAAAGGAGGCAGTCTCCACCCCAATGTGCAATGTGCATCTCCCCCTTGTTCACTCACACTTGAATAGCAATTCAATTAATTACCTACCCTACCCCCCCTCCCAAGTTGCGTCTTGTGGGGATTTGTGTATTACAGGGGATGGGGAGAAGAGTGAAACATCTAATCTAGCACAGCTTTCTATCTGGTGAAAGACTTATGAAATGAGAGGAAGTCAGATCCTTATCAGTGTGGAATTAGTGCTTCTCCGTGCTTTGGCCAGGAAGTATATCTAGTGAATCCATTATATAGAAAGAGCCTTCAAAGAGGCCAGCGCAGCCAGAGGACACCTTGGGAGGAAAGAGAGGACCATGTTGAGAAACAGGATGGAACCTTGCTGAACCAGCACTCTGCAGAGAGAGATCACAATCAGACATATACACAGGGCCCGCACAATTACCTCCCAAATAAAGGTCATTTTTACATCAATCCAACAATTGCATTGGCGGGAAAATGGATTGTAGTTATTCTAAAAGTAGATTGAAAGTGGAATGTATTAAATTCTACCGATGAATTATAAGCAGGATCAGCATTTTATGACAGGGATCAGAAAACATGCATCCAGGTCCACAGTAAGTATCAGTAGCACCTGGCAAAATGGGTACTGCTTAGACTTCCATGGTATTACTCCTGAAGATTATGTATATCCTCATTAATAATTACAGGAATATACATTTACGCTTATTATGTGTTTTAGGTGGAATGGATAACTAATGATTTACTCTAAATTTTTTTTATAAATTAGATAGAGACAAAACAAGAAAAGATCTCATTGTAGCCAGATGCTAATAAACTGTGGATGCACCCATCTCTCCGAGATGTATGCATGATGGAAGTAATACATCAGTAAGCGGTCAGTGTCTGTCCATGTGACAATTGCAAAAAGCTGCTCCTGCTAAATTCAACATGTATGATCATGCAGAGGGGGTATAGTAAGGTGTAGGATAAAATGTTTGTCTCTCATAGTTTATAAATATAATTCATCTATGTATTTGAGTTAGATTACAGATATTTTAGACCAAGTACAAGTAACGATATGAGTACTTAATAATACCATCACAGTTCTAATAATGACTTTTAAATCATGTTTTATTTTAATCAGTTCATCATATTAGATATATAACATGATGCTTTTGCTGACATTGTAACATTCAACATTGTGTTTTCCTAACAGACACAGATCTCAGTTTGCAGTAGGAATGTTAACAGTTTAATTGAAGTTAAAAGAAATACAAAACAAATCTAAATATTCTCACTGCAAACTCTACCGGATGGAGATGGGGCGTGCTTGTTTTGCGCATACACTGCTGCTGGCCATAAATGGATTTCACCTGTTTTGCATTGGTTGACATTGCAGCTGGGCGGCTCATTAGTTTTAACTGATCAGAGTCTCACGCCACGTTGCCGTCGTGGAATCCGGTGCAGTCGTATCAGAGTAGTTTTACCAGGACATGAGCACAATTTCGGATCACATGCTGATATCTGTAGTGGAGCATCCAATTATTGTAGTGACATTAGCACATCCAGGTACATTACCACCACCCTCTGGACTGGACTGGGTCCAAATAGATCTGCAAACACATGAAAACCAAGACTGATTGGAAAATGGAGTTGAGATCTGGCCGGACGGAGATGCATATATGTTGCTAAGTGTAAACAAAAGTGTACTGCATCTCATCTGGATTTCATCTGGATACAGCACATTTGAAATGTTTGGTATAAATTAGGCCGACTATACTGAGACCTCTGCAGAGAACGTACATGGAAGGAGGAACCTGCTATGAAAGGCACTCGAGTGAAAGAGAGATACAAATCTGATATATTTGATTTAATGCATGGATGTTGTAGATTGAAAACATTTAATTTAATGAAGTTTTAGGCAAACCTCACATTGTTTTGACCTCCAGAAACACACCCTTTTAGTCAGTGTTTTGGTGTCTGCTCTTATTTCAAGGCTGAGTGTAAACCAATGGATTTTACGTATAACGTTCCTTTGACAGGGACATCATTGGTCTAAAATATTTGCACCATTAGTGGTGCATTATCCTGATGCTTTCACACCCACACTGTGTGTATTGCTGAACAAGTTACCAGGTTCACACCTAGGGCCAGGGTCTATTGAAGTATGCCCACAGGGGCTCTGAAGTTACTGAGGACTGGCATTGTGGTTTAAATGATCTGGCCCTGCGGAAATGTAGAATTTTACTCATGGCAGTAATTGTACCTCACAGCTGGATTGAGGGCAGAGCAAGAAGAGAAGAGTGCATATAAGAGAAGAGGGGAGAGCCTTTTATAGCTTGTCGGGGTTATAGAGGTGTTAATGATAAAAGTAACATGTATTTATACACATACAACATTACCATGACAGGCATCTCCTAAAGTTTAAAGTCTGTATTAATTAGTGTGCTCCAGGATAGAGAGGTCGATTATGGGCCAGTTGTAAAGTTGAGTGGCGTGATAACCGTCTCCTGATGTTAAATGATCACAAAACTAAAGATACGGCGAACGTCTTCAGGGCTGACTTGTTGAGAGTACCTGGGATGTACCTGGGATGGTGACTGACAATAATGTGACTTCAACACAACTGCAATCCTCAAAAAGGGGCCTGAATAGACTTTACTTTCTGCACACACTGAAAAGTCCTAATGTGACTATAAATCCTTTATTTAATACATGTTAACCCTCTGTTTGATTTCTTGTTCGTTCAACATCGTTAAAATAGCCAGCAAAATAGTGAGACACGCAGCAGCTTTCTTTAGCAGATGTCCATGACGACAGGTTTTGCATAAGGCACGGTCAATCATGGCACGCTCTGAACACCCACTTCTGGAGCAATTCCTTCTTCTCACTTCTGGTCCCCAAGGTTCAAAAGCAATATGTTTAAATATGCCTAGTTCCAAGTGCAATAAATGCCCTTTATTTTACCTGAACCTTGACTTGACTGCACTTCTCAGCAGCACTTCATTACAGTTGCCATTACAACAGTATGACACTTAACGGACAGATACATTTACAGGTACGTGTTCTTAACCTGGCCGTTTGCTGTAACTGTCGTGATTAATGTATTGTGTCTTCCTGTATGTTGTGTTTGTGTCCCCTTCTGTAAACCACGTTTCCCCTTGAGGGACAATAAAGATGAACTAATCTGGGACTGAGGATTTATTCCTGTGGAGCCGACATGAAAACTATTTTGGTTCAGTACATTTCTGCTGTCAGTCAGCCTGGTGATGGCAGGATTGCCAGCCTCTGTCCACTCAGCTCCCCAGGAGCTGCTGCTGACAGATGGCTGAAGGCGGAGTCAATGTGGACTGGACGATGGTGTGTATGTGTTAGTTGTTTCAGTGTGTTTTATTGTACATCCCGTTTGGCATATTTTGAATAGTGTATAATTAATAATTCAGGACACTCACTTCACTTTTTCAAACTCTGTAATAACTTCCTGAACCCACTGCAACCTGCAGTGGAAGAAAATAAATGATCGTAAACATCTTCTCTGGCCATTCTGTAGGAGATCTAAAAACTTCCAAATTAGATATTTGTTTCTCTGTAAGCCAACTAAAGCCCTAGTGTGGTTGTAAATAGAGGAGGTGTATGGGCAGTGTGGGGTGGACTGCAGCCCTCATGCCTAATTCATGCTGGGGGGTCGACGTGAGGCGAACACAGCAACTAACTGGCTGAGATTCCCTTTCATATTCTGATCAACCGCCCTGCAAAGGATGTTTGCTCCAAAACAGACTCATGTTACCAGAGCACAATGCGGAACCAACACAGTTTTCAAACACAGCTCAGACAAGTGTTTGTCAGTGTTTAAGAGGGTGTCAAAGGATTTTTAGTGAAAGATATACAGTACATTTGGTAAGTTGAGATATTTTAAGATGCAGAGATCTGATCTGGAGATATCAAATCTGGGACTCTTTTACTATTTACCGAACAAAATCCAAATCCCGTAACAGAAAAAAACTGCAATAATTGAGGATGTAATATGAAATCAGTTGCCATTTACACATAACTTGTGCATCATATAATATGCATGTTCACCTGGTCCAAGCAGGCATAGCAGAAAACTTGCTGAATCTTCCATTCCACTATCTGAACCGCTTATCCTATTACGGGTCACTGGGTGCTGGAGTCGATCCCAGCTGACATTGGGCGAAGGCAGGGGTCACCCTGGACAGGTCGCCTGTCTATCTCAGGTCACATATAGAGAGAGACAACCATTCACACTCACATTCACACCTACGGGCTATTTAGAGCCTCCAATTAACCTAAGCCCCTCTTGCTGTGAAGCAACAGTGCTAGCCACTGCACCACCGTGCAGCCCTGCAAATTACTAAAGTAATAAAATAAATATATAAAAATAAAAATGTGTAAAAAGAACAGAAACAAATCAGATGTTAAGAAATCTCTTTCTCTCTCCTTACTATTTTTTTTTTAAATCAAAGAGCATCAGAAAACGTACACAGCAGGCTTCCAAATTTTATCTGACTGTTGCTAGTTAAAATTACAGACATCGCCGGAAACAGATTAATACAGTTGTAGCCAAGTGAATGCAGTAATAAAACGTTTGTCTGTATTCAGCTTGTGATGGTTTGCTACTGAAAGGACATGTAACTCTTTACGACAGTGAGTGGTTTAAAAAGGGCGAACAGAGTGGCTTTTCTCTTAAGAAGTTAAACTTAAATTGATATTATACCAACATTTTAATGATGATAACGTTCTGATTCAAAACCCCCAGTATTTGGAGTTCAATTAACAGTTCATGTCGTATGCTGCTCATCTAAAACATGAACTAGGCTACCCCTTTCGATGAGTGGATTCAATATTGGATTTTAAATCATGAAATAACATTGAAGCCCATCCCTAGACTCAAATCTCCAAAATATCACACTAGCAAAACAAAATGTATTTTATCTATAAGGAAAATGGCACTTCATGAGAGACGATGAAAAGAAAGGGCTTTCTCTTCATAAAGACTTGTTTGTCGTGTTACCCAACTGTCTAACAATGATTTGGTCTGTATGTGGGTCCTCTAACATTGATAATTTGGAAAACACATTTAATCTACAACGATACATAATCTACGACAGGGACACAGTTTAACAGAAGACTTCTTGCATGCATTCAGATTTTAGTTTTAGTTTAGTCAGGACCAATCCATTAGAACTAATGTGGGTTAATAAGATAAAAACATTAAAAAACTTAGAGGAAATTAAAAGAACCATCAAATGAAATATATTTCAGACATAGAGCCAAAACGAAGCATTTTAAAAATCGATACAAAAGATTTCAGTTAAACTCATGTATCATTGCCAGAAAGCCATGATTTTATTACAGTTTTACTGTAAGAAAGAACTTTGATACCGTTTCATTTTTGATTTGTGATGAGCAATCATTATTATGGTCTGATAAGATTTCTTAGAATCCATTCAATAGATGAGCGTATATAAGAGAGGAATATCAAACGCTGTTTCAGCACTATTATCCTTCGAGAGTGGAAATGGAGACATATCAGAGTTGAAGTGATTAGGACCACTGGAAACCAATAATTATGAAAGAAGTATTTCTATGTGTATAATTTGAACAATTGAGAGTAATATATTTCCTTATCGTGCTGTGTGGGAGCAAAAGGATAATGGCAGCTCACCTTAATAGTGGCAATATAAGTCTGGCTATGTCTTCACAGGGATGAGAGAGAGTCACTGAGGGAGAGAACAAGTGTGTGAAGACAGATGATTGACCATCAATATTGCAACAGGATGAGGGAGTGTGTTTATTGATGAAGGTTGGAGAAGTTTTCTCTGCAGGAACTACATGACCCTCCAACGTGGATGCAATGGGCGTAGAACCAGTTGCTTTCAATGCGGTATAAAAGACAGACATTAAAAGATCTCTACACAAAGGCACATGTATGGATATGCGCGCCCGCGCGCGTGTGCGTGTGTGTGTGTGTGTGTGTGTTTACACACAAACTGACAAACACAATTTCCATATTTACTGTTGGGTTTAGAAAAGGGAAAGGAGAGGAGGGCAAAAAAACTCATAAATAAATGACAATGCACAGCTTGCAATGGAAATAGAAGCATCATTTTGTGTTTGTATTATATTCAGGCGGGTAAAATTTAATCTCCCTTTTAATACCCACTATTGTATAAACAGGAGAGAGGTTGCTGAAATATAAACATTAGGAATGTAACCTTCTGAAAATCGAATGGCATTGAAAAATATTATCTCTGCCTGGTTGTTTATTAATGTAACTACTGGCATGAAGCCACTATCCATGAGAAAATCCCCCTATTTTTATGTCATATTGGAGAGAATATATAAGAAGAGGCTTTTACCTCCGATATAAAATTTGCAGCATTGTTTTGAATAAGATTGGGTTCAAAATGCATGAATACAATGTCCTTATCTCAAACAAAGTGCAAAAAGTTGCAGAGAAAGATTTTTATTTATTTTTTATAAATTTGGTTGAATGATGAAAGGTTTGAGTTAATTTATCTACTTGATTAGTAGCATGTGTGTCTGATGTAGCAATTCTTCATACCAAAAAATGTGAATAGTAAAACTAATTATTTGATCCAATGGGACTAAACAGCAAGGATTATGAGTTAAAGCATCACACATTATGCCATAAATTTAAAGTGACAGTTGAGTAACAGTGAGCTGGGTTGTTTGATTTTTTTCTTTCTTTTTGGCTAAATATCAGCAGCTCTACAGTGGGCTGTGTTGAGAAGTGAATCTGATCTGCTGTTATATCATACTGTAAATGGTTGAGCCACAGAAACCAAACAATTCTGCCAGCAGACTAATCACTTGGGCTGGTAAACCAATCCTCCACGGACATGCACCGCAAGTATGAAAGTGTGTCTGCAGCCCCGATTATTTATTCATTTTGTTTGATTCAGGATGATGTTCCACCCTTGGATTACCGTTTTTTCCTATCTGGCAGGAGCGCTGGCACTATGCCCTCTGTTTAAGATATCAAAGATTTGCGGCATCTCGTTGCCTTGTGTAGGGCTCGTCTGGGGAGTTTCACTAAACATGAAATGGATAAAGCCAGAGT
Source organism: Myoxocephalus aenaeus (assembly GCA_038501785.1). Taxonomy (NCBI): domain Eukaryota; kingdom Metazoa; phylum Chordata; class Actinopteri; order Perciformes; family Cottidae; genus Myoxocephalus; species Myoxocephalus aenaeus. The sequence goes on from JBAMJR010000137.1 coordinate 642,850, forward strand.
GATGTACTGTAGGGAACTGGAAAAAAGAGAGGGCAAGAAAGAGAGAGAGAGAGAGAGAGAGAGAGAGAGAGAGAGAGAGAGAGAGAGAGAGAGAGAGAGAGAGAGAGAGAGAGGTTGAAAAATGAAAAGATGTGATAGGTTCCTCTGTTTCATGGAGAAAAGTTGCTGCCTCAGGAAACTGCTGCCTTTCTTGGGATGTGGGAACGATGGCTTTAAAATATCACTGGAGAGGACTGATTGGGTCTGTGTGTTTCTGTAATCTGTGTATATTAGATACGGCAGATTAATTAATTTTCCAGCTTTGGTTTCATCTCACAATTATGAGGGGAAACACAAACAGAGCAGCTACATTTAAGAAAGTACACCCCATTAATTATGCATGGCCTTTTTGGACTTATTCTCTCTGTAATTTTAGCTCAACAAGGCAGCTGTAAACAAACATTAAAGATGTATTAACAGGTAAAGTACATTGTTGATATTCAGATATTGTGGCTACAAACAGAAGGAATATGTTCAGACATGGAAGCAATCCACTTAATCTTATGAAGCACCGGTCAACTCCATCCAATGATATTATTCATTTCTGATCGGCACATTTGTTAAAGGAAGATTAATATCCCTTCGGTAAGTCAAGAGTGGTCATTTAGTGGACTGAAAAGCTACATGATCTCATCAGCTGTGAGTAAAATCAATGTGACTTGCTTTTAGGATAATATTAGTCAACCAATTTTAAATAGTTGAATTAAATCTAAACTGGGAATGAAATGTGTTAACGTTATTCGTGTCCGTCTCTGAATTTTAAAAGATCATATGATGGGAGATCAGTTTGATAATGCATGAGCAAATCCAACAGAACAGCTTCAGTGCAGCTCGGCATAGACCCCCCAGTGCTTCTGGAACTCTTCTGGAGAGATGAACCAAAATAAAACATATTCCTTCATTTGGTGTTGTATGATGGTGGAGAAGAGAGCCGTCTCACACTTGAGTTCCTCCAAAAACTACCAGAGTTTGCAAAAAGACTACATGAAAGACTGACGTATCTGGTTGAAATGGTTGTAAATTACAAAAAATTATTGTCATGGTTATGTACATGACAATAATATGGTCAAAATATACCTAAATACAGTGGAAAAAAAGAGGATAAAGAATTGCATTGTAACTTGTAAATGCAAAGAAGTATGACTCAGATGACTATTGAAAGATGTTTTTTTCTCTGAAACCACATTGCAAAATAAACCAGATATCTGGCCCTCTTACTTTGTGGAACATGGACAATAATCCCATACAGCCGTCTATGACGAGTTGCTCTTTTCAAATAAATGCACTGATCACAATAACAACAAGATACGTGTCCTCAAAACGGAACTAATATAAAATCTCATCTGCATAATGGGCTGGGATCACAGCCGGAGACACTGGGGCTAATACCACACTAGGTTTCTGATTTCCTGTCTAAATCGCCATAAAGCATCTCGCCTTCAGATGGATTACCTGTCAGTGCATTAAGTACAACTTAGACCGCATCTCAAGCCACAAGAGACGCCAGCTTGCTCTTCCAGAGGTGCTTTAACCATGCCCTCTTCCAAACCACAGGGCTATTACATCTGCCTGTTAAAAGCTTTGAGGGAGGCGTCCAGTCAAAGTCAGAGCTTGGTGGGAGCTTGTACAAAGGTGACTAAACTCACTCTTCCCTGTTCAGGTTGCAATTGTATCTGATGAACTAGGGTCACTTCCCTCGTCCTTGCACCACCTACATTAACAGCTGAAATAAGAGTCACTTTCCTTCACAACCAGCTTCTTTGATTTACAGACAGATGAGTGAGCCAGACAACATAAAGATTGGGATTAATTAATTACTGACAGACTGACAGACTCCAAAAGCCAGGCAGAGAATCAAACATAGGAGGGGCATTTGATCAATAGCCTCGATTGAGAGGCAATGGATTTCACATTATAACCACCCTGTTCATTATTGGCTGAGTTAGCATCTGCTCGCCCCGTCCCTTTCCTGTTGAGGAGTTGAGGCCTGCTACCATGGCCCTGCTGATGGAACCGGCCTGGAACCGGTCCTACCTGCTGCCATGGCCCTTCTGATGCCCCCCTCCTCTCTACCGCCTTCTGCTTCATGGATTATCAGGATCATGGACCATGCCTAATACTCATTATATGAATAATTTCTGTCATATTCATTGAATGTGCTGTAACTACGCTATTCATTCTGGGCACATGACATCTATTGCTTCTGTCCATCCGGGGAGAGGGATCCTCCTCTGTTGCTCTCCCTCAGGTTTCTTCCCTTTTTTCCCTGTGAAAGGGTTTTTACTATCTTTTTAGGGGAGTTTTTCCTGATCCGATGTGAGGTCCCGGGACAGGGATGTTATGTGTACAGATTGTAAAGCCCTCCGAGGCAAACTTGTATTTGTGATGTTGGGCTATATAAAATAAACTGAATTGAATTGAATTGAGTAGTGATCAATTTGGAGGGATGCGTTCCCCTTTACTTACACCCACATTTCGATACACATAACATCAAAGCCCATCACTAAAGAAGCAGAAGCAGTCGTGTGGGCTGGAGGGATCAGGGCCAATAGAAAATCATGCTGCTTACATGAACAATAGTTCAATTAGATAGGTCCATTCTTGTTATGAGATTGCTTTTCTTATGCTAATCTGTACACTTAACTAAATGCGCTTCAGTGAGGGGTTTGTGCTCTCCCAAGTTAGCTCACCATTTCATTATGTAGTCACGTGTAAGCAGCGCTACGCATTGACTGCCTTCGTAAATCATGTTCACGGGAGGAGGGATAAAAGTGCCTTGCTGATATGTAAGTGGATTTCGGGGGTCGTTTTCCTATCCTTGTATTGATAAAAGCTCCATTAATCAATCATACATCTCTTCCTATTGATGGTCATGATGAAGTGTAGCCGTGGTGATTGTTTGTGTGTGTGTGTGTGTGTGTGTATGTGTGTGTGTAAAACTTTGGCTTAAGATTCTCTTAACAGTAAATTACAAATACCATGTTGAAGTGAGATGTTGCGTATCTCAGCAAAACATCTAAATAATGTAACCTGATATGCACATGGATATCATGGCGCTGACAAAAAGCAATGAGGATATTTATCAAGTGGCAAAATTTGAATAATGATAGCGTCAACCAATATGTAAAAAAAAAAATCTTGTAAACTAACATTAGCAGGTACTCGCATATTCCTGAAACACATTTGAACCCACTTGCATCTTGAATAAAATCCCATTTAGAGGCAAACACTCAATTATAAGGGATACAGTGACACAAGACTAAGAGACTCCAACCAAGCTAGCAGCTATGTGAGGCTGTCCTCAGACACAGCGGTGCTGAGAGCTAAATGCTTATGCCAGCTTGCTGACATGCTCTCATTAAAAATGTTGACCATTTTAGCTACTCATGTTAGCATAATAACATTTCTTAATTAGAACAAAACAAGTACTTGAGTCAGATAGATAATGTTTTTTGGGGTCTATATTACATGCATTTCCAAAATGTCATCAGTGCTCTAAAATGGCAAAAAAAAAAGAAGTCAGCAAAAGTCAGGTGCTTAGAAAGAAGAAATAATTGATCTACCATTTCCTGAGCTCTCAGGGGACTGGGGGAATGGGTCGCTGTTTGTTTACATTCTTTGACCTCAGCAACATGGGTGCAGGATGTCTCCTCTAGAACGTGATACATTCTTAAAAACATGTATAATTTCGGTGCAAATTTGACAACATTTATGCAATACCAATATATCTTTTGGTGCCAACATCGGGCTACCTATAAATTGGTTGAAATCTACAAAGTAAAACTAGGGTAGATATAATTGTCATTAGTTTTGCACTGGTGGTTCATAAACCAAAGTGTTGGATACATTTATATTTTGACCGGATGGTGGAGCTAGAAGATATGTCAGGGAATCCTAAAAGTTATTACAGTTTATTCTTAGAAATGCATTCATTTCCGTACCAAATATCATGGCAACCAAAACCAAAAATATCTAAAAGTCAGGGAATCCCTACAGTCAGTAGAATTTATTGTCTCGGGATTACAGGAACGTGCCAATCCCTTATTTGGTTGGTCCTCGCGACTCGTTTGTCTAACCCGGAAAGTGTTCCAGTCATAATCTCTAAGGCTGCTCGAATACTATTTCTGCTCTGTTGAGGTAGGGATCAAGGAGGAGACTTGACCGAGTGTACACAATACCAGCATTCAAGAAGTTTACCGGGCTGACACACCCCTTCATTGTAAATCAGTTAGTGATTGGATGGCACAGCTGATCCGACTGATCAGAAACTGCCTCACAACATCACTGCAGTTTTGTATCAAAGTTTTCAAACAAAAAACTGGACCAGAGCAGAACTCCCAAAATGTGTATTGTATTTTCACCAGATTCATCATCATTTCAGATAGTGGATCTGTTAACTGTAGGTCTAATAGAAAAGAAGAAAAAAAAACAGAAACAACTTTCTACATTCTTCTGCGATTCCTCAGTTTTTACAAACTGCACACCATCAAAAGTCAATGCAGAACTGTTGAAACTGACTCACAGCTGATCCAGCAGTGCTGCCGTCTGCAGAAACAGATGCTTCTTCAGATGACTGTTCAGAGGAAAGGACATATCATTTCTCTACAAATGTGTTTCCTCTCTCCTTGCATCTTTTCCTTCATCTCTCTCACTCTTCAGTGAGAGGGAATACGATGTTACATTAGCAACATACACTACAAAACACGATGCGTGTCTTTGCCACATACAGATACATGCGTTTCTGAAAGTTGTGCACAGGGATGAATAGGGATATGATCCTTTAGAAGGTGCAGGAATCATCGCAGAATGCAGGAGGGCGTTTGGATTGACCCAAGACTCCACTGATGTAAAAATGGAGCGCTCAGTAAATAAGGCACTCATCTTTCAGCTGCTTAGGCAAAGATGAGCGACCTCCCATCTACTGTGCTGATCAGGAATACGACATAATGTAAAAATATAATTTCAACACATCTTTACTGACTCATAACTTCATATCATATTCAACTACTGCTGTGTAGTAAACTTTTGAGATGGTAGGACAATTTCAGATCTTAAGGCGTTTAGGCCAACAGGAATAATCTATGCACGTTGCATGAAATAAAAAATAAACATACGAATTTTTAATTTTACAACTTTCCAAATGTTTCCAACCTAAAAAACAACAACCTAAAATTCCATCATTTACGACTGTTTAATGTACTCTTCACTCTCCACACTCTCGTCTCTACTTCGTCTTCTCTTCAGTCACCTCCCCTTTCTCTTTTGTCTCGCTCCATCTCATCTGCTCTGCATTCATATGCCAAGATTTCACTCTCTTATGTACTCTCTTATTTTCTTCTCTGCTCTCCATTTCTGAGCTTGGCTTTTCCTGTGTCTCAGCCTCTCTCTCTCTCCACTCATCTCACAGCAAAACCTATCTATCATTGCTGTAATCAACACAATGGAGTTGTCATGATGGCAGTGACCCTCCCAGGACATCGCCCCAGGAAAGTGAGTGAAAGAGAAAGAGTTGGGCTTGCCAAACACTGAATCATCACATTTATAAAATATAATAAAGAGAGATGAGAGAAAGAAAGGAAAGAACAAGAAGGGTATATTTCTGAATACAGCAATTGAATAATTGCTTCAGGCTAGAGAGGTTATTCCCTCAGACTGCTTCTTTTCACAAATACATGAGTAAAATTTGGCCACCAATGCTAATTCCTCAGAAGTTTTTGATCTGATCAAAATCTTAAATAGCTGAGTGACTGCTTTTCAATTAAGTTATAATGTCTATATCAAAGCTTGGACATGTATCTAATACTGCTACAGCAAAGGAAGGATCTGCGTTGAGAGTTGAAATATTATTTCTCTTCGGGACAATTTGATGCCCGATGCATTCAGTTTGCAAAACGTGCCACAATTTTGACATGTGGAAAACAGCCTTAAAAGGTGTCAGTTCTATGAATAATGAAGCCAAATGAAATGCTAATTCACTAGAAATGTCAGGAAAAATTGTAATTGCCTAAATTGCTTACTTCTTGGAGCACATGACAGAGTGACTGCTTCTTAAGTTAAGACTGCATTCTGAAACTATTTTATGAGGAATTTTAAAGTACAGTTTCCATTTTTGTCACTTTTGATGTTAGTTTGGACACCGCTGTAGCATCATGCCTGCCTTCCCTTGAATACTTCACTACTTCTGGAATGCCATGGCCATACTGACTGTAAACAATATGCTGTGATTTCATGCACACTTTAATATTGTGAGTGATATTTTGTGTATGATGATTTAAAGCTTATTTGGCCAAAGTAAGGTTTACTATTACCAATGTTAATAAATACTGCCAATAGTAAACATAGTAACAGACATGCTAATAGAGAGAGTGGAAATCGTATCTGTTTTTCTGCATATTTTTGCAGGTTCTTATAAAAGGTTTCTCCTCAGTTTCCAAACAAAGTCCGGCGATATCTTGCTGGAAAACCTCCCCATTACCTTCTGCAAATGGCCAATGCAAAAAAGGGATTAACTAAGCATACATTTAGGGCCAAGGAAAAATGGACATGTCCACAGATTTATTGGCATTCATTATGGTTGTTCTTGTTTTAAGTGTAAAACCCCCTCTACACTGCATCATCGAATATGGTGTTGCTCTGCCTCACACAAACCATTAGTGAGAGAATTTATGCATTTAATACATTAGAATAGAAAATGAATTTAAAAAGAAAACGCCATGAGGGAACACATTATCTTTGCTGTCGGCAGTTTTCTGGTTCAACATTTGGCAGCCTCGTCAGTAAATGAAAGAATTATTTCAATTATTGTACAGCATTAAATTATAGTTTGTGGAGAAAGTGGTGACAGGTCTGCATAGCTATAACACTTCCTCTGCCTCTGGCTTCTCTGTCAGTTTTAATGAAGAAAACTCTCCACACTACACAGTCAGAGAGACAGAGAGGAGAGGTTTTGTTCACCGATTCTCAAATTTGTCGCAATGACTGAATCGTCACTGTGTTGATAGAGATATATATATATATATATATATATATATATATATATATATATATGTATTTCCTTGTCTATGTACTAGTCTTGTTCGACCTTAGTGCTGCATTCGACACCATTGACCATCACATCCTATTACAGAGACTAGAACATTTGATTGGCAAGTTGGTTTAAATCCTATTTATCAGATCAATCTCAATTTGGAAACTATGAAACCTCGAACACCCATGTTAGTCACGGAGTTCCACAAGGTTCTCTGTGCTTGGACCAATTGTATTCACCTTCCTGCTTCCTTTAGGCAATATTATCAGAACACACTCCATACACTTTCATTGTTATGCAGATGATACATAATTATATCTGTCGATAAGCCAGATGAAACCAACTAACTCACTAAACTTCAAGCATGTCTTAACCCTTCAGGGTCTTAGGCCTTTTTCTCTATTTTATATAATTTCTTAAATTCACCTTTTAAAAAGACAAAAATGTGGATGACTTGCAACTTTCTGATGTTAAACTCAGACAAAACTGAAGTTATTTTACTTGGCCCAGAACACCTCAGAAATCAATTACCTAATGATATAGTCCCTCTTCTTGGCATTGCCCTGGCATCCAGCGCCACCGTAAAGAATCTCGGAGTTATCTTTGATCAGGACTTGTCCTTTAACTCCCACGTAAAACAAATCTCAAGGACGTCCTTTAACTCCCACGTAAAACAAATCTCATGGACTGCCTTTTTTCATCGACGTAACATGAAAAAGCAATGCAATGTCTCAAAGCAATGCATACAAATTAGTTCACCCATTTGTTACTTCTAGATTAGACTAATCCTTACTATCAGGTTGCTCTCTTAAATCTCTTAAATCTCTTCAGTTGATCCAGAATGCTGCAGCTCGTGTAATAACGAAAACTAAGAAAAGAGATCACATTGATCCTGTATTAGCTGCACTGCACTGGCTTCCTGTAAAATCAAAAATCACAATTAAAATTATTTTTCTCACCTACAAAACCTTAAAATGGTGAGTGTAACGATCCCCCGTTATCCCCGTGAGTCTCTGGCTGGCACAAAGAGGGCAACACGCTCGACTTGGTTCTCAATGCTCTTTATTTATGTCGGTCTGGTGTGCGCTCTGAGCGCACTCGCCTTGTTGTTCCCGACTGCGTCGGCTGGTATACCGGTTTCAAATCTCCATACGGTATGTTATCCAATGAGGTTGGAATAGAAATGAAAGAAGGAATATGAAAGTGAAACCACGGTATTTTTCACAGAGAGTAAGTACAAAGCTACTAAACTGTTTCATTGTTCAGTTTCAAACATGCTGAATTAAATACGTTCTCACACTAACGATGTGTGTCATATATGTGTCTCATATCCCTTTTTGTTGTTATGGTTTATATGTAGATTATAATCTGATCATAAAAATATGCAGACAACAGTTTATGAAACATCACACAACTCAGTTTAACCTGGAAGTGTTGACTTGATGTTTTATTGTAATGTGACAAAATAGTTTATTCCAAATATGATAATCAGAAAGACTGAAGAGCTCGTCCTGTTAAACACTTTTATTAAAGCTTTTGTAGCTGAAGTCAAATAAAAGAATGAGGACTGAAGCTGCAGTACAACAACAGAGAGAGAATATCAAATACAGCAGTTTGATCACTTTACAGCACTTTTCAGCAACAGCAATGTAACGTTCATACGTTTGCCAGCCGGTTTAACAGATTATTTAAAGTATTTCCAAGTTATGCTAATAGTTATTTACATGATCTACGTTTCTCGGTAATGATTGTTTGTTCTCGTGAACGGCCGAATGATACGTCACTTTAAATGTTGCCGCCGCAAGGAATTGTGGTTCGGCATTATCTCCATTCCTTTCGTAAAGGAGATCCAGTAGTTCCTATGATAAAAGGAGCTGAGTTAGGAAGCATGAAGCTCCTTTCCTTTGCATTTAGAGAATTTGACCGGCACTTATCATAGCAGCCACTTAGGTACTTCCGGGTCATTTCACTCAGTTAGGAAGGTTCCTAAACAAAAAGGAAGAGACAGACCAGAAGGGTCTGTTTTTTTTCACATTCCCCTGGGTCCTAAGTCCCTCCATGTTTAGCTTCCTAACACCCTCTATGTACCAACGTAAAAACAGCTGCTCACCACTCGCAACAGCTTTTCATTTGTCCGGCGGTCCTTTTCGGCGTCAATGAATGAATGAATGAGTTTGTTTATATATATACACACACACACATACACACACACACACACACACACACACAGTATATACATAAATACAAAATAAGGTGAACAGGAACTGCATTGGAAAATTGGACCTGAAGAGTAAAATACTCTCAACAGCTAAAAATGTATTCAGCCAGTTTCCTACTGTTGTACTTACTTACAGCATGTCATCCCATTAATAGCCCAAATGTCTTACTGTGCAGTGGTTTGCCACATGGTTTGAAGCTAAAACCTGACGCGCTATTGCAGATATTCCCTCAACAAACATTAGGGAATGTCATGTGTGGAAATATATTGCTATTATAACTACTAAGAAAAACACCTAGGGGCAGGTGTATCCTCCTTTTGCTCACATTAGCTCCCTGCTAGCTACCCTGTCCTTCTATACCTAATGCCCTCCATAAATAAAGAATAAAAGACTTGGCCTCTCTTAGCCAATGGTTTCCATCGGCCATTGTAATGCTATCCCATCCATACAGATATCAAAGGCTTAATCCCTGCAGCATTTAACCAAATTAAATACCACCTTCATTAGCATGCCAACACCTATTGGAGGCATACAAAATACCCCCGACCCAAGGACATACTGGGCTGGCAGAGCTTAAAATAAGTCCACACACCACAAGACAAGCCTTCATTTGTATGTTCCTAATGTCTCAGCTTCACTCACTGTACATGGCCCGCTGCTCCGAACACATGGTGAGTAATTGCCAACACTCGACCTCCGTACTGCACTTAATCAACATGGTAACGCCATGGGGATAAATTCATAAACAATACATCCAGAATAATTCATATATTGGTCAACAGAACTAATGTGCAAAGTGGCGCGTAGTGTCAAGGTGCAAGGTCATGCAAAGCCAAGGTTACTGTATGCTATCTGAGAAAATGTTTAAATGGAGACAAGAAAAAAAGTCACCTATGACTCAAAGTCTAACGCTAATAATGTGTTTGTATAAAAAAAAAATATGAAAGAGAAATCTTACAAACATGTTCCTAACAGAGACAATGCATGGCCTAACTCTGTATGAAGAGAGTTGTTTTATTAATTAACTCATAGATTGTTGCAATAATCTACTTAAGTTTTAAATGCAAGCCCTACATAAAAAAACTCAGGATTGACAAAAGAATGGACAGTTGGGATCCATGAATGTATGTTTCCAGGATCAGAACACCCTGTTCATCATTGTACAGTTGGCCCATTTGTCTCCATTCTCACCTTTGACCTGCAGGCAAATGGTGATAAAAGCACCCTTCATTGCATTCGACAATAAAAGCAATAGGCAGTTCTTGAGTCAAGCAGCACAGTAAACAAACATAAATAAAAGAGAGTGGGAATCAATGAAAGAGGAAGCCTAGAAAAGCAGCACGCAGACCTAGAAGCCAATACACCAACACTCAGCTCTTACCACCAGGACAACAAAGAATATTTGAACTGCTATGAAGAAAATGGAAAAAAGAAGAAAAAAAATTGTCTATGAATATTTCTTTGTAATACTGTATTGTATTATTTAATGCAACTATAATGTTGAGATGTTCAGTCACCCAAAAACTATAATGCAATATTTGAATTGTGTGCTCGTTGAACATCAGGGATTGCTTCCCTATGGGCAATATTAGCTTTGTATGTAGAACACAATTAAGTTCTCCCTATCAATATAAAGGGTGCAAGATAATTGCACAATATATATTGGTTGTTGTGATTATCATGTTTCCTTTAAAGACATCTTTATAATTCAGAACCTTAATTTACTTAAAGCTCAGTTAGCTTGAACATCTCCCCTAAACCCGGTGCTTGTGCATTATTCATAATTCCGAGGCATTTGGTTTGTATTGGATGTCTTTACAGCTTCTGACATGGAAAATAAAAACAGTCGAGCTTGACCTTCCTCTTCTATCATCTTCTCTTTCCTCTGCTCCAAGCATCCACCCCATAACAGATTAGCTCTGAGGAAGACCCATTTCCTCCCTGAGGCTGCTAAAATATTAATCAAAACACAGAGGAGTGTGCAGCAGCTCCCAAGATGCATGTCGTCTAATGGTAATACATGGGGAAGGCAGAGAGGGAGGAGTGCTGCCTGTAATAGCCTCACAGAGGGGGAGGAGAGGAGGAGGGCCAGAGGTGACAGGGGCTTTCACAAGGGACAAAGAGAATGAGAGAGAGGGAAAGATGGGCAGGAAAAGAGGTGGAGGGAAGACATAAGGTGTGCGAGGAATTGACGAAGAGACTGCACTGATAGAGCTCTTCAGAGAAATCAAAGAAGCATCATTGCCTCTCACCACCCATTTTGTGCGCTTACAAGAGTTACAGATAGCCTTGTGAGAAACTTCCAAGTATAAATAATAGATAAAGCAGACAAAATAGCCAATTTTGCTTACTATTGCTCTTAACTTATCGACAGTTCCAAATATTTGACTGGGTTTACGCGTGTCTGTGCACTACTGTATGAATGATTTTAACAAGCACTTTTTTCCCTCCAAAAGACAGACCGTATGATGCCAGGTGGTCTGTATGAGCAGTGGAAAGGGTTTCTCTCATGGGCCAAATCTAAGCCCATCTCTGGCACTGAGCCACTGCCAGTGGGGAAAAATGATGATGGAGTATCCATGTTGGAGACACAGTAATCATGTAACTAAGCTTTGTTGCGGTGAGTGGAGACTAAAAGGGTTATTTCAGCTAATTCTCCATGCTTGCCTACAAGTCTTTGTGTTTGTAGGTGATTCAAGCACATTGGGGGTCGTCCTGTTTTATGGGCGAATATGGGATGTGTTAGCTTGCTGAAAACTGTGAAATTAAGGCCCATGCATATGAGACCGGCAGCGTCCTGTTACCACTGAGAAACACTCAGTTTGACACTGTTTAGAATATATAGTCTTTCAAGAACAACACCATTTTATTGAGAATGCAAAACTGTATCCTCACGGGTCATCTTCAACAAACCTGCAGACAGCTGTGAGTGTGTTCCACTAGCTGATAATTAGGGAGATGTGGAGCCCCCATGGGTTACACACTCAGTGTGCTGCCACAGTCCTCCCTCTTCATCCAACAGGCTCCCGAGAGAGATGGCCGTTTTGTGAAAGGTGACACAAATCAGTGACCTCTGTCTACCTGACCATGTCGATAATGAGATGCAACTGGAGCTCCATTGTATTCAAATGAGGCTGCGCGTGACAATAATGTTGAAGCGGTAACAGAGGAGAAAGACCAACATTAACTTCGAGGAATAATACATACAGAAGTGTAAAAAGGCAATGCGGAGCTACCTGACGAAGCAGAGGCTACTGAAAGAGAGAGAAGACACACACTTTTCCCCAACCATGTTCTTTGTGGAACTGAAAGACGGATGGTGAGGGGTTAAACTTGTCTGTCCCAGTCATGGGCCTTTGTCTATTGTGTTGCTTTACTTAATGTAAACCGATAAAGCTGGCTAACCTTGTGGGCCAAATCAATGCTTATTTAGAATACCATTGATTAACAGTTCTGATTATTGATTATGTCATCCCACTCAAGATATGCCAATGGCTCTGATAGGGGGTTAGCCTGGAGCACAGAGGCCTGTCCACCAGGCTAGTGGACACAAACACAAACACAATATGGGCCGCGATCCCACAATAGATTCACAGGAGTCCGGCGTCTTTTTCTTTCTCAAACACACACATTATGTACACACTTATGTATTCACTCATTAACACACAAAGACTGAAGACAGTACTACTCTCTGTTGACACAGGCTAATGTCTGCTCATCTGAGACCTAAACATTGAAATTAACACACCATCTGTTCCTGCAGTATGCCCAGTGGCCATTTTGAAATTCCATCACTGTGAACATTTAGCATACAGCTACATAGAGCTTTCCCTGAACTTAATTATAACTTTGTCTTGTTGGTGGCAGTCGAGCAGAGATGCCGTTCACTTTGACCAACTGGGAAAAAAGTAACAATCAAACATATCCAAATTTATCAACGAAATCGTTGATTTATGATTGACTAGTTTCAGCAGTTCTACTGCAGAGCTGGGAGCAAAATCGTTTAATTTTTTGCTTTTGGTTAATTCACACCATGTTACTGTGAGTTGAGAGTGCACAGGGCATTCGTTGAACGTCATTAGAGCTGCATAACTACAGGTGTCCATACATCTAAGTATTGTACTTATGGTGACTCTACTTTCCCAGGTTCTGAAATGTAAAGACTTAAATTAAGTTTGCTCTATTTTAGGAATGCTGTCTTCTCAATGTGTCTTTAAAACAGCCAGCTTTCTCTATGTATGTGGGGCGACTGTGGCTCATCGGTAGAGCAGGGTTGTCCTTCAATCAGAGGATCGGTGGTTCGATCTCCAGCTCCAGCTAGTCCATGCCGATGTGTCCTTGGGCAAGACACTTAACCCCAAATAGCTACCGTAGTTGTGCCTACGGTGTGTGTGAATGTTGTATGAATGTTAATTAGTTTTGGAGGGGTTATGTTACACTGCCTGTTTGGTGAGAAGATTGTTCAGTTTCAGTGATGCAAAAGTGTGTAAACTCCCCACAGCATTGACAGTTTTTCTCCGATGATGTCCAGTATGTGGATCACTCCCATTTTCAGCTGTATAAAACGTCATCGCCATCTGACCCCTTATGAGCTCCCTACGATTAACTTAGAGGTTAAATACTGTACTGGAAAGATCACAATCACACACTGTTTCATCATTAATAAAAGCCTCCTAGGTGTTAAAATATTTGCTTTTCTTCAATAATGTTAATTGGATTAAGTTTTAGGGCATCTTATTACCTGAAAAGTAACAAACAATATTACAACTGTAACTACAGGAAACGGATCATCATAACATAATCATCCTATACAATTTAATAAAATAATGGATCATGTTGGTTAAAATATGAAAAGTAATCGCTACAAGAATCTTTTTAAACCCTGATGCTCTAAAGCCTGTGCGATCACTGTCCATGCTGTACAGTCTGATGATAAAAATGTTTACAACAGGGCCGTTATTAAAGAGAGAGTGAGTCAATCATAACTGTCAATAACACAGTATTCGTGACATACAATTACCAGAGTTACCACTTGCACACTGGAGTATGCCATTTTCTTTTTATAGTCAAAGTGGAAAGATTTAAACACACTGAAAACCGTAAGCATATGTAGACAAGTGTATAGATAGCACTGTTGCTTCGATCCGAGTTCACTTAAAGGAACTTTGACATTTTAGGAAAAAATTGTTAAATTTGAACACAGAGTTGAAAAATTGACAATTTCTTGTTATTTACGGGGGTTTTAGTGCCGACGTTAATGGTCATCTTAACTTGTAAAGCAGCTGCTGCTGGCTCGTTTTTGGGAGGTGTGGCCGGTCCTGTTGTCTTATTGTTAGGTCAGCAGTGCTAGGCTAGCCCCTGTCAGCCAGCCAGTGTTGAGCTCTGCACTTTGCATAAGGGGGCTCTTCCGTAATGAACCGCTATGTATGGGTATCATGTGAGATATCTGAGCTAGCGCTTACTGTTCCATGGCCAAGGTCAAAGCCTGCCCACCCCACCACCGACTCCCCTTCGCTATCCATCACCTGAGAACACAGACCGCAGCTAAGCTCACATTCCAACCCCTCTGGACATCCTCACACCAATTTGGTAGGACTGTCTTTTTTTTTTTTTTTTTTTTTTTTTAAATGGTGATCTGTTCATTTTATACATGTCAATATACTTTGAAGATATTATACAAAGAAACATCCTCAAATTCCTGTACAAAATTGTCTGTTTAATTTGCAGTGAAGGCTGATGAAATAAAAAGAACAAGAGACTGATTTATTTGACCACCCATTCAAGGAAAAAAGGGTTATGTTGTCAAGAGTATCTAGTCTAAATATGTCTTTAAAAGAGCTAATTGTTTGTGGTGTAACATTCTATTTATGGTGTCTTGCCTATGTGCATGTCTGATGTTTGCCGTTTTCCAATGAGCACTTGCTATAAACATGTCAAAAGTGGATACCTTATGTGGCTCCATATGAGTAAGACAGGGGCTTAAGTGTACAGGACCCTTGAACAATCTGTCCACACACCCCCATACCACCGCTTAAGTCCCCACAATAATCAATAAACTGCCCTCTCCCAGATCACATATCAATTGCTTGCTGAACTCAGGGGTAGAATAAAAAAAGTGTGCCTAAAGAATGAACGACCTCTGTGCTGTATACATGCAAGTCACATCAACATGCAGTCTAAGTTCCAATTGGTCACTTCATCTTATAAATTCATTTTTCATCAAGTAGAAAAAAAGGTGTATTTATCATGGAGTATAAATCTAAAGATAAGACATATGACCTAACATGCAAATTCATGCTTAGTGTGTTGATCCCCATGTATTTGTTGAATTTATTTAGTTCGATATCCATTTGTTAACAGTGATGCATGTGGTCTAAAGCAAAGTCTTTGAAAGATGGTTTGTATTTGTAACTCTGATTCCCCCTTTGATCCCCGGTTTGTCTTAATTATGAACACTCTGGGTGGACAATTTGGAAGCAGACCCATTTCATTATCAATTTAGACTCAACTATTCATGTCTGTCATGACAGGTTCATATTAATTACCCCTCTATCCCAATCTACATCCCTGCACCAAAGACAGCACAACCCAATGTAGTGCCACTTAGTCCTGCACATAGACTTTATTGAAAGCTATTTTGCAAAGCACTTTAGTAAGCTCCATGGTAAAGAGCAGGAAGAGGGATTTCCTCAAGCAGTTTAGAGAAAGAAACGTGGGTTAAGGAGGGTATGAATTGGAGTATATGTCTGGACTGTATGATATTCTGGTTTGAAAAATCTCAGAGTGGGAGCATGGACAAATAAAAAAAGGAGAAATGAGCAAGGAGAGATAGATTTCCTGCCATTTGTGATCTATGACCAATCGCCTGTCTATCTTCAGATTTGCTGTTAATGGCTATCGGCCAAGATTTAAATCCTCTCTTTTGTGCATTCCCCTAAATCAATAAATTGGCATCTATTTGATTGAATGCTCATCCATTGTGTTAAAATGAGGCTGAATGAGTTTTGTCCTTTTGACCAATGAGTTGGGTTTCAGTATCTCAGCTTTTCAGATGCTGCACGCAAGTTAAATAATCCATTTGTAAAGAAAAACCAACATGCTTTTGGTTTGTCAAATAGGCATGTGTCCGCAAATATTACATTTTAATAGAAATTTTAGGGGAAAACCTTAAATCAACTTTTATCCCTAAGCGTTCCAATTTAATCATAATCGGTGCCCTTTTCACAACTTTCCATATAATCTTAAGTGATCAATTTGTATTAAGCAATATGAATGATTATATATCAAAACTGCAATGATAGTGAAGACAGAATGTCATTTTAAAAGGGCAAACAGAACGGTCATATAAAATAATTAATGAAAAAAAGAGAAAATAAAATGTAAAAATAAAAAAATGAAGTTTCTGAAAATAAACAGCAGCACCATAAATGTAATGCCGAAAGCAAGCTGAGCTGGTCTGCTTGACTAATTTAATAATGTTGGCAAGGTTAATTGTCAAGTTGGTTGGCTTTTTCTATTATACGTGTGTATATGTCTGCATGCATTTAAGTGTGATTTCAAACACTCTGTCTCAAAGACATGATAATGTTAGCTATAGTATACAGTTATCAGTCCAGGAAGCCGTTTTTATGTGGCTCAAGTGTGTGCACATTAAAGAGACACACACCATTTATTTATAAAGACTACACTGAGAAAACCTTACAAATGACCTGTCCCACTACAATGTCTTCAGAGGTCTCAGGATTGACTTCATGCCAGACTGAGAGGACTGAAGCTGTCCTGAAATTACCTCTCTGTGAAATCTGTCTTGCGTTTTCTCACCTGACACAAACAGGCCAAAATAAAGTGGAGAACTTGTCAGAACTTATCAAAGCTTTAGTCTGACATTCACAAAGCCAGTTATATTTCACATTTCAGTTGTTCAGTTGCAATCAAATTAACTGGATATCTTAACTGCACATCTACAATGAATCTGTGCCAAAAAGGAGTTTTAATTTTATTTACACATTTTTGCAATATCTTCCTTGGAATATGTGAAAGAAAACAAATTCTCTTGAGGAGGATTGGCTGCAGCTTGATCAAATTAATTATTTTAATTTACATCTCATAGAAAAAAGGTAATATGAAGTAATTTCAATTGGTCAAGAAAAACAAAATATTGTGTGTCTAACCATTTCATTTGCTGACAAAATGTGAAAAAAAAATACAGCATTGATACATTGATGCTCAAATTAGTATTCAAACAAAACCATCAAATTCAGTCAGCCTAAATGGAGAAAAGAGGGCAGACTGAAAGAAAAACAGCAGCACCCATGGACACCTACATAAACAAAGGAGACGCTCGCTATGCCTGCAGTTAAACAACAATGCCCTCTATTGGTGTGACACTGCACCTGTTTCCCCAACAAAGGCCATCGCACTAAAAGCAGACAGATTTGTTTTCCAGCGCACTCAGCAGAAATATCCCATTGAAGTGCAATCACTTCGAACCTCAAAGACTGTCCTTATTAGCCTACTAACTACCATAGAATGCTTTATTATTAATTCACAAACGTTATTTAACTTTAACAGCCATTGCTGCCATAATCAGAGGGTCTTATTAAGACTTAAACAAGTATTAATTAGTGTAATAATGAATGAAACCACAGTAGGTAAGTGAAAGTTTAGCCAGTGTGCCTCCAGCATTAGAAGTCTGCAGACTCACAGACAGCTTGTGTGTGTGTGTGTGTGTGTGCGCGTGTGTGTGTTTACAGGACCAGGGAAGGAGAGTTCTTGACAGGAATGCACATTGAGCTTCTCGTCTCCCTGTTGCTCTCTCTACTGAACCGGAACAGTGGTGCAGACAAACAGGGGCGCCCCGGAGAGTGTGGCGAGCTAAGTGAGTGAGCACAGAGGTTTAATATGACAGCTACACTTCTCGACTGCTGGTTCAGGGTGAAGTAAATGTCCTACACTGTACGTCTGTGGTAGCATCATGGCAGATCAAACACATGCCACTTAGATATCCACAACTAGACTCTAGAAAGGTGAAGGAGCTTTGCATTGTGAGGGATTAGCATAGTGTTGCTTTCAGTGCTTATTGGCCAAAAATATTCTTAAATGTAATTTTTTTTTTAAAAAGGTATAGGATTAGGTATTGACTCCTACAGTTACCCCCACTCAATCATCACTTATGCCCCACTAGAAGTGTGTGGTGGTGTTTGTATCTGCAGAGCCATTGCCCTCCTGTCTGTATTTTCTTATTTTGTGGTGGAATGTTAATGGCCACCTGTCTTTGGGCACTGGGTGTGCAGCACCCACGCATGCATCTAGAGGAAACCACAAAAATGGCAGACATAACACTGGAAAAAGATAAATATAGGAGGCAAAACTTCGAGACAGTTCTGGTTGACAGTTACACTGGAAGGATGCAATGCGCCCGGGGTGCCAGTCAGGGTCATTCTGGGGCTTTCCAACCACACCTAGAGCTGGATGCTGCGCACCCCAGGACATGTGTGAAGAATATTTATGAATGAATTTATGCACTCCAGAAACTTTTTAGTTTTTTTTACTGTAAATACATTCCTTCATTTACAAATACTATAGCAGGATAAGCAACATTAAATACATACTGATATAAATCTGTAACATAAATATACAGTATATTTTCACCTCATTCGGTTCCCTAATGTTTTTACTTTTGCAATTTTTTCACTGCTTGTGTGGATGAAAAATTGATATATTTTTGTACGCTTACACCATCCTGGCAAACAACCTCTCTCCCACCTCCCAGAAGACCATAAAACACTTGCAGACATGGGGCAGGGGTGGGGGCAACAAGGCAAAGCCATAATAGATGGAGAGAAATGGTAATAGCTGCACAATGTTAAATGGGATTATAGCAAAGATTTGCAGAGGCTGCTTTTACAAATGGTTTTGGCAAAGTTTAACAAATCTCCTGGAGAATAGTTTGCCCATAAGAGAAAGGAAGCCTACTCTGTTGACAATGTTTATGAATAATTGTTTTTTTTTACACTTCATTTTCAAATACCGTGAAGAACATTACAGGAGGTATCTTCTTTTGCCAGTGTGAAAGCCTTGAAAGAGAAGCCATGCAATGCAGCCAAAAGACGTTATGATACATACCTGAGCAAAGCTATTAGCCTGAGTCCCATCCCCCTTTTTATTTCAATTAAAGCTCTTTCATGATTCAAAGGCATCCAAATCTAAAGTTGCTTTGATCTTCTAACCATAGGACGGACAGGAAAATAAGAGTCTTATTAAAGGGGTGGAAAAGAAAGTTGTAATTCCAGAACCGGGGACAACTTCTATCCCCGCTGTGGTTTTAACTGGCACAGGGGTACTTAAAAGACCTCACGCCTGGTTTGGCAGTGGTGAACAAAACAATCACTATGAGAAAGGGCCAAAAAACACACACACACACACACACACACACACACACACACACACACACACACACACACACACAAGCTGTAAGGGGCTGACAGGCTTTCTTTCATTCTGAATCTCACGTCCCCAAATGTGATTAATCAATGCACATAGAGAGGAAGGAAAATGCAGCCTCAAAAGACAGAAGTTAAGTGCCATGAACACTGACGTATCACTGCCAGGTGAAAGAGAGAAAAAAAAAAAGCTTCTGCTTTTCTGATTAAACAAAGCACTTTAAAATCAAAACGCTGGTGGATCCTGAGGAAAAATAAAGAGTTAACCCTGAAACAGTCCTAAACTGTTTTATCTGTATTATTCCCTCTGCAAGAAAAAAAAGAAGTTGTTGTTGGAGAGTGAATATAACAATAGCAACTGTGCAGATATTGTGGTACATCAATCATGCCATATGAAATCAAATCAAATGTGTTCCAAGAAAAGAAGAATAGTTGTTTGTACTGAAAACAAAGTTTCCTTCAACTCTTCTAAACATTTATCTTATGCAGTAAAAGATATGCTGACATTTGTTGATGTCACACTCTGATTCTTGAAGCTTAAATCTCATTGATCAATCTGTGAGCTGCCACCAAGCACACTTTGATCCTCTCTATTGCCCACCAGGCCATGCAGGAACAGCTAGATGACATTCCCAGCGTGAGGAATTGTGAGTATTTTCTCCACTCAAGAGTGGAGGATTATGGGCCGCTAACTGCTTTTGTATGAAAGAAAAACATCAGTGTGCAGCGCGTTGGAGCCCCGGCGAACAACAGTTGCTCCCCGGAAGCCTGGCTGTTCTTTGAAGTGCTGCTGAGGGGCCACACAAAGTAGAGGAGCACAATCAGTCATCTGTTAGAACAGAGCGAGCAGGGCTCAGGCCTCTACTTTTACTTTTCTGGCTCTCACTCTCTCTTAACTGCTAATATAAGTGTTGTCTACCTCTCTCTTTGTTCTCTGCTTAAGGAAATAATTAACATCATTTTGATAATTCTGGTGTTTGTCTGCTGTGAGCAATATTATTCCATTTAATCACTGTTCTGTGACTCAACAGGATCTCTAAGCGTTTCCATGCCTTTTCTCTCAGCGCTGTATATGATGCAAGCATGCATATTAAAGCAAGGCAGCCAGCTGTGAAAACAGCTTAATTAGTAGTAATCACTTCTGATGGAACATGTTTCCACTATTTGCCTCCATTAGGGATGCCTTATTTCTCTTATGTTATCAGCCAGCCTCATGTTCAGTTGCTGCCACTATGTGCAAGGTGGAGCTAGTGGAAAAATGTGTCCCAGAGGTGGATTTCTGTCACCGAGAGCCTTCCTAAAATGCAGGTTTGCACTGCCTCCAGATATAGCGATAGATTTCCATATTTACAATAAAATCACATGGACAATTTTTTTATATAAATCAATGAGGCACTCATTGTGTACAATTCAGTCATCCTCACTTTCATGGACAAATTGAATAATATTTAGATTTGGTTAAATATGAAATTTTGAAAGGCACTAGAACAAAATCCAAAAAGGTCAATATGACAACATGGAATGACCAAAAGAGCTTCCACATACACACATCAAAAGTCATGTTGCCTCGAAAGGTCACAAGGAGTTTCCAATCAAACTGATTAAAATAAGGAGTAATCATTGGTATTAACAAATTATTGATGTTTAACAATAACTAATTAAAGCTAATTTAAGGCCTACAAGTTGATTTAGAGCGCCTATTTTCCACTTCATCTTCCCATCGAACGGACCCATTTTAATCAATGGTAGCAGTTTACGGTAGCATGGCTTCAGTTCAGCTCTTCACATATTTTTCCATGTAAGATTTATTAAAAAAGGCGGGGCCAGCATCTGGAGACAGTGAGAATGATGGACAGATGAGAAGGGAAAAGTATTTTCCAAGTGACATACACCACGCCGGAGTTTTAGGGCCGGGCGCTATGTGTCACCTATTAGTTCAGTGAAGCACAATTACACAGACACTTTTTCAAACACGTTAACATTACTGATACATGTTGAATTCCCATCTGGCATCAAAACCTATACATCAAAAAACAGCAATGCAAAATGTAGCATTTGTTTCATACAGCACACTCATTAGCATGTACGTATGCAACACAAATTAGCTAATTTACATTTCATATAATGCTATTTACTTTGGCAAGGGTGTCTATTTCCCTGGCTGTTTCAGTCATCAGTAGAGACCAGAGTGATGTTGATGTGTGTCTATTTTAGTTGTGATGCATTTCTCTTTGCGGCTTCCCAGTTTACAGACCTGGCCCCATTTGACGTGAATTTGATACTTTGTAGTTGGCAAGGATCCTCCATCCTTCATATTGCGCCAATAGATATTATTTCATGCATGCATCATGGTGGACACGAAAAAGACAAAAGCAAGTGAGAAAACTTGCAGAGAGAAAATAAGATTATTGACATACAGGAAGTGCCAACAAGAAAATATCAACACAGAGTACATGTCTGTCAATCTTCTTACGGTCCATATTAGCATATCAAATATAAAATCTTCAAGCCTTTGTTAATGTTCATCATTCACAGCTGCGCTTCTCTCGTATAACCACAATGTAAAAATACTATATTTTTCTATTTTGAGCCGTCTAGTTCATTTACGAAAAAGAAGTATGCCAGAACTAGACTGGCCTTTTATGGTTAATGCTTTTTCACAGACATTTTATAGTAGCATCAGACAATACACAAGACTGAAAACAATGGTAAATTACCAAATCAACATTTAAAAGAATATATTCTCATAGATATAAACAATTAATTAATTAGAAAGCAGTAGTTAACATATGCATGCTTTATCAGTGTTGTCTGTGCTGCCTCACTATTTTGAATCTTTTAGAAACTCCTAGGTCGATAGTCAGTGCTGTGGCTAATTCAACTCTCAAATAACAAACCCTTATTAGGCCCAATTAGTTGTAAGTGAGTTGTTTTATTAGCTTACAATAATGTTTGTACAATATCTATTGTATGTATCTTTGTTGTTTTACTTCATTACCTGAATGTTCAGCAACTCAAAGGCCACTGCACGGCGCCATTTGCAGGTGAGCATGCTGTGTATATGGCACCATAAAAGTCAGTCTGCCATACATGCTTGAGTGCAATTACAAAGGGTATTATAAAAATCTATTTGTGTTCCTCAGTAATAGTATTACTGCCAGAGAAAGAGAGAATGGACCTATCACGCTCTATCCATCAAACAAGCTCTCAGTCAAAATGTATTGTGAACACACACACAACCAATACCCATAACAAAAGCAGATGCCCAAAGGAGGACAGCATTTAAGTCAACACAGTTAAAGATTTCATCTCAGTTGACAATGCTGTGCATGGGGATTAGCACTTGGCTCAAAGGACTATGCCAGAGAGAGAGAGAGAGAGAGAGAGCGAGAGTGTTCAGAGAGAAAGACTAACTTAAATCTTGTTTTAGAAGTTGCAAAAAACAAAAACTCACAAGACAGACAAAATAAACAAAGACATCCCAACTGTTTCACGTCAGTGAAAAATAAGTATGCCAGAACTTCTGTCATATCTTTTTAATGAGGGACAGGTTCATGTGCTGTATTTGTGTGTGTTATATGAGATATTCAGTGCCTATCTAATTAAGAAAGTGTGCTGAAAAGTGATACGTTGCTTGCAGATAATGTGGAATGTGCTGGAAGTTAAAAGGTATCAATAGTGGCACTGTATAGCCATGCATGATTGGCTATTCCCACTGGTTGTATATACTGTACCAACAACACGCACACAGGGATGCACATTGCATGCCAAAAGCATGGGAATTACTAAATACATATAAAGGTTGTGTTCAATTATTGCAAAGTAACCCAAAAAGCGATTATATATTGGATGTATTGTAGTATACTGTAGCTATTGAATGATCTTGTGTGGCTTGAAAAGGCCACAAAAGTACATTTCAGTTTCAAAGCATTTATGAAGGGCTTTGTAAAAACCATTCAACATGTTTGTTCAGGACATATAGAAGGTTTTTTTTGGGAAGAAAACAATGTATGCAAACAAAATAGTTTGAGTACAATAAAAACTCCACAGGATTCAGTATTCACATTGATCCTATTTAATGTGTTCAGTCCAACGTCAGTCCGTGCAGATGCTGAGGTGGAGAGACGAGGCAGTAACAGGCAGGGAGGGAAACACTTCACACTCGCGAAGACATTAGACCAATTATTAAACAATAAGCAGCAACTACCACTTAGGAGAAACACGACAGACGCAACACAAATGAATGATACTTCACCGGCCAACCTGTTCAAGTTACATTGATGAGTTGTGATGCAATCAACCTGCCTGCTGTTGTATTCTCCTCCACAGAAAATCCAATAGGAACACTCAGTGTCGCTAATGCCCTCCACCGAACCAATAGAAAACACTGATCAATGCTCAGCAATCAGCCGACTGATCACAGATAATACCACTGGCCAAATCAAGATAGATAAGGTGCCTACCTTCATTTCTAAATGTGCTGCCTTTTCACAACTCTAATAATTATTTAAAAATTACATTTTGACCAAAAACTCATTAAAAAGCCAAGAGAGACGTATCAGAATTTACAATTCAATCATGAATTGTAGGTCCTGTTTTTTTTGGGGAGGCATTATTGTTTGCAGCTCCAAAGAATGCTTTGTGTGTAATGGCTTAATAAAAATGACAAAGGCAAGATAATTTAGAAAATTAATTTCATGATAATTATATTGTCTTTTCCTCCTATCTCTTTCATTGCCCTCTTCTCTGTGCTGCTTTTCACAGTCCTGCCTTGCGGCCAGTAAGTATATGCACCATGAACACATTTAATTTTCCCTGTTAGTCCACAGTGCGGCCAGAGGTGAGCTTTAATAAGGATCAATGGCACTTTATCTGGGACAGGACCCACTCTCGTGCATGCAAATCACAACAGCAGCAATGGATTCAATTAAAAAGAGAACCTCCAACCACTGGCACTGGAAATTCAATTAAAGGATTTATGCAAAGGTTCACTGCTTTTTTTGTGTTGCCGTTTCTGTTTATGTAATGAGCTTTTCATATCAAGAATCAATACGTAATCTGGAGTGGGGCCATGGGGAGGGTGGCGGGTTGCTTTCTCATATGCATTTTGGATATAATTCAAGAACAGGCATTTCTATAGAGCAGTTAGCAGGATATCTGACCACATTACTCAACCCACTGTTCATGAACTGGAGTCTCCTCACCATGTGGCGTTTCATCTCATGCTATAGCCACATTTTAGGTTTACGTTATGCATTGACTGTTACACACAAGTACAGTGGTTCTCAGTAAAACTACTTACAGGATCCCCCCTCCCAACCAGAAAAGAGGCTAAAAGGCTGGGGCCTCTCCAGCAGCCCCTGTGTGCACCCCGAGGTGTGTGTTTTAGCCTAATGAAAAGGTATCTCAATAGACAATAATCCTTGTAACAAGATTGAACGGGGACACCCATGTCAATATTAGCAAATGGGATTGCTGGCTTTTCGTGTTTGTGTGCGCACACACATACACACATGCCGTCTGTAAGCTCTCATACCTGTGTGCCCATCTGTGTAAAAGTGCTTCTCCATCTAGGTTTTAAGTAGAACACAAAAATAAGAGTCTGGCTGGACCTCAAGGCTGTGTGGGTGGGGACCCAATAACATTTTCCCACACCTCCACGATTAGAGGATTTAAGCCCCCCTGAAGTTCCTCAGAAGTTTTTGATTAATCTGCTACAGATGCGCCAAGATAGGTGTAAAAAAAAAAAAAAAAAAAAAAAAAAAAGGGATGCTGTGTCAACAGAAAAGGGGTGCATAAAATAAAAGCTGTACAATAAATAGCTGGTAAGTTAATGAAGAGGAGCACAGACATTAGCTACCCCACTACGCACGACCAGAATAACTGCCACAGTGGCTTCCTTACAATTCAGAGTTCAAATTGGAGGCACTTTAGTGTTCTGTAACATTACTTTAAAGTATAAAGGGTTCTGTAACTCCTATACTATTTTGGGTGTGGCCCCAATGTGTGTATATG
The DNA here is from genome assembly GCA_038501785.1 of Myoxocephalus aenaeus. NCBI lineage: Eukaryota > Metazoa > Chordata > Actinopteri > Perciformes > Cottidae > Myoxocephalus > Myoxocephalus aenaeus. The sequence goes on from JBAMJR010000137.1 coordinate 668,592, forward strand.
ACAGGAATATAAAGAATGTGGTCGATTAAATTATATAGAAATAGAAACACTTCTCAAACATAATGAAATGACAATGCAACACACAAGTGTTGCATTGTCATTCAATATTTGATGAAAGTATTTATTTTTGTTGACATTGTTTAGACTCCATTGTGTGGTATGTTTTGCAGGACTGCATTATATTGAAAGGTGTTTGACTGTAAATAATAAGAATAATAGTAATGTTTTACAATAAAAATAAAATACAAAATCATAGGTTTGAGATTAGACTGTACATGGGTTTCTGTTTTTTTCTACTTATTCAGTTTACTGTGGGTACACAGACATATTTGTCCCTTTTATTCAAACAGAATGTTAAGCGTCAGTTAGAAACGGTTCGCACTTTCCGGATCCTTTCATTAAAAAGCAATCAAAATAACTTTATCCAGACAACCAAGGAGGGCTAATGTCGAGTGCTTTATCCCACATTCCATCAGCACTCAGTGAAGGAGAAGGTGTGTTGTGGAGCAAAAGAAGACTAAAATTACCATCTGTATGAAAAGTGAAACTAGACAGTCTATTCACATCCTGGCCTGGCTATAAATAGGGTAACACACTCAGCTAATGTGGTGGATTAGTAGCAGGAAGCAGACAGGCAGTCATCACAGCCCTTGTCGTCCTTAGCCCACCAGGCCCTGGATCCCAGCAGACGTCACCCTATCTACCAAACCAGTATCAGCCTGTGGCCTCCTCCATTCACAAAAGCAGCTTCTTACAATTCTCAACCCCATCGTGTCATTCAGAAAGTGGGGAAAGGGTCCAGTTTCAGTAGTTGATATTCTGTCAGGATGTTACTTCTCCTTTCCTCTTCATTGCACCGTACAAAGTAAGTGTGTAACACTATCCACACCTAAGGGCTTTTTCTTCATATTTATAAAGAGGCTGATGGTAAGAGATCAGAGCTTAAGTGCCCTTTTTTTCAGATTCAATCACATGATGCTCACCAAAGCTCTGTCTCTTACAATGAGCTCTTATTGATGGATACCCCTTTACAGTTCTTGGTTTGGCTCCAACTTCATTTGCTCCAGATAAGAAAATAAAAAAACTTCAAAGTCATATCACACAAACAACATTAATACTTTTGAGGAGGACTTATATGTTTAGTAGAAATAGCATAATTCATTTGTGTGGCATTATGCATTTGTTTTATTTATTAATGCGTTTCATATTACCATTTATAGTCAACTTCATCTGATCATATACAGCTAGTGTGGTAAACAATGATGCATCTGCATAAAAACAGTAATTGCTGTTTTGTTTCACTAAAACAGTGAATACAGCAGCCTGCTGCTTCATCCTACGAACAGTGGACTGCCAGTAGACACTCCCTCACCTTTCCCTCCCTCCTAATCACCAATTAGGACTCCATTAGTCTGGCCTGGCAGCTCATTTGCTCTGGAGGCAGCTGAGGGGGCCTGGTGTGTGGGACCTCTGCCCACTGTGTTCCGCCCCAGCGACCACAGCACCACACGGCTGTCACGGTAGCACCGCCATCATGTCTCCCTGTTCCACAGGTGAAAGTTCCTTTCCTTCACCCTTACCACTTCCTGCCTAACAATGCTTTGCCAGGGAGATCCTCTTCCACACTGGCAGGCTGTGCACAGAGACACTCCCTCTGAGGATGGAGGGGGGCGACTAGAGGACAGTGAACGCAAGTCTTTGGAGCCACTTGTTAGGCACTTCATTAATAGCCCATACCCAAGGTGAACAGGTGAGGTAGGACCCTTATTAACCAAGTAGGGAGACATCCTTCAAGAGCGGGGAGATGGCTTATAGCCCCAGTGCCAGCTGCCTGAGAGAAGATTTGTGGGGAGCCAGGGGAAACGCAGGACAGGCAGAGGTAGAGGGATGGTGGGGACCTGGGGAAGCAGTTTGATGAGAAAGGGAGCAGGGACTGAGACACATTCAAAGCACTAAACAGGCCCTTAGCAACATTGTGAAATCACCCAACTGGCACACAAGACGAGGCCCAAAGCTCTCAGGAACTTGTTAAAGCCGCTGACTCCCCCTCCCCACTGCTCTCTTGGCTAATGTCACACCATTGTGCTTTGGTCAAAAGTTCAGCATGTGCTTATGTAAATAGGTTGGTGAGTGCCAATCGAGATGCAAGTGCAAGATCATTGACCAACGTGTGCATGCGTTTGTGTGTGCACGTGCAAACGTACATGTGTCTACATGGCTGGGTGGGGTGGATGTGTGTTTCCATGCACAAGTATGACAAGCTTGTTGCAGGTAGGAAACAGTTCAACCAGTTAGACCGAGGCCACTAATAAGACAACTTTAAATCAATGGTTGCTTCTTTGTTCAGTCAGAGCTGCTTTTCTGCTGCCTTGTATTTCAGCTCCCCACCTATCAAGCTTGTTGGAGGTTCAGGAAAATATGACCAACTTGTTGTCAACATGCCCACTACGAAATTGACAAACAATGCAATTACGCTGCTTTTCACTAAGGTGTGCTATGTGTGATTTTATTGGGCTTGACTTGCCTGACTACCATGGCTTTCTAGAATGCATTAAGTATATACAATCACTGTAAGCAATTTTGTCAAGTGAGTGCAAAGCAAATCAAATATAGCTAATGTATATTTTGGCTTTCTTTAGTTTCATTTTGTTATCTCATTTCCAATATACTGGCATCTGCAGTCTCTGTAATCTCCATGGATCCCATGAGCATGTACAAGCAATTAAAACAATAGCATCTTTACACCCCTGCAACCAATAAACAAGCTAATGTCACTGCTCTATAAAGACACTTGGTGTCTGGGGCAATACCCCAGCTGGATTAGAACACAGCTCTGTGCTTTTAATACCCCACCATAAAGAAGGTTTAAAGAAATGCATGCACATTATTAAAGAGACTCCTAGGAAATAATATCAAATACATAACCAAGACAACACACTGAAGTTAGAGTGTTAATTCAGAGAGCATCCCATTTCAATTTCACTTTATTTATCAACACTCATTCTGCATTGTTGGCGTCTTGGGAGAGTTTTTAAGGAATCTTAAATGTAGTTATGTATTTTTAATTAACCACGCACATTTAAAAAAAAAAAAAGTGCAACTTCAGTCTAGTGTCTCCTCAATATTAAGCCGTCTCGGTATAAAAAGGATTGAGGGTGATGTAACAGCCAATGGTCAATGTACTCTACAAGCACAACATCAGTGAGGTCTAGAATCTAACCAGAAAGTTCTGTTTAGTGGTGCTGACTGGGCATTGGCAAGGGACTCTCCAGCCCAAACCTCTGGAGGGGAACAAGAGAGCAATGGGATCCCACACAGCCACAGGTGCCATCTGGGTCTTAACCTGAGAACTTCCCTCTGCTCAAACACACCACAAGCCCAAGGAAGTCCTTTCCATTAGTCAGTACATTTTCCTGCTGAAATCTGACAATACAAGAGAAAAGCATTGGAGGACGTGAATAGGGTGTATATTATGGAAGAGAGAGAGAAACAGAGAGAATACTGGTGTTGGTGAGAGGAGCGAGACATGAAGTGTGTGGGACCACATCTCAGATTCCTAATATGCTGCTTTCGTTGGCCTTACCCCAAAGGTTTAACAGTGCTGTCCTGGGAGCAGTCCAGTGCCTTCAGTTTCCTCTTACTCTGACAGACCGTGGATTTGCCCTCGCCCCGTTCTCTTTTCCTTTTTAGATTACATTTTATTCTGTGTTTTATGAAAGGTCTGATGGGATCTTCCTTTACCCCAGGTAAATAAGCCAAGCAGCTGGACAAACAGAACCCAACCTAGCCCCGGGGTCAGTGTAAAATTGGGTAAGGCGAGAATGGAAGAGACTTGGAGAGAGAAAGAGCGTGCGCACACACACGTTCTGCTCTAGCCATGGAGACAAGCGCCATAGCCTCCAAGGCCAGGTTATGCAATCTTCAGCTTAAGTGGTGCAAGAACTGGGCAAACGGAGCTCAAAAGGACCATCAGGGAATGAACAGAACGTGGCAGAGAAAGTCAGACAAGACAAAGAGTAAATCTTGAGGAGTAAACTAAACTCTAAGATTCTGTTCGAACCCTCATCCACGGCTGAACTAAACTGGCATATGTTCTTGTTCATGCTTGTGCATGTACATCATCATTCAGTGTTTCCCACATGATTTGTTGAGACGATGGTGGGTGGACCTCGGACCCTGTAGGTGGGCATGTGCCCCTGGAAAGAAAATGTGTGTGTTTTTAAGTTAATCAATAAATCTGGTTCACTTTGAGAGCCAAATTGAAGAACTGTGTGCTCTTTGAAACAATTTAGTGCTCATGTTCTAGCAGTGGTAAATGGACCTGTACTTGTATAGCGCTTTTCTAGTCTGCAGACCACTCAACGCTACATGACATAATTCACCCCTTCACACAGATTCATGGCAGTGGCTAAGGTGCCACCTGCACATCAGGAGTAGCTAACGTTCCATTTTTGCCCGTTTTTTTCAGTTGCATTGCCCCACCCGAGCCGGCCCTAGGGACCTTTTGGGACATTACACACCGTAAAAGTGAAAATCTGATAGTGACTTCTGGCTAGAATATAGTGTTGTGGCAATTGTTTAAAGAAAACATACATTTTGATCCGATCCCGCCAGCAGGTTTTGGGGTTAAAAAAGTTATTCTATTTTAGTGACAAGGTGACAAGCTGCTACTCTGAGTCTTCTCTCACATGCTCAACGGTCATGGCATAGGACTTGAACATGGACACCGAGCCAATCCTCACGCTTGTCAAAGTTCTTGCCAAGCAGTGGGATTCATAATAACGGGAATATACCCAATGTAGGAAATTAGTTTTTGATGTCTGGAATTTTTTTCTCATACAAGTTAATGTAAATAAAGTAATAGTAGAGCCCTGCTTTTTTTATGATTTAACTCTTGTTTGCCATTACCATTCTACATGGCCTATTTTCAATCTTTAAACATACAGTCAGGTCCATAAATATTTGGACATTGACACATTTTTTCATTATTTTGGCTCTGTACACCACAACAATGGAGTTGAAATGAAAAAAAGTATTAAAAGTGACAATTAGATTTATGATTATATTAATTTATCCAATTACTTTTGGTCCCTTAAAAACGGGGTGGCCACATTTGAATTTGTTGTAGTTCCTACACCGTTCACCTGATTTGGATGTAAATACCCTCAAATTAAAGCTGAAAGTCTGCACTTAAAGCACATTTTTTTTCATTTCAACTCAATTGTTGTGGTGTACAGAGCCAAAATAATGAAAAACATGTCAATGTCCAAATATTTATGGACCTGACTGTAGTTGTGTGGTAGATAAAAGGGCGAGTAAACACTTTCTATAAAATATAACCTTTTATGTGAAATGAAGAAAAATACACTGGAAAATACCAGAATTGTGCTATTTTTGGTCTAAACATTGGTCTGATCATCTTATCTTTCCAACAAAACTGGCTCAGTCGGAGCTTTTGCTGGATTCAAGGAGAGTAAGGAGGATTTGCATATCTTTATTCTGGCATAACACAACATGGTGTCGGGCTGTTGGCCTTTGTATGCTCACCGGAGGATACCATGATCCAAACTGACATGATGAGTGATCCCAGAATGTACTAAATTAAACTTTCTCCTGCACTACAGTACTGCTCATAACTTAAGCTCAGAAAGGACATTTCATCGAGATGAACGACTTGAATAAGTCCCAAACAGAAAGCAGAAAACATAATGTGTATATGCAACAGATGGATCTGTTTAGTAGCTCTAGGCCTGTTTATCTGTTCACAATATCGCTTCTGTGGGACCATGAAAGAGTATAAAACAAAAGTCTGCAGGCACGCGAGTGGAGAGGAACCAGTGCCAGAGATGGAGGGACTTAGTGTTGGCAGAGCAGAGGGATGTTTTCACAGCACATTATCTTTGAGTACACATCAAACCTGCCGCTCTTTGATTGTCTGTGGTGAAGCTGCGTCCTGACAGGTGGAAGACGAGGTCCCTGGGTAGAAAGGAGAGCATGCTGTAAATACACACTCATAACAACACATCACGCACTCGGCAAATTGAGAGATGACAGGGACCTCCCTGATGAGGTTTATGTTGAGATAAAGATTCTGAAGGCAACACAATTGATATGCCGGTGATACCGTAATCGTATAATTGTAGCAATATAACCGTGTCAAGCTTTTAACAAGCACGCTTGTTAACATTTTAATTCCCAGAGCTACAGCTTACAAATGTTTAAAATGAAACCAACTGCAAACGGACAAAGACTGTGTATATTAGATAAGTAAAGCTTCCCTCTTTTGGCCAGCTTCACTGCTTCACTACACCAACAAGACCCACAACCTGTTTAATATCGATTTGATGAGAGCAGGTTTACACTGCACAGACGCCATCCAGAAAGACCAGACCACATATATTTAGTATTTTCTCAGTGACTGTTATTACTGTATGTTTAATACATCTCGTCTACGCCGGTTTCCATTCCCTCATCATCCCAGACCACAGTGAGGTAGATATTATACAATCTTCTAATTAACAGTAAAACCACAGTCTAGTGGTCACATGTGTAATTTCTCCATAGGACACAATCTCCACCTTCAGTGTTCTGTGTGTGGAAACTATGGGCTTTAATCGCATTGCCCCTTACGCTAGAATAACTGAGTACTTTCTTGGCAAAGGCGTCCGCAGCTCATGGGTTACTGCATGGTCGATCCTCCAGTGACGTCCTTTCCATTCTGATTCAATCAATCTTTATTCCAGCCACTGCCAAAATCAATTGCAGTCCGCCTGGGACCCCGGGTTAAAATGTGGGAAGGCACAGAGTCATGTGGGGTACTTCATGCTACAGCTACATCTCAAACCTCTGGAAGGGTTCCCTTTCTCAGTATACAGTGTAATTTGTAGGACCAATCCTACGCCTCTGATCAGTCACGCTTAATAGTATCCGTATGTAAAAAACTTAATAAAAAATAAATATTATTGTTTTATATATTATTTTTTTAGTTTTAGTTCAGCAGAATAAGGTCACTATAATAAATGTTTTTGCAACATTTCATAGAATCATAGACAATGATATATAATGATGCATCTCAACGGAGGCTTCACAACATACACAACATTCTTGCAAAATATTAAATTGACAATTAGCATGTTTTAATAATTTGTTGTATCATATTTAAATTAATCCACAGAAGTATATTTCAAAATTAAATAATAGTGAAGAACTTGTATTCCAGTGTTCAACTTGCTAACTTCACTTCTAGACCGGGAGATATGTCTTTCTTTGGGAAAGTGAAACTATGTTATTAGTTTTTCTCAAATAGTCTTAAAATTGATTAAACTAAGTGCAATTGTCACAACTGTTATGGAACATCACAATTCAATTGCATGTCTGCAAAATGTAGTAACTCGCCCAAAACGTTTCATTCATGCTTGTAAAGCCTAGTTATTGTGTCAGTAAACTGGCCAGTGCCACCAAAATGAGAACATGTTATTGAGGGAGACATATTGGTCAAAATGTTTAGGTATTCTTTCACCATGGCAGTCAACCCTGGAAATGTTTCTTGTATACAAATTGATTTCGTTCCACTTCTTGGTTGACACTGACTGCTTACGGTACTACAAAGGAATGTCACGCTGTTGTGTATCACACTGAGCTTTTTTGCTCCAAATTCAACGGGAAGTAAAACGTTCCTGTGGGAAATCAATACTGTACAAAACTCTAGTGCGCAGACAAAGGATTTGAAACTGTTACTTTACATGAAATAAAAAAACTTTGTGTATTTATATATAGTCAGATAAATCCATGTGTCATTATATCATTAACATTTTAGCAAAATAAAGCTAAAATGGATTTACAGGTTTTTGAACAGCGAATGCTGAGGTATGTGTGTTGTCCATTATTAATTAGAACAAAACCGCCCCGCAGCTGAGGTTATATCACTAGTTAGCTACCCTAGTCTCCTCAACAGACAACAGCATCTTTAATCACAATGTTAACACAAGGACTAAATTTGATAAACAGGTACGCTGCATTGCAACACGCTGCTGTAAAGCTCATCGTCAGAGCCAATCCCGGTGCTCACCCATGGAGAAAATTTGCCCAGCGAGGGCCAAGAAGCACCAGGGAGAGGTGTCCCCTGGGCAGACTGCTGTTTGTACAAGTATAAGATAAATTCCAGTTCATTATGAAACTGTGGTCGCCCAATTTCTGTGGTAGCCCAGCATCAGACAAAATATCCTCGTAACTTTGTGCATGTTTTGGCTCAAACAATAAAAGAATGTTTAGAAGTCGTGAAGAGATCGACAATTTCCCTGAGAATCAACTCATCAGTTTTGATCAGCAAGCCAAGCGCAAGTAACCCGACCCGCCAGATGCTTCTTTACACAGAACCATCTTAGAAGCCATCATTTGGAAAAGGGAAGGCACTTTCTGAAAATACTCAGCAGGTGAATGGATAAACCATTTGTCAATCAAACTCTTACCAAACCAGTAGGGGGAAGAGGAAAAACACATTTTCCATAAAAAAAAAAAAAAGCCAAAAAAGCCATCAGTGTAGTTTGGTTTTCTTTCAAGGAAGAAATATTCTCCAGTTCTGATTGAAGTGATGCCATTGCATGTTAACCTCTCTCGGCCCGTAGCTCCTCACATTGATTGATCCACTCACTCACTGCAAGGCACAACTGCACCACTGAAGCCTGACAAGATGGAGTTTTGTACAATGTGTGATTGCGCAGTTCTCGCTTGATCTTGTGATATCACAAGAGAGTCGTGAAAGGTAAATTGTGGACAATTATAGTTCCCCTTTTTCACACGTGAAATTTGCTTGAATGAATGAGAAATTTAAATCTGTGGTGAACAAACTAATTGCACAGATTTTATATCAAATTACTCATTTGTACCTGCACCGACATCCATCACACAGCACGCATGCTCAAGTATGAGACTGTGTCTTAAACAATAATATCCTAGTGGAAATTTATGCGTTTGGGAAGTATAGAGCATACAACTGGATAAACGAGACAAGAGATATACTGCGTGAGTGAAATGAGTTTGTAAACATTTTAGTTTGGGTGAATCCTTAAACGCCCTGCAGTTAACACAGTCAATTAAGCCTCTTCTTGTGATTTTGCTTTCTATCATAATATAATAATCAAACTGGATTGATTTTTCTCCTGGCATTATTACTATTTATTCTTTTCATTTAATTTGTCTCTTACCTTTTATGTGACTGATGCCTTTTGTCGACTGACTTGAATTTTTCTTTTCTTTACTTTCGCCTTTCTAACCTTTAAAAAAAATCATGACCAATAAAACTTTCATGACAGTTAGCCAAAGGTCAGACTGCACATCATTTGGAGACAAGGAGTAAATTAAATTGAAGTTATCTATCAATTAAGAGTGGTCTTTAAATATCCACTGTTCATCTATCACCCACCTATCCTTCCCACCTCCCTGAGTTGCAAATAACATAAACATAAATTCAAATTTGACAAACTATTTTGTTATGGGGGCTGCTTCAGATTCCTGACCTACTGTTTCGGGATTCCACTCTACAACTTTACAGCTTAAATTCATCTAGTTAATGACAAAACGCCATGCTTCTAGTAGCCAGGCCAATTTCCTGAAGAAATGTCCGTCCGTCCGTCCCCTCCCCACAACCGTGTAGTTTCCTTGTAGTAACCTTGTAGTTTCCACCGCTGCCTGGTGTGGACACACTGGCCTCTTCATCCCAGTCCACGGTCGCCGGCAGGCACCTGGCAGCTGAAAAATATGACGCCTACTTAATGAGTTCTTTAAGAGAGTTGGAAGTGGCTGGTGTTCATGCTCCAATGCCCAGGGTTATGAGATAACCATGCAGCAGCAGGACCTCCACAACAGGCTGCAGCTCGAAACCTGGACCCGGGCTAAAAATCTTTGGTGCGTAATCAGTGGCTCCTTTGCACTTACTTCCCATTTATGTATAAATGCATTGTATTGTGAGCTGTCAACACCTCATTTTCTGTAACCAGCAGCAAACTGTGTCATCTTATAGTAGCCAACAATAACTTTGAAATATGTGGGGAGATTAAATCCTTTCAACAAATGAGTAGGATAAGTACAAGCCTTAAAGATTATTCATAACTCTTTCCTTATCCATTCAATTTTCGTGCTTTTCTGGCATATCTGCAATAACTATCTCTCTACAATTAATGATGAAGTGAAGTCGGTGGTGAAGTCTCTTTGAGGAAAGGTAATGACGGTCCCTGATTTAGCCGCTTTGCAGCAACCATCCCATATGGGAAAGGAGGGCAGATAGAAGACGCCACTGGCCCACATCCAACACAAACACGGCCTTGAATCTTTAGCACAGAGCTCTGCCAAAACACTGGATTTCTGTGAAGGCAGAAAAGTGGGGGATGGGAAGGAAGGAGGAAAGGAGACTTGATTAGGAAACCTTAATGGGACTACCCTGTCACATTGCATGGGTGTCTGGGCCATGGTCCAAATCATTACTGACACTGCACTAAAGTAACAAGGAGAAGGTGAGGATCATACAGCTGCTGCACAAAGAGACTCCCCAAAACTCAATTCCTCACTTACACTCTGTGCAAATAATACAATTAGAGTCAGAAAATTAGTCTGTAAAATGAACTGCAAGTGAAACAGCACTTTAATGGACAACACAACTGTAAGATGGGCTATATAAGCAGAGTAGTTGTATGTCATCGCACACATTTCTTTTATAGACCGTGTATAAGTTCTCTACTTGACGGCTATTGACAGAGTTCATTTTGTTAAATAACAAATAGCATCTTCTTTAGTCAATATTTTGATGCATTATGCCAAAGAAAGTGACTTAGTGCTTGACTGATGAACAAGCAGGAATGGGACATTCAAACTGGAATGCCCCCACTTGAAATATAACCATGGTGCAACACGCTCAAACAATTACACAACTATTTCAATTTGGGCATGTAGATGGCTAATTTGGGCACTTTGATTTTCCCTTTCCTGAGTTTAAATCCAGAAAGTTGAGCTCCAGTGAACAGATGCAATGCATGAGGTGACCGGGCAGCCCAGTGCAGGTTCACTGACAGCTGGGAATGATGATGGCTAAGGTGTGGCCCCACAGCACTGAGCCCTCACAAACCTTTTATCAAAGATTAAATAGTCAGAAACACAGTTAAATACATACATATATCTATATATCCATGTTATTCATATTTAAAAGTTCCCCACTTTGAACAACAGCAATGATACTGTGTATTACAATTGTATCGAGTTACATCCATACAGTTGATTGCTTTAAGAGTGAACTGCCTTTCCCAGCCAAAAACAAACTGAGATACAAGATAAACTAAGTTAAATGAAACAGGGTGAAAAGAGTGTAACTCAGACCATGGTAATTGCTCATTTGTAACCCAAAGTCTGGCTCCCCTGGTGGGTGCAGTGGAGAGAGTGATGGGGTGTGCTAGCTGGGCCCCAGTGTGATTGGGTGCTTGCTCTGAGCCAGTACACTCTCACTTGGATTCCATGTGTGGTTTGCTTGATTCGACGAGTGACCTTGAGTGAGACAATGCTGCTCTTTCGTTCCTGCGCTCCTCCCTAAACCATCTTTTCCCTCCCTCTGTCTCGGGAATGAAAGCTTTGCCAAGCAACCATTAACACCAGAGCTTCAGAGGAATTACAAGCTGCTCGAACCAGGGCGGTTTGGATGAATGAGGTTAGTGTCCTCACTCCTACTGTGGTTTTATGCTTTCATCTCTCTGTCATCCTGCTCCAGCACTGTGTTCAACGTCTAGTAGCAGGTAAGTATCGAGACCAGCCCAGCAAGTTCTGTCTGATGGGTTATGAATCTCGCATGAACAGGATACAGTCAATAGCCACATATTAAAGTTCCTTAATGCTCAAATCTGTAAGGGAGTGCCTGCATCTGCCCAAAGATTTTACTCTCACCCTTCTCCAAACCAGTGGCAAAACAAAGTCCCTGTCAAAAATTGAGGAGGCCCACAGTTCCAAGGGCAAAAGCGAATGTGGGGGTGAGGAGAAGGAAAAGGGTTTAGTTTCACCCAGTCCCCTAACGTGGGGCCATTAGAAACCAGGAATTTTCATGTGGATTTTCTGCAAGGATTTTCTTGTGTCATACTGTCATACTCATGTGACAAATGCAGAAAATTATGCCAGTCACTATAAAATTCTTGATCTTCTCGCCTGGAAATGTCCTACAGCTTCAATTGGATACATCCTTATTACAATCCAGCCATTCCCTAATTAGAAACAATTACTGAATAAAGGGCACTAAGACGCCAAAAGAAGCTCTTGGAAGTGAGAAAGAGCCCCAACCCACAGCCATACAGTGACAGTATGAATCCAGTAATGAAGAGTACAGATAAGTAATTCATGGAACAACCAGAGACATTGGAAAATATGACACCATGATGACAAAATAATCACAGGATGACAAAAAACTAATAGGAAAGGCCTTAAAGCCTCCTAGATTTACCCCATCATATATTTTAACATGTACTAACTGCCATAAACAGAAGGAGCAATTTCCACTGCTCTGGAACACTGTCTGGGTTTAAACGAGGATTAAGGTTTGGCTGTCGAGTCAGAATCCAATGTGAAGCCTTCTGTAACAAAATGAAGTAATTAACAACTGACTTTTAAGGCTAACCTCTTTCATTTAGTGTCCTACAGAGCTGCCTCTTCCCAGGAGTGAAGACCCTAACAAATGGCTTTAATAGGCAGACCTTCATAATGTAAACCTAGTCTTGTGGGACAGCTCACAGCTTTGACCACAGAGCAAATATGAGTAATTTGTATACACGTCTGCAGGGAGCCATAACAACCGCACTGGGAGGAATTACTTTATGTAATTACTTGAGAAAATATCTTGGTAAGACACATGCACGGCTATGTCATGCTATGAAAGAAAAACAGAGTAGACAGAGAGTGAAAAGGAAAAAGAGAGAGAGACTATGTGATCTATCCCTATGGTGGTTAGGGCGCTCAGTGGAGAGGCTATGAGCAATCACAAAGGCTCTTCAAATGCACCCAGCAAATGTACTCACATGGAAAATTAAGTAGAGAAGGCATTCTGTCCCCCTAAAGACTTTAAGATATATGGCTGCTTTTGTAATTATCACGGGTCAGGTCCTAAATTGAGATATGTTCATATACCAGTGATTTCAGTGTAAATCTTCCTTTGTGTGATGATTCTTTCAACAGCATACTTACATGTGTGTCTGGCTTTTCATTCTACATACTCTATGCATCTGTGTGTGCATGCATTGGGTGATATATGCGTCGCAGTAGGATTGAGAGAGCCCTGTCGACAGCTGCTTGCTGCCATTCACACCTGAGAGGACCCATGTCCTGATGAAAATTAATGTACTCTGACATCCTTTGGGACTCTGGCAGACCCCAGAGGGCCTAATGAAGAAAAACAACCTTGCCAAGAGAGAGGGGGCATATCAAAAAGGCTCCCTCAGGCCCTAGGAGAGGGCATATAGAGAGAGCACGGATAGACGGAGGACACACAGAACAAGGATATTTGGGAGTAAGAGCAGAAAACTGAGAATATTCTAGGTGTTTTTCCCTTCTCAGATACAACGTGAGCGTCAGATGTTTATCATTATGCTGCTCTACCTCACTATGTTAATTAAACATGCAGAAAGTGTAACCAACATATGCTGGAAAATTCTCACCTGCTCATTAAAAACCTAATAATCAATCATATTTTCTTAGAACTCCTGAGAATGAACCTTTTGCCTGCAGGTTACGTCTTCTGACCTTCCAGCAAGCCTCAATAGAAAAGCATTCTAAAGGTCTGCAAGGTTAGAGGACCAACCTTTTTGGGTCATCCGTGTCCTTGAAAAGGTCACGTATGACCTATCTCAAAAGGACATTTGTTTGGGATTGAAGTATTGGTCATTATGCAAAATCTATTTGGGTCCCAAGTGATGTATCATCCACGTACCAATTAAAATGCTTTCCTTTAAATCTAGGGTGACTTGTACATCTCTGAAGGGACAGATGGTAAAGCATAATGGTATATTTGTCCAGACAAGCCTGCCCAGCTCTCCATAGACCACAAAGTCAGGACAGGAGGTAAAAACAAGTATTCCGGTCCTTCAACCTCAGCCCTTACTCTCACTAAATCCCTCAATTGCTCATCACTTTTCTTCCCCCACATCCTTCCCTCAATCGGTCTGCCTGAAGAGGAGACTGTGAAATTCTGAAAAAAAAGTCTCAATATTAAAGTTGGACTCCCAGGAAGAGAAGAAGTAAGGCAGACAGACAGGCAGTCCTGAGGGCAAACTAGATGTTGCAGGTGAGTGTGTTGAGGAATGAAGATGTCTGCAGTACATGAAGTTGTTGACTGTAAATGAGACTCAGGGTTTTTTCCTCAAGTATTGGGGGGCCTGGGGCCAATGAAGTTCAGGTTTTACCAGAAGTTCAGTAGAGGCCCATAGCCGACAGCAGAATACACTGGGACCCCTGCCAGGAGGACCAGCAGTCTCTGGATGCCCTCATGATGTCGACTAGCCATCCACAAACCACCAGGAAATGGCGGTAAGAGCTGACCCAGACAGAATTCCAGGCGTGCGACCATGTGACGTCAGCGCAACCAACATCTATCATTAGCACATCCACAAGTTTTAACCACATGTCCTTCTGTCCATTGAAGCCCCGTAGCACAGTGCCCTGCGATGAAGCCGGTTGGGGCTGTCAGGTGATCAGAAGCCTGTCGCTGTTGGGCAATAGCTTATTTGAAGTTCATTTCGACTGCTTTTTTACCAGCTGTTCAGAAGTCGCACAGCAGTACTCATTGCCAGGATATCCCTGTCTGAATTTGTCTCTGCCACTAATCCCTGAAAATTACAGTGTAACTGCATCCAATGGAAAGTCACGGTGGTCACTCAGACCATCCTGTTCACTCGCATGAAAAAATAACTGAAATATAAGGATTTTCACTGAACCTATTGAGAAACATATTTCCGAGTTCAGATGTAATTCTCTGCTCCCTAGCTACATGCAGCCTGTTATAAAATTAATTAATTCTATTCAGCCTTCAACTTTTTTACTGGTCAAATTTCTAATAAACTGTTTTCCACTCAACTACTGGGCAACAAATAAACATGAAACAATGCATGGCTTCCCTCTATTCTCTTTGCACATCAATACCCATTTGTCATAAGTTACGTAGTATATGAAGGTGTTTTCTTCTTAGGCTCCAATATTATGAAAAAAAAAAATTCTTTCATCCGCCATTAGAATTTCCCACACATTTCTGTCAAAACAATCTCTTCAAAAGTCTCCTGTCAAACATGTATGCAGATGAGAAACACTAAGTCAGTCCTCCTGTGGGCAAACATTACTTACAGCTGAGCAAACATGTCCAGACAGAACAAGCTATACATGACAGAAGGCTCTAGTTTCTTACTCCATATTGGTCAAAAACTAATACATATACTGTGCTGTGCATCCTGTCCATGTTACAGCCTCGAGCCTTGTACTAGTTATACTTTAAACTGACATGCATGAAAAAAATTACACAAAAAAAAAGTAGAGAAAAGCAGTAACCTGGTAAAATGATGGAAAAACGTGTTTAACTTGGAGCACTGGTGTTATGTTTAAAGATGGTACTTTGTCAAAGTCTTGTTCACTTTTACATTTCTTATCTTTTATTTGTGTTTCTCGCTTTTTCTTTCTTGTTGTTTTCTGCCCATGGCTATAGGTAGTGGGAGCTAATTGCAGCTTATTATGATTTATGCACTGGTCTGCATGGATTTGGAAGCTGGGGAAGTTAATAAAGGACTTTTTAAACTCAATCCTCTCTTTTAATGAAAGAGACAACAAACCGCAATTAAGGTTTGGTCGTAATTGGTTTAAGTGTGGGTTTATGGAATAGTCAATGACCCTCTAGGCACCAGTTTGATGTGATCATTTTGCAGCTGCAGGTCAGGTGAACCCTGACCCGACATGATATTAGTGAGAGCAGACCCATGGCCTCTCACAGTCACAAACCTCTAATATTGGTCACAACGGCCATGTACAATGTCCACTGTGACCAATAATTGATGAAGAATGTTCAGGTTGTCTTAGGATGAGAGTGAAAGAGAGGGAGTGATTTTTCATTAAAACTGCACCATCAAACAAACAAAGCCCAGTTGTAAACCTGGCCTTTTCATCGGAAGCAGGACCTCTGTAGACTTTCATCATCTTTATTGAACGCTGTTCATCAAGTTGTGTAACTGAGACGTAGAAATAGACCTATAGGGATAATTCAGTCAGCTTGTTTACTCATCATTGAAAGGCCCTTCGAATCATAGGCCTTAGAAACTATTCAGTGGCAATCAACAACCTGTGCAAAAATAATGTATTCAGCATTTACTATAATTATTTACTATAAATTAGTATTTTGTATCACTTGAAGGAAGAAAAACAGTAAATCAGTAGGATCATGACCCCTGGTGAGGTTCATATTTCAGTTATGGTTTGAATTCCTTTTTTTTAAAAAGGAGGGAAGAAGAAAAAAAAGAGTCTAACTCTGAAGACGTTTTGGGACTGAATAAGAGTCTGTGGAGTGGTGCTTGCAATCCTGAGAGTGGGTCTAGGAGAGTTATGGCTTTAGCTAGCCTCTAGTTTATGTGCACTCTGGGTAAAATGCAGAGCACTTTGAGAACATTTATCATAAAACACACGGAAGAGACCGGGATGTAAAATGGTTGCTCTGCTCAGCCTCAGTATCTGCGATCTGATATAAACTCTCCAGATAAATAATGCATGACACTACTGTTGGAAAAAATAAAATGCCTCTTATTTCTTGCTCTGACAATTACAATGCTTTGTAGGTTTTTTGTTTTCCTCTTTTTTTCCATTTGGGAAAAATCTACTTCTCTTTTATTATACTTAGAGGCCAAAAGAAATGTGGCTTTGGTTGTCCTAACGTCAACTTTACTACACCCAAGAATCTTATCATGAAGTCACACTGCATACAGTTTTTTAGATGCATTGTGTAATATGTTTAAGAAAATGTAACACATGGGATTGAGGAGATGGAAGGACTAACAGTCCTCAGATAAAGCTTAGATGGGGGATAGATAAATGTATATAACATGATAAAATGTATTAAATATTGAATGCACGTGTACCGCTATGCTTCCATGCAGAACTCATTGACTCCCTTATGATAATCTGTACCTGTAAGAATACGTTTGTCTCTTACAAGTCAAGAAAATATGATAGATCAATCAGAATTAATTTTTACATACAGATGACAAATTAAATATATAAATTAAAGCTGCAATTAATTGTGATGCTTTTTTTCTCCAATTGATTACTAAGGCATTCAAACAGTGACCAAAAGTCCAAGACTTAGAATTATTCTAATAACACTCATACAACACAAAGAAAAGCAGTTTTATTCAGTTTCTGAAAATTCACCATATGAAGATGAAACATGTACTCTTACCAATTTCTACAGGCTTTTCCTTGTGTATTTTCCCAAAGCCATGAATAAAACCTACATCTACTCTTTCGAAATGACACATGCAGTGGGAACTCCATGCTCGTTGGCAGCATTTAGCAGGTGACAAATGGAGTTTCCCAGGCTGAACCAGCCCAGAAGGCTCACTCAGATGAGTTGATGAATGTAGAAGTGAGCCCCGACAGGCAGGTTTATTTTTATTACACCTGTCATTGTACCTTCAATGTCTCCGCAGAAAACACACATACATATAGTATGCTATAGGAGGCGGAAGCAGTCTTGGGTTGTGTAGAAATGCATCAACAACTTTGGGTTGTTATCAGTGGCGGTGCGTCAATAGAGGGCGCTAGGGCGCCGCCCCTCCTAAAATTTTGCATGAAAAAAAAAAAAGAAGAAAAAAAAAAAATAATATATACTGTCAAAAAACATTATATATCAAATAATTTAAATAAGAAATATACCGTGTTGACGCGCTAAATGTGTGTGGGAGACCGTAAGCCCCTGTCAACAACCACTTAAGTTAAATATAATATATCGCCATTCATCATTACTGAGAAAAGCCCCTCCCCTCTCGGGGCGCCGGCCAAATGTGTGTCTATGGAAAGCCATGAAACATTTCACCCTCGTGACGGCAAGGACAGCTTCTCATTGGCGGATGAAACGTGAATCTTCGGGCGCACGAATCTGCGCCCTAGCCAATGACATCGTTTCTTATTGCAACGTGGTTGGACTATTCGTCCAATCAGAGACCTTTATCATTCCCTCACATCCAATATAGCTCCCACGTAGCTACGCGAGCAACACAGCTAGCAGAGACTTTGATTATGTTAGTATGGCGACTGAAAACTCTGTGGTATCTCTCCGTGAAACACCTTTCAATCCACGATCAGATGTTGACAAGAAGAGGCTGAAAGAGTTGGGACCCGAACGTCCGGATTTAAATATTCAGCAGCAAAGCAGTGAAGCTACATGCACCAAGCTACATGCTAACCGGAGCTGCTAGCTGGAGGCTCCGTGTGCAGTGGCTCTGAGCAGCCGAGGAAGCGCCGGGCTGTGAAGGAAGATGAGCTTGAAGGATTGCTGCAGAGGTGAGTGTCAAAATCAGCAGATGCCTGTGTTAGAGTTTAATGTTTTATCTTTCCCACAGCAGAACACATGTTGGACATTGCTAGATTTGGGTGGATATCATATCAGGCTATAACTTTATCTAAAATACCAATTCAACCCCCAACAAGTTAGTGTGTGTGTGTGTGTGTGTGTGTGTGTGTGTGTGTGTGTGTGTGTGTGTGTGTGTGTGTGTGTGTGTGTCATAGCTACAGCCATCAAGGTGGCTCCTGGCCTTTTGTCTATGTTGCTGAGCCATCAAGACACACAAAACATAGTTTTTTGTCTGTAGTATGAAGCCTGTTTGTAGTAGATATTTCCCCACAACTTATCTTACTGTCTCTGTCTCTCTCTATATATTTATCTGTAGGTTTGTGACACCATACTTGGACACACCAGGGAACGCTTTGCCTTCAAAGACCACCTCACCAGTGCCACCTTACTGCAGGGCCCCCAGTTTGAATGCTACGTCAATGTATTCCCTGAAGTTGCTCTGGCCACCACATTGAATGTTTCTTAAACCATTCTGCTCTGAACCTCTCATGCCCAAAGTTACAGTTTGTTGATAGTTGTTATTGGACAGTGTTGAGCACACTGTTTTCTTGAAATAAAGCTTTGTTTTTTAGAATATTCTACTCCAAACCTCTTTTCTTCTCCTTGTGGAGTGCTATTTAAACCGCGCCGCCCAACTGCGCCCCCCCCAAAAAAAAAGTCACCAGCCGCCACTGGTTGTTATACTGCTGATTAAGAAAGATGCTTTGAGAAAATGTTCCATAACATTTTCAAAATTATGCATGGGCAATATTAAGTCTTGCACAAAGGAGTGAGTCAAATCAATGAATATAGCCCATTTCCTTTCTATTTCTTTTTAAGACAATATTGAGGGATGAGATGGTAGGAAGTATAGAATAATTAAGGAAGACCCCTGTCAGTGTAATATGAAAGTCTTCCGTGTGCCCAGCTACTGATTGAATACCAAAACATGACTATGAAGAGCAAGAGTACAAGTAGTGAAAGAACATCCACCATCATTTCATTCCTTTTCTCTCCCACTGAGAGAAAGGCACGATTGCAGGGAAAAACACCGTTTCTTTATTTGGCTGCACACAGAGTACTTTATCTATTTGACAGAGGATGTGAAATCACAGAAAAGGAGAGTGGAGAAAGAGGGGAATAGTCTTTCTAAGAAAATGATTCATGGGCTCGAGGCTGTGCAACTCATGAGTCAACAATGTACTGTGGGTGTCTTTGGGGGTGTGTTCAGCGAAGGTGTGTATCAATAGGTAATAAATCTCAGAGCATTCCCAGGATGAAGACAGCCTCACAGGTGTCTCACTCTTGACACAGCAGCTTCAGCAGTACACACAGGTCATGGAAACGCTGCAACTCAGTGGAGACCACAAGTCAGTTCATATGTGGTGAACCTGGTGACACCAATGTAAAACACAGTCAAAATGATGTAATTCATATAACTCAACAACTAGGTTATACTGGTATTTCATATTGTTGTGGAATCCATAATAAGGAATTGACTTCTGGACTGGGCAAATATTTTAATTTGCATGAATAGGTCACATTTGATGAAGGTGATGGGATGAGATGCACCATTTCTATACGCATTTGTTGAATGTACTGCAAGCATTGCATCTGAAGCATTGCATCTCTGATATGTTTCCGCTGTGCAGGTGTCTCTTCTCAACCATTTCAACATTATCTGAACTGGAAGGTTTTGAAGTGGGTAATAACAGCATGGAAGTTAAAGTTAAATGCTTCCTTTGAAGCTTCTTTGCTTGTTTCTTAAGTGTTCAAATGGCTTAATAATTAGTGAAAACAATTAAAGGAAAGTTAGAGCTAAGTACACATTTATCAATGTATCGACTGAAAATTTGGACACAATTGCTTTCACCTTTACTCATGTCAAACATCACCGTAGAACTCAATCAAATTAAGAGAAACCAAGTTGAGACCCTCTCTTTTCCACTCAAAGGAGCAAGGAGAGGCACTATGACCTGCTTAATGGTGATAAAACTGTCCTTAATGGGTCGGGCATGAGACAGATTTAATGTAGTGACTTAATGCTGAGGTCTCTCACCTCTCCCTAAGGCTCCAGGGAAGGTGACCATTATGTGATCAAAATACCCTGCCACCTGATTGGCTTGCTGGAGCCCCTGTATAAGCAAGGTCAGCATGGGCGTCAGGATAACGCAGTGCTCTTTAGGGCTTCAAATGATGAATATTTATATTGTTTTTTTCCAGATGAAACATTTTGTTTTGCTTAAAGTCATGAAATGCAAAGACAAGCCTTTACAAATATATACGAGACAAAAATAAGCAATAAGAGACACCTGCACAGCGGAAACATATCAGAGATGCAATGCTTGCAGTACATTCAACAAATGCATATAGAAATGGTGCATTTCATCCCATCACCTTCATCAAACATCCAAATAAAGTAACAATATGCTAAAGTGGAGAGGAACATTTAGAAAAAACATCAATCATCTTTCCATGAACCCTTTCTTAAATGATTAAGAAAGGGTTCATGGAAAGGTGTTTGTTCTAAATGTTCCTCTCCACTTTAGCATATTGTTACTTTATTTGGATGTTTGACCTTCACTGTGCAGAAAACTGGTTTGGAAGCTAATCATGGTCCAATACGTAAACAAGTGTGATCCTTAAACTCGAGGCCTCCAATTGATACGCATAAAAAATGACTTTCAGAGAAGTTGGCAACATCTTGTGTTCTGCAGTTAAACTTTTTTACTTTGATGTTATATTATCAATATAAATACATTCTGGATTTTCTGAATGAAGGGAGTAGATTTAATAAAAATAGGTGAGTCTCATGGTGAAAATGTAGGTAACTGAACATTATGGAAAAAAATTCCACACAAATGACTATTCAAGCAGAGTATTTTAGATGTCTTAAAAATGTATGGAGGGGATCTTTAATAAATGACAAACAGTTAATTGGTTGTCAAAAATATATCTTGTTGATTGACTAATCAATAAATTAACTAAATGTTTCAACATGGAGTCATTTCATTGGCTCTATCTAGCCATCTAAAATGCCAAGTCCACTGGTTCAATCAGTTTGTTTGTTTTTTTACTCAATAATCACCAGTAATATCACAGAGCACAAAACTTCTAATAAAAGCACAACTGCTCAGTGCTGAAACCCCTAGGTCAGATGTCTACCTATCTGGTGAACTGGAGAAAATGCACCTGGAAAATACTGAGACGCTTTCTTCCATCGCACCCACAATAACATACAGAGCGGATTCAGCAAACCTTTTCTTCCAGATCAAATGAATACAAATTGTAATTTCTCTGCATGCGACAACTCTAAACTCCTCTTTCAGTTGTGTCATTTCAGTTTCATTCAGCCAGAGGAGGTTTGAGCCTCCAGTTCATCTGGAGTTCAAATGGAGCATCACATGTCAGCGTCTGTGAGGTGTCTGTAAGGAACGGCCAGGGAGGAATCCTTTCAATTAGAGTGATTTATGAGAGACCTTATTGAGCTTATTACGCATGGACTAAGACTGGGAGTTTTCTGCTCTGTACAGAGGGTCATTTAGGTGTTGATTACATGAAGGAGAATTGGAAGCTTCATAAATAATCCTTAAAGTATCAAATCTCATCCTGACTGTCATCAATCTACAATAACTTGCACTCCATTAGTCTTAATGAACTTCATCTTCCCAAAAATGTCCTCCCTATTTTACATTGTATGCCAGACACAACAAAACTGACAATAACTAGTTTTCAAACAGTTGTTCCAGGTTTTGTTGCATCTTAAAAGGGGAACATTATTAAACTCTCACTGCCTCTTATTTTTGCAAATAATGCATATTTTTGCAGTTTCAGAGACTACCTGCCTTCTCCCATGATAGTCTAATGGTGACACTAATAATCTTATTTTAGAATGTATCTGCACTGCAAATTAAGCTTTTAAAATCTCAAACAATTATGTCGGCCTCATTATGCAATTCAGCAAAGACATTTAACTGTAATGCTCCAACTTTGTAAAAAATAAAAAATAATATATATCTCCAGCACAGTTAAAAGGGGCATAAACACATGTTATTTCCCCCCTGTCTTACACAAAATGGGACTGGGGAAAGGTTTAATGACAATTGTTTAATTTCAAAAGTCAGCAGAAAGGCATTATTAACATAAGGAGTTAATGGTTTTGATGGTTTTCCTAAAAAACAGCATGGGCTTCTGTTGGTCTGCAGCTCGAGAAAACCGTGTTAGAGTCTGAGGAGATTGTACACAAGATAAGACATTATCTTTGCACATTCTGTAAGTAATCACGACAGTGACTTGAAAATTGTATATTATTTGTCTAATTTGTGCAAGGTTTCAATATGATAATAGCAACATATAAAATACATTTCATGTCAATGTTTTCTGACAGTTCTAAATCTGCATTGTTCAATCCAAAGCTCCACTGCAAAACAATAACAGGTCTTTATAAAAAGCTCGGTCCCCAATGATATTGGGGACCGAGCTGGGTAGATTGTGGGATACAGTTTAAAAAAAAAGGGGATTTATGTTTGTGTGGGTAAGGGCAGGGCACATGATAGGCAACAATACTGTGATCCCTGAAGCCGTGGAAGTCCCTCAGTCCATCCTGATGAGAAAAACCAAGAGTTGACTCTCCTCTATATTTAATAGAACTTGTTAAGTAGGCATGCAATATTATTGGAGATAAATTAAATCCTATCCGACAGCTTTCGTTGAGGTTGTCATTTAGAGATATGGAATCTATGCTCTTGCTCTTTCACTATAGCAACATTGGTTCATTTCCTGTCTACACGGATGAGCGGCCCAATTTTACGCCAGCCTTTGAAGGTAATTTACATTGCATAGACCTCTCTGATTTCAACTTTGTATGCATTATTTACAGGGGGAAATGGGGGGCAGGGCAGGTCTATCAAAAATACTCCTGGCCCCAGGTAATTATCCAGAAGTCTTAGTCCAGCCCCGTTGATGAAATTTGCTCATGTTTATGCACATGAAGGGGATTACACATTCAAACAGTCGGACCACTATTTCACTTCCTCACTGTGTAATTATAAACGGATTACACTGCATTCAAAATGCAAAGACACCCCTTATTTTGAACCATATCCTCTTCCAAATAATATGGCCCGTATGAATGCATGTGCTCGTCTTATCTCTGGTTATTACATTTGGCAAAAAAAAAGATGTTTTGGAGTGTAGAAAGAGAAATAATCCAAAATGGTGAGACAATAATTTATATTTCAAATCCATGGAGCTTCACAGTGCTGAAGTCATAATGGGCTACAGGCAATGAGAGGAAAGACATGGTGAATTAATTAGCATGGCAAATAGAGAGGCGCCCTGTATTGGCCCCTCAGTGGTTTTCTCCCTCCACCTTTCTGCCTGCCACACAAACCAGCAGTGTCACTAATTAAGAAATACCAGTTCAGAGTGTGTCCTTTGTAACTTGCATCAGACAAACCCCCCTATATTCACTGTTCGTAGATTGAAGTTAAATTTTTCTGTTTGACTTTTGTATTATGTGGTCTGGTGTTGAAGTGGATTGTGACTATAAAGTCAGCATTTTTTTGTTAAAGAATGGCTTAAGTAACGTATAATATTATGTTATATATACACATCCACACACACACACACACACACACACACATCTATAATTACATCACCAGCGGAGCAGAGGGTGATAATAAAAGCTGGTAATCCATTCGGTGCTTACACATCCATATGGAGTTCAAAGGTGAGACTATAGCTGGAGCTCTAGAAGTCTGACTGAAAATAGATTGATACATTTACTGACAAATGCATTGTGTCCCTTATATGTTGATTGCATTTTTCTACCTTCTATAATATTTGGGCTTAGATCTGGAACAGAATGTAAAATATGTTCAGATACCAAAAACAGTCTATAGCTTGCAATGTATTCATAATACTTGCAAAACAAATAGTAATTTGAATCTACCATAGTACTGATATTTTGCACCAAAGGCAGGTTTTTAAATGCATAAAAAAAGCATTTTTTTTCAACACAGTTTACATCTCTTTTTATCCCAATATCACGTCTATATGCATCCGTTAACATATAAATGTGTACTATAGGATAGAAGACATTACACGTCTTTAAGGCACCTTAATGTTCGTTTCCCCTCCATACATTAACAAAATGCATAAATAGTTAGCTGAATGACACTTTAGCGGGAAGGGAAGCCCACGCTAAAACACTCACAACAACAGAAGTTCTTCTGAACTTTTAGTGTACGTAGAGTGCTCCCAAAAGTTTGGTTGCTGTTGTGAATTAAGCCAAACCATCAGTTCTGTGGTTCATTTTGCTTTAATCAGGGAGAAGTCCCGGTGCACAATGCTGTAATGCTGGCAGACGGGCAATATTACAGCTAAGGGAGCCCTCTGGCACATTAGAGAGGTGGAGGTTGAGAGAGCAGGCCCTAGTCATTCCTACAATAAGGAAGAGTCACACCAGAGACAGAAACAATAACGGCTCTTCCTCTACAATGGTGCCCCCATGCACCCAAATGCAGAAAAATGACAGCAGGTGACGTTCCCCGCTGCATTACTTTTGAGTTACAGAGGTGATTTGCAATTCAAAGAGTCTTAGGAGTGCTGACCACAACACTACCGCCTCCACGGGCCCACTGAGGCAAATAAGACCTGAGGCAATTTGCAGCCCGTTTTGCAAGGAAACACACTTTTAGGCCAAAGTCATGTAAAATAAAAAAATAAGATAAATACCAAAAATAATGAGGCAACATTTTCTTTTCTAAACTAAAAATAGAGGCGGTGATAGGAGTTAACTCTACGTCAAGGCTAACCTTTCTTGGATCGACTTTGATAGAGTTGGCCTTGACAATGTTGCAAAGTAGCTTAGATGCTCCAATTGTAAATGAATGCTTTGCATATCTGCTTAACTGGTGAAATCACCAGTAAAGTCTTACTTATGAAAGCAGCATAGAATGTTTGGATTTGCTTTTTTTTTTTTTTAAGACTTTAAAAAAAAAAACTGAACTTGTGATTAAGCAATTCTGTGTAAAAATAAAAAATCTGCTATTTGAAAACTATTTAAATTATGACTGCCACAACCTGAAACATAGTAACCTGAACTATTAATCATAGTTTGTGACTTCTGTGCTGCCATATGGAGGAGCAGCATGTGAAGAGCACCAAACTTGCTGATCCTCTGTAACTGGGTCCAATTAATCTTGCTGGCTGCATCATCCTCATCAGGTCTGTAGTGTGCAGAGCTCCAGCCAGAGAGAAATACAAGGACTGTATTTCTCCCAGCAGCCTGTCCGGTCAGAAACAGGAGAACTCAAAGCACCTCTGATTAATGATGAAGTTAAACTACTACAGATGATTTAGGATGACCTGGGAAAAGGAGAGGGGAGGGATTTAGCTTTAGTACAATGGTTAAGATATTTGTGAAAGGTGAAACTGACATTAAGTGATAAAAGAGAAGCTTGCAACTTCACTCTTACTAAAATTGCATGTCAGGCCATTTATAATCAAGGAAAAGGACAGTTTCAACCAGCGCGTCTGACAGCATGCGAAAAACGATGTTTTAATTTTCCTGCAAACTTCAGCAAGACAGCGACACAATGACAAGACCAACATGCTTTTGTTAAGCTGGTATAATGTGTGTCATGTTCACAATCTTGATTTGGCATGTGAGCATAACAATTTTGCTCAAAGAAAAAACTATATTACACTTTATATTATAGATCATTATTCAGAAAATGTTGCACAAAGCAGCTTGTAAAACAGGACATCAATGCCAGAATAACTGTAAATGCTTAACCTGCCCGATCTAATTATAAAGGCTGTCGATTATGTCACTCATGGCTTCGTCACGACTAACACGGGAGACTACACTAATCCTAAACAGCATGGAAACGTTTTCCCAATTGTACTGTAGCAAATAATCATGCCGATTATTATTAGACAACGATTACCAGGTGAAAGCCAGGGAACCCTTATGGGACTGGACTAATATCAAATGCAAATATCTGTATAATTAGTTCTTGGTGCCTTGAATCTAATCGCTACATTCATCCAGCCAGATGTTGGATTTTTAACACTTTTAGGGATAATCAAGCTTTTTTTTAATTATGCAACTATAAATGCTAAAAAAGAAAAATCTGATGGAACTATCTGTACAACCGATTAATTGAAAGATTGATTGACCTCTGCAATGTGAGAAGGCAGAAGCCACTTTCTCATGCAAAAGAATCAATCAGTGCTACAAAGAGAATCTATGGCTACTAATCAGTTACTGCTTGGCTCAAGGTGAAGAGTTCTATTTCTGTGAATCAAGATGTGAGCAGAGCAGCTGCAGCATGTCGACAACACCGGTGAGTTTGTGTAAATAAACATTTGGTAGAAAGACCTGATGTCCCATCACATGGGTGTTGTGACAATGGTTTGATTTAAAAACAACACCAAGTATCAGGCTTTTTGCAGTGAATCAAGCAAGCCTTAGGTCATATGTAACAGTCTTCAGATGATGTGACTTTTACAATGTTACAGCAGAGAACTACACCAGTGTGGCTGAACAGTTGTGTTGTTTTAGTGAATTTGGGGTCAATTCATATTTTAGGAGGCCTATATATCATTATACAACAACTTATACAACATTTGTAGTCTATTTTTAAGCTATTTAATATAAGTGTTTTTAATCTTATTTTTTACAACTTATTCTAAATGAATCAAATTTGAGTTAAAGCAAAGCTTCTTTGTTTCATAGTCTTTCAAAGTGTCTTGCCCAAGGACACAGACATGTATTGAAGGAGCCAGGGATCGGACCGCCAATCTTCTGGTTGAAGACAATTAAGAAATTTGCCACACCAACCAATGGAATGTGACTTTACACTACAGTGAAAATTCACCATCCGGAACTTGGAAGCTATAAACTGGCATCCGTCAAAGATATTTAAGTCACTGCATCAGATTACCTGCAAAAGCAGTTTGCACTTTTACCATCGTCTTGTGGAGAATCGCCAAGAGCTGCATTGTACGCAATGACTTCTCCCAACACAAAACCAATGTTCTAACACCTGTTCCAACAGGTGCAAAATAATACGAGGCGCAACTACTGTCAAGGACATACTGTATGATGATATTTCATTTTGAGTGAGATTCATGTTTGTGGAGATGCACAATCATTGTACTTGTCAGCAAGTAGTCTGAGGGCCATTTCTCTGTTTTATGACAGAGGACAAGTGTTGTATTCAAACCGTGCCTTGACTGCCAGGGTTGTATTGAGGTATTCCAAGATATGTTTATACTTATACAATGATGCATACACTGTCAATACTGAAAATATCAAGATGGTTCAAGGTCACGAACAATATGATGGTGAGCCACAAAAGTGTGCACCAAACGGGAACAAAATGTGATTGCACCCAAAGAAATGCTTTGAAATGCAGTGACACAAAACAAGAAGTCAGAGCTCCGATAGCGAACTCAGAACAACTCACAATTTCGGACTTGATATTTGAGCCATAATTATATACACATTTTGAAATGTATCAATCCGAACAACTTCTTGCAATAGTAATTGGGACAGCCATGAAACAGCCATCAAAATGCCCATTTTGCTTTTTGTGTCCAGCTGTAGCTAGGTATGTGTGTGAGTGTAAATGTGTGTGAATGCATACATTTCTCAACCACATGAGGGAATAAACAGAGTAAACTCATAGAACAGGAACATGTTTTGAGGATAAAAAAGCCTGGCAGCTTAAAACAAGCAAGTGAACCACATAACTGTAGATAATTATCACAACATGTAGCATTCAGCAACTCAGCATCTCATTATATTCCAGCATATATTTTGTTTAAAGTCACTTTGATTGTGTTTGACTTAAGCAATAACCAAGCCTGTTGGACCAGAGTCTATCTGTGTTTGCCTGTAACTCAAACCAACACAGCACACGCTCAATGCAGCATCTGGCTTTCACATTACATTTCAGGCAGAGTTTTGAGGAGCCTCTGAAATGTGTTGAAATTAAATTAAAATGTGCGCACTGCCTGGGCAAACTGGACATTTTCCAAGGATGCATTTCACACACCATAAACACTACAGAAAGCTTTAAACATATAACCTAAAAGGGCACTGCTGAGTCTTGAAGATTGGTCGGGCAGCATGCATTTAAAAATCTCCGAGAAATAACAAGCTAGTTTGCATTTGAAAGAAAGAAGGAGGCACTAAATTCCTTAGAATTTATAGTTCTTGAAATCAAAAGTTTTCGTTTTTTCACATCTTAATATTTCATGTTGACTTCTGAATAGCAGGAGTTGTGAGGGAGGCAATGGTGAAGGTGCATGGGAATTCATTACTGTAAATAATGACTGCAGAGATCAAAACCAACAGGGGAAAAATGTACATTACCATGAAAGTAATTAAGATCTAAATGTAAAATGAATACTCTCATTCCCTTCCCTCAAACTCATGACAATTGTCATAATTTTCCTTTTCAATTAACACCACAGCTTATCTAATGTGGCACACATTTTATTACATATTTGCAGCCTGTGTTTGCTCTACAATTCAATAAAAATAAGGAAGAGAAAGAAAACAAGATCAGCATCACAGCTTCCACAATATCACTGTAGGTGTTCAAAGTCAATACATTCAGAAAAGTAGTAAACAAGAAACAGCTTTGAACCACGAAAGGAAGGTATTTCTCAAGCAGTGTTCCCAATAGAGGACCCAGACAGCTTAGAAATCCTTTCAGCCCACCCCCAATGCAATATTTTACTAGTTATCAAATTAAGATTCACATATGGTGTGGCCTCTGCAAAATCCTAAAAAAAAAACTGTTACTAAGCCCCAAAATCTATGTCAAATAAACACCATCTGTACCAGAGCCGACTTACAGTAAAACCAATGTCTCGTTAGCAGCTTAAGCCAAACTACTGCACGATCTGAAAACAGATATGATTATATAACATAATACAATAACAAATCTGGTTAAAGCCAACAGGAGGCACAGAGAATCTCAACCTCTTCTTATTATTCCTCTCCAAATCTAATCCTCTCAGACAATAAACTACATAAATGCGTCTAATAGGATTATGGCCAATGAAAATATGTTGGCAAGAGGAGGGCTAGAGATATGGGGAGAGAGGGGGAAGAGTAAGAGAGATGAGCGAGGTACCGTTACCCCTTTCAACCACTCAAAAGAAAACATGAACAGAGGGTCAAGACTTGTGAAGGACGTTTACAAAACTATGGATCAGGGCTAATTCTTCCAGGCCCATGGCCGAGTGCTGGGCTTTGGCTTCAAGCAGCAGTGAGTTTATTTGGTTGGTCTATGGAACATTCCTCAAGTGTCAGATCAAGCCTAAAAATCAAAATGTTGACCTTTGTCCTCCATTTTTAACTTCAGCATTTTCAATAATTATCAAATCTGGGTGTTCCTATTGCAAAACCAGTTTTTGAAATGTCTCTGATTATGTTAATTAATTTGTGCTTCAACTGTTGCCATTTACCATTAGCACTGGTCTCGGACTGGTTTTACCATGTTTGCCTTGGCCTTAAAGCTGCTTCGGCCCACAAGGTTATAAGGCTCAGTGGAGAATCTAGATCTGCTGACCTCCATGAATACAAGGCAGCAGTCATATTTACACAAACTGGCACAGAGAAGGAACAGAGTGAATAAAAATGACAGAAAGGACAACCCTCATTGTGTCTGTCACTTTGCATTAGAACAGAAATGATTCCAGTAAATGCACATATGCACACATCGACACAGGCCTGCCCTCTAATGGACTATTGCTCTGTGATAAACGGTCCCGTGCCTCCTCAGGACCACCTACCCAGCAGGAGAATCAGGTCATGCACCTGGAAAAGGTCTGAGCCACACACACTAACAAACTGTAGGTGATTAAGGTGGGCTATTACTCAGGACCTTGGCCCACACCGGAGGCAGACAGAGGTGGAGATAGGGAGCACTGTGCTACACACATCAGGAGGGAGGAATTATTCATATAAGCACAGAGCCAAATCCAACATACTGCAAACACACACACACACACGTAAGTTACTAACATAAACACAGGTGTTGGGGAAACACACCCAGACTGACACCAAACATTTGGCATACAGAGGTATGCACTTGTGCTTATCTGTTTACCCTCTGGCTGCTTGTGAACCCAGGTAACCACCTGCTTTTTTAATCAAGATATGATGCTGAGGCTTTCCTGGCACCTCCATTACAGGAAGTTGGATTTTTTTTATTGTTGCTGTTGATATTTTACGGTATGGCCCAAGTCCCTGGCGATGCCACCTTCTCCGTTTGTCAGGGGAGGAGGGTGATACCAGGACATTTCTGACTTGAAAAAAAACGGAAAAAAACAGAAAAAAAACTCAAGCACAATTTTAATTATTACATCATTATGATAATCATCATTATTATAATAATTATTTATGGGGATTCATTTGTATAATGTATTAGTTGTTTAACAATGTAAACAATGTCTTACAGTATATGCTAAACAATTGATAAAAAAAAAGGTAGTTCAGCAATAACTTCACTGGATATAATTATGAAAACACAAATAAAATATGTAAATAAAATACATATGATGAACTTGAATTGATGAAGTAAACATAACTTACACATACTGATATACAAAATAGGCTGTGTGTCCAGACTATAATGTGCCTTCTTCAATCATTACAGCGAGTGCACAATGTTCACCGAGGTCAATTCTATTGTCCCCACACATGAAGACGATTATATGACACAATTCAATGCTCAAGCACCAGGCCTCTCTGGCTGTTTGTGAATAACCCAAGAATGTGTCTGCTAAGAGGAGAACATTATTATACGTGAAACCGCTGCTTGACTTGACTGCCATTTATGCAGGATAAAGTTGAGTCTATGTCCCTAGGTAATGATCGGTAAAGGAACAAATAAGATATTAATATTGTCTTGTGGTGATCATAAAACTCATGCTTATAATTAATCTTCAATATCCATTTATATTCATTTGAAAACATCTACTTCAAACAACTGTATTTATTAATATTTCTAACCAAGACTACATTTTACGAGATTACATCAATAGTCATTTTCACTGAACAGAGCCTGAACGCATCATAATGACATTGAACAGAACCTTCGTTCTCCTCTGGTAAAAAAAAAAACAACCCGGGTGGTTATTTACAATGTAACATTATCAGGGGAGAGAGAGAGATCAGTGGTCCGTTACGCCACTATTGTCAACATCCAAGATCCTGGGTGGTGTCGTCAGTGTGGGTTGTGTTTTGCAGGACATTATTAAGCTGGAAGACTTATAAGGGTCTGCATTGAGAAGGAAGCACTGCCGTTCAGTCTTTGGACAGCAGACAAACATCCTCCCAGTTGTTTGTACTGTAAATCACATTATGCTCCAGAACGCCCTCCAACAAACCTGCCGTCTACCAACACCTCCTACTGTGACACATTAATTATAACTTCCTGTATACAGCCTATCCCAAGCCATGAATACGTAATGCCCAGAAATGAGTCATATTCACATAGCAGACGCCCAGCAGTGA
Organism: Myoxocephalus aenaeus; assembly: GCA_038501785.1. Classification (NCBI taxonomy): domain Eukaryota; kingdom Metazoa; phylum Chordata; class Actinopteri; order Perciformes; family Cottidae; genus Myoxocephalus; species Myoxocephalus aenaeus. The sequence goes on from JBAMJR010000137.1 coordinate 700,736, forward strand.
ATAAATACAACCTATCCATCACACACTGCCCAGTGAAAAATTATTGAAAGCCCACAGAGGCAGACAGGAGGCAGGGCCTAGCCAACGGGAAGAGTGGAAATGATTACACTTTATCTTTAAAAAAGTGAAATTCAACAGCCATCACAATGTCCTAATTATGCCCTCTATGCCAAACAAGAGCTGAGAAATGACGGACCTAATGAAAATACATGTCAGAATCAGAGTGAGTTACAAACAGGTGTTCTTTTCAATGCTGACTAATAATATTAATTTCATTCCCAACAAGGTTCTAACAAGAGGTGTAACTTAATTGTTCACTCCTGAAAGCCATCTCTTTCTTTCCTAAGGATTGTGAAAAATGTGGCGGAAACTGGCAGGTCATTCGTCTCTGTTGTCCCAGTGGGTGGTGTTAGCTACAGGTTGACTAATGGTCCTGTTGAAATGCTTCAGATGTCTGAGTAATGACAAGCTATAAAAGCTAAGCTGACTACAAAGTCAACTAATCTGAAATCTACTGGCTGTTTTCCAGTGATGAGAGCTGATAAAGTTTTAGAATAAGGAAATGACCTAACAATGTGAAGACTAATTATTTAGGACCATCTTGTCATTGTCAACGGACCACTAAACATTGAGCTAACTGAGACTATACCGGTATGGTGTTTTTAAAGCTCCAACGCCAACAAATCTCTTACAAATCTATTACAGCTGTCATTTTGGTTTGTAAGAACAATCAATATCAAAATAAACAGTAAATATTTCACACATTCTGCTGCCTATGATCAGGTTGTGGCTGCAGGTCGTAAAAAGTCATGAGGCTAGCTTCATTAAAGTTAATCATGATTCATAGCTTCCACTGAAAACCGGTCTACACACAGATCTAAACTGAATCTTGGAGTTGTAGTTATTTCTAACTTAAGTTACCTGCATATGTTAAAGGCACATTTTGTATTATTAGAGTTTGAAAGATTCAAATTTGATGAGTGGGCTTGATACTGGATTTGATTCAATAAAATGTTATCAAACCCCAACTCTATGTATCAGCCGCTGCTTATCTCATGTTAAGTTATTTTTATTCCACTGGAGGAGAAACCTAACATCTCTTGTCCTTATGACTTTATTTATTCGATGTGGACATCACAGTGACATTAGAATTCATAACATACATCTATGCACAAAAAGACTGTTGAGTGTCTATAGCGAAACGCTAATTTCCAACACCTGTCCGCAGGAGGCTTTTTTTTTTTTTTAATGTATAAGATAAAATGTGATAAAATAGAATAAAAAAAAGAATACATCCACAGATACTTCCAGTTCCATGACATCTTAGTACTGAAAAGTAAAATCAATTGAATGCCTGAAGTGACAAATTATAAAAGAAAAGCAAAAACGATCAGGAATGGATGCCTGAACGAAAGAAAGTAACGAGAGGTCAAATCAGGATCTATCCTGCGTCTAAACAACTACTGCCCGTTCCTCCTTCCCTACTCTGAAGCGCCCCCTCCCCCACCCTGCCTTCCCTTCTGTTATTGCTCCTTCTGCTCCTCATGTCGGTTAAGTCAGCATGACATTTTATGATGCCTGGATATTAAAAAGCAGTTTCTATTATGTGTGAGAGGGAAGTGGAAACAGCCATGCTCATGCTAGGTAATTAGGGGAAGCAGGCGAGGGGATATTTATGAATGCAGGGGAAGGCTGGGGGGAGACCAGGGGAATTGGTGTGTAATGTCCTGCTGTCAGTAACAGTTTTCTCTTTAACTATATACAGAACACAGTTAAAAAAAAAAAGAGGTGGAAATCGTTTGGATCTCATTTATGATCCAAGATTCATCTGAATCATTTGGTTCATCTGTCCTTTGTGAAGCGTCCAGCTGAACAACGCCAATTGCAACAATGATGAAAGTAGCGTTAAGACGATTTAGTAAATGGGGCCAAGGCCGGCGAGATATGATAACACTTGATAAGACTAACACAAACAGCCAGGAGAGTTAAGCAGACTGCTTTGGGTTGTCAAGAGGGCCTTTACGTCAGTGAATTACAATTCTTTATGCAGAAGAAATTCTAATATGACATTGTTCTAAATCTGTGTGAATTCCTGCAGCTTTTTCTTATAATTGAATTTCAACCATTATGTTTTATTGGTCAGGATTCTGCTAAATTAAGTCTTGCACTTCTTTTTAGTTTTATATCACTTGTTATAACCCTGCTGATGGATTATAGTTGTTTTTAATTTTTTATTGCTGCAATTTCACTTTTTCTACTTGTCCACTTGATTATTGGTACCTGATATTAAATTCTTTTTTAAGTCTTTATTGTTTTTCATCTCTCTCTTTCATTGTTTTATGCCATTATATGATGCTCAGCAAAGCACTTTGTAATGCTGGTTGTAATAAGCGCTGTATAAATCCTAATACACAAAACACATTGACATTAAGAAAATAATAAATCTACTTCACTTGTAATATCCTAAAAAAACATTTAAAATCTCTTTTTTTTAACAGAGATTGCATGGCGCCAGTAACAACATTTTTCACAGATGGCCTAAGCAGATATACTATAAAACTACTGTGTTCTTCTCTCCTGATGTGGTCAGCGTATCCGTTTCTGATACTCGCTGGAGAACTTTGATCAGTTTACTGACCACAAAAAGTCATTTTTATAGAAACCAAAGTTAGAATAACAAGTTCACTGAACCTGACTTGAAAGAAAAAGTCCTCTGCCTGACAACTATATAGAAAAATAGTTGCTTTGAATAGAGAGACGAAGGGAAATAATTGTCAATGTTTAGTTTTTCCTTCTGTGGCCCATGTACCGATCAAACACACACACGCGCACACGCACACGCGCGCACACACACACACACACACACACACACACACACACACACACACACACACACACACACACACACACACACACACACACACAGTGTGAAATGCATCCGTTACCTTGTACGATCATGGTTGTGGCTTTTGGTACTGTATCTTGCCTTTCTCTGTTTAAAAACATTAAACAATATTTCCAGCATGCCCTCCAGGCCCCCAGCTCAATAACAATTTGAGGCTGTGTGAGAAGTGAGTGGAGGTGGTTCAGACACCTCAGGGCCTTGGGGGCTGCTCTGGGATCTCCCTGGAACCACAAACCAGCACAGGTCACACACAAGTTTGTTGCTTTTCGTTTTCTCTACAGCTCAGGGACAAAATGAAGCCTTAACCTCGTAATCTACCCAACGTGTCCCCCAGTAGCACTTCTGGATTTAGAGTTGGGAAATTACACTTCAGGCCTGAGAGGTGAGGAGGGAGAGATGTGATTTTGAGCACAGCCGATGAAAGATGGCCGTTTAGATCAGAGAATCACAAGACCAGGGTAAATATTTCAGTTTTCATGACTATACTTCCAAACATGCTATTCCTTATAACATCAATAATTGTAGAGAGCAGTTACACAGCGACAAAAAGAAGATAACAATATTTAGTAACATGCTTTTATCCTAGGCGGTTTGGGTTTGAGAGGTAGGGAGGGTTATAATGTGACAGCATTCTCTCTGCCACCTGTCACGGTGCGGATTTAGGGGAAACATTCTGTCCAACTTTCTCCCCAAAGGCGGTTCAGGCCATCCAGCCCACTCTGTCTGCTGCACAATCAGTCCTCTGTTCGAGACTGAGGGTGGGTCCCGCTCCTTCCACCCACATTGCTGTGAAAACAACCCAATCTCAAACACACTTTCACTCTGGCATATCCATGTGTAAATACACAGATGCACACACACACACACACACACACACACACACTTCTGGACCCACTTCTAAACCCATTGCCCACCACGATGCAGCAGGACCTATGGGAAACCTAACCCCATTCCTGCCACTTACCATTATACTCCTGCCTGTCCGCTTTATTGAAAACACATGTATGAGTGTGTGCTTAACACATAGATGCATGCAAATGTAAGTGTGCCAGGGTATTCCTACTGTAACTTTGGGTGTGACTGTGCATACCATCTTGAAACCCTGACAATGTTGGCAGGATACACTATTCCTGCTTTTTCACACCATCACTCCTAGCCTTGATCTTTGCTCACCACTAAGGCATATTTACATGAGCAACCAGTTAGAAAAATCGAACCATGCCACCGTCTCAATAATCACACCGGGCGGTTTTAATTTAGTAACTACAGTCATGACCTCCTGTCACACATGCATCTTGTTATGTAAATGTGTCAGGTCAGTCTCATGGCTGAATGAGTGTCACTGGGACTGTAGTCAACGAAAGAAAATCTTGTTTGACTTTAATGTATCCTACTATTCAACCAATTGATTGGTCGATGGGGAAACCAAAGACAGCTCATCCCCGCGTGGAGCAGCTACAACGGTCCAAAGCGCTCTCTTTCTTCCCCCAGCACACAGTAGTGGGATGATCTATCTTAAATGATTGTAAGAATCATGGTGTTCTTTGTTATTGAATAGGAGTAAAACAAGTAACCAGGGTACAAAATTACCTTTCCATTTCCCAGCCAAATTCCCCCTTTTTCTCCCGCTCAACAAGCAAGTGCGAGAGAGAGAAGCGGTGTTTTAGTGAGGGAATGTGAATGAAGAGAGGGACCAGCCTTATGACAACAAAGCCTTGAATCAAAGTAATAAAACTTTATTTTCTGATTGCTACACGGCGGTTACGTTCGAAAGTACAATAAACACATTCACACCTCAAACCTGCAGGAAGGAGCTGGATTTTGAATGAATGCAGCCCAAGGCTGCTCTCTTGGTTTCTGTATGCGTCTCCGCTCGGCATCACAGCAGAGACACTGACAGGGGAACACCCCAAAGTGGGGCCCGACGGCCCTTTGCATTGCACTGAAATGTCCAAAACAAAGCAAAATAAGAAGAGCGAAAACACAGGCAGAGGGCAGGGCCGCTGCAGACACCACTACACACTTCTAGTGGGTTATAAGAGAGGGATTCTTTTTGTACCAGTCTATACATTGTTTTTCAGGAAATTGTTGGATATTATACTTTAAGTAACACCAGGGATTGTCCATACAATAGGAATTTAGTTGAACAAGAGCATATGGATCAATCAATTTCACAGAAGGTGTCATCTCTACAACTCACTTTTACTTAAGTTACGTTGGCAATCTAGGTGGGACCTAGTTAAATTTATGTAATCTGTGTGTTACACGCGCGTCTCATTCTGCCTTATGAAGAGTGCTGTAATAAATGTATCACTATTTTCTCTTATGGACAAAGAAAATAAATTCTGTTTCATAAGCCACACACCAGATAAGTGTGCCGATTTAAAGTGATTTAGGAGATGCAAATACTTTTTTCCCCCTCATTGCACAGGACACAGAGGTAAAAATAAAACACTTTTCTGTCACCACAATCAAAAAAGTACTCCCTCTCTATATTTCAAGGTTAATTCAAGCCAACTGCATGGATGAATACATTTCTTATCAAGCTAAATGCTGTATATACACAGCCTGTGAGCAAATGGTTCCAAATACATTTCTTATCATTCTTTACTTGTGCACTGTTTGAGAGATTACTGTGAGAAGCAGGGGTGAGCATGTGATGGCCATTAGTTGGGGCAGCAAAATAAGTTTTAAATTCCATGACTAATGCAGCTTGTAAGAAAACAAACACTCTTCTTCCTTCATATCCTACATATGCATCTTACCGCTGTGACACTGCTCTCACTGATGTAACTCTTTCTGCAACTGTTCAGTAATGTCACCTGTGTCTAAATTATCTATACGAGACCGATGAAGAGTAAGTAAGAGTATTCCATGTCTGAAAATAGAGCCAGAAAGCTGGTCTACAGAACACAAAAGAACTTCACTGAACCACTGTCCTCTCAGGTCGTCACATGATTCATAGTCCTACTTGCCAACAACTTAACACTCAGCCACAAAATATGGCAACGGGGACAAATCACTGTGTGTGAAAATCCACCCGCACTCCCATTGTATGCGATGACACAGGGGGATCCTCCTAATGTATAATGATGAAAATGTTCTGCCGCTGTGACAAGGCAGTCTTTGCTTGAGTGTAAGAGACCCACGAGCCAACATATGGTTCAGTGTATTGCAGCCGACACTGACGTATTGCTAGTCAGGTTTGAGTGGTACTCTCATCAAGAAGAGGCTCGTCCAAACCACTTATATAGATCATCAGAGACAGGGAGCTATCCCTCAGCCTGCACACAGTCCAAAGTGGGGCCATCCAGTCAGAAATTAAAATAGAGAGAAAGCATACCATGTCTTTTGAGTGTGAGTGCATTTATGTGTGTGGTAGGAAACTACAGACATAGGATAATAAGTGGGGGGAAATACTTCTTACTTGGACCACACACATGCACACAAAAATAATCAACACACATGCATGCATAAATACACTCACACATATGCTCACTGAGACAAATTTAAAGACCTAAACAAGACAAAATCTCAACTACCAGCCAAGAAACACAGGTCTGTACTGTTACTGGACCCCTTTCCAGCGACAGAAAGAGCAAACGAGACTCAACATTTTCCACGGCTGGTTGCGTTAGTTAAACGCTCTCAGAAGTGATGTCTCTTTGATGAGCTGTGGTAAGTGATATAATAATCACACTGGCGCATGCTTGCCAGAGCACTTGCCCATATTGCCCCGCTAGCTCAATGCCCCGAGGGGAGCCTCGGCCAAATAAACAGATCCCATTTCTAAAAGGAATCACTGGTAATGAGGAGACAAGCCCTTGCAGATCAACCCCCTCCCCATTACCACCACAACTCTCCCGGTAAAGTGTTCGTCCTGTTAACATTTCTCACTCACAGTGGTATCGTCAATGCTGGAGTCAGGAGGGGAGTTTATACTTCCACCGACCAAGGCCGTCCGTCTCTGATGAGAGCACACTGGAGGCCTTTGTGTGACTGGAGCATTTTAGAGAGACACAGGGATAAACAGACGAAGAGACAGACCGACACAGGGGTGAACATAAATTGGATAAACTCACGTGAACACACACACACACACACACACACACACACTACCCCAATTGATCATTTCTGCCACCAATGCATCAGATTCCCCATAACTCACTATGGGTCTACAACCACGAAAGGCAGTGATACACTGGCTTAATTTTGAGACAATAAAGTAGATGGGCAATTTTGTAAAAGGGAAAAAAAACGTCAACCTGTATTTTTTTCATTATAGTTTTGTTCCTTACAGGCCATTTTATCGAAACCAATTTTGTCCCAACTGACACCACCCATACCTGCTGCAAGCAATATCTACTCTCATCGTCTCAAAAGAGATCTCTTTTTGTGTCTTTTGCAGAGCATAAAAGACACATTTCCACGGCATGCCTTCCACATACATGGACCACAATCATAAGTGCGACAGTGTTTTGGCAAATTCTCAAAAAAACAGCTTTATTGTCTCAACTGTCTAAACCCAGAGTCAAGAAGTTGTATTTGTTTCTAATGCAGAGGGAATTGGTAGTCAAGAGAAAACTTAAGGCTAAACAATAGAATGAAGAAAAAAAAAAGACACGTTCGCAATGACTCAAGTGATTGTCGTTCTTAGCTTCTGGTTGATATTTTTTTTACACAGAGACACACACACACACACACACACACAGAGACCTTTTAGATTAACCAAAGAAACAAAATGTCCCTGTTTGTGAGGGTTGATCACCTCCAAAGAAAGTCCAGTGGTCAAGACTTTTTCCCTCTGCAGACACATGCAAATACATTCCTCAAACAATTCTTAGTTAAATTCTATTGAGGAAATGCTGTAGTTCTCACCTAAATGTATGTGTATCCCTGAGGTCGAAAGAGTATGTTGAATACATTTAATTCCTCAAAACATTTAGAAACCTCTATTGTTTACACCCAGGTTTTCCAGCTGACAGTCTTCCTCCCTGCTTTTGTTGTCTCATTGCTACGTTTCCCGCCACCAACTGTTGAAATTTGTTTTAAGTTTACTTATAGCCAATTTAATAATAGGCAGGGATGTGTACTGCATTACCTCCATGCATGTGTGTACCGATGTGAGATAAAAATGAAATATCTCCTGATGAAAACATTGCCCCACAGAACTACTAGTGGTCAACAATTCAACAGGATACCTGTACATGAGTGGTGTCACAGACCACTGTCCGTCTATGATCCATACGGATCCCCCCCTCACGGTTCAGCATGCGTGTGAAGTGTTCAAATGGAATCTTGCAAAATGTAGTTTTGATGAGAAATTTGAATAAATAAGGGCAGCAAAAAAATTCAATCAGGGATCTCCAAGTTATATTTTCTACCAGTGGTGGCCGGCCAATAGAGGGCCATGGGGCCTGGCCCCATCTTGAGCCAATTTTTTTATTTAAAAAAAAAATAAAAAATCATACAAATTGTTAATATTTGTGTTTTTGAAATAAGGAATATACCCAGAAATATTTGTAAAATAGGATATCTGCGCAAAATATGCTTTTCCTCCACGTCCTCTCCGCCTGTCTGCCGAGAACGCGGACATTTGGGTCAAATCGTTTTGGCGAGAGAGAGGCGGGTCTAAGAAGCAGTTTAGCCAATTACTGATTAAAGATATAAATGAGTGACATACAATTCCAATATCTAATCAGCGCCCTAAAATAGATTCAGCTTGGGGCCAAAATGATTTGGTCCAAACGTGCGCGTTCTTGTCTCTCGTTTTCGTCTCGTGTGTTTTAAGATATATTATTTTATTTTGAAGGTGTCTCATGGAGTTAAAAAGGAAGTGGAATGTCAAAACATATGGTCAATTTTTGATACAAATTAGAAACTGTAACGGTATTAGCACTCCCCCGAAGAGGCACAAGGTTAGTTAAAGTTGTAATAAATATGTATGTTTTAAGGAAATTAGCGCAAGTGTTGGCTCTATGTGTGTATGCTATTAACCCTAGAACACTAACGTTAAAAATAGTCACACCACCACTAACGTCGGGTGAATTTCACCCGATATAATGTACCTGATAAAATATACTTCTCATCTAAATATATTAAAGGCAAGTTGAATTACTCTTGAACTTCCAGGGCTCCAGACTAACTTTTTTTACTAGGAGCACAGTGGCCCCTAACTTAAAATTTTAGGGGCGCAAGCAGAAAATTTAGGGGCGCACACTATAAATCGACTTGCAAAGTTTTCCTATCATTTTCACTGTATTACTGATAAATACTTTGACAATAAATGCATACACTACAATCTTATGTGAACTCGCGCAGCCACTCATCGCGAAAGCTGAATTTCCTGCCTTTTTTCGCCAAGACCGTTTCCTCACAATCTGAGTCGGACTCATTCTCGGGATTTGTCTTCTCTAGATCATTAGGTTGAAGAAGAAAGTACGAACTGATAGTCCGCTTCGCCATTGTCCATTGTTTACAGGAGACACCGCTATGTGAAATCTGTGGATTCGCGTGATAACCCCCAAGACCCGCCTCTTTTCACACATTAGCCTATCACAGTGGTCATTCGCACCCCCAGGCATCACCGCTAACCAGGCACGTGCACAAACATTATTTTTGTTAATAAACTAACTAAAATCATCAAATTGAATAAATAAATGAATAACAGGCAACTTTCCGTGTCCTCTCCTGACCAGGCACAACAGGTAAAGGAATGTTGAGAGCCTCTGCTTCTCTGACGCACCTTGAAATATCTCCTGAACTTCTCCTCAGACCTCAATGCTTATTGTGTGAGTTACTCCATCAGTTAGCTTGAGGCTGTGGAGCGGTCCAGGCTTTCTTGTTGCAGAGCGTTTGATGAAGAGCAGTGACTTCACATGCTGGGTGCTGATTTCCATGCAGAGGATGAATGCCAAGTTAATCGCATTTTTGTAAATTTTTTCTAGCTGTGAATTCTCGTGACATTTATAAACACGTCAGACCAGTTGCGACGTAATGTTTTCAGCGGCGTTAATGTTGTGGTTAATTTATCACCAAACAACGTCGGGGGATTGCACAAACACCGTCACTACCCGTTTGTCTGATGCTGCGGGTCAGAGCAGAAGTAGCTGCACCCGTCTGGCCTGGCGCTCAGCATGAGCACAACGTGGAGGAGGAGGACGAGCGCGCGGGGGCTCGTGAGCGCCGCGGAGCATGTCGGGGCGAAATTCTCACAATAACTCAAATAAATGCAAAAGGGCAGGTGCTTGAGCACCACTAGGGTCTATCTGTGCACGTACCTGCCGCTAACTATAGTGGGCTGAAGTGTAGAACAAGTTTGTCAGCAACAAAAATATTTAATAAAAAAAAATTAAAAAAAAGAAATACTGGTCGCGCATGCGCGAGTAGATGAAAAATTTAGTCGCACTGTGTCTAATTTTAGGCGCAAAATGCGACCATTTGGTCGCAGTCTGGAGCCCTGACTTCTCATAAAACTATAAACAGGTATCATGGGGGACCCTAAAAAAAGGCTCAAAATCCGGTGAAAAATTAGGGAATCGTCAATAAAACATTAAAAATAAAGGAGCTATGAACTTGTACTTTGGTCCACATGTTCCTGGGACATGTGAGTCTTGTTATGTGAAGGAAAAGTTAATTAATGTTAACAATACAATCCAAACCGTGAGTTTTATGATCTGTTGCACCTCTTAACCCTCTGAGGTAATTTTCTCGATTTTACATCATTTCTTAAAAATTCACCTTTTTAAAGTCACTTGCATACGATACATACTCATGTGTTGTATATCAAAATGTGCAGAACAATCTCAGCTTTCTATATAATGAGGCACCATTGTCCCAAGGCACAAGTGTAAAGAGATAATATGGCTCTTAACCCTCTGGGGTCTTGAGTCACGCCGGCGTGATAGTGTTTACGATTGTTAAATATTCATATCTCCGCGAAAAGACGGCGCAGAAAAAAGAATCCGCTGCTGTTAGATCAGCGAGACTCTGCAATTTCCGGCGCCCTCCTCGGTGTGCGCCTGTAAAAGGACCTGACACCCCTATCAATTAACACTCAGGAAATCCCAGAGACAGACAGACACAGTAGTTTTCAGTTAGACAGAAGCTAGAGATCATGGCGAAAACACGGTTCACAACAGCGATTTTCGCCAGAAGCTACGAGGACGGGGGAGAGTCAGACAGACCCTGGCTTCGACTTGAAGATGGGTATGTGAATTTACCAACTCAACTTCGTTTTAGTATATTTACGCTAGCACAGTGAGCACATTTAGCTGGTCCCGATCCCGTCGGTGGTTTTCCCCGGTGCCCGAGTCTGGTGTCGAGACGGGGCTGGTTGTTGGGGAGCTAACAGGGAGCTAGCGCTAACTTTGCGCAAGCTAACAGGGAGATAGCTGGTAGAGCTACTACCTTCAGCGGGGACACCCACTGAAGGTAGTAGCAGCTTATAACCCAACTGCATCGTCACTATCACCTAGTACCAACTAGTAGTGCTGGATCTTCGTTACGTGTTTGTAAGACGTAACGCTAACTATCGGTAGGTTTGTTTACATTAGTATTACTAATGTAACATTTAGCTCATGCTCTGAGCATAGTCCCTGCTGGAGCTCTGTTACGTGTTTTAATGTGTAATCGTAACTTTTAGTACTGACCAGTAGTCATTTATTTTAAAGAGACGATTCACATCTGCAGCAGTGGACAACATGCAGCTATGCTATCGTGGAAGACCTGGACACTGCTCATCGCCAGGTACACAGCTCAACTGCACATGTACACCCGTTGAACTGTTCAAACTGTGTGAACTTTACTGACTATTAGTAATTTGTTTTACAGAGAGGATTCACCACAGCCATCCCCACCAGCCCGGGTCTGTTTTCTATTTTCTGAACATGTATATTGTGTAAATATTATTTTTAATGAATAATACATATTTTATTTGAAAACAAAACATTTTGTCATGGTAATTTTTCATTTGCACACACCCCATGAAGCTTGATCTGCAGTATGAAGTCATTTCTCAGTCCCATTTTTATCATTTTGGTGAAAGGTGTGACAGACCACATTTCTACACAAAACGATAAAGAATTTGGTTTTAGACATTTATTTACATGTTTCTACACATACATATATATACATACATACATACATACATACATACATACATACATACATACATACATATATCTGCTTTTGTGAACCAATTTCAAGCATCAAAATGTTTTGTCCACATGAGTAAAGTTATGTTCTCACAAGAGATACGATTAAATTTTTCAGCATTAGGGCCATATTATCACTTTACACTTGTGCCTTATGACAATTGTGCGTCATTATATAGAGAGCTGAGCTTGTTCTGCAATTTCAGATGTAACGCATTGGTATAAATCATATATGCAAGTGCCTTTAAAAAAGGTGAATTTAAGAAATTATGTAAAATCGAGAAAAAGGCCTAAGAAAAAAAAAATGGGTAGATAAATGTAAATAAATGTCTAATACCAAATTTTGTATTATCGTTTTGAGTAGAAGTGTTGTATGTAACTACTTTCAACAAAATGTGAGAGGGACTGAGATAAAATGGGACTGAGGAATGACTTCATACTAGACTAAGCTTCACGGGGTGTGTGCAAATGAAAAATGAACATTACAACAGTTTTTGTTTTCAAACTAAATATTTACTATATATATATATATATATATATATATATTTATTTGAGTCAAAATACGTACTATATAGAAAAACAAACTATTTACTATGTTTACACAATGTGCATGTTTCAGTTTTGTTTTTTCAAGAACAGTTTTCAGAACAAGAACAAAATATGTACTTTGTATGCATGTACTATGTACTCTTTACCAGCGCATGGGCGTGTGTTACGTCGCGCAGTGTAAGGTGGGTAGGTATGTTGTCTCTGACTGAATTGAAGTATTCACTGGTTTGTTTCACACTGGTTAGTTGTCGACAAAATGTCGACCGACACATGAATCAACAAATCACGGTGAAAGGCGGAGCTCGACACAAACGCCACAGGGCTCAGAGCTCCTGTGTGAGTCACATACGCTCTTACAGGCACAAAGACGAGGAAGTGACGAGTCTGGAGCATCCAGCAACCTCTGAATCATATTTCTGTGACGTTTTTTCGCGGAGCTATTAATAGAAACATCGCGTAAACATCATATTCCACTTCGAGGCGGGCGCAGACCCCAGAGGGTTGAGCACGAGCTCCCCCCTTAGGGAGTGAGAGTGCTCCTTTATGAACTCTTATCATGTGTTCTACTGGTCATAAGTACCATGGATCAATCCCAGACCTATTGTTTTATTATCTCTAATTAATCAGCAAATCCTTGGCTTACAAGTAAATTTTTCATGTTTTAAACATAATTCAACCATAAGTATGAGCATAAAACATAAGTATGAACCAGATGTCTCGAAAAGGACTCGGAGAACTCCAAGTTATAGAAAGCATAAATTTTTCGTAGCTTGATGCTACACGCGATTAGCGCACCTTTCTATAAAGATTACGACCTACTGAATCCGCCAAAACCACCAAATCGCCTGTCGGACAAGTACCCGCAACTTCCCAACCATATTTAAAAAAAAAAAAAAAGTCAGAAATATGACTTACTTTTTGCTGAAACAATATCCCACATGGCTTTGTTTGGTAGCAACATGCACGCCTGCTTCCGCTTCCGCCAGCAGATGTGTTTTGGGATGCGTTCAAGGTCCAGGAAGAAAATGTGGGCATTTATTGCGGCAGCAGATATGATACTACGGTTCACAATGTGACTCATTTTGAGTGGCTAAAATGGCTCTCAGTCTCATTTGGAGATATGATGCATTTTGTGTTAAGTTATGATCCATAAGGAAATATTGTTATTATTTTACACATAATCTCACAAGGGTTAATGTAGTATATCACTTTAAAATGATTCAAATAGCCCTTGGGGTTGAGGAGTTAACCCAGCTTTAGTATGGGTATGACCACCTTTTCATTTTTGGAAAAAAGGCCTTAGTTTTCAAAAGCTTTTGAAGAGATTAACGACCTCAGTTTTGATCATTCCAGTATCATGACGGATACTACGGATAAGCTACTGATGGTTTCTGGTCTGGGAAATTTCCCCCTGCTATAAATTAGTCAAGAATAAAATACCATAAATGATAACACTTCTGCGAAAGAGGATTAATAAAAACTACACTGAAATACTTGCATAAACCACAACTGGACTAAATAGATTAAATAATACCACCATCATCATAGCTTGATCTTTATTCTCTTCATTTTCCATGCTCATACACCCAAAAGGGTTGATGGAACTGTGTGCTTGTTCATAAACTCAGAGGTTAAAGTGTGTGCATATGAAGTACCAAACAAATAAATATGATTTGGCACATCAGTTTCAATATTGACATATCCACAGAATCCTCAAACCCTTAGCTTTTGCTTTCTTACTGCCCATTCTTTATTTCCTGCCTGGTAATAAGCACCTGAATACATAAAATATGTTGCTCAAGTCCTTCCTGTTTATATTAATGTTTTATTTAGTGTTTTGTATTATCATAATCAAAGTTCCAATAAAAATAACAAAGTAGAATAAAATATACATATCAAGTGACAGCCTAGTTCCGTAACCTGTCCCGTGCAGAATCTTGATGTTATGTTAACAAACAAATTAGCATTTAAATGACTCCTGCATTTTATCCTTCAAGGTTATGTTGTTATGGATATTAAATTAGAGTGTGTGGATTTGCCTGTGTGTGCACTTGTGTTTGCGTGAGTCTGCGAGAGTGCGTGTATATGTCTGTGTGTGGTCCATAAGCTGCCAACCGACAAGTCCCCCAGAGAGGTGTTAGAGCAGGTTTGTTTAGGGTTGATTTGGGCTGGTGTGTGCATGTTCCAATGTGTGTAGGTTTTGGACTGGGGAAACAGTCCAGACTTTTTCCAACAGCAGAAGATTTAATATATATTTCTCCTGACAGACAACATTGTCTTAGTTGAAAAGTTTTCCTTGGCGAATGTGTCTAATATGTCGGTCTTTTCTCAAGGACAAAAGACAACTCACAGGTAGAGTGGTTTGTCCCTGTGCTGGCCTGCATTGGATTGTTATCATTTTGGCTGGGCTCCTTGAGCAGCAGTCACAGCGATGAAAGTGTCTGGACTGCTATTGCAGAGGTGCTACACAGCGACTGTTTAAACAGCAAACAGTGCTTAGACACACACTGCATCTGCCAGATGGCTCAACTGCCAGTTTAGAAAGTAAATTCTTAAATAGAGGTGTTAAACTAGGTCTATTTTTCCATCTTCATTGGGGAGGAATCAAGACCTTCCAAACTTGATTCTACAAGATGATCTCCATCTGCACTTGACTCAGCGCCACTCTTTAGTTGCCTCTTAAATACAGGTGTGACTGCTCCCTTTTTAATCAAATAAAAGTTCCTCACCCAGAATAATGTTAATCTGAGAGAGTATACGAAGTCCTCAACAATCAACTACATGCTACTAAACCAGTTTATCAGTCAACAGGAAGAGCTATAACAATGTGTTGGGTCGCACTCGTCATGCATACATTTAAATCTGCTGATGATATTGTGGAGTCCACACTTAATCTCTAAAGCAAACTAATCTCCCCTTTAATATAGTTGATTCATGAACCTGCTCAAAAACATGTTGTTTTTAATCTACCCCTCGCCGGCTCAGCCGCCATAATAAAATGTGGATTAACTTGTAAACTGGGTGATGTGGAGGTTTTTTTTTCCTGATTCTTATGGCAGAGTGTCTCCTTGAGTCTGCAACTGTAAATATGTATACTAATATAGTAGCTCATAAAGTCTTTAAAAACACCTCCCCATGGTATTATAGACAGAAAAGCACAAAACAAACACTCCATATTCACATACATGCAACACACAAATGAATTTGCCTGAGGCAGTATACATCAAGTATATTACGTCTAGTTGTTTTTGCTTTAACTCATTCAGTCTCTTTTACTCTTTAAGGTAAAGTATTTGAAATTGCTGCAGGTGTTTATGCCGAAAAGGTCTTTACAACCTCCTTTGACATTGAGAGATGGAGAGAATAATATTTCCTGACTTTCACTGGTGAAAAGACAGACAACCATTACATAGTCCTTGGTCTACTCACACCCTTTAATCCGTAGGTGGAGTCCAGTGATTTGATATAGCATGCACAGAGCTCCAATGATCAAGGCCATTTGGGCATGGTTACAGTTGGGCCCACTCCAGCCTATTAAGCCATATGAAACAAGAGCTACACTTCAGATCACCACTTGGACATTCCAAAACACACTGATCCATCATAGAGAATGACAACCTGGAAGCACTCAGACCCCCAAGTAAACCATTTCCTGAAGCCTTACCTCCCCCAACCGCCCAGGCCAGACATGTATTTATTTAGCATTGCTATCCTGTGCAGTTTGGACCAATGCAAAAACTAATTTTGGGATTTATGGAGCTTGGTTTCAAACGTAGGGTCTATAGAGTGTCTGATATGTTCTTGTGGGTTTGTGACAGGAAATAAAGATTTACAAACGGAGAGGAATTTGCTTTAAGGCATGCCAGTGAAAGGTGGGGCGTTGTTATTCCAAAGTCAGAAAATTCCACTTCCACCCCAGAAACACATATCCTGTAAGTCCACATCCAGGGCACATATCGGAGCAGCGCTCCGGCTCAAAGGGTTTATATCCTATCTGAAAAGATCTAGACACAGACGGAAAAAGATCAAAGCCAGACACAAAAATTATTCAAACAAAAGAAATGGTTTAAGCACAGAACAAAAACAAATTATCGAATGTATCCTATACCTTATAAAACTATGAGGAACTATATGACTTGTCAGCTTCAATGACATGAACCCACAATAAATGTTAAATTATCAGTGTACTTTCCGATGAAGGTATCTCTCCCCCTCCCTCCCTCTCGCTCTCTCCCAGCCTGGGGGATCTGCTCAACCCGACAGCCTTGTTGATAGATTGTAATTGTATGGTCGCAATTGATTGACTGCCCCTCACTCAATGTAATATGCATTTGTTGGAGGTTACAGGTAAAAGGAAAGGCAATAATGACTTCCCTTCTTGTCCTTTGGTAAATGACCCTGTACAAACTCTGACGAAAACTTAACCATATTGAAGGGTGAAGGATACTTTTGCATTTCACTGTGGATATTCTGCTTACCAGGCAGAAGATGGTTCCGATTTCCCTTTTAATCAAATTTCAATTATTCCAATGGAGGAGAGGAAACCAGTTTAAAACTGGTTTTGGTGCGGTCTCTCTCTGTGTTCTTTAAAACCAGTATTTTCCACCAGCAGCGCCAGGTAATTAATCATCCATACATGTTTTAAAACATCAGCGAGTCTCTGCGCTCCATTTTCTCAGTCAGTACTTTCTTTGCCTCTGTTGTCCCAATATGTGAGTGATTACCACTCAACTAAATATATTACATATTCCAAGTGTGGAAAATACACATATGGCGTGGTCTTTGAAATAGTGTTTTATTTGAAGCAGAAGCGCAAAAGAAAAAAGGAGGCTGAATGGAGTGTGACTTCCAATGTACAGGTGCAGCTAACGAAGTTGTAGAAAAGGAAAGGGGAAATGTACAGTAGCAGGTTAACATTTTTCACTTTTTTAACAAGCCCAGTGAGAGAAAAAAAAAATACTTTCTTGCCAAAGCTGTGTGTATTAGCCATCAGATGGCCACTTCAGAAATATCTTGGCTGTGTTCAACCAATGGTTTTTCATAGTATGGTATTTCTTGGTGGTAGTGGTATTTATTATGACTAACTTAAAACAAAATTTTAAATCATTATTGTTTTAAACAGAAACCATTCCGTTTCCATTTTGCACAGGCCATCTCACAGGCTGTACACTGTACACGTTGGAGCAGGGCACTGAAATTAGCATGTCCTTGTTTGGCCAGTCAGAATTGAACAAGCAATCTCTCCAAGCTGAATAAAAGTCCATTGCACCTTAACCCAGGCTCATTTTTTCAGTACAACACATCAGACTATTAACTCTAGTCAAAGTAGGACTTCTCTAACGGCACCAAACTTACCCTTCTGACCTACTGCTCGTATTTCCATTCACAGCTCACTTCAGCCTGAAGACATTGACCTGAAGGTGGAGTACCTCACTCTTCCTCTGCACTCTTGCAGCTTTTAATGTGAGAATGAAGATGAACAGGTAGTGGTGCTATTTTTCCGGCTGGGTGCCATTAAATCAATAGAAGCAGAAAAACTGTTCCACCTCAGCCAAGCGTAAAAACGTTTTTTTGCGATTCATCTGCTTTTTTCCTGATTTACTGACGTGTGAACCAGTCGATTTTCAAGCAGTGCCTTGCTGTATCTGTGTCTCTACTAAATTAGTTTTTAGGTAACCGAAAATGTTAAGACTGATTTTCAAGAACTGAAAACACTGTGGAAGAATTGTAAGGACAACACTAAGACTGGACAAAGCTCTGGTAGCGACCTGTCAATCACAAGGTAGCCAAGCCCTGAAGTGTACCCTGCTATATAGTCTATTTTACTCTTAACGGGACCATCATTTACTAAATGAACAGCATGCCTATTGGAGGAAGACAAAAGCCTAACCAGGGACAGGGGTAGCAAATTAGCCATGGTCAGAAATCCTGTATGCAATACATCTGTATAATGTTATTGTAACGTTACAATGTTATTGTATTGTCCCCAAAAAATTAAATAAATAAATGTAGCGGTCAGTTACAGCTGTATACAACAGTAACGCAGGGCCATCAGCCTGTTATTACACATACACGGACAGTTGCACACACACTATAACGTTCACCTTTTGCATGAAGATGGTCATACAGGACAGTAAAAGTCACGGGATGAGAGGTTGACACCAGAGGTTACTTTAAATCTATTGAGGGATCACCAACACTATGTTCCTTTCATAAGATAGAAACAGCTTTCACAGCAGATTGTATGACACGTATGCACATGTGCAGACACATGGCTCCCTCTCAGTGATACTCACATACTTTGCACACAAGTTCCTGCGTCTAACAATACCGCCATAATTATTTTGTTTCATTGAAGAGTGGATCTAAATCAAGCTTCTAAAAGCTGCATACAAGTCTGAGATGTTTCCTGGGTTATCGGACAAAGACAGAGGACATAATGAGAGACAGATCGGTTTCACCTCCATCTGCTTCTCCTCTTCCTCCTCCCCTTGCTTAGTCTTCACATCCCTCTGCCATTCTGTGATATAGGACCTATACCCAGGCCTATCTTAGTTCACAACCGGATCACACCAGGCCAATCTTCCCTCTAGAAATAGAGGGCCGGAAAAAGCCCAGGTGCTGACGTCACCTTATCGAGAGCAGGGGACACAGGGGAGAGGTAGCGAGTAGATTACTGGCCTCTAAAAATAAAATTGAAATATGGCTTTTGTTCTGCAACTTCCCTTATTCCAATTCACTCTGTATGTTTTTTGTTGACTTTTCTCCATAGGGTGATACATGGAACACACACACACACACACACACACACACACACACACACACACACACACACACACACACGTTGGCTTTATGATAAAGTCTAGTAGTGTTGACCATGAGCCTTGTTTAATAATATACTTACATAGACACATTATTTAGGTGTGGTCTGGTTGCACATTATTGTTTTAAGCCTCGGCCTCTTGCTCTGTTTTACTGGTCTCAGAGGACAGCGGGCATTGAGTACTAATTGGTTCCAGAGCGAACCATAACACAGACTCCACCAACGACTGTCCGCCTTCATCACCACAGGACCATAACGAGTATTTTGCAAACAACACAGTGGGGCTGATAAGACGCCAGGTGGGTAATTGATGTGGTTACTAAGTGGCTAATTTGCATTCTTTACGCATATCAAACTAAGCAGAGGGAAAGATAGGGGTAAATTGGACAGGGTTGGGGGGAATTAAAGTCATAAATGGCAACATGAACAAAAAATTGAGTCTAAAGTGCCCTGAATTCTTGGAGAAGACTCATTAATGAAGTGTTTCAGGACTTTGATGAGTTGAGTGCAAGGGCTGGGTAATATGGCCAAAAGGTTTATCCACAGCTTTACAAATATGACCCCCTTGGTAGCAGCAGTGCTTACAAGGTCAAATCTGTTCATGATGCTCAGTTTTCAGGGAGTTTAACTGAATAAAGTATTTTTTTACGAGTGTAGTTAGACAAACTAGTTCAAACGTTCTATTGAGAATCTCTTTTCTTCTTCTTCACATTTCAACCGCTAATTGCAACACAGTAGAAGGCCGATGATAGGCTGAATACCTTAGTCACATATGTTCAATTCAATTCAATTCAGTTTATTTTATATAGCCCAACATCACAAATACAAGTTTGCCTCGGAGGGCTTTACAATCTGTACACATAACATCCCTGTCCCGGGACCTCACATCGGATCAGGAAAAACTCCCCTAGAAAGATAGTAAAAACCCTTTCACAGGGAAAAAAGGGAAGAAACCTGAGGGAGAGCAACAGAGGAGGATCCCTCTCCCCGGATGGACAGAAGCAATAGATGTCATGTGGCCAGAATGAATAGCGTAGTTACAGCACATTCAATGAATATGACAGAAATTATTCATATAATGAGTATTAGGCATGGTCCATGATCCTGATAATCCATGAAGCAGAAGGCGGTAGAGAGGAGGGGGGCATCAGAAGGGCCATGGCAGCAGGCAGGACCGGTTCCATCAGCAGGGCCATGGCAGCAGGCAGGACCGGTTCCAGGCAGCCATGGATCCATGGCAGGAGGGGTGGGTGGGGGGGCGGCAGGACCCGGGGCAGGACCCGGGGTAGGACCCGGGGCAGGACCGGTTCCAGGCAGCCATGAATCCATGGAAAAAGAAAGTAGAGTTAGTAATGTGCATTGAAGAGACAATAGTTTATCCAGATGGAGAGAAAGAAGAGGAGAGGAGGAGTGAAAGAGGAAGAGAAGAGGAGCGAAAGAGGAAAAGAAGAGGAGCTCAGTGTATCCTAAGATGTCCCCCAGCAGTCTAGGCCTATAGCAGCATATCTAGGGACTGGACCAGGGCAAACCTGAGCCAGCCCTAACTATAAGCCTGAAACAGCCCTAAGTATAAGCGCTATCAAAGAGGAAAGTCTTAAGTCTACTCTTAAATGAGGTGACTGTGTCTGCCCCCCGGACTGAAAGTGGAAGCTGATTCCACAGAAGAGGAGCACGATAACTGAAAGCTCTAGCCCCCAACCTACTTTTTAAGACTCTGGGAACCACAAGTAACCCTGCATTCAGTGAGCGTAACGCTCTGGTGGGGTAATATGGCACTATAAGCTCTTTAAGATATGATGGTGCATCACCAGCTAAGGCTTTATAGGTGAGGAGGAGGATTTTAAATATGATTCTCGATCTTACAGGAAGCCAGTGGAGAGCAGCTAGTACAGGAGTAATGTGATCTCTCTTCCGAGTCCTTGTTAGTACACGAGCTGCAGCATTCTGGATCAGCTGGAGAGACCCAAGGGACTTTCCGGAGCAGCCTGATAATACGGAGTTACAGTAATCCAGTCTTGAAGTAACAAATGCGTGGATCAATGTTTCTGCATCGCTTTGAGACAGGATGTGCCGGATCTTTGAGATGTTCCGTAGGTGAAAAAAGGCAGTCCTTGAGATCTGTTTCACGTGGGAGCCAAAGGATAGGTCCTGGTCAAAAATAACTCCGAGATTCCTTACGGTGGTGGTGGATGCCAGAGCGATGCCATCTAGAGAAACCATATCGTCAGATAGTTGATTTCTGAGGTGTTCTGGGCCGAGTATAATAACTTCAGTCTTGTCAGAGTTCAGCAACAGGAAGTTGCAGGTCATCCAGGTTTTGATGTCTTTAAGACACGCTTGAAGTTTAGTGACCTGGTGGATTTCATCTGGCTTGATTGACAGATATAGTTGAGTATCATCGGCATAACAGTGAAAGTTTATGGAGTGTTTTCTGATAATATTGCCTAAAGGAAGCATATACAAGGTGAATAAAATTGGTCCAAGCACAGAACCTTGTGGAACTCCATGACGAACAGCGGTGGTCATCGAGGCCTCATCGTTTACAAATACAAACTGAGATCTATCTGATAAATACGACTTAAACCAGCTTAATGCTGTACCTTTAATACCAATTGACTGGTCTAGTCTCTGTAATAAGATGGTCATGGTCAATGGTGTCAAATGCTGCACTAAGGTCTAACAGGACAAGTACAGAGACAAGTCCCCTATCTGATGCAACTAGAAGGTCATTAGTAATTGTCACTAGTGCTGTCTCTGTGCTATGATGCTTTCTAAATCCTGACTGAAATTCCTCAAATAAACTATTGTTATGTAAAAAGTCGCACAACTGATTTGCGACTACCTTCTCCAGTATCTTAGAGAGGAAGGGAAGGTTAGAGATAGGTCTGTAGTTAGCCAACACCTCTGGATCCAGGGTGGGCTTTTTAAGAAGAGGTTTAATTACAGCTACTTTAAAAGACTGTGGTACATGACCCATTAGTAAAGACCCATTGATAATATCTAGTACAGAGGCACAAATTAAGGGTAAAACTTCTTTAAACAGCTTTGTCGGAACAGGGTCTAGGAGACAGGTAGAAGATTTAGAAGTAGAAACCATTGAAGACAGTTGGTCGAGGTTGATGGTAAAAAATCCATCCAGACGCACAGCAGGGCCCACAGCCTCCTCCATGGCCATCCCACCTGAGGATGGACCGGCAGTAGTCGAGGGCAGGAGATCACCGATCCTGTCTCTAATGGCCATAATCTTATCATTGAAGAAGTTCATAAAGTCATTACTACTGAGGTCTATAGGAATACACGGATCCACCGAGCTATGACTCTCAGCCAGCCTGGCCACAGTGCTAAAGAGAAACCTAGGGTTGCTCTTGTTTTTCTCTATTAGTGATGAGTAGTAGGCTCCTCTGGCATTACGGAGGGCCTTCTTATATGTTCTCAGACTATCCCGCCAAACCAACCGGGACTCCTCCAGACCGTTGGAGCGCCATATGCCCTCAAGCTTCCGTGATGCTTGCTTCAATATGCGGGTCTGAGGGTTGTACCATGGAGCGAGCCTCCTTTGCTTAATGATCCTCTTTTTTAGAGGGGCTATCGAGTCCAGCGTCACTCTCAGTGAGCCAGTAGCACTATCAACGAGCTGATCAATCTGGGAGGGAGTAAAGTTAGCACAGGAGTCATCTGTTATATTGAGACATGGTAATGAATTAAATACAGAAGGAATCGCTTCCTTAAATCTAGCAACAGCACCGTCAGTTAGACATCTGGTGTAAAAACTCTTGCCTAACGCTGTACAATCTGGTAGCATAAACTCAAAAGTTATAAGGCAATGGTCTGATAAAAGAGGGTTCTGTGGAAACACTACTAAGTGCTCCACATCAATGCCATATGTAAGAACAAGGTCGAGGGTGTGGTTAAAGCAGTGAGTCGGTTCCTGTACTCTCTGACAGAAGCCAATCGAATCTAACAATAAGCTAAATGCAACACTAAGGCTATCATTGCTAACATCCACATGAATATTAAAATCACCTACAATAATAACCTTATCAGTCTTAAGGACCAAACTTGACAAAAACTCTGAAAATTCAGATATAAATTCGGAGTACAAACCTGGTGCTCGGTATACCACGACAAACAGAATCGGCTGTACTGTTTTCCAGGTTGGATGTGAAATACTAAGAACGAGGCTTTCAAATGAGTTGCAGCTCAATCCAGGTTTAGGACCCATCAGCAGACCCGAGTCAAAGATGGCAGCTACTCCACCTCCTCGGCCGGTGTCTCGAGGAATGTGCATATTAACATGACTTGGAGGAGTAGATTCATTTAGGCTGACATATTCCTCATGTCTCAGCCAGGTTTCAGTAAGACAAAATACATCAATATGGTTGTCAAATATTAATTCATTTACTAATACAGCTTTAGAAGACAAAGATCTAATATTTAGGAGTCCACATTTAATTATCCTATCGTGTTGCACTATTGCAGTAGTGGTGTTAACCTTTATGAGGTTGTTTTCTATAACTCCTCTTTTGGTTACTTTTGATTTAATTAATTTAAGTGGCCGTGGGACAGACACAGTCTCTATAGAGTTAAAGATGGGCAGCTGCCCTAAAGAAAATGCAGGAAGTGCAGAGAAGGGTGTAAGACTACAACTCTGCTTCTGCTTCCTGGTCTGTCATGCACGAGGTCGACCAATAAACTTGGTCATATTTGCAGAAAGGAGATCCGCTCCATCCGAAGTGGGATGGATGCCGTCACCCCTAATCAGACCTGGGTTTCCCCGGAAAGACCGCCAGTTATCTACGAAGCCCACATTGTTTGCTGGACACCACCGTGACAACCAACGGTGGAAAGTTGACATGCGGCTATACATCTCATCAGTCACCGTGTTTGGGAGCGGGCCAGAGAAGACTACGGAGTCCGCCATTGTTTTGGCGTAAGCACACACCGACTCCACGCCGATTTTAGTGACTTCCGAGTGGCGAAGCCGGGAGTCATTAAAGCCGACGTGTATTACAATCTTACTGTATTTACGTTTGTCTTTAGCCAACAGTTTTAAATAGGACTCAACGTCGCCCGCCCTGGCCCCAGAAATACATTTGACTGTGGTCCCTGGTTTCGCAATCTTCACGTTTCTAACAATTGAGCTCCCGACAACCAAGGTTGGTTTCTCAGTGCCGCTGAGTGGCGAGAGGCTAGAAACGGGAAGAGGGTGGCGGCGTCCAGAGGACTGCTTAGATCCCGGCTTCTGCCTCCCTCGTACAGTCACCCAGTCCCTCGGCTGCTCGGGGGCTGCCGGGGAACAGTTAACGTTATCAGAAGCTAAAGCTAGTTGGTCCGCACCGACTATGGGAGGTGGGCTGGCTAACGTAGCTAACGTCTGAGCTTCAATGGTGCAGAGCCGTGCATCTAACCCACTGAGACCTGCCTCCAACCTAGCAAATAAACTACACTTCTTACATGTATCGTTATCATTAAAGAAGGCAGGGGAATAGCTAAACATGTGACACGCTGAGCAGGAGAGAGCAGAAGAGGGAGAGGAGGAAGACATCGCTAGCTGCTAGGCTAAGTGAGGTAGCTAACGATTAGCAGAACAAGCAAAGTGAAAACAGGACAGTTAGATGCAGGCGGTGAGCCGCTAAAAGAAGAAGAGAGTTGAGTGTTTAGATGTGAAAGATGTACAGCAGGTGATCAGGCGCTTGTACTGGAGAATATCACACAATTAGCTCGCTTTAGCTGGAGCTGAGACAAGTACGTTATCAACACACACGGTGGAACCGGAAGTGACGCAATACGCTTACCGTCGGAAGTGATGTAAGTGGGCTTCTTCTCCATATGGTAGTCTTTCTCAGGATACAGTGTACATCTATAAAACCCTAGCGGGCACCTCCAACCTGTTGATGTCCAAGGGACTGAAAAGCATGCGCAATGGACTCCTGAATCCATCGTTGAATTGGTGACAATCAGGGTGGTAGGTCATGTGGTGGTTGGGTTAAACCAGATTTTCAAATGTTGCAATTGTCAGCTTTCCATTGAAAATGTAATAAGTCTTTCCCTGAAAAACAGAAAAGGAAAACGCTAATTCCTGTGCGTTTGCATCCACTAATGTTATGTCAGTATTGAGATGAGTGAATGAAGATGATGGTGGTGCTATTTTTCCGACTGAGAGCCAACCTTATAAGCCCAGACCCTCTTCTGATTTCACGGAAATGAAAAGTGTGTTTAAAAAACAAACTAAAACTGTGCCATCTCCTCATCCACAGTTCCGATCTAAATTGCTAAAGTACTGTAACCCGTGTGAGAAGATATGTGTCGGTTTACATTTAAAAAATAAGATTGTTACATTTTAATAATTCCGTAAGCTCCTCAACATGACTAAGCGATTATAACTTTTTACTAAAACACTCAGAAGTACCCCTGACAATGGTGGATTCAGTCAAAGTAACTTCCCTGTAACCTACGAGACTGTGGGAGTCTAACCGTAACACTAAGAGCATTGTCTGATCAGTATTGGTGTCTCCGCAATCTTTCTAAAAAAATGTGCAGTATTACTCTGGGGGATTATGGTAAGGCACCGAACAATACAATTAAAAAGCTCGGGGAGCAATCGAGGAGTCTTTTTTGCTCAGACTTGATCTTTTTTTTTTTTTTTTTTTTTTAAAGGCAAGGAGTTGCGGATTCATTAGAGATCAAGGACAATAGGGTCTGGTATTCATATCAAGGTCATATGAGCTGTAGAACATCTAGGGTCCCCTAGGTGTTCTACCCTAATTAGGGGAACCTAGTTAAAACCATAGCCCGAAAAAAAAAAAGCACAACGAATATTAATAAATAATATGTAACGGTCACTTACAGCTGACAATTCATTGACAATTGCACAAATGCTAGAAACACTCTTTTGTGCGCAATATGTGAAGGTTATCACAATTATGTGTTTTCCTGTCAATGGCTAGACATACATTATATCACTATATAATTTCTAAGATCTAAGAGTTTAAGTGCTCTGGGCAAGCGTTTATGTCAAGCCCTGCATATCTTGAGTCAATTTCTTTCATCTCGGTGAGTCCACAATTTTAACATATCACAACCATGTCTTTTGCAATAAATAAAGTTAATCATTTGTCAGGGTTTTGGTGGTATTTATGCTAATTGGTCAAACATATAGGGTACCAGGTGCTGTGGGAGTATCCTATAAACTTAATTTACAGATGCTATTATCTCACACAGCACAGTGTAAACTGTGAGCGAGAACAACTCTCAGGAATCCCGAAGACGCTTTGCTGACAGGCGATAGGGGACAAAATTAATGTACTCTGCAAAACACTGTTGGTGATTCAACAGGCATTTGGACACATAATTGATTGTTCTATGATCCTAAAAGTAGTGAGTGGGAATTTTATTTTAGGCATCAATAAACATCATTCTGTTTAGCTCATCTTGTTTAACCAAAGACAGCTAAATATTTGGTGGCATCGATCTATGTCCTTCCTTGAGGAAAGGACGGGTTAGTAACGATTTGCAGACTGCGCCACAATAGTATGCTACTGATCCCAACGGCGGTCCCACCTGTTTTTATAAGTGCATTCTTCTCAACCTGTTCACTGGCATGGCTCCGAGCTCCCTTAGGAGCACATCTGCTGCTTTAATGATCCACCAGAGTTTATGGAGGTCTCAGCACAGGCCAAAGCTGCACCTGCAGACCCATCCAAACAAGTGGAACAGCACTT
Source organism: Myoxocephalus aenaeus (assembly GCA_038501785.1). Taxonomy (NCBI): domain Eukaryota; kingdom Metazoa; phylum Chordata; class Actinopteri; order Perciformes; family Cottidae; genus Myoxocephalus; species Myoxocephalus aenaeus. Next base: position 727,889 of record JBAMJR010000137.1, read on the forward strand.
GTATTGAAAAAGGGACTCATGACGTAAATACTTCTAAAATCATATAATCGGACTGGCAAAATAGTGTTTGTGTGCATTACATAGATGCTTTCTGGGTCAGGTCCGGGCATGCTTCGCACTCATGGAGTGAGCGGCAGGTGGCGTAGCAAAATTAAGAGCATAAGATAAGTAGGGATAGGTATCGTTAGGATTTTAATGACACTAGTACTATTATTGATATTGTTTATAGGTTCGGTTCCTTATCAATACTCTTATCAGTTTTTTTTGATTATTTTGTTTAAAAAAAAATTCATAAAAAAATTAATTGTATTACTTTTTATGCTTTATTATTATCATTATTATTATAATAAAGCAATGTTATTATTATCTTGAAAAAGTAGAAATGTTTAAATAACTCACTATTGTTGACTATACTATATTAACAACAAATGTAGGTAGGAGTATATTTGGAGTCGAGAGCATTGGTCATCTCCCGACAGTAAAGAAACAAATATTGATAAGGTGTGTTGGCTGGAGTGCTAGTGAGACTACAGCAGCTTCAAAATAACTTAGAACACAGCTGCTCACCGTATTAATAACTTTGTATCAAACCACACAATACACTGATAGACGTATTAGTTGTTAAATCCCTTTGACTCCACTGTTGAGGGGTGTAGTCCTTTAACAATAAATTTGGTAACCACCCTCTGATACTCGTCCACCCTCTCCTGTTTCATCTTCCCTGTAGCTGCTTGTGTGAGGGGACTTGGGCTGAGACCAGCAGTGGTAGAGAGGGGGGATGGGCTATCTAAAAAAAAAAAAAAGTGCTTTTCTACAGATTTATGTTCTGCTTGTTGGCCAAATGTTTTCACAGATTGCTGCCGTTTCCTCCCTTACCTTTGAGTGTGTTATTGCATTTGATACAACAAGAGTTCTCAGCATCTACTGGAGTAAAATGTAGCCACACTTTGGCTCTTTCTTCTCTCTACCACAATGTGTGTCTCACACTGTACTGAGCCGGAGTCGATGTGTGTGTCAAAGTAAAGCACGACTCCACCCCTCGTGCAAAGACAGGCACAGAGGCAGAAAGAGGAGGTTTGCAATGCTCCCGCGGAGCTCTCACTCCGTAACTTCTAAAGTACCGATAGTTGAACCGGTAACTCCGGACCTTACGCCTATTTACTACTTATCTGTTAGAACCGGGCAATGGGGGGCATCCCTAGAGATAAGGGGACGCTCCAACGCCACCAAAATATCTGCTCTGCGCTCAACCCCAAATCCTCCTGCTCCCTACTCACCCGCGCTCTGCTCACATGATCTGCTTGCTGTCAATTCCTCTTCCAGGATAAAGAATCACTGAGGCCACCTGCGCCAGATGCTGGCTAGGATCATTAGGCGTGTGGCTCAAGGAGAGGTGCTTAACCAAAGAGGAGAGCTGTGTACCAATCCCACTTGCCAAGGGATAAGAATCTCCATGGGACTCTTAAGCTGAAAGGAAGAGAGTGCTGAGCCTCTCTTGAACAGATGAAGCAAAATAAAACCAAGGCTATTTATCAGTGTAGCAGCCACTCGACGTGTCACTCCTCCCCCTGCCTCCTCTCCACCATTCATTCATGGCAGTGCCATCAGCCTAAACAAAGCAAATCCGATGCATGAATCAGGACGAGTAGTATGGCTGAAGTAAGCCAAAAATTACTTTTCCAGCTGGCCAAGAGGACAAAATAATACATGAGAGTTGTGCACAACTAGAGAGTTGCCATTTGACTTTCATTGCACTTTGGATTATGTTGAACCACACAAACTTAAAAAGTTATGCCTGTTGATGTTTGTAAAGGACATTCCCGTGGCCTGGCCAAACACTTCAGAATGACCTGGCGACCACACAGTCATCTAATCACGACTGCTTCCTCAGAAAGTCCCTGGGATTTACTCAAGATCACCATCAAAAACCACAAATACTGCAGAAGAACACGTCATTGTTTGGTCAACGGTAACCACCAGTGGTTCCCCTGCCCCTCCATGTCCATGCTCATCCTTGCAATAGTGAGGTGATTTCTACGCTCCATTCATCCTGTGTGGAGCCAGAAGCTAAATCCTTGTCAGAGCTGAAAGAGTGATTCCTGCTGCTACACCGACACTGCTCCACTGTGTCAGATTTTGCAAGAGGCCCACGAAGTGGTAGACAGATTATTTTCACCAGACTAACCCTCTCTAGGGGGCAATCTTTCTGTGTTAAAGTGGCGTTAGTCACAGGGATAAAGGTACTGTGCTCCAATACAGTCTGCCGAATTCCCCCCTTTTCCAAAAGTGGTATTAAAACAGAAGTGATTATCCATATGTAAAAAAAAACTGCGGGTAACAAGTAATTGCCTCCCTCCTTTACCATTACCACTGTATCATACTGGAAAGAGAATATGGGGGTAAATTAGAAACAAGCATAATGGGACATTTTGAAACGGACAAAATTGTCTCATTATGATGCATTATACAGACTGCTCAGAGCTGCAGCCTCAGAGGTTTAGTAATGTTGGGCTCAACTGTGTATTGTTTAAATCAGCATTGTTATCATTACCGCTCTTCCTCCTCCACTTCTCAACACTGAATTGCTGGAGCAGGTGAATTACACCAGAGAACTTCACGATACTCAAGTGCATCTGTCCATTGTGCTAGTAGGCTGAATCTGAACCGCTAACCCCTCACTAACCTTTAATGATCAGCTAGTGCCCTTAAAAATAGATGTACCTTGCAATAACAGCACTACTGTACGTGTTTGTTTTTTGAGGCATCATATAATGAGCTCTAATCCTGGAAATTGATACGTCTCCTTGCTTTTGTACAACCGTAATAAGAAACGGCATCAATGGTAGGCAAACCATTCAGTGCAATAGCCATGTCTAATGGCGCTATAATGAATGGATGAATGGCTCTATCTGCTGGGGAGAGACAGCTCTCTCAGCAGCCCCTTAGGCCATCGCCTCAGGTCCATTTCAGAGGAAATTCTCAAGTGTTTCAGAATTTCCACTCATAAATGGCTTGTTTTGATCACTGAGCTATAGCATTATGTCTTTTTTTAGGAGGAAGGTGGCTGTTTGACAACCCAGATCATAAACTTTGTTCATGCATAGAATGATTCCTTCTTGTAATCGAAAAATAGACAGTTATCTTGTAATGTATATAATGGTGTCACTACTACAGTACAACAAACATTAACAGTGTAGGCAGACAAGATCTCGGTTAAAGATAGAAAAACTCCCTCGTAAAGTGATGTGGCATCCTTTGAACAAAAACAGTCTAAACATGGGAAATGGCTCCTTCATTTCCTTTTATTTCTTTATTCCTGTGCGCTGGTCTCTCAGGAGCTCTGGCATCGATTGCTGATTTAATGAAAGCGTCTATCCCTCTCCCTCATTCTTCACTCCTCCTCCAGGTCACTCTGCTTAAAATGCTTACGTTAATCAGATTTCTGTTAAAAGCCGTAAATAGAATGAAAGGTCTGGTGCCAAGACACACTCCCCTTTACTCTAGTCTTCACTCTGTCACTCCCTTTTCTTAGATTTTCCCAACTAGTGTAGTGAATTCAGTGGCCTTCCCTTCTAACAAGTTATGGACCGCTCCTCATATTCACAGTCAATTTCTTTCACAACAAAATACATAGGCCTAAATAACCGAACTTAAGGTAGTCTCTTCTGAAACAATGAATATATTAATTGATTTGTCGATCAATTGAAGGGCAACCAATTCAACACAAATTAATTTAACCTAACAAGCACAACTGGCAAACACGCTGAAGTCCCTGGTTTTCAAATGTGAGGATTTGCAGATTTTTTTTTCTTTGTCATTTAGGATGACAAACTGAATATCTGAGGGTTTTAGACTATTGGTCAGACAAAGCAAGCAAGCGTGGGCATAATTGTAATCAATCCCCTCAAGGTGGTCTTGAGATATCGCATTCTAGAGGATGAGAAGGATTTGACACAGTGTACTTGACCAATAACCTCTGAAATCAAAATCACCAGAATGGGACGCATGTGAGGTCACAATGACTTTGACCTTTGACTTCCAGAATCAAATAAGTTCATCCTTGAGTCCAGGTGGCTGTTTGTGCCAAATCTTTTGAAATCCCCTTAAAGTTTTTGGGAGATATCGCATTCAGAGGATGGAAAGGATTTGACATCACAATGACATTGACCTTTGATCTCCATCAAAATCTGTTCATCCTCGAGTCCAACTGGACATTTGTGCCAAATACGTTCAAGGCGATCCTGAGATATGAACGGTACAAACCTTTAACCTCCAAAATCGAATTCCCTGCAGGCGTTCCTGAGATATGGCATTCACTAGGAAAAATATGCCTTTGGCCACAGCTGTAACCGCCGTGCAGGCATAACAATGTTTAAATGACACTTGCAATTTAATTTTCTACCATGCTTTTAGCCAATTATTTGGGAGGGTTGGACTTCCAATTATTGATGACATCTACAGTCAGGTCCATAAATATTTGGACATTGACACGTTTCATTATTTTGGCTCTGTACACCACAACAATGGAGTTGAAATGAAAGAAATCAAGATGTGCTTTAAGTGCAGACTTTCAGCTTTAAATGTGAGGGTATTTACATCCAAATCAGGTGAACAGTGTAGGAACTACAACAAATTCAAATGTGGCCACCCCGTTTTTAAAAAAGGGACCAAAAGTAATTGGACAAATTAATATAATCAGAAATCTAATTGTCACTTTTAATACTTTGTTGAAAATCCTTTGCAGTCAATGACAGCCTGAAGTCTGGATTCCATAGACATCACCAGACGCTGGGTTTCGTCCCTGGTGATGCTCTGCCAGGCCTCTACTGCAACCGTCTTCAGTTCCTGCTGGTTCTTGGGGCATTTTCCCTTCAGTTTTGTCTTCAGCAAGTGAAATGCATGCTCAATTGGATTCAGGTCAGGTGATTGACTTGGCTATTGCAGAACATTCCACTTCTTTGCCTTAAAAAAACTCCTTGGTTGTTTTCGCAGTATGCTTCGGGTCATTGTCCATCTGCACTGTGAAGCGCCGTCCAATGAGTTCTGAAGAATTTGGCTGAATATGAGCAGATAATATTGCCCGAAACACTTCCAAATTCATCCTGTTGCTTTTGTCAGCAGTCACATCATCAATAAATACAAGGGAACCAGTTCCATTGGCAGCGATACATGCCCACGCCATAACACTATCTCCACCATGCTTCACTGATGAGGAGGTATGCTTTGGATCATGAGCAGTTCCTTTCCTTCTCCATACTCTTCTCTTCCCATCATTCTGGTACAAGTTTATCTTTGTCTCATCTGTCCATAGGATGTTCTTCCAGAACTGTACACGCTCTTTTAGATGTTTTTTGGCAAACTCTAATCTGGTCTTCCTGTTTTTGAGGCTCACCAATGGTTTACATCTTGTGGTGAACCCTCTGTATTTACTCTGGTGAAGTCTTCTCTTAATTGTCGACTTTGACACAGTACACCTACCTCCTGGAGAGTGTTCTTGATCTGGCCAACTGTTGTGAAGGGGTTTTTCTTCACCAGGGAAATGATTCTTCTGTCATCCACCACAGTTGTCTTCCGTGGTCTTCTGGGTCTGTTGGTGTTGCTGAGCTCACCAGTGCGTTCTTTCTTCTTAAGAATGTACCAAACAGTTGATTTGGCCACACCTAATGTGTTTGCTATCTCTCTGATGGTTTTGTTTTGATTTTTCATCCTAATGATGGCTTGCTTCACTGATAGTAACAGCTCTTTGGACTTCATATTGAGAGTTGACCGGAACAGATTCCAAACACAAATACCACACCTGAAATGAACTCTAGATCTTTTATCTACTCCTTGTAAATGAAATAACGAGGGAATTACACACACCTGACCTTGGAACAGCTGAGCAGCCCAATTGTCCAATTACTTTTGGTCCCTTAAAAAGAGGGTGGCCACATTTGAATTTGTTGTAGTTCCTACACCATTCACCTGATTTGGATGTAAATACCCTCAAATTAAAGCTGAAAGTCTGCACTTAAAGCACATCTTGATTTTTTTTCATTTCAACTCAATTGTTGTGGTGTACAGAGCCAAAATAATGAAAAATGTGTCAATGTCCAAATATTTATGGACCTGACTGTATGTTCAATGAAATGTACTGCGTAATGGTAAATGGACTTGTATAGCCCTTTTTTAGTGTACCGACCACTCAAAGCGCTTTAACACTGCATGTCATTCACCCATTCACACACTGATGGCAGGGGCTACCATACAAGGTGACACCTGGCCATCAGGACTGTCTATTTAAAGACCCCACAAACTAGAGGAGCAGGGGATCAAAGGGCCAATCCTCTGATTGAAGGATGACCCACTCTACTACAGAGCCACAGGCTCCCAGTGTGTATGTTATGTTTCCGATATGATTTGTGCAGTTAAACAGTTCGCAAAAAAACAAGACTCCATGGGCTGATTAGTTCTAAGCTAAAGGATCCTGTATGATGAGACTTTCCTTTTCTTTCCAGCAGATAAGCAGGCCTTAGACTGCCACAAGGGCTAATCATCACATTGTTCCTGATGAATAACCAGCCAAAATGATTATGCACTCTACAAAAACTCTTAATTAGCTAAATCTCTTCCTCAATCAAGTATCTAAATTACATTTGTACAGTTCAGTGATTACTGACCAAAAGGAGGATTCTTGAGCTGTAAAGAATACACTGGGCCATAAATGGTCCCATCAAATGGGTGACCACTCACTGAATGAATCATGTCCTAATAATTAAATTGTATGGCATACCGAGAGTGTTAACTTTAGTGGATGCGCATTGAGCGGTTCTGACTTCTCAATAGGCTTTTAAAGAAATTAAGCGATGGGCTTGGACAATAATTTCTCTTTACCGGGTCATTGATTGTTCTCTTTTTTGGCTCTTCCAGACACACTTTGCTCCTCTACTTATGATTTGCACTCAGGGACTCTTGCCTTATCCCTATAACCTAAGACGAGTCAAGGCAGTAAAGGGAAGCATAAGACCGAGCTCTCACTGTTGAAATGTAGTCCTAGAAATATTTACCTTGAACTTTAATCCCTTAATATCTTTGGAGGTTACTCACTCAACCACTGTAATTGTTCAAGAAAAACAATAGATCACAACAATAAATGGGTATGTCTTTGGGTAAATTTGGTCATTTAGCACTATTTGTATGCAAAACATAACTTAAATTCAAGAAGGGCAATCAACACCATCTCAAGTGTAGATGTGTCTTCATTATGTCACCTTGCTCACTAAGTAATGCCAATATGAGGTTTCTACATCTGTGCAATGTACAGAGATATGACATTAGTGAACAGACAGTTAAATGCTCTTATCAGTTAACATTATTTTATGTCTAAATACATTGTCACAACTATCAGGATAACAATGTTTAACATTAACCACATTAAATCATAATCTGAATAGATCATGGATATGCCTATCCATCAAATTCTGGAGATTTTTACTCTTAATTTTAATATCCGTCATAAGCAGCACTTGAATCACGCTAATGTCGTAATCCTTTATATTTACTTCACATTTCCAATACCCGCTTCATAGATTTAGAAAGCAGGAACAAGCAGCGATGTTTGGTATCTAAAATGTTTAGTTATTCAAGCCAGTCCAAATAACTCTGATAAATTTATGGAAATAGGAACATTTGTTTAACACACGAGACTGTGAAAACAGGGAAATTAGCCACATCACAGAAAGCGTTTTCTTCTTATTACGTGTTCATTTTTCTTTTCTTGACCTCAGAGAACCAACAATTTGCAGCAATCTGTTGGCATCCAGCTATTAATCTAGTGGTTGCTGAACAGCCTGCAGAACTGTTTTTATTATTATTTAAGGGCCATAACACCGTCTCCTCTCTCTGCTCAAGTATCTGCATTCCATTTGTTTGTTTTTCATGTCATAATATTAGGCCAATAATCAGTCAATTAGTGTCCGCCTTCCTTCTCTTTTGCGCCTCGTCCTTCCCCCTGCCATGCCTCCAGAACTAGAGAACAAATGTTACTGCCTCTCACCAACATTTTCTAGCTATCCAAAGGGCTTTTACCGATATCAAGCTTCTTCCTGATCGATAAATAGAACTTTAGGCTAGTGCCATTTATCACCTCCAAAACAGCCTACCTGCTTTATGATGAGTGATAGATCCCCCATGCAGTCTGTAATCTAAAATTACTCATAAAGACTGATTAAGGCCAAATCAGAAGTGTCCTCTTCTGAATCCTGTACATATCATCAAAAAAAAGGCTTTTTAGAGTCAAGCAGCCATATGATAGACGAGCATTTCCAAACACGAGGCCAGGGTATTGTGCATGCCATGAAGCTTATTTTATAGGGTCCATGATAGATGTTGTTTAGAGCGATTTAAGCAGCCCTTATGCTGGTGTCAGCATCTGACCCCTCCACAGTGATAAAGCTATCAGAAAGAGAGAGTAGAACCAGAAGTGAAATATGGAGGGAGGGACATGTGTGCCAGATAAACTCCTGCATACTGGGCACCCGCCCAGCTCTGGGAAGGGAAAGCCTTCAGTCTTATCTGCATAACACTTAGTGCAGAAAGAAGGGTTTCAGTGAAATAGGTTGTGTCCACTAACAAAACAACTTTCAAAACTTGAATTTAAAAACCAGAGCACTTTCCCCAAGACAGGCAAGTGCAAATTGACTGCTCATTGCATCAATTAGAGGTTTAAGACGTCATTTAGCCAAGTAATATAACTGATTTTACCAAACTTGTAGCAGCTACAGAGTGCACAAGTCAGTAGTGGAAGTAAAGCAACAAAAGACTCACTGGTAACACATGCCTTTGCTTGATGCCAGACGTAAACCTAGTTCCTCTAAATAGAACAAAGTGCTTCACAATAAAAAGGACACTTAAACAGAGTGTAATATAATATGAAAAATAGCAAGACTACTTATCTGAATTATAAAAGAACAATAATGGAACGGTAGAACCAATAAAAAGGGGCTAAGAGGCGAAGACTGATTATAAGGACCGGCATCAAGGTATTAAATATAAAAATTGCATCACCCTTACTATCAGCCAGAGAGCCCTATTGAGGATCTCAGCTTCACGAATAACATGTCGTATCTAAAATGTTGATTAGTGACACGAAGTACCTTAAAACAATCAAGTTTTAAAAAGGCACAGTCAACGAAATAAATTCTGAGTCAACTAACACTCTTATGATTTTGCCAACTTATCGCAACTTGATTTAAAAAAAAAAATCTGTAAAACTGAGTTCCTCCACAAAGAATCATGCAAAAAAACTACTTTAAATCTAGTGCTTACCATAAGTTTGTTGGAAAGTCATTCAGCTTAAAAAAGTATTTAAAAAAAATTGCTTATCACCAAAAGCTTAGTTGACTAAGACCAAAACAACAAATGTGTTGACTAACCGATGAAGAGGAAGTAGCCCTAATAGCTATACATGTAATTTGTGCTTTACGTTATGGAAAATTGTCACACTAAAAGTATACCAAAATAGCCATTAGCAATTAATGTTTGCAGTGTAGCCATGGATATACAGACAACTACCGCTTGATTCATTTTATAAAAGAAGAAAACCTGATTCTCTGCAAAGTTCTGAAGTTATAAGGAGCATCTTTCCTTCTATAGTTAAGCCTCGTTATTGGGCATGTATTCGACATAGACAATGTGTAAATATGTGTATGATACACATATTTACACATTGTCTATGTCGAATATCCATGGCTAATATATCCATGGCTACACTGCAAACATTAATCTGTGTGATTTTCTGTGTGAAAAGTAGAAGAGAAAGAAATTGTCATTAGTACCTTAATGCCTCTCCGAGCAGTGTCATGGCCAGTGCTGCTGCGTTGAGTGGGTCAAATCAGCAGACAAACTAGAATCACAAACGTCCTGTTTTTAAAACACTGTCACATACCTGTCCCTTTTACCTCATTACCTTTGCCTCAGATTATTACATCACCAAGTCATTTAGCTGTGATGTAATATTTCAGTCACATAACTGGTAAACAGAAACAATATTGTACCCAATTACTTTTAACCAGGCCCACCTTTACAGTCCATTAACACCAGCTGAACTGCTTTGTCCACCTTCTCATACTCTAAGACCTTTTGTGTTGCTGATCAACTTGATTATTTACCATCCTCAAACCACAGGCCATGTTGTCCCATTGCATCAAAAGCTCTGTCAGTCAAAATGTGTGAACATGCGTGTTAAGTCCAGTGAGTGAACTCTACTTAATTTAGTCACCACTAATTAATCTCACAATTTAAAGAATAATTCGGTAGCAATTTGAAATAGAAAAGACTTCTAAATAAAAAAATAGTATTAACTGAATCCCAACTGCATTCAAACCAGCTTGAAATGAGCTAAAAGACTGAGAACAGAGAACAATGAATGGAGCCGGTAAGGAAAAGTGCTGGCACAAAAAAATACTCTTCATCATTGAGGTTACTCTTTTAGGCAGGTATTGCACCCCCAATGGGCCATTAAACCCACCTCCGCTCTCTCCTCCAACCTCTATAATACAGACCCTGCCCCAAATGAGTAGTTGGTGTTGTCATGTGAAATTGAGACCTATTGGTTGTAATCAGGAAATGCGACAGGTCTGTCCCCTCTATAGCAGGTCACCTTAACTCCCCCGCCCTCTTCCTGTTCTGGTCTGTTCAGCTTTCATGAGCGCCATGTTTTATTCCTCATTTCTGTCCACACACATTGGCCCCGTCATTTTTCACCTCGCTGACTGATTACCGGTTATACTCTTCAGCCAATCTGCACTTACAGCTCCTTGTCTTCTCTGGCTTTATGACATTATTGCATGTCTTTATCACCGCCATCAATACTCCTGACCCCTTAGTGAGATGTTTCAACACTCAATCCAGACTAGAAATAAACACCATGAGTTTAGCCCACAAATCTTCAACACACACTACATTACAGCGTAGTGTTAGCTGGAAAGAGACCTGAAGCAATAGACATTCAACAAAGTTATATTTTTTATCAATTCAACCTAATCAACATAGTTACGCATCATTTATAAAGTAGCAGTTACTTCACTAGATATAGATGATATGTGACAACAGAAGTTCAATAGTTCGACTAACCAAGCATGTGTGAAATTTGTAATGAGATTCCTAGTCCCCTCACTCAAAATGAAATTCAGTTTGAAATCAATGGAAACAAGGCAGTAGTTCCTATATCGCCCAGTCTAACAAATAAAACATAGTAGTGGTGAAATTAAGTCACATAGAAGGCAAATGGAAAAAGATGGTTGGATCATATAAAAGCAGCAGGGAAGAAGACATTTCTATATACTGTACTGGGTTGTACACAACTGCATGTGTTTTATTGTAAGAATACATTCTTCCCATTTTGAAAATATATTTTTAACCACTCCCAAACCACCATTATTCTTTCGGCTTCTTTCTCCTTTTTGTCTCTGTACACACTTCACATTAAAACCTTAAATGTTTTCTTTTTTAACAAGACTGCTAAACTTCTACTCAGATTATACTAACATAATAGCATAATATAGAGATGGAACCCATTCAAATGATGGAAAATGTAGAGGCAAAAGAGAGTTGAAATTAAGGAAAGAGATCTCCCAGCCAAAACGCTAAAACAACAACCGTAGCCTATTTTGTAACTCCAAGGTCAGAGTCCACTTTCAATGTATGCGTGTGCAAATAGAGGTGCAGGTTTCAAATCATATCAAAATGTGACATTTGTGGTTTTGGCTTCCTGACCAGAGGTGGTAGTCACAAAGGTGTATTGTTGCGGTTCAGTTCAGTTTATTTGCACAATTGCAAACATTAAAAGGACAAAATTAATTAATGGCCAAAAATAAAAAGGTATTGCCAGCTTTGCCAAAAGCCCTTCCCAGAATGCAAGCCTAGTGGAAGTGAGATTTGTCGTGTACATTTGTCACAAATTGTAACTTGTTTCGGTTAATGTAATATTTTTCTTGAAAAAGACACTGACACTTCATATTGTATTCAAATAGCAAATGCATTCTATAATCAAAATGCAGATTAATTTCCTCATCATGGATGTAAAGGGTGTCCCACAGCAACAATGCAGCAACAACTATTTAACCATAACTATTTTTTTAGCGTTTTATAGCATGTCATTTCAGATAATGTCAATAACAGTGGTAGCATATTTTAGTTTGTGCATAAACCTCCTCAATCTCCTGTTTGTAATGGGCTGAGCAATTACCAGACACTTACCAGAGTCTAGTAAACATGTGTCTAATAATAAACATTGCAAATATTAAACGAAAAATGAGCAACACTTATCTATGTTTTACACTCACTTTTCTCAAATTTAACTGAACGTACTTGTGTGTGTGTGTGTATGTATGTGTGCATTAGTGTCGGTTATTCGAGTGCAGTCATGCATGGCTGCCCCTCGGTGGTTGTGGGGATGTGCCTCTGTGTGCGTGCGAGTGTGTCTGCGCACACAAGAGCTTGAACACATACAGTAACTTGATTGAAATTGGGAATTTTAACATGAGAAGCGTAATCTCAGTCTCACAATAGGCCGTCTCAATGTCAGAGGAGCCCTGCACTGGTGGCAATTACTATTGACATCACGCTAATTGTAGCTGAATAATTAATCTTTACTGTTCTGGAGTACAGGGACCTGAAAAGGTGAGCTGGAAGTGGCACAGTTCAACTCTTGCTCAGTAGAATGGCAACTAATTGGATTTAGGATCATTGTGTTTATAGGACAATCACAATATTATCTATTCCAGTTAAGGCCCTGTTTAAAGAGACACGGTTGCCATAATTAGACTCTCAAACTACAGCATAGCAATTAATAACAATTACAGTATGAATTCAAATATCCTCACACAATGTTCTTGAAGCTAACCATACAGTATATACACAATTATTGGATATGCAAGGCTGAATTCTAATCAGGACAAACAATGTAGTGTCTGTATAAGTGGATGAGCCAAGAGAAGTGATTCCATTTGTAGCACTTGTCTGCCCTCTACTGGACACAACCTTCAAATGTCTTTCCTCCTCCCAGGATGAGGAGGACATATATCTGTCACATTTTAATTTGGGAAAATCACACTGAATTTAATGATTTTTACAAAGTGACAGTAGTCCCATGAGTTCGGCCAAGCCAATCTGCATTGGGTATGATGCATGTTTGTAAAATCCTTTTATATTGTTCAAAGAACGGTGGTGATGACAACCCACATTATGATGCTTTGAGTATGGAAAAAGCCATCCAACAAGAAAAGTAGTTAACTTGAGCAATACGGATATTTCCTTTATTCTCCAGTGTAGCTCTCTGATCTGCCTGAAGGCACAAATAAATGTCTCAAAAAGGATGACCAAGATTCTTTGTATGTTAAAAAGTAACTTTCACCATACCGTTTTTTAAATATTATTGAATGATTTGACTTGAATTTAACAACTAAACATAAATAATAATGTATGTTGTATATTCTCATGGAATTCTATAAGACACGTGGGACAATGTATTGAGACCTACATAATAAATGTAGTAGTATTGTTCTCTTTGAGGGAAACAAATTTGAAAGTTATGGTACATAGTTTACCTTTTAATAAAGTGTAGCAATCATACATGTTGTTGTCGCTTTCTTACATGAGAAAATGTACAGACATTTTTATATCGATATTAAATCAGACATATGTGCTCAAACTTTCATTAATTTACTACATCTGATTAGCTCTTTTCAAAAGACACTGACACAGGAAATGAAGGGAGGTAAAGTCTAATGTGGTCTGAAAGGGCACGACACCTCTGATCATTTAGCAGGATACAGCGGAACAAAATGTACAAGTGAAAATGCCGTTTGACGTACGACAGAGGAAGAGGAAGGTGATTCATCCTGCTCAACGCCGATGTGCGATACAGCTCTGTAATCCATGTCCATCATCTTTTTATACTAATCCAGAACGGTGCCATACAACCTCTTGAGGTTTCATTAGTCGTGGAAAGTTGACTCATCACAGCATTTCCTAATGAGTCACTATTGTACATATGAGACTAACATTGGCTGCAAGTGAAAAGTACAAATACATTTCCTTTTCCTCGCTAAAGAAACAAGAGTACTAGTTAACATTTTGAGAGTAGCCAAACCTCCTTTCACATTTAACACAAATGGGACCCTCATGGCTTCACTCTAGCATAAGACAATGTTGCCATCTAGTGAGCAACACAACAAAATCCTTTTTTAAAACGTATTGTGAAAGGGACATTTTCTATCTAGAAATATTTTTTATTTATTCACACCTTTAGTGAAAGAGATATTCCAATATTTATCTTGTGGCATTATATTTTTCTAAATAAATGTTATTTGTATAGCGCTTTAAAAAAAGTTGGTTGTGCAGGGCTCCAGACTGCGACCAAATGGTCGCATTTTGCGCCTAAAATTAGACACAGTGCGACTAATTTTTTCATCTACTCACGCATCCGCGACCAGTAATTTTTTAATTGTTTTATTAAATATTTTTGTTGCTGACAAACTTGTATCTGACGGGGCATTTATTTGAGTTCTTGTGAGAATTTCGCCCCGACATGCTCCGCGGCGCTCACGAGCCACCGCGCGCCGGCGCCGCCTCCTCCTCGTAGTGCAGCGCTGAGCACCAGGCCCAGACGGATGCACTACTTCTGCTCTGACCCGCAGCATCAGACAAACGGGTAGTGAGGGTGTTTGTGCAATCCCCCGACGTTGTTTGGTGATAAATTAACCACAACATTAACGCCGCTGAAAACATTACGTCGCAACTGGTCCGACGTGTTTATAAATGTATACTTGGCATTCATCCTCTGCATGGACATCAGCACCCAGCATGTGAAGTTACTGCTCTTCAGCAAACGCTCTGCAACAAGAAAGCCTGGACCGCTCCACAGCTACAAGCTAATGATGGTGTAATTCACACAATAAACATTGAGGTCTGAGGAGAAGTTCAGGAGATATTTCAAGGTGCGTCAGAGAAGCAGAGGCTCAACATTCCTTTACCTACTGTTGTGCCTGTCAGGAGAGGACACGGAAAGTTGCCTGTTCATTCATTTATTCAATTTGATGATTTTAGTTAGTTTGTTAACAAAAATAAATATATAAGTTGAAAATATCCTACTGTTTTTTTATTTATTATTTTTAATTTCATAAATAATTTTGGCGATGGTTGCCCTTTTTTTTTGGTTTGAGCACCTGCCCCCCAAAATGTTTGTGCACGTGCCTGGTTAGCGGTAATGCCGGGGGGTGGGGGGGGGGGGCGAATGACCACTGTGATAGGCTAATGTGTGAAAAGAGGCGGGTCTTGGGGGTTATCGCGCAAATCCACAGATTTCACATAGCGGTGTCTCCTGTAAACAATGGACAATGGAGAAGCGGACTATCAGTTCGTACTTTCTTCCTAAACCTAATGATCTAAAGAAGACAAATCCCGAGAATGAGTCCGACTCAGATTGTGAGGAAAGGCAGGAAATTCAGCTTTCGCGATGAGTGGCTGCGCGAGTTCACCTAAGATTGTAGTGTATGCATTTATTGTCAAAGTATTTATCAGTAATACAGTGAAAATGATAGGAAAACTTTGCAAGTCGATTTATAGTGTGCGCCCCTAAATGTTCTGCTTGCGCCCCTAAAATTTTAAGTTAGGGGCCACTGTGCTCCTAGTAAAAAAAGTTAGTCTGGAGCCCTGTTGTGGTGCTTTGTTTCACACAAAATGCTTTAAAGTGCCTATTTAGTACCAAGGATGTGGGCAACTTCTGGGCAACAACACAGTCAATCCCTCAATTAGATGTCATTGGGCTGAAGTGCCCTGCAGATTGCATCACCTGGAAAACTGCTAACTATCCACTGCAAACCTGCTGGTGTACAATAACTTTGTTAAAATCCAATAATTTTGTACAGAACTTACACACATATAGATATACCAAACTGATGGTCATAAAGGTTTAAGTTAAAATCTATCCATCATAATTTTTAAATGGGATTCAGGCAATTCTAAGTTCTATAAACATAATATTCAGGGCAAGTAATGTGATCATGTATAATAAATATATTAATAATTACGCGTGAGAGTCAGATAGAATATTATGAACTACAATAGGGGGAAATATGTTTCGATAAGCATATATCAGATATCGAGCAATAATGTGATCACTGGCCTTCCTGTCATGTAGCTCTTATAGAGCTCTTCTTGTAGCTTCAAACACTTCCTCAGACCTCTCTCCACATTAACATCAGCAACAGTAAACCTGTTTCTCTTTGCACACAATTAATGTTTCCACCATTGTTAATTGTATCTGTACTGAAAATGAGCCCCCACAGTATTCTACAGTATTTCAATCTAGCATTGGAGCGACTATGGCTCAGTGGTGAGCAGGGTTATCCTTCAATTAGAGGATCGGCGGTTCGATCCCTAGCTCCGCTAGCCCATGTCAATGTGTCCTTGAGCAAGACACTTAACCCTAAATTGCTCCCGTAGCTGCGCCTACGGTGTATGAATGGTTGATAATCTGATGTGGCACCTTGCATGGTGGCTTCTCTCATCAGTGTGTGAATGGGTGAATGATGTCATGTAGTGTTAAAGCGCATTGAGTGGTCGGAAGACTAGAAAAGGCGGTATACAAGTAAAGGTCCATTCCCATTGTTTCATTCTTTTTTTAAATGCATAGCCTGTTTAAGGTTTCTCTTGCTACAATACATTGCAATATAGTGTCACGGCCAGACTCCATCACTTGAATGTAAATTTTACATTTCTACATATGTAATAAGTTCTATTCAAAAGTAGCTGTGTTGCAGACTTCACTAATGACAATAACTTGGTTTGTGTTACTATATCCAAGGCAAGTTAATAACACCAATAAGTTCATAAAAGCTTATTTAAAAAAGTATTCATATTGCTTTTCATAGGATAGATGAGGTTGTTCCACTCAATCAGAAACCGTTTGTCAGGAATGTTTACACAAACAAGGATTTTTTCTTGGTGGAAGGTGCACTCTAGTTCTGAGATGAATTTGACATGATTTTAGCACCAATGGATAAAAGAACATTGCCTTCAAAGTTGACATTTCAAACGAATGCCCATATGCAGACATATGCATACTAGATACTTGTTAGATAAAGACATTCTCTATAGAAGAACAAACAATTACACAACATGGCTGATCATAAAAACACACTTGACCGAGTACAAATAAATACAAAGTTAGTACCAAGTTAATTTGGCCCTGACTGTTTTAGTAGACAACACACAGACAGTTTAAATAGGACTATCTCAAATGTGAATTACACACTAGCTTTGTAGCTGAACGCAAGCAAACAAGGCACAGTATGTAAACATAACAACTATTGCACAAAACACAGTGAATACATTCAGTATGTCGGCCTAATCTGATCAGCAGCATATCACAAGCTAACTATCAGGAGACTTTTTAACAACATGTCTATGCAAGTGCATAGACATGTTTTGACATTAGTGACAAGTCAAATAATTGAATGCATAGCTTTTTCTGGTATTTTCTCTGGTTCCCCACTTTTTTCTAAATTGATAAAAGCTTAGAGCACTGTCTAGGAGGACACACTGTTATGACATGCCATCCGCAACATGGGATGGAATTTATTCAGTAATGGTATTTTTCGGTAATTTGATGAAGGTCTTGTACATAGAAATGTTGCCTTAAGAAGATAAATACAATATTTATTTGGACAGTGTGCAAATGTGATTTGTGCCCTGGAGTTTTAGGTGCACATGTCATTGGCAAAAGTAGCCTTTTTTCCTAATTCATGGAATTAAAAGTTTTGTTTAACTAAAACTCATCCTGCAATCATTGCAGGTGATATTGTGCTTTGATGGTGAACAGCATGTGTTGTGGTGAGTCTCTGGTTGAAGAGGATGCTTGTGTTCATGAGGCTATCTGTTCTGCATCAGCAACAGAGATGAGTGTATTGATGATTTCAAGAAGGAATAGCCACTAAAAAAAAATGTTTTAATAAATACCAGCATTTCTTTGAAGGTACTTTCTGACCTGCCAGAAATCCACAGACACTCATCACTGCCCTTGTCTGGTGTAAGGGGTGATTAAAGTTGTAATGGTAATGGTTGTAATAAATAAATATCGAGCAAGAGAAGGAGCAGAGAAAATAGCAACATTTTAACATGTAACTAATGTACGATGTACTGCATCAATTACATCAATTCAGTCAGTCATTTTCAGATCCGAGTAAATAAACACGCAGAACTCAGGAAAACGTCACACTCGAAAGACAATATTTCTAAACGTTTCATCACTCACAATTGAATCAAGGTTTTTAAAACGATAAACTAACTTTTCTAGACAATGCACCAATGTTCAATGCTGATTTCAAAAGATTTTACTTTGGATCATGCAATTGTGCAGCAGGGCAATTTGAGAAAACACAACCATAGATTATTGAAGAACATGGACACATGGGAAACGTATGCTGTTGGCCAAACACCACAAAGACAAAGACAACACTACCCAAGCACCCGTAGTGTATGCATTCATGCAGGATTTGTAAAAAATCAAATAACCTGCAGTTTATCAAAAGAGAGACAGCAAATTCCTCTATGCACATCAGGGAATCACTCACAAACCACCTGTTGAAGAAATACAACTACTCCTACATCCACCCAAAGTCCTCAGCCTGCCACCTCGAGCTCTAACAAACCTGAATTACAACAACTGAACTTGTACCAGTGAGCAGAGCATTGAGCCTGAACCTCTGCACCGCTCATCAAATCACCGATTCACGTGACCAAAGCCAGCAGTCTTACCTGCCGGTGTTTCTTGCTGTTTGCCTTGGTCCTCCACGCAGTCACCGCCACATGAGATCATTCAGTCCAGTCTTCAAACCACATGTCCAAACTTGAAAATGTACACCGACACGGTGCGCTTGTTAGTTAGCGAGCTGCTTGCACGTGCTAGTTGGCTCCTTTGGGCGCTGTCACTAGCAGGCAGGGCCCAAATGCATTAGCAAGCATCAACATTGGCTCCACTGTCGCAGCTAACTTTACCACCGCTGCTTCGCAGTTTGTATCCTCCCAGATGTCCTCCAGATTGGTGCTTTTACCATCTTCCTCCATGTAATTGTTGCAATTATCTCTCTCTTCATTCACTTTCCCTTATTTCACAGCACAATGTGTAGCCTGTTTCCACCACCTGGTCTGGAGGTGCTGCGTAGGAGTTTGTTTCCCTCTCAAGCCGTGCAACCTAAAGTTATGTCTCCGCGTGCATGCAGCAGTGAAAAGTATTGGTCAGAATATAATATGCCGTATTATATTTAGACATATAATACGACAAGAACCGTTGGTCATTTTGCATGTCTTAAAACTTGCTTTGCTTAGCGGGACATTACAAAAGGCGGGGTCCTTATTCCACCTGTGCGTTTTTCCTGGTGTGACAAGTCAAGATGGCTGCCATGAAAAAGGCCTGTGTACAAGCCAATATTATTTGATCAAACGTGTAAGAATTATCATACAAATAACATTTTGCAGTCTTTCCAATGAGCACCACACACATTTAATGAAATGATGTATGTGTCGGTTATCTATTTTGTCCAGGCAAATAGCCTATAGTACTTTAATGTCCTTAGTAATGATCGGATTTGGCAAATTTACAAAATCCTGATCCAAATATTTTTGTCTTTGTTGTTGCCTCAGATTCCAGTTCTTCTCAGCTGCCCTTCGTCAGCTCCAAAGCAGAAAGTGACATGCAATTGTATAATTTGTGCTGACATGGCTTGCTTGGGTTATGTTAGTGGTGAATGATTGAGAGTATTTATCTGAAGACTGATGATCGTCTTTGATGTTGTCTTCACCCAGGGTCTCTAGCTGCAGCTTCAGTGGGTCTGACTGCAGTTGATGCAGCGGCACTTTGACTCTGACCAAAGTCCAGGCTAATGGAGCTTTTTGACATATTATGAGTACAACATTTTAACACCATACCGCGCTGTTTAAGACTAAATTGATTAACAATATAATTCAGTGCCTTTAAGTGGGTTTGTGTCAACCATGTCCACCAGAAGGGTGTCCTAACTGGTTGCATTAACAACACTGGGCTGTTCTGCTGCTTTGACATAGTGGCCACAATCAAAACTGCAGGTCATGTGATGCACTGGCTCCTGGAAAGAACAATGCCATTTTCCATAAACATCTATTGCAAAAAGAAACCACTGTAAATCTTTATTTTAATTTTTTATCTTGAATGTAATACTCATAAATTAATGATTGTTAATCATTATAACTATTTAGTTCATATTCAAAGGTCATGCACACCCATGGGACTTCCACACAGGTGGTTTAACTGGCTAATTAGACAGACTGTTTGATTTACATCCCAGTCACTCTCCTGTAAGTCATTTTTAGATGTCACAGCAGGAAAAGCACAGGTGTGAAAAGCGAGTGATAGCTAAATGCCATGCAGCTGGTATACCTTGGTCCCGGTATTGTGCATGCTGTCATGACCTGCACTTGAATATAACAGTGCCATTGTTAATGCTCTATGTATACCTATCAAAGGGGCTGCAATGAACACGATCTAGACCTGTATCCATATTGCAGGAACGTGGGTGCTGCACTCTCGGGCTTATGCACTGTGGCAAGACATGGACTGGGTTGAGTTGTAAGGATAAACTGTGGGAGCTAGCAGTCCTTGCAGTTACAGTAACCAAAACACTTTGATAGTCAGTCAAGAATTTGTATTACCACTGTTTGCAATAACTGGTAGATTTGAAAAGAACACACAGTGGTGTGGTGGCTAGCACTGTCGCCTCACAGCAAGAGGGGCCAGGGTTATATTCCAGGGCTAGATGGGCCCGTTTTGAGTTTACCGTGGCAGTGTGTTTTTTTCCCAGGTTCTCCGGCTTCCTCCCACAGTCCAAAGACATCCAGTTTAGGTTAATTAATAACTCCAAATTGCTAAATTGCTCATAGGTGAGAATGTGAAAATGAATGGTTGTCTGTTTATATGTCAGCCCTGTGATAATCTGGTGAACTGTCCAGGGTGTACCCTGCCTACGCCCAATCTCGGCTGGGATTGGCTCCAGCCAGGATAAACGATTAAAGATAATGAATGGATTCTTGGAGGGGCAACAGACAGCCATGCAAATAACAGGTATGGACTTATTCTGTTTTACATTTTAACTATTGTTTTTTGGTTTGTAAAGCACTTGTAATTGACTTGACAGTCAATTATTAATAGAACTATAAAGGCAGTGGCTGGAGTAAAAGGTAGCCTTCTCCTTCTAACGTCAAACTTAAAGTGTAATTTCACCCCTAATGCCGTGTTCACACCAAAACAGTTGCGAATATTCGCAACGCCACTTCGCCTATATCGCGCCGCCCGGCAAAAAACTCGCTCCAGTGGTTAATTCGTTTTTCGCAACCATCGCTGGGGAAAGGGGGCGGGGCTTATCTCCATGTCAGTGAAAACATTTACTATTTCCGCCATTGACCATTTGAAATAACCACTAGTTCTGCGTTATACTTGTTGAGAAAGTCCCACAAACGTCGGAACATCAAACGCCCCCGTGTCTGGGTTCATAATATTATCCGTAGTCGCACACAGCTCCGACTCCTCCGGGACGAGTGTCTGAATGAAGCCGCTTCCAGCGCTCCTTCAGCGGACCCGCAGTTTGATTCAGTGACGGCAGAACGGCGGTGATGCCGGGCGGAGCTTCTCAACGCTGATTGGCTTTCGCAACTCCGCGTCGGGCGAATTTTTCGCTGGCGATGAATTATTTCATCGCCAGCGAAAAGGCGAAAAAGCGAAAAAGCGGAGTTGCGAATATTCGCAACGCCATTTCGCCTCTATCGCGCCGCCCGGCGAAAAATCCGCTTTTTCGCAACCTAACGCGGCTGTGCATTGACTTAACATGTAATCTGGACGCGCGAATATTTCGCAACTCTTTTGGTGTGAACACGGCATAAGTCTTAGCCTAAGTCCACCCACTGCATAGTTTAGAAAAATGCAAATAATTGGGCATGGGCTGAGAGATTAAACCAACCCACTTCCGTATGACAAAAGCTTCGACACAGAGTTTGCATATAACTGCTTCAGTAGCTTGGAAAATAGTGATATGGCATGTGGCACCAAATTTGATGGATTTACTGTTTTTTAAATGACAAATTAGACAACAATTACACCCCACGGTCCCTTTGCCTCACCCCCTGTCGCCGGGAGACTAATTTGCGGAGAAGAGAGTGGACACCAGTTTTGGAGACAGAGCGTTGCAGCTGTAGCACCTTGAATTCAGCGCACCACTGTCTCCTGAGCGGCCATCTGTTCTGCCCCGACTATAGCTTCCTAGTGGGGGGAGCATGGTCCATGCTCATCTCCATACTAGTGTTGCTCTTCATACAAGATCTAGCTAAGTTTATTATTAGCTCATTTTAAGTAACCAGTGTAACATTACCATGATAACATAGTGTAATTGACAAGCTAACATCAGCTAACTCACTAGCCAGCTGCTAAAAAGACTTCATCTACATAACACTGATTAACACTGATTTACTAGATTTGTAATGTGCTTTATTTCCAGTCCACAGAAATGAGAGATAGAACTTTGTTGTGCTGTGATTGTAATGCTACACAGTGGTTACAGAGAAAGCAATGTCGGGAAAGGCAAGGAGGGAAGTCTAATTAGAGGGTGTTAAGATAAATGTATTGCATGACATAGATTTGTTCCAAACTGACAACTCTATTTTAGAATTGGTCTTGCAAGATTGGGACTTATTTAAAACAGTAGATGGTGTTTGGAGCCATTTCTATCCATGAACCATGTGTTTCATTAAACACTAATGTTATTCAGTTAACAGCTTAAAAACATGTTTATGTGTGCAGTCCCTTTTTAAGGCGTACACATAAAGAGTAAAAAAGTGTACTTTCATGTAAGACATGTAAGACTTTACCAAATCTAGATGGACATTTGATCAATCTAGTTCCAAGACCCACTGACCTTAAGGTGTGTTACTGGCTAGCAAGGGCGTAGGTTTCGTTTCAACATTGGGGGGAAATATATGAACATATGAACCAGAACATATTGAGCGTCGGACACTTCCTTTCCTGCATTTTGGTGAATTTGTGTCCATACATTTATGGTATAGTTGTGTTTACTTATGTTGGAGAAAAAGGTTGTAGGTGATGATTGAAAATAGAATAAAAATAGAATGGAATGGAATTCAGGAAGGCTTTCTGTGTTGCTTTCCAATATTTATTCGCCTGTAGATCAACTTTTCTCCCTTATTATAATCTCTGCTGTCAACGCACATCTAGGTAGTCTTTCCTCATCTCTAGTGTGAATTATTTGAGGAAGTAACCATTTTAAATGTGTCACCTATTCTTGTCAATGATACATTAATTCATCATAGTTCATTTATAACTCCCTGGACTTAAATGGCTCATTTATGGGGTACAGCCAAATTTCTGATCGTGTTCCAAACTTTCTGCACATTCCAAATATTTCCTTGCATAGTCAAGAAAAAAGTTTTTATATTTTGAGAATAAAGTTATATTTTAAAGAGATTCTGCCCCCCTAAAGTCCCCATTCATATTGAGAGAGTGTCCTCTCAATGGCCGTGTCGACTTCCCTGTACTCTTACACTCAAACACAACTTCACATTGAAAGCATGTTATTTTCGTTGGTAAGACGGGTCAAGGGACATAATTCATTAAAAGAAAGTGGCTAGTGGCTATTAGCAAAACTTGTACAACTATCGACAGAGATGGTGGTTGAACAAGTGTGCAGAATTCAAATGTTAATTTACAACGTTGTTGTCACAATGACAGGGAAGGGGGGTTTCATTGGCTGATGAGCACTGATTCCTATAAATACAGCATTCGTTAGCAATTTCATTTCAATTTTATATGACTGGACCGGAGTTTGTTTGACTGATAAAGTGAACTTCCATAATGTTTGTGATTGACAGCAGTCTGAAAGCTTTGTTCCATTGCAAAATAACTTCTCTCCTATATAAGCCATCACAAAAAAAATACTGTCAGTAATTCCATTACATTCTCAAGGTGTAGCCTTAAACAACAGTATACAGTAGTTGTTCATAGGTACTGAGGAATATATAAGCTTCCAAGTGCTGGGTAAATGCTAGTTGACATACAAGGGAAAGAACGGGTTCACTTCATGTTTCTGAGTGGAAATGTACAGTGTAATGTTCTCACTGTGATTGGTCTGATTGTAGGTTGGCGACGATAAAATCAACATTACATGCAAACATCTAAACGGACACACCCAAGAATGACTTTTAAGGAACAGTGTGCACAGAAAACACAGAGACTTTCTTCCACCACCTGGAGAGAATGGTTAGCAACTTGGGAGGTAAACCACAGGAGTCCAGATGTCCTTCTCGTCATCTAAGGTGGCAAGAAATGTTGAAGAGAAGAACGCGTGAGAAACACGCAGCTGTAGCAGTGTGAAGCACTACAGTGATAACAAGCAGCACAAAGCTGGCAGTGTGGACTGTTTGAAGGCAGAGGGGTGGTCGTCCAACTGGAGGTATTTAGCGGGAGGATGTCAAAGCAGCAATACTCTTAGATGCACTGAGGATGTTTCTTTCTTAAGATGTAAGCAAAAATAAGCAATGTGATGAACAAGAAGCTGGTCATTACAGCAACATAAGTCCACTCAGGGCAACTTGATCCAACTATTCAAGTATTATTCAAGAATGATCCCTTTATGATATTATATTAAGGAGCTTATATTTTCATGAATGTATGTCGTTGTTTTGTTTCTTAGTAAGCAGGATGTTTCAGAATCAGAAACAGTTTATTGCCAAGTGCGTTACACATTTAAGCAATTTTAGACATTTAAATGACTGATTGTCAACGTTAGTTTCTTCTCACTGTAAACATGATTTCTCCCGAATCTTCACCAAGTGTTAATTATTGTAACAGTAATGATGAAAGTCCTGTTAAATGGAGAATACCTTTAAATGATCATAACTTAATGGTGTAAGTTTAACTCACTTGAAAATTATGATTATCAAACAAGTGGTATCTTGTTTGGTACCATGAAGGCACCATAACATTCAATTTGATTTGTAAGAATCTCCAGAAAACTCAACAATCAATAAAATGTAAACACATTGTAAATAATGAATTGCATTTCACATTATGATTTATTCATGAAGATGTTATTTTCAGAAACGCACTGCTTCAGAGTACACACGAATACACACTGCTACTTTTACACGAGAACAGAACATCTGAACTCTTGGTTGTAACATGAGCATGAATCGGCATTACGCAATGGCTAACAACATTAAGTTAATTTAATATTCATCATTGATTATGATTAAAAGTAAAATTGAAAGCCAGAAACGACAAATATTCCTTGCTTGATAATTGCCATGTCATTAGATGTAAGGTGAACGTTCAGGTTAAAGTTAAAGTATTGAGTATCAATAATAGGGATATGGTAAGCAATTGGATATTGCAAGTGAAATTCTTAGTGTCCCTACTGTACCGTCAGGTCAGCTAAACATGACCGACAAGTCACAATCCCACCTGTCACAACTGAAAATAGCAACTGACTCAACAGTATTGACGGAGGAAATAAGATCTCTGTCCATCCATCCATCCATTATCAGCCGCTTATCCGGGGGTCGGGTCGCGGTGGCAGCAGGTTCAGCAGGCCGACCCAGGCTTCCCTCTCACCCGCAACACTTTCCAGCTCATTCTGGGGGATCCCGAGGCGTTCCAAGGCGAGCCGGGAGATATAATCCCTCCAGCGTGTCCTCGGTCTTCCCCTGGGTCTCCTACCAGTTGGATATGCCTGGAAAACCTCTAATGGGAGGCGTCCAGGAGGCATCCTGACTAGATGCCCGTACCACCTTAGCTGACTCCTTTCGACACGAAGGAGCAGCGACTCGACTCCAAGCTCCCTCCTGATGTCCGAGCTCCTTACCCTATCTCTAAGGCTGAGCCCGGCCACCCTACGGAGGAAGCTCATTTCGGCCGCTTGTATCCGAGACCTCGTTCTTTCGGTCACGACCCAGAGTTCGTGACCATAGGTGAGGGTTGGAACGTAGACCGACCAGTAAATGGAGAGCTTCACACTCGGCTGCAAAACGCCCCAGTGAATGCTGGAGGTCACGGTCCGAGGAGGCAAACAGGACCACATCATCCGCGAACAGCAGAGAGGCGATCCCGAGACTCCCGAACCGGATCCTCTCCGCCCTCTGGCTGCGCCTAGATATCCATCCTGTCCATGAAAGTCACGAACAGGACCGGTGATAAAGGGCAGCCCTGGCGGAGGCCAACACCCACCGGGAATGTGTCTGACTTACTATCAAGGATACGAACACAGCTCCTACTGCAGGGGTACAGAGACCGGATGGCCCGTGCCAACGGGTCCGGCACCCCATACTCCCACAGCACCCCCCACAAAAACCCCCGAGGGACCCGGTCGAAAGCCTTCTCCAGGTCCACAAAGCACATGTAGACTGGTTGGGCGAACTCCCAGGACCCCTCCAGTAATCTTGCAAGGGTAAAGAGCTGGTCCACTGTTCCACGGCCGGGATGGAATCCACACTGTTCGTCTTGAATCTGAGGTTCGACAAGCGGTCGGAGCCTCCTTTCCAGCACCCTGGCATAAGCTTTTCCCGGGAGGCTGAGCAGTGTGATACCACGATAGTAGTGGGAAAGTCCTGTTTCTTATATATCTATATCTTGGTATTCCATCATACTATAATATATGTATATATAGCAGGTATACTCTGTAGCCATTTTCTTTTACAGCATCTCACCACTCAATTCATGTTGGTAATGTTAATGTATTATAAAAAATATCTTTAGGTTCAGCAGCTTAATGAAGTGTCCTTGAACTTCCAATATTTCTGAAAAAAATAAATGTAGTTCACATATTTCATTATACTAAAAGTCTTTCTGTGCAGTCATTCAAATCCTTCCAAAACAAGCAAAGTTCACATTAATATTAAATGAAGGGCAAAATAAAGCAACAGTAAAAAAAAAAAAAAAAATAGCAACAGTTAACACCTATGCTGTGATATCATCATGGCCTGTTTAGCGTTGAAAAAAAAGTTAAGAGCTCATTTTTAGCAACCTTTGTTTTTACAAAGATGGTGTGTATATATATATATATATATTAGTGCTGTCATATTAGCGCGTTATTAGCGCGTTATTAACGGCGTTAACGCAAACCAATTTTAACGCATTTTAATTTTTCAATTATTTTTTTCCGCGAGCACCACGCCGGATGTAGCTCAACCGGAAGCAAAACAATAGGCACGCCGTTTGGGCTTGGAAGCTAGGCTAACATTACGGTTTGAAATGAATGAATGGTGAGCGCGATACGGCAAAATGAATGAGATTCAGTGAATTGCGAACAGGTGCGCGTGCCAGAAGGGAGCGCGAGTGAACACATTGAACACAGCAGGAGAGAACGCAACGTTAGCCAGCTAGCTAAAGCTCCGGTGGAAAATTATTAGCTAACGCTACCGTTTTTGAGGAGGCAGATTTTGAGGTGAAGGGACTGACAAGGCAGAAGGTAAAGTGGTCCACCGTTCTATCAATAAGCAGACCTGCCAACCTGTACGCAATCTGCGTAGCGGATATGCATTTTGACGTCAAAGTACGCTGGTAAAAATTAGTCTAAAATTAATTTTAGACTAATTGGCCAGCACACATTATATGCAATGCAATATAATGCATGACGAGTATTTAATGACTTATCAATATATAAGTTTATATCAAGGTTGGCAGGTAAGGCTAAACTAGAAGTTAACACCAATACAAACATTATTTTTGCAGAATGAGTGTGTTAGGGGAGAAGGATGCAGCCATTGTTAAACAGCTGGATTGAAATGCAGCTGGAACTGGTCGTGGCTAAAACTGGAAGGCAAGGTCTCAATAAAAGGGCAAGAGGTGTCCTTTCATCTAGGAGATGTATTCTCCAAAATCAACAGGCAGGGATTCGCCAGATGCAGTCTCTGCATCAAAGATATAAATGATGCTAACAAAGGCAGCCATGCTCTCCCTTACCACATTGTGCCTCATATACTGTAAATGTTAGACCCAGTGACAGGCTGGCATGAAATGGCTTGCATAATACTTAGTAAGGAGGCCATAATAATTTTTGACTCATGGCTGAAGTTAAGTTTCTCCAGCTCTCCCCAGGTTGGCAAAAAAAGCATCTCAAAATGCATCAGATTGATACTTTAAAATATGGAATATTTAAATTTTTGTTACGGGGGAGCATGCCCCCGGACCCTTCTAGAGGGGTAATATCCTTCTCACCTTTTTCACCCCTGACCCGTTTTCATGCCTGGTGCACTCTATAATTTTATTTTGTAAACCCTTCTTTACCTGAAATGTGCAGTGATTTTATTTTGTACCGCCCTGTTTGGCAGTTGTTTTTCAATAAAATAAAGCAAGCCAATCCACTTTTTCATGTTGATAAGAGCATAAAAAAAAAAAAAATGCGATTAATCGCGAGTTAACTATGACATAAATGCGATTAATCGTGATTAAATATTTTAATTGTTTGACACCACTAATATATATATATATATATATTTAAACAGCATGGTGACTCTGCTGTTTTACTCTGCATCACACTCACAGAAACAGTTGTGCTCTGTGGCCTGGAGAGCAGTTGCACATCATCTGCCCTGAGCCCCAGACCTCAGTATTCATAGTGTGAAGCAGGCCAAATTAGTTTTCACTTATGCTCCAAGACACAGAATCAGTTTGTTGATTTTGTGGTCGGTCATGTGTGCCGAGGCATGTGTGGTCAACATTTAAAATGTAAAATGAATGAATGAATGACAGAAAGAAAGTCAATCAAAATGGCTTTTCATAAGTCAGTTGGTATTTTAATAGTAATAAGACATACAGTAAGTCAGCTCATAATAATGTATAGCATATTTACATAGTATTTACATGATATTTAAGTATCAGTCTACTTATTGCTCACCGATGAAGAACTTCTCAATATTTCAGTTTGAGCGACATCATTTTAAAGTCACAAATAGGCTGACCAATAAGTCATGATGACATGGTATTCACGTGGTACTTTACCACATGAATCTTTAGCTTTGGCGTACAACACCAACAAGGTGTTGTTGATGAGAGGCCATTTTTCCTTGTTGTATGAGGTCATTTGAGTAGGTGCAACAGGATGATTGTAAAAGGATTGTAAAAAATGTTTAATCTCTTACTTTTGTATGTCAGCATTTTTATTTTTATTTTAATGATTAATCCATGTCTATATAAATACATATAGTCAAAATGATAGCAAATCTGTCAGGTCAATAAAAGGGGTAGGCCTATGCATGAATATCAATAAGCATAGTTTGTATAGCTTCCAATAAGTAATCATTCATTATAAATAGTTCCAATGAATTTGTTCCTGATGGCTCCGAAATCAAGGTGAAATCAAGCCTTCCGCTGACAGTAACGTGGACAGGTAGAGTGAGCCGCACGTCTCAGTTGGCGTCTTTCTGAACACGAGACATCTTGCGTATCATCTCCCGTTGAGTGGTTGGATTGCAGCAGAGGGCGCATGCAGACCATCGGGCTGTGCATTCTTAGCTGGGGACTAATTTTCTGTCCTCCACTTGGCTCTGGGTAAACAGCACCGCCCCGATGCTTGTTTGTTTTGAAGTGTACGATCCATCGCAGAGCGCCGGGCTCGATTGACACTGTCTGCTGATCTGCTACTGCGGATTGCTCAGAATAACACGGCTGCTCGCTAATTCCCGTCTACCGGGGCTTTCGCCGAAACACCGAGAGAGTATAGGGTCCAAAAAAAGCCAACAAGGCAGGCAAGAACGCCGCGCCGCCGGAGTCCGCACCCCAGAATGGCTTCAGGAGACCTTTACGAGGTAGGATAACCCCACGTACAGGGGAAATGCTCTGTAATATTGACGAATAATGGAATTAGGAAGTAAAGGGGAGGGCGTCGCGTATGTAAAAAGCGGTGTACTAAGCCCTTTAACAGGCGAAACTAACCCTTATCGTGCTTTGCGAAGACGAGGTTGGTTAATTTCCGCTTCTACTTTGTGTCGCTTCTGATATACTTTGACACAATTCCTCACGGCTGTAGTAAATAGATAATGTGTCCTTTACGGGCTGAACTCCTGAGGCTGTCGCCGAGTTGAAAGTCGTGGTAAAGTGACAGCGGCGCTGAGCGGACGGACATGGTGAATAGCTCCAGACGGAGTGATGGTTCTCAAGGTGCGCGTGCATGCCAAAAGATATTTGGTCATCTCCGCCTGTCCAGCGGTGTGACTGGTTCGCAGGCTGGGTGGCACATACGGCGAGACAACAGTTTATTTCTATCGAGCGGTAGAAACAAGAGCTTCTTTCACGGCTGATGTGTGAATTGTGACTCCGACAGTTTTGGGCGTAAAAGTTGCACAAATGGGCGGCTGGAAGGTCACGCTGCCCTCGTGCGCAACATCACTCAGGACCCGGTGCAGGAATGTGCGTGAAGCCTGCTTTTCTACATCAGACTCACTGTCATTATAGCCTTTGTTATGCTGACATGGTGTCAAATGTTTCAGGTCATGGTGACACAGAGAGAGTCAAACAAAAATATAGTTAGACAAAACAAGTTTTCTATGTTTTAAAGTAAATTAACATGCCACAAATATATATATATATATATATATTTGTATTATGTATATCTGAAAAGAAACTTGGGGAACATTGTCTGTTCACAGCACTGACAAACAACATAGACTATGATGAATCAAGCAGGACATCTTTTAGATTAGACAATAGGTTGAATAAGTGAGAAGCAGTTTGTGCATTTTCATGAACTGTTTCATTACAGTCAGCCCTTCAGACTGTATTTTTATTTTATTTTTATTATTGCTCTATATCCAAGAGACCCATTTAATTTGGAAAAGGAACACAGTGTTGCCAAAGAGAGGATCTGTGATCTAAAGAAATCAAATCTATCGATTTAACAGAAGTATATTAATACATCCCCCGGCCCTTTGAGTTCATGGGGTTTTGCTATTGACAGTTTTATTTACTGTCAATTTATTTTCCTTCACAGTATTTTACAAAATGGATTTTAACTGCATATTCTTAGCTTTATTAATTAGGCTTCTTTCAGTTGAGTAAATCTTCATGCGTTCATACAAACTAACTGAGCAACAAACCCTGTTTGGTTTGTGCCTTCTGCAAGCCATATTATTCAGTAATTACAAGCAGCTAAGTGGGAAAAAAACATAACGTCAGCCTCAAACTTGGACTATGGAGTTGTGTGAATGTAGCCTTATGTCAATGAAGTAGTAGCTATATCGTACTTAGCTTGAAAATGCTGTTTATTCCATACAAGCAGCTGGTTTGATATGTAACCTGACTCGTGTGGTATTATATTGTGATTACTGGACATTGACTAATTTTCTGTGGAGCTGGTGGTTTGATCATCTTTGAACAGGTTTATTGATCACAAAATATGATTTTCGTTTGTAACAATGTGTTTGCAGGCAGAATGCATCAACAGTCTGTTGAGTCTTTGAATTGTTTCCCTACTGACATGACAACAGCTCCATCAGTGATAGTTCTGTTTAGGATGACCAACATCGATAAGCTGACCACTTCAGTGTTTCCCCTAGGTTTACAGCTTTGGGGGGGGCGGCGACGGCGGCGACGACACCAACACAAACACTTAAAGTAGTGGTTCTCAAACTTTTTCTGTAAATAACTTCATTTTGTGACTCCATCTGTGCTTTTAGAAATAACAGAATAAAGAAAATTGCAATCACTTTCAAGTAAATCAGATTGCTCCATCGGACATTTTTTTATCTTTAAATTGCAATCACTTAGAACAATGAAAATAAAGTTATATCTGTGCAAAAAATAACTAATATTTAGTTACTGCTAAATAGCTCATTGTGGAAAACAATAAGCTATTTTTTTTTTGCCAAACAAAACAGAATGAGTGCAGATATGTGAGCATCAGGTTGCATCAGTATTAGTGGAGCAGTGAGCCTCTACACATCTTTTATAAACGGGGTTGTAGATTTGATACAATTCATGCTCAACGTTGATCTGATTTAAAATGCATATATAGGTCTGCTTTTCACGTGACATATTTTTTGACGCTCTCTGTCCGCTGCTGTGTGCTCAGCGCTCACCTGTGTGTGTGTGTGTCTGCGCGCATCAGGGCGGAACTCCGCTGTGCGCGACGCAGAGCAGAGGACAAGCTGTGTGTGGATAAGATCAATAAAATACGGTCGTTTAGTTTGTTTAAAAACAGAACAAGGTGTAGACCGGTTCTATATGAAAGAGAAACTTAAATGACGACTTGTGATCTGGCGCTGTCGAGAAAATTACAGGGGGGCGGAGGTTTTTTTCAGGGGGGCGCCCCGCCCTCCTATTCTAACGGTGGGGGAAACACTGCACTTTGCTACCATACAGCTTTTATTTAAAAACATTTGAAATATAGAAAACGGTGTTACTCATTGTTGGATTTTATGGCAAGTAAGCATTTTGAAGAGTATGTGAAGGGAATGCCAGCACCAATAAACTAGCTAATGAGGTTATGTAGAGGTAGTTGTTTGATGGAGCTGTAAGAGAGTGTTTGAAAAGTTAGAAGATACATATTTTATGAAGAAGGCATTCAAGAAGGTGAAGCCTGGGCTTGAAATGCATTGGGATGAGTAGCAGTGACCTCCTGGACTTTCTTTGGTTTTGTTCGAATTCAGTATTCAGTTTGTAAGAGCTTCAGTTTTGGGCGTTCCTAAAATGTACGCTCACTCTGATCTTTTGCATGCCTTATCAGTAAACTAGGTCATTGTTCTCTAAAGGGTAGTAAGTTGTGTTGAACAGATATCATGACATCAAACTATCTGATAAGTAGGCTTATGTATGAAAGTAGTTTTGCAAAATTGTGGATACAGGTAAGGTTTTCTGCTGACTTTGTAAAATGCATTGAGGCAGCTGAAGCACGGTGAATAAACGGAACAATGTCATTGTCAAATCCACAATGTAGTTAAGAAGACAACAGTTGCTGGGATCAGTTGCTGTTCAGAGATGCTCACCTTTTGGTTTACTAGGCACATTCAGTACTTGAACATGGATGGACACATAAAGAGTCTAACTACTTGTTTAATAAATGTAGCCTAAAATAGGGTTTCCCATTATCATGACTTTTTGCATTTTGTTGATCCCAAAATCAGAACTAAAAGTAAGCTTTTAGATTTTCCGCACCTACTGCATGCATCAATCCACACACTGATCTTAAGCTGCAAGATACAATAACCCTAAACTAGTTTAAAACTAAAAACGACTGAGTTTACGATATCTCTGTGCAAATGTTTTGTTTAATTGTATTTAATGTTAATCAATTCTATGTGCTTTTATGTTAATTGTGAATTTTTTAAACGTTGAAAACGGTCTCCGTTGTTGGCTTAAAGATATAGTTGATCTCAATGGGACAAACCTGGTTAAATAAAGGCTAAATAAAACAAACAAAAATAGTTTTGTTTACAACCAACACAATAGCAATATTCAAAGTAATAATTTAAATATAATGGATATAAACTTTACATGGTAAAAACAGAGACAGTAAAAGCAATAACAATAAAAACTATGCAAATAAATGACATAACAGTAAAAAACATTTCATAATAAGCATAACATAAGATTTAAATAGGTGCGTTTTGAGTGCAGTTTTAAAAGAACAGAATGAGGGACCGATCACACCAGACGCGACTCTGAAAAACGCGTCGCTAGCAAAACCATATGGTATGGCTTTTCATGCGCGCCTTTTAAATGCTGCGCTTCACGTTTTTCTAGCGTTTTCTCGGCGCGCATAAAAGTTTAAATATTCTCAACTTTTAAGTGCAAAGCACGGAGTTGCACAGCTCATCAATGTCCCCCGGTGTGCTAGATTCCATCAGAAGCCGGCTGGTTCATATGAAGGTATACAACCGTCAAAATTCACAGGATCAAGCAATTTGTGTCTTTTGGCAGGCACTGGATTTTTGGTTTGGAAATTAGAAGGACCTGACATGGGCTGCTGTTTGTTAAACCAGAAATGGAGGGTGGTTGGAAAGTTTAAAAAGAGATTTGAATGACACCGTGGTAATAACTCCTATCATTTCCTTCAAAGTGTTGATCACATTAACAGGAGTAAACAGCCTTTGATGTGTGAACTGCAGGGTAGCCTTTGAAATGAACAGGAGATTTGAATGCTTACGGTCCCAGATAATGTCACACTTTACCATATAGTGGCACAGTAGAGACACATGCAAGGAAAACGAAAGTGGAGAAGGCAGATAGAAGGCCCAAGTTGCATACACAGACAAAAGCTGTTTAGTAACACTTGGCTCTTCAGAATGAGCTGGAAGAATGGAGGTGGGCATATCCTCCCACAGCTGCCAAATGCTGTGTCAGCATCATATAGCCCAAAGCATAGTGAGAGGAACATACAATGGTCTGTTAGGGATGTCGGGATAGGTGTGTAATGACACCCTGACATCACTTCTGGGTGTGCTTACAGGTCCAACAGAGCACAGGTCTGACCACACTCAGTCATGCTAATTTGCACCACTTAAATGTGGTGAAACTCACAGGAAGTAAGATCCACGCTACATGCACAACCAAACAACAAACATACTCCCTGGAAACATCCAGCCAATAACAATTGACATCAGTGTGGTATTTTCCAATTACAAAGAAAGTATTGTCTGCATATGCTTCAATAAAGTGTAAAAACAATTACTACATTGACTAATTACAACACATGCTGTATTTGTCACACAGATGCACCAGGTTGGAGTCAGAGTTTGCGGGTCGTTTTAGCGAAGTGTCTGCAGGGTGCTCCTTTCTCCTCATTGCATAGAGTATGCCTTTTTAAGGGAGGATTGCACAAGAAAGGAGAAGACATGATTTACTAAGGTTACGTAATTTGCAACCATGTGGAAAAATCTCCAACTCTGTAAACCAGTCGTAAGAAATTGCACAAATGGGATTTACAAGAGCCACACGGATGGTTGTCGTGGCAAAAATAATGTGTAATGTAGGAATTTATGTAACTAACAAATGTTTCTTAGAAAGAAAGATTTAACAATCAGGGTTAGTGATGTCACAATAACTGATACTTCAGGATTCAAGCCGATGCCAACATTCTGAGAATGGTACTGTAGATACAGTCAGGGCTCGAGACTACCGGCGAACCATTGAGCCAGGGCCAAATGAAAATGTGTTTGGGACGCAGTGAGGTAACGAAGCACAGTCCTCCACGGATTTTGATTTACATGATGCGCTCAAGCTCTATGAAGTAAAAATGAGTATTGGGTCAAGGTAAATTCAAAAAATTATAACTGTGTTCAAATGTAAACTTGTAAAATTTAGTTTTGGGCCAGAAACGGTAATAAACACAGTTGTATGAAGGAGATGTTTCCACCATAGACTGTATGAAGAAGTAGACATAATCACCATGACGTCGCATACTGGTGTGTGCCGTTTTAAAGCCTCGATTTTGACATTTTGGCCGTTGCCATATTGGTTTTCGCTCATCTGAAAGAGCACATTAGATAATCCCTGCAGTGCAGCTGTCTAGGGAGGAGTGACATCGGCGGTCTACCAGGGTTTGAAGCAGCTCTGTGTCTGAGAGGGAGAGGGAGCGCTCTCCAGACAGGCTTGGTCATAAACACTCTCACAAAACACATTTTTATTGTTAATATTCAAAGCTAGTTATATAATAAAGAAAAATAAATCGAAATGTGTATTTTTAATGATCAGTTGCGTTGGAATGTCACCATGCTAATCATGACGCATCATCAGTTAGAGACAAACGTGTTTTGCCAATCGACAGTAAATGAAGATGGTTTTGCCACTGTTGGCTAGCTAAGGTTCCCTCGGATGCAGTGATGGTTTTAGAAAAAGTGATGTGGGAGACAACCCTGCGCCAGAAAAGGCTGAGCATGTTGTGTGGAAATATGACGCTGACTACATTAAATATGGATTCATAATGGCAAGTAGTGATGGGTTAGGGTAAGGAGAAAGAGTGCCATGCTGAGGAAGATGCCAGGGATGAAGTTGATGTGCTGTCACTCTGTGCTTACATCTCTTTTTGATAGTGTACATCAATCGGTAGAGGGGATCCCCATTCAGGTACTGCACAAGTGGATGAGGAATCGGCTCTGGTGGGGGAGTTTTCCACAAATACTCGTATTACTCAGAAGGCGGCACAGGTTCTCGTCCAGGCTCTGATTATCTCGTGCCCTGACTACTGTCACTCCCTCCTTGCAGGTCTACTGTACCTGCTAGTGCCATCTGACCTCTGCAGCTCATCCAGAATTCAGCAGGTCTTTAACCTTCCTAAATTCACCCACACTACTCCGCTCCTCCGCGCCCTTCACTGGTTACCTACCGGTGGCCGCCCGCATCCGCTTCAAAACATTGGTACTTGCGTACCGTGCTGCGAACAGATCGGGTCCAATCAACATCCAGGCCAATCGGCTTGTAGCTCCGTCACTGCGAGCTAAACACTCAACAAAGTCACAACTGTTTACTGTCCTGGCTCCTCGATGGTGGGATGAGCTCCCCATTGACATCAGGACAGCAGAAAGTCTCTACATCAGGGGTGTCCAAACTTTTTTCACCGAGGGCCACAAACAGAAAAATATACGAAAGTCTGGGCCACTCAGGTAAGGTATATCGCAAAATGAATCAAATGAGGTAAATTATGCTATTTAAATATATATATTCTTTTTTTAAATATTTTATATATTATATTTAATATTTAAAAAATCACATTAGAGGAAACTTGGCCTTTTCCAAGCTCTGGTAGAAGTCGGGTAGGGAGAGATGCTGATTCTTCAGAGAATCATCACACTGCATCTCCATCAGTTCTAATTGCAGACTCTCTTCCACTTCTTCTGTATCCATCAGGAAGGGAGTCGAGAACAGCTTGATTTCTTTCTCAATGCTGAATTATGTCATGACGTGATGATAGACACATACTTCCTCATTTTAGCAGAAGGGATGACCTCTGGAAAAGCTACTTTGATTTCAGACAGCGTGGGGAAGTGTGCAGCGTTGAAGTTACATAGTTGTGTCTCAGAGAGACGGAGCTTCACACAGCACGCTTTCATGTGTGCGTGAGGTTGTGCTACCTGCTCTTTGCCTTGCAGGCTCTTGTTCAGTGTGTTGAGATGATGATAAGATCAACTAGAGGTCAGGTTTGCCAACCATAGAGGTTCACTCAGCTCATGAAGAGGTCGGTCCTTCGCTTTAAAAAACTAGTCAATTTCTGATCTCAGGGAATAAATCCGCTGCAACACCGAGCGGCGACTGAGCAGCGCACCTCAGAGTGAGAGAGGAGGTCCCGTGTTCAGCTTCAACATCAGACAGGAAAGCTTGAACTTCTCTGTGGTGGATCTGACACTGCTTCAAACATGTCCTTCCCCGTTGTTGTGCCCTTGAGACTCTTCAGACCCAGCAGATCCTCCGTAATGCAAAAGTTATCGTCAACTCCCCGCAAAAGCATTAACAGCTGAGCGGCGTCTGTGAGCTCTCATCACGAGCTTCATCTGACACCTGATGCTTTAAGTTAGCTGACAAGTCTTCGTGCTCTGTGTTATGAAGTCGCCGTCTGAGAAGGTTTCCCGTGTCGCGCTGTGAGCTGAGCGACCTCGTAGCTGTTAGTAAGGCATTTTCTCGTGTTTTGTTCGGACGGCAAATATACGATTGTTGAGCTCGCAGGTTAGCTGCTGTTTGCTTGACTTTCTCTCCATTATATTTTTAGAATCTGCTGCGGGCCAATAATAGTAGAGCACGTAGTTTGGACAAACATGCTCTACATCTTCCGGCGCAAACTAAAAACACATATACCTTGAATAAAGAAAGTAGCACTTAAATGGCACTTACTTATAGCACTTTGTAGTTTGGCTTTCTTGAAGAAATTGTACTTCCTTGATTCTTGTTGTTCTGAGTTTGTACTCATGGTGGAATGCACTTGCACTGTAAGTCGCTTTGGATAAAAGCGTCAGCCAAATGTAATGTAATTACTGTAGTCCCCATGTCTGACCCAGTTCCTGTGGGAGGTGTCTGGGAGGGCATATCTCAGATTAATTCCCCACCTTGCAGTCCATTGGACAAAAACATTTCAAAAGCCTCAATTCAGTGCAGGCTGCAGACAGTTAGCTAATGCCCGTTACCCAGCGGAAAGTGGACTTGAAGACATGCCACCAGTAAAACAGGCAATAGCACCATGGACAGCACTAGCGGCAGCCCGTGTTTCTACTTATCCTCACTGCCCCAGAGAGAGAGAGTGCTAAAACTGACCACCTGACTCTTCACTTGTTCAATGCTGCTGCACATTGGACTTGTATTGGCGACTCCTTGGCTAACCTTCTGGTAACCTTACGAATTACAATGAGTGTATAAACTAGTGCAATGGTTCTCAACCTTTTTTCAGTGATGTACCCCTTAACCAGCGCAAACTATTTTTGGTTGAAAAAAAGATGTAATACACATCAGTGTCTGATTTAATATAGAATATATAACATTCTCTTTATGAACTTACACTTATATTTTATTGAATATTTATTAAATAAAATCTTTTAAAGGATTTTTCTATTTGAGAACCACTGAACTAAAGCCCCCATTTTTCACCAAACAGGACTAGACACATCCTTATTTCTGAACGGGCCTGTAATTGTAAAGTGGCAACCTGTAAATATTACTGTACTGTGTACAACCTTGATTTATAGCAACCTTAATTTAATCTCTATGCAAATGTATGCCTTGCTCCAAAGAAGAGAAGCTTTGATCTAAATATAAAGGGGCACCGGACATTTCAGTATGAACATAAGAGAGAAGAAAAAAGATTGTGTCTAAAAGGGTATTCATTGGTCAGTCACAACACAATATAACATTATACCTAAATCTGCATTCATCATTTAGTTTTTGTCATTTAAGATTGACTCAACAAGCTTTAAATACAACATTACTATATTATGACCATCTGAAGTTCTTATGGTAAATTAACGAGGCAACATTAGCTTCAATTTGGTGTATCTGGCCGTTTCAGTTCAATACTACTGACTCCTGAGGGAAATAGCTGGCTCCTCAGCGGCTAGATTCTCCACCGTGTTCACCAGATAGTCGTCACTAACTTCAGCTGTCATTTGGTGCTGGACAGGTAGCATACAGTCAGTTTATCAGAGCTTTTTTCTGCTTGCTGTGATGAAAAGAACACTACGAGAATGGTAACGCAGAACCAGATGGTCATGACATGTTCTACTGCAAACCAAGTCTACCTATGGGTACTAATAAAGTAACCAAACCAAAAGAACAGTGACGTTGCAGGCGGTTAAACAAAACAAAGAAAGAATAAAAAGAGGTACGGGCTCATCATTATGAGGGGGCATTACATATACAAACAGGTTTTAATGAAGTCCCCAGTTGAACCCCGTTATTTAAAATGTTCATTTGGAAGTGAAACAAAAAGTGAACTTAACCAAAATGTCCCTTACTGCATGGGCATCATCAAATATGTTACTTACATATGATGGTCATGACATTTGTCTGAATGTTTTCAGAGGTTCTGGTCATGCAGGTTGTTAGTGTGGCTTGGATGTTGTCATTTGACTGGACTGGAGTGGTACAATGTTCTGAGAGTGTTGGGGTGGGTGCTAGAAGCGTACGTCTACACATAGGCGGTTAAATCTGTAAATGCATCTCTTTCTCTCCATTTTGCTAATTTTGTCCATTGATGTAACAACCATAAAATAACAATTTCTTAATGTGCTGTCGTAGTCTGTTCCATCTTTGAATCCTAATTTCCTCCAGTTGGAATTGTAGCGTCTGTCCCACTTACCATATGTTGGCTGTGATGGTCGGTGTTGTTGTTTGCCAATTGAAAAGAGGAGGAAGAAGAAACACTTTTGATTGTTCAGGCTTCTCCCTATGGGCAGAGGTCTCTACGAAAATGACCTGGAATCTCTCGTACTTGAAGGTCGTTTAACACGTTAATAGTGTTTTATAACTTAGGCGGCTTAATGTAAAAGGACCCTTTCAGTTTGGTCCTCATGCCAACATTGCTGCTTGAAGCATCAAGTGTTTCTAAACCTCTCTGGTCTGTGTACACAAGTTTACCCCAAGCTTTTTCCTTCCTTCTCTTTACTTCTTACTCTGCATGTGTCTCTCTCTGCAATGCTGTTATGTGTAACACTGTTTGGGACTGTAAGCAACCCGATCATCTGTTCATTTCTGTGACAGCCCTGCGGCTTACCCATCAAAGGCTGTTTACTCCTGTTAATGTGTGCAGCACATCTGAGAACATGATGAGCAGTTATTACCACAGCTGCACTTAAGCCTCTGATGAAATCTTCCAACCATTATCCATCTGACTCGTGGCCCAAATGTATAAATGTCCTCCAAGTATTGTTCAACACAACCTTACTGAAACTTACCTGAGTCTTAAAGACCAGAAAGCTGTATTCCCCATTTATCTTCAGAGTAATTGTCAACGACTGCTGTAAAATCAGAAGAGCCTTACATTAGGTCGGAGGATGTTATTGCGTGTGATTTTTAAAATGCAAGTCATATGTTTGTCAGCGTAAATGTGCCACCATGTGAGGTAATGTTAAGAAACCTGTGTGCAATATGTATGAGATGTATCAACAATGGTGCAAGTTTATAAGTTATACGTTTTCTTATTTTGAGACTGGGTGATGCTGACCGTCTATTGTGATAGTTCATTGTGATGTGTATGTATGACTGTGTTTGGTGTGTCCTGTGTGTTATGTGTTGTTTGTGATGTGTGTGTGTGGCTGTTTGTGATGTTTGAATTTGGTTTTACAATGGACAGTAAATTGACTAAGGACTTGAGTTGGTCCTGTTTAGTTTTTTTGTCCCCTCAACCTTTTTGTGGCTGCTCTCATTACACATGCTGTAGTTAGTGTTTTGATGATAATTGCATTTATTAGCAGATGTTTTGAGTTTTATTTAAAAATAATAATGTCGAGTTTAAATAATTAACTTAATTTGAGGATCAAATTGTATCTGGTAAATTGAAAAAACAGCAGAAGTCAAATTAATTGGGTTAACATATCCAGTCACAATATCGTCTATATCAATTACCAGTCAATAGAAACCTAACATTTGGAGTTGACTTCCAACCAGTTAAATTAACATTATTCACTGACTTTAAAGCCTCAAGTTTTGTCTGCCAAAATCCAAATCCTGTCTCTATAAAAGAGGGATGTCTGTACTTCATCAAATTATGGAGTTTTAACATCCAGAAATCTTCCATCCAGAGTCTTCTGAAGTGAACGTTCTGATATGCAAATCTAACCAAGTAAACTCAATCAAATTGAATACCTGATTGTTTGATACATGTTTGTATCAGAATCAGAATCAGAAACCGTTTATTTGCCAGGAATGTTTACACAAACGAGGAATTTTTCTAGGCGGAAGGTGCATAAACATTACCGTACTTTTCGGGTTACAAGCCGCTCCTACGGCTGATCAGTGTCCCCGCTGTAGCAAGCTAGTAGCGCTGCTAGATAGCGCTGCTAGATAGCGCTGCTAGTAGCGCTGCTAGCTAGCGCTTCTGCTGCTACCGGCCACTGCTGCTGCTACTGCCCGCTGCTGCTGCTACTGCCCGCGTCCCCTCTGCCCAAGTCGGGTGTCGAGCCTGGTCCCGCTACCTTCGGTGGTTTTCAGGGAGCTAGCGGAAGTTAGCGGGGAAGTGACGGAGCGCTAGCAGGAGCCCCAGCTGGCTACAGCGGGGAGCTGTCGGGGACACTGACCGAAGGTAGTAGCGGCTTATAACCCGAAAAGTACGGTAGACATGAGACGTTAGACGAGACAAACAACAATCAACAATCAACAATCAACGACAACAACAGTGCAATGGGTATTAAATTAAGTATAAGATAAAGTGCAAACAATGTATATTATAGACCAGTGATTCTCAACTGGTGGGTGGGTCGCGGACCCGTTTTCAGTGGGTCGCGTTTTCAGTTGCCTGAGGAAAAAAAAAAAAATCTCTTTTTTTTTTTTTTTTCATCCTGTGGTTTTATTTTGAAAGGACTTTTTTATGCAGCGTTGAGTGTCGTTATTTTGCCGGCTCTGGTTTCAACTGGCTTTGCACTTGTCCCTCCATGTTTTCAGCAGCGTGGGCCAGGTTGGGTCAAACCATCCTGATATGAGGGAGACTCTGGGTTTTTAGGATAATTAAATTAAACAGCCTACTGAATATAACATTGACAACTGATGGCGCTGCCTGCATGACAGGAAAAAACTCTGGGGTTGGGAGGAGAATTGAGTGCTGCTTAATTTTCTGTAAAGCACAATGTTTTTCAGTATTTACTGATGAGGTAATCACAAGAGAAGTTAATGTTGTATATATGAATACTTTTGAATTCCACTTTTGTTTAATTTATTTTGAGTTAGTGGAAAAGCTGCTCCTCAACACAGTGACGTGTTCCACAGTAAAGTGTTGGTCATAGATTCGGTGAGTTCTCAGTTAAAGTCATTTCAGTCTTTTTGAAACTACTTCTTAGTTGTTGGACTGTTTGTGCATGAAAGCTGTTGAGTCTGTTTAAAAATAGCTGAAGATTCTGAATTGTTATATATGTTGTAATACCTCGTGTCCTGAAATGCAGTTTTAGTTTTTTTATTAAAATGCAGCTAATTGAGTGTAAAGGGAATAGTTCCCTCTCTATCATCGCCACCAGCTGCTCGTTTTGGTTATTAAACTTGTTTTTGTGTTAGCATACATATTCTGTACTATCTCAGGTTCAAACTGCACCATCTTTTCATTCAATACATTTAAGAAGTTGAGAATGTTCCTCGATTTGGGTCGCAGCTTGTCATTCAGGGGTGATAGTGGGTCCCGGAGCCAGACCAGTTGAGAACCACTGTTATAGACTGCAAGTATTTTCTCTTTCCCTCTTATTTTGCTGTGTTTTGTTTCTGGACATCAGCCTTTGGGCAGTGGGTGTGAAGCCCCCTGCCAATAGCAGTGCGCAGGTGAGGACTTAATCAAAGCATAGCGACCAGGTCACAGCGCTGTCTCCGTCTCTCTCTGCTCTCTGTCTGTGCCATGGATGTGAGCAGCGGGGTTGTGTTTCTGTAACACACACACACACACACACACACACACACACACACACACACACGGTTGTGTTTCTGTATCACACACACCCTGTCAGTCAAGCTGACAGGGTGAAGATCGTGCAGATTTGTGTGGAGGTGTGAGTTTATTTCTGCTGTAGAATGTAACCACAGTGAAATAACCAGCACCTCTTGCTCTCTCTCTCTCTCTCTCTCTCTCTCTCTCTCTCTCTCTCTCTCTCTCTCTCTCTCTCTCTCTCTCTCTCATGGTAGAGAAAGACAGCTTTTTCAAGTCACTTATGTTGCCCCATCCAGTGGCGGTTCTACACGTAATTACGCCCCGGGCGAGACCCCCCTCAGAGCCCCCCCCCCCCCCTCCCGGGCAAAAAAAAAAAAAAGTCGGAAAAATGTTTTATTTTGAAAAAAGACCGGATACATCCGTCTGTGCGTAGCCTCAAACAGAGCATCTTGACACATGTCAAGAGGTTACGTGATACGTTTCCCCAAAAATGAAACTTAAAAGTCCGTTACAACTCGGTGTTCTGGATTAAAATCAAGGCAGAGTTACTGAGATCGCCAAAAAAACTCTAAAACCCTCAACCCTCAAGCTCAGGGCTCCACTAATGCGGCGTAATGGTGAGTTGTATCTTTATGCACTTTATAATTGTCTTTATGCCGGTCGTATTACGTCATATTTATTACGTCATATTTATTACGTCATATTTTGCGCCCACACCGTGAAGGCCGGTCTGCGAAAATATTGTCTGACACAAAACCGGTCCGTGGCTCTAAAAAGGTTGGGGACCGCTGCATTAGAGTATCGCCCAATAGCCCACAGTGGATCACCCGGGAGACCCAGAGGCGACGCCCCCCCCCCCCCCCCCCACACAACCTGCCAATTCCCCACACAGTGATATGATAGATAATGGAAAACCGCTTCGCGGCCCAGATGATTTTTTTTAAGTGGTCGTGCCGCCCCCCACGTGACATGAAAAAGTGCCGCCCCGGGCGGCTGCCCGGTTCGCCCGTGCCCAAAACCGCCACTGGCCCCATCCCTTTTTAAGTGACTGTGTGAAATGGTAACATTTGTTGATGTGTTGTGGTTTCTGCGGGCCTAATATAGTTGTAAAATACAAAGGCATTTCCAGTTTGTGTTTTACCTCGAAAAGTTGATGTTTAAGGTTTCTTCATGATAGCAGCCTGCAGCTCATCTTGGCTCAGCTCTGGTCTCTCATCTTTCTTCTGCAGGGAATTAGCTATTATCTTAAACTTGACATATGTCACAAAATGTACTTTTTGTAAGATGTGGCACTCCCTAGCAATGTCTGTGAATCAACGAAATTACACAACAATACATCATTAGTTACTGTGTGTGTGTGTATATATATATATATATATATATATATATATATATATATATATACACACACACACACACACACACACACACACACACACACAAAATTGAAGTGTTCATCCCAAGTATAAAGTTTAGCCTGATGGTGCCATTACTGCTAAAGGAATCCTCCTCTGGGGATCATGAACATTCACAGCAAACTTCAATGTTGTGAATGCCAGATCCACATTGCAG
Source organism: Myoxocephalus aenaeus (assembly GCA_038501785.1). NCBI lineage: Eukaryota > Metazoa > Chordata > Actinopteri > Perciformes > Cottidae > Myoxocephalus > Myoxocephalus aenaeus. The sequence goes on from JBAMJR010000137.1 coordinate 772,570, forward strand.
CCGTGTGTGGTGCAATGAAAATACACCCACAAGGAGGCCACACACTCCCACAGACCTGTTGTATGAGTTGTTTCATTTTTATCCACTATATATTTTTTATATATATTTATTTAGATTTTACAACTTTACAAGACAGAACTCTAGAACTTTAAGGATAAAATACAAAAGAAAGTGTCAGGAAGGGGGAACGAGAGAGGACCCAAACGCCAGAGCAACGGTGGAAAGTAAAATTTAATCGAAAAAACAAAACCAGATTCCAAAACAAAAGGACGGCATAAGACTCAAAGCATGGCACAGGAGGTAACAGACAGGGGAAAAACCAGGACAATCCGACAAGGGGACAGGAGACAGACAGGGCTTAAATACAAGAGGGTAACGAGGAACAGGTGGAAACACTGAGGGCAGCACAGGTGCAAGGAATACACAATCAGGGAACAGGGCAGACAGACAATCACCGACAATCACAGGGGAGGAAGTGCAGGAACACAGAGGACACCCAAGACAAGGACTTCACAATAAGACAGGACACCTAGACAAACCAACATCATGACAGAAAGATGGAAAGAGAAAGCAACAACACATAATAAACACATTCGCACATCACCAGTCTGACATAAGTACATCAGAATCAGAAACTGTTTATTAGCCAGGAATGTTTTCACAAACGAGGAATTTTACGAGGCGGAAGGTGCATACATTGAACATGGACATGGGACGTTAGACGAGACAAACAACAATCAACAATCAACAATAACGATAACAACAGTGCAGTGGGTATTAAATAAGTGTAAGATAAGAAAGTGCTCAGACAACAGATACGTTAATGTGAGTGTACGTTAAAGTGACGAGTGTTTAAGTTAAAAGTGTATGTTAGTGGCATGAGTGTTTAAATATGAGGTGTGCAGAGGAGTGAACGGTAAAGAGAAAGAAAGAGAAAAAATGAAAATAAAAATAAAAAATTAAATAAAAATAAAAATAACTGGGGGTGACAGAGACAGTCAGTGGGGGACCCGGGCCCTGTTGATGAGCCTGACTGCCGACGGGAAGAAACTGTTTGTGTGGCGTGAGGTCTTGGTCCTGATGGACCTCAGCCTCCTGCCAGAGGGGAGGGACTCGAACAAGTTATGTCCAGGGTGAGAGGGGTCAGCTGCAATCTTCCTAGCTCGCCTCAGAGTCCTGGAGGCGAACAAGTCTTGGAGGGATGGCAGATTACAGCCAATCACCCTCTCAGCAGAGCGGATGATGTGCTGCAGCCTGGCCTTGTCCTTGGCAGTGGCTGCGGTGTGCCAGACGGTGATGGAGGAGCAGAGGATGGACTCAACGATGGCAGTGTAGAAGTGCACCATCATTTTCTTCGGCAGGTTGAATTTCTTCAGCTGCCTCAGGAAGAACATCCTCTGCTGGGCCTTCTTGGCGATGGAGCTGATGTTCAGTTCCCACTTGAGGTCCTGGGAAATGATGGAGCCCAGGAAGCAGAAGGACTCCACAGCGTCAACGGGGGAGTCAAACAGGATGAGAGGGGCGGGTGGGGCTGCGTTCTTTCTGAAGTCCACAACCATCTCCACTGTCTTCAGAGCGTTGAGCTCCAGGTTGTTCTGGCTGCACCAGGTCTCCAGGTGGTCAGTCTCCCACCTGTAGGCGGACTCGTCCCCACCAGAAATGAGTCCAATGAGGGTGGTGTCATCCGCGAACTTCAGGAGCTTGACGGACTGGTGACTGGAGGTGCAGCTGTTGGTGTACAGCGAGAAGAGCAGAGGGGAAAGAACGCATCCTTGGGGGGAACCGGTGCTGGTGGACCGAGAGCCTGAGACGTGTTTCCCCAGCCTCACGTGCTGCTTCCTGTCAGTCAGGAAGTCTGTGATCCACCTGCAGGTGGAGTCAGGCACGTGCAGCTGGGAGAGCTTGTCCTGCAGCAGAGACGGGAACATCTTGGTTATATCATTAGTTCAAGTCAGCATCGGTACAAGTCAGCATCGGTACCAGTGTTTTTAATTTGGCAGAGCAAAGTCCTATCCGGAGGGTCCACCATGTCTAAGACCGGTTTCCATATCTTGACAAATCCCTTGACATTGTCATGGAGGGTGTGGGTCAACTTTTCCAGAGGAAGAACTTTCAATCCAGGTTTCTCCATATGGGAGCCAAAAGTGAAAATATATTCTTAAATCTAAAGTAGACCATGATCTTGTTCCAGGTGTTCAATGTGTTCCGTACAATAAAGTTATTTTGGACCTCCAGCTTTGCCCTTTTGTAGCCCTTTTCTGTTGGGAATTGAGTTTGGCTGCATCTGTAGGGGGTACAGTAACCTGGGCAATATATTCATTTTGAGCACGCTTATCCTGCCAAACTAGGAAGCTTAGTAAAGTTCCCCACCTATTCAGGTCTTCCTTAATGCGTGTTGTGATTGAGTTTAACCAGTCTTTGAAGGGAGGGGCCAATTCTAATTCCAAGGTGTGTTATCCCACTGAGTAACCAGTGAAAATGGAATCCACTAGGTGGCGTAGAGTCTGCCATAGCGCCAATGGGCACGGCCTCGGCTTTTGATAGATTAACTTTAAAGCCTGATATGTGACCAAACTGTCATAGACATTCTTTATACACTATATTAATGACATTTCCTGTTTTTAAAAACAATTTAACATGTAACTTTCTTTGTCTAATGCACTGAATATTTGTGCTGATCAGGTTATTCAGTACTTACGGTTCATGTTTCCTGTCTTAAACACAGCAGTAAAAAAAACTTGCTGTATAGTAATGAAATACTGTCTTTTTTTTCTACCTTTTGATGTTCTGCGTTCAGGTGGAGCGGATTGTGGACAAGAGGCGGAACAAGAAGGGTAAGTGGGAGTACCTGATAAGGTGGAAAGGTTATGGAAGTAAGGAAGACACATGGGAGCCAGAGCACCACCTACTGCACTGTGAGGAATTCATTGACCAGTTCAACAGCTTGAGACTGCACTCGCACAAACGTCACAAGGTTTCAAAGAATCGTCAAGAGCTCCTCATCACCAGCCAGCCATCTGCTACAGAAAACTCCAGAGCTCGTTCTGAGGCCCGAAAGAAGAAAAGGACTTGTGGCCCGGCTGTTGGGGTGAGAGTAGGAACCGTTCTAGGGATTGGAAGTGGAGGGTCAGGACCCACTCAGAAGCAGAGGAAGGTGGGTGTTGGACCTGGGAAACATGCTTTAGGGGACAGAATCAAAGTCATGACGTATAAGGCTCCTCCACCGGGAGAGCCTCACTTTGTTCCTCCAGTGAGGATTCCTCATAACGGACTCCAGAATGGAGAGATGGATCCTCTCATGTACCGGACAGCAGCAAGGTCCCATCGACTGCCCTCTGACAGACTGGATAGAGAACTAGGAGGCATGGATACCACTGGACAGAAGTTCACTGCTGAGTTAGGTAAGTTGTTAATAACTTATTAATTGAAATAAGAAAAATACAGCTTAGGTGGTGCTGGATGTTTTTTGACAGATATTGACATTTTCATCTGATGGTTAATATTTGATAAAGAAAATATAATAAAAATATAGCAAGCCAAATTAAAACAATTTAATTTAGAACTCCATTAATATTTGTAATAATGCAAATTACTACTAATCACGCTCTGGAACAAAACCTTACTCAACAGTCAAGTAGTTTACTCCCCATGTTTAGATAAGGATGATAATTTAAGCTACCTGCATTTGTATTTATTCAATATTTGTATTTTAGCAGCCTTTAACAGACACCATCTCTCATAACCATCACAAATTGAAATGAGACTAAGTCACACTTACAGTACAGGAAAGTGACATTAATAGTACAGGAGAATGGTAAATGCTAAAATGTAATGTAACAGTAGCACAAGTACAGAGGAGTCATAAAATCAGCAAACTGACGCATTAGTGTCAGTTACACAACAATATCTACCTAAAGTGTGTTAACGTGAGCCACCATAAGCTACTGGTATAGCTACATAGCAGACCACGTATGGCTGAAATCTGTGAGTGTACTTAGTGAGTTGGACAAGGTTGGGTCTGTGTTTGTTTTGGTTTCTTTGCTCAAGAATTAAACTTTTCCTTAAGAAAATGTTTTTCTTCTTTTAAAAGTGACATAGTCTCCCTTTTGTCGAGGCCCCGTCTTGACAAAAGAGGCGTATCTAATGTCCATGATGAGTTAATTTCTGCAATGACAGAGATGACTGAATGGGGGTAGTTTGTAGTCATCAGAGATTACAGTTAAAACATTGATAAAATTATATAAGAGTTAACAAAATTACATAAGAAAAGAGTGTTGGTGGATATTTAAAAACCAAGCTACAATGACAAAAATACCCTGGTTTAGTAGTGCTGGTACATTTTCTTAGGACTTTTTCTTAGGACTTTTTTGCATTCTCATTAAATAATCATTTAACTTTGTTAAAATCCCAAAGGTTTCAATTTGAAATAGCAACTGCTGTAGTTGCCAGTTTGTCTTAGAAAATGGAAAGTAAACACCAGTAATTACAATTATAGAAACATATTTTTTATTTTCAATGTGGACTTAAATTTAGTAAATAAAGAACTAGGAATTGTGAAGATATGAGTGGTCATTTTTTAGGATAATAACATAGAGCAATTGCCAGTGTCCTCCCAGTCTGATTTCATAACTCTGAATCTCTCCCACCTTCTAACATCATTTCAGCGATTGTTATAGTTAAGTGAAACTGTGAGCAATCTATGTAATGGGGTCTGGTTTCTAAATGACCTCAAATACATCTTTAACCTGTCTGTACTGCAATATATTGTTGCTTATTAGCTGTCGTACATTTCTAGGCACATCTTGGGCGACTGTGGCTCAGTGGTGAGCAGGGTTGTCCTTCAATCAGAGGATCGGCGGTTCGATCCCCGGCTCCGCTAGCCCATGTCGATGGGTCCTTGAGCAAGACACTTAACCCTAAATTGCTCCCGTAGTTGCGCCTACGGTGTATGAATGGTTGATAATCCTGATGTGGCACCTTGCATGGTAGCTCCTCTCATCAGTGTGTGAATGATGTCATGTAGTGTTAAAGCACTTTGAGTGGTCGGAAGACTGGAAAAGCGCTATACAAGTACGGGTCCATTAACCATCAGTAAGCTAAAAACAGCTAATGGCTAACATCAACCATGCAGATGTACTGGCTCGTTCCTAATGGAAAATGTAGTGGCGGGTGGATCTTTCTATATGGATATGAATGATACAGTTCCTCATATATAAGGCAGCTACATGCATAGACATTTTAACAGAAATTAAAATTTCCATGGCGAGTATTTTCTAATTCATGATAGATAAATTCAGTATATTTTAGCAGGAACACTTTTATAGAGACTTGTGCTGACACTCTTAAAAGCTCCTGCTATGGTTCTTTACTACAGGTACAGCTGATAACACCCTTACATTTATCTTCTGGGTCACAGTCCATGGCCTGCACCACTATAGTTAATCATTACATGTGTTTTTAGAAGTCATTCACAGCTTGCTTAACAGACGATCAGAACGATTTTCATTCATATTCGAATAACAATACACCCTCAGCGGTAAAATTAATATGGAGTTTGTCAATTCTCATTGTCCATAATACCGTTAAAGCAGGGATGGGCAAACTTTTTGGCTCAGGGGCCACAATGAGTTTAAAAATTTGACAGATGGGCCGGGCCAGTATTAGATGGATGGAGAGTGTTTGTGTGAACTAATATAAATTACAGGTAAAAGCCATTAACTAAAAAGTAAACTTACATTTAATTTCAGTGGGAACAGCGTTGTTGGTCACCCTTTTTGCCAGTGCATCAAAGTTTGGTGTCAGTTTGGTTGTGGCAATTCTCAGGACAGATCTGAGGTGTTCATCAGTTAACTGGGATCTGTGGCGTGATTTGTTGATGTCCATCGCGCTGAACGTCTGCTCACACACGTAGGTAGAGCCAAACACCAGCATCTCATGCCATCCTCCTGATGTTGGTAAACTTGTCTTTTTTGAAGCATAAAACTCATCCAGTTTAAGGGAGTTGGACTTCTCCTTTTAAGACAGAATCACATTGAAGATCAATCACTTCCAATTGCAACTCCTGCTGCACTGTTTCATAGTCTTATGACAGGAGGCATGACACCAGCTGAAGGGATTTTTGTGGGTCTGATGCGCGTTCATTATACCGAGGAAAATACCTCTGGATTCAGCTATTAGTTCATTAGTTTAAATTATATATTTTTTTAAATAAGGGTTATTGGACTGTTCAAACTGGAGAGTGGGATCAACTGAAACAGGTATTGCAGGAAAAAGGCCAAATGAATGTGGTTGTGTTGGTGGGACATGGTTAGGCTCAGCTGCAGAGGGGACAGAGTGGGTCAGGGATCAGTGCTGGAAGGAGGTGTAATTAACCTCAGCTGCAACAGGTGTTTTGATTGTGTATCTCCCCAATATATACCCTAGTAGCGGGGATAACGGATGGAGAGCGTGAGCGGGAATCGCAGCCTTTATGCCAGCAGAAAGCACAGCACGCAGCGATCAGAGGACACACACGGCTGATGCACTCGGAGGCGCGACAGGAGAGCGCACACACAAACAGCCTGAAAGAGCACATAAATAAGCATTAAGAAACCTTAAAGCAATGTTTTGTCCTATTGGTGTCAGGTACCTTTTTATTGTTCTTTTTAGATACAGAGAGTATGTATATATTGGTATGAATTTTGTGTTTATGATGCTCTCTCTATGATTTTTAGTTATGCTGTTTTGTTATTGACCACCTATCATAAACCTCATTCCTGTTGATAACTTATGATCAGAATGTGAAGTTGAAAATAGAAAATGTCCACTAAAGATCTATATAGAGTCTGTCAGATGTGCACTCATTTCAAAGCACCACAACTTGATAGTGAGACCTCATCTTCTCTATGTGAGAACATTAGGACTATCAACCTAACCTAATCACTATTGGTCTGGCAGCCATTATGGATCCTAACGACCTGATCCTTGAAAGACTCCCTGCACCTCCTTCAGCACCCTCCGCTCCACCCATTAATACGCTGCACTGGCAGAGGGTGTTTCTGTGATTGTCGACTCCAGCAAAATGTGCACACAAGGTCATACAATTTATTTATTTTTTGCAATGAATTGTAAGAAAAGGAGTGCAATACGTTTGCTTGCATCACAGCAACAAGCAGATGTCATTCTCAACGCCGATTTAATTGACTTTTGTTCATGAAGCATTCCCTTCAAATCTCTGTCTCACCACAGAAAAATAATCTCCATAACCTAAGGGGGATATCAATTCATACTGGCATTATGCCATTACCTTTCAATAAACTTTGGAAGCTCACACATGGATGTTGCAAATGTCATTCCTTTTACAACAATGATTGAGATGCTGGCATCTCCGTGACAATCACTGAGCTAACGGTAGCACTCTGCACCAATTTCCAAAAGTACCTCTTAATTGTCCATAAATGTCAAGCCTGGTGTCACGTGTCTGGAGCACTGTCAGTGAGACCAAAGCCACATCCTCTTGTCCTACAACCATTATAAATCACTGTTGCCAGCGCTGTGTATCTCATAATCTCTGTTCATGGTCTTCCTTTGTAGAATTTAATTGAGTCAAACTCCAGATAATTCAGTTTGTTAGAGGAACTAACTCAGATTTATTAAGTTTAACTGGACTTTTTTATTGTTATATGTTGTGTTTGAGAAAGAGGGATGATACATTGCAGACCTTTTTATTGAGAATTTGAACATCTATTAACAATTTCTCATATATTATAGAAGAATGGAGAGAAAAAAACAGGTCCTAAAGTCAAGTTCTACTGATTTTTGAAGGGCCGAGTAAAGCTTCACTGCATTATTCATTTTGAAATAATTCATGGTTTAAAAACATGGATTGAGGCTCCCATTGAGGGCTTTTTGTGAGTTTAAAGTCTCCACTGACTTTTGTCATACATATCAAACCCACCTTTGTGTTAAAACTCCAGCTTTTCTATTCATTTTCTCATAATTTGGTGTTTGCAGAACTGTTTTAAAAAAAGGCATTCCATCACTTGCTCTGGTTAGAAAAACTGTTCCTGAGTGATGAATAGCTTATTTTTGGGTCTTTGTTTTTTACTATGTTATATCTTAGATAAAAGACTTGCACACTACATAACTCATGGTTCTTTAGTCTTTCATCCATTCAGCTGATGATAGTGCAGACCTGAGATTGGGTTACTCAGCTTTCACAGGAAGCTTTTCTTGAATGTAGTGAATCACAATAGTTTTTGGATTCATGATGGTCCTCTAGAGATTGCACTGCACCCGTAAGTTAAGGTTTCTCTGTGTGAAAAAGCCTGAAAATGGTGAAAAGTAATGACTTTAAATGTGAAAGTTTCACAAAACAGCAAAATACATTCAGCTCTATGTGTGGTATCCAAGCTTGACAAAAGTCTTAAAGTCTAACTTCAACAAATCCTGCAGTTACAACTGAGATGGCATGCAGAGAAAATACTGTCGCATGGCTCAGAAATAAGTGATTGCTATCTTAGTAAATTAGTGATATGCCTGCCAGCTGTAAATGTCCCAACAAAAAAAATGGAACATTGAAAATAACTATCAAATTCAAAATAATCAACATTCCTGACAAAACAACAGACAACTGAATTCATACAAACAACAGTGTATACTTGGTGTACATGCACATATATGACTCCATTCAAAGTGTCTTTTAATTATGAACTTTAGTTGCAAATGAAAGATCCAAACGTCATGTTATTCTGAAGTTCTGATTGTGTTTTAGGATAAAAGTTGCATATGTTTCATGCTGCAATAACGTCACAAATTCAGAAAATGTTATTTAAGTATTCATTGCAAAAACAGTATGCAGTAGTTTTAATTCCAACCTTACCCTAACCAACCCAGGTTGAAAAATACAAAGGATTTTACACAGTTTTTTAAATGAATATTTCAGACAATGTTTCTGTCATGGGGGAGTGGTACTTTTCAACTCTAATAGCTACACGCGTCTGAAAAGACTCATGGACCTGTTTTGCCATTCCCCCTGTGTCAGGCTCCCCTCTGGCCAATGGCAAGATGCATCTACACAGCTCAGTAAAGCGGAAGTTGGCCGAGGAGAAAGGCTACGTGTTCGACAAGCGCCTCAGGTACAACGTGCGACAAAATGAGAGCAACTGTCGATTTCGGGATATCGTGGTCAGGAAGGAGCAAGGCTTCACTCACATCCTCCTCTCCAGCCAAACGACAGACAACAACGCTCTGACACCAGAGGTGAGATCCGGAATGTACGTTTGTCCCCTATGTTTTTGTGTTTTTGTATGCATCAATGTATCAAGTGTATGTATCATTGCCATAGAGCTCGGTTTGGGAAATGTAAATGAGAAAAGTTTCCTCCTTGAGGGTTCTAGATATGCCCTGGAGATATGCACTTACTCCCCAACTGCTCCAGGGAAGCTTTTCAAGAGACAATTTTTGAAAACTGTGGTTTTATTTGACAGCTGCCAGGTGTGAATTTGTGAGCTGCATGAATCTTACACAGGGCATTGTTGAAAAAGGGTGTTTGTACTCAGCAAAAGAAGGTTGGGAAATGGCTTCTGGGCTCTGTCTTTAATACTGACACAGAATGTCCTCAAAACTAGTAGAGTAATTAAGGATACCAGTTCTATCAAAGCCTATAGTTTAAACATAGGATCTAACACTATTGCTGTTTTGTAGTGTTTATTTGTAGACGTATGATTGCCACTGTCACATTGTGCTGCTTTAGATGAGCCATTCTCATTGAAGAGGTTAAAAATGTCAGCTTAATAATGCTGGGATGTCTGCAACATGGAATGTGATTGAATGGCTCTCTGCTCTGATGCTGTGGCTTCTTGCATTGTGTGATCCAGAGGCTCTGCAGGAAACTACCAGCCTGTGATTGGTTGCTCATTTCCACACTCAATCAACAACAAGCTGCTCCATTAAAATTCCCCCTTGAAGTGTTCAGTCACTTGCTTTCACAGTTCAGTAGAGGCTTTCTCCAGTCTGCTCGCTTTTGGACTCTTTATAGTAACTATTGCAACATTTTGTATTCTTCTGTTTAATTTGATAAATAGTATATGATTTATGAATTTTGACTTTGATCAACAGCTCTTTATGTTGCATTTCCTCTGCACCAACTGATATTGACCCTGCAAAGTGAGAGGCCATATGTCATTCAGGTCGATATTTACAATTTACATTGCTGATTTAATAATGAATCATGTCATAAAGAAAATTCTAGTTTGTAAATTTAATAAACATTAAAAAATGTATTGTATTGCGAGTTGACGTTTAGAAAACATTCGTTTGTTTTATACAGATTCCTTTGAGGTCTTAATAGTATAGTAGCCACAGATATGTGTCATAATCATCCACCTCTGGATCATAAATCTAAGTAAACAGGATTTTCCTCCCCTCAGATTGCAGGATGTGTCTTAGATCTTCTAGAGGGTGGTTCTTGCTTTGATACAGTGACGTGTGCACGGCAGACTGTACTTCACAGGCACTGAAGTGGCCTAAACTGTGTCTGTGTGTGCATGTGTGTGTACTTTCATGTGTGACAGTAAGCCCCGGAAACAGTGGGCTTATCAAACAGGTCTGATGGCTCCCTCTCTGTCGCTCAGTCTTTGAAGCTACAGGAACAAGAGAGTCTGCCGATGTGAATGGCTTTCCAAAATCTTCCAAAATATCCCTGAACATTTTTTATCCAAACACTCACTGCCCTGAGCTCTTAACTGGTCCTCTTTCTGTCACCTTTCCGGCTTAACACACATTCCTCTGTTGTATGACTTTCTGATAATTCTAGCAAGCGAGACAATGACTAGAATAACCTGCCTTTCATTATATTTTGGCATGTGAGTGAACAGAGACGTGTTTGACTATTTATTTTATAGGGAAATGATCTAAATCAAATTGGAAATTGCTCAGATCTCTCAGAGACTACTTGGCTGTGTCCTAAATCATTCCCCATTCACTGTGTAGTATGATGCACTGTATGCAATTGTATTATTATTATTTTATTTGAGTTCAAGCATCTCCATGGCACTCTACTGCTCTCTAGAGTAAACTACTGTCTGTTCTATAGGGAGCAGTGAATAAGTGAATGAGGGAGTAGTTATGGATATAGCACCGGAGAAAGGCAAGCTAATTATGCTGCTTTCTATCCTACAGAAAATAAATAAATAAATTAGCTTACAATATCATAAGGCATTCAGGAAACTGTAAAGAACTAAAAAAAATAAAAATAATACATGATTGATTGATTTATACCCACCACTTAAGGTGATGATTTCATTTCTAGGGAGCTGATGCTTGCTGTTGCAAGTTTCTTTGTTGTAGATACCACCTTTGTTTGTCTATGAATGTCCTCGAGGCATCTGCTCACTGCACACAAATGTCACTTTGACTACTCTCTTCATCCTCTCTGTTTCTCAGACTGGAACCAGCATCTGCCCATCTCTACTTATTGTATCTGAGCAGGATTTTTAATTCCCCTCGCTAGAATAATGTCACTCTTAGTCTCGCACGCACGCACCACATCCAGTTAAAACTGGGAACAGATTACGTGCTTTGTGAGACATATAGAATTAAATTCACTTTAAGGTTGAATGGTTAATTTGGGTGAAGGGTGATAATCTGATTAAAATGCAGCAAGAGTGTGGGCAGATTGACTGCAGACAGTGATGTGGTGGTGTGGGTTTCCAGACTTCTTATCGGGTTGGCTGTCTGACAATATAGGCTTGCTCTTCTTCCTTCACATGAGACAAAGGCCAAACGTTTCTTATTGCTGAACGATGCACTGCTGAATTTTCTCTATCTGCACATAATGCTATTTTGTTTAGGTATCATACTGCAAGTGCTGGCCATTGATTGATTTTCTTTGATTATTTCCTCAGAATGAATTAAGAGAAAAAGTAATTAGTCATATACTGCATCTGATGAACAACCTTTCTTACTTACTCTAATTGGTCTCATGCTAAAGCTTACACGTCATATAAACATTTCATCTGCAGTTAAAGCTGCTCAGAAAGTAACGTTAACGTGCTAGAAAGAAAGTCACCAGCATTAAGCAATACGCATTCATGCATCCCTGGTGTTTGCCATTATTTCTAGTCCTGTCTGGGGATTTTTTATTTTTGAGTGAATGTCGAGCCTTATTTCAAGGGTTGAATGTAGATATAATCTGTTCTAAATGTTGCTTCATGTGTAAGGCGAGTTTAGAATATAATATGCATCTCTTTCTTTTCAGATCATGAAGGAAGTGTGTCGAGCCCTGGGTAATGCAGCTGCTGATGACAGTAAAGTATTATTGCTCAGCTCCGTAGGGACTGTATTCTGTAGTGGCCTGGAGCCCTCGTACCTGATTGGCCGTCTGTCCACTGACCGCAGAAAAGAGAGCAGCCGCATCGCAGATGCCATACGGTAAAAATAATCTCTCCGCTATGAACACTGACTCTCTTTTCACTTGCCATTAGACCTGACAGAGTTGGTACTGATTGTTCTGTGGCCCCTTTAGGGAGTTTGTGTTGGCATTCATCCACTTCAAGAAACCCATTGTGGCGGCAATAAACGGACCTGCTCTGGGTTTAGGGGCCTCCATCCTGCCCCTGTGTGATGTGGTGTGGGCTAGTGAGAGGGCCTGGTTCCAGACTCCATGTGCAGCCCTCCATCTCACCCCTTCTGGATGCTCCTCTTACACCTTTCCCCAGATCCTGGGCGTAGCTCTGGTGGGTCACAGCAATATAAAGGCATCTGGCAAACTCCATTTTATCTAATTAGATTATTTCTATAACCACCTGATTAGCCTGTATTAGTTTACCCAAATCAAACATTTGGATTGCATGCCATATTGAAATCACCCTCCTGTCCCCAATGACAGGCTAACGAGATGTTGTTCTGTGGAAGAAAACTCACAGCACAAGAAGCATGCAGTCGAGGTCTGGTGTCACAGGTCTTCTGGCCGACCACATTTAACCAAGAAGTGATGCTGCGTGTGAAGGAAATGGCATCATGCAATGCAGTGGTAGGTCCGGATTTAGACGAGCCAGAGGGCACTATATATATATATATATATATATATATATATATATATATATATATACATATATATAAATAAAACCAAATGACCCTCTCTCCTTTCTATGTTTTTAAAAGGTTTTGGAAGAATCCAAATGCCTGGTGAGGAGTATCCTCATGTCAGTCCTGGAGGAAGTGAATGAGAAAGAGTGTCAGATGCTGAAGCAGCTGTGGTGTTCAACCAAAGGACTCGAGGCACTCTTCAGTTACCTGCAGAACAAGGCGTATGAGAAGTGATCATCCACACCCAGAAAACTGAATCGATGTGGGACAACGGTTATCTACAGAGGAATATCCTGGATGAACACGGCGTGATCCCATACTGAAGGAATAGTTGCATTAAGGGTCTTTGTTTCTATCCATCGGCGAAGGGGATTCTCTGGAGTTCAACAACTTCATTGTCTTTTTCTTTTGTCATTTGTCATCTTGTATTTCATAGTTATTGGAACCAGAGCTGTCCAGATGTTTATTCTCTAGGAGTCTAAGAGCAAAGGGCCAAATGTGCATTGCTTAAATGAACACTGACGGAGGTTCTTCAGGGAGGTACAGTGTGTTTCAGTACATATGCGAGACTTATGTGTTTATGAAATCATCAAGGAGGTATGAAATCAATGTATGTCTGATAGCATGTGATAATATATATTAATATATATTTATTTCAAGTGTGTAAAAGAGTAACTTTTGGAATATAAGGGTTTTCGTTACTTGCTTTTGGTTTTGAGCTGAAGTGTAAATCAAAGTTTGCATGAGGACACTGTTTCTTTCTTCTTTCATGCACATTCCACCCTCTGTACGGACAGAAGAAAACTGGCCACAGATGCTCATACATGCTCATTCATGTCGGTGGATCACATTCAGTGACTGTTTGAAATCTCATGAAACACTGGATAATTGAACAAAAAAGTAAGCTCTTTTTTGTCACATGATTCATTGTTCAACGTGTTAAAGTCTTTATTACACATGACAGACATCTTGTTTGCCAGTAAATTTGTTATCATTATCAAAATCACCATACATTTGCTTCTGTTATATGAAACCAAGATTAATGCTCATGTACTAATGAGACCGTCTGGTGATTAGTGCATAGGTGTACCATATCATCCTCCTGTTGTCAACATCTATTTGTCTTTAGTTATCAACTTCCACAAGAGTTTGATTAATCTTTTATTTCTACAAATTAAATATAATTTAGGTGAGAACTTTTATTTCAAGGGAGACTTGTTTGAATTGAAATGCAAATCAGAACGCTAAGTGGAAATGGAGATCACTGGAAGCCTCATGGGAATGCTTGCACTAAATATACAATTGTGTCCATTCTCAATCAAATGGCATTTTGGGTTGAGTACAAAATTACTTAAGAGGATTCAACTAAGGTTTGACACTTACAACATGGAAGGATTAATCATGTATTTCATCCCGTATAGTTTGGCTACATATAGTAGCTGCACATGCAGCACTGTGGTGTTTCATATATGTTTAACATGGCTTCTAGTTATCAATGCAGATAGTTATTGTGTGAAATATGTGATCATCGTGTTGATATTACCTGACAGTTATTTCTTAGCTGTGATTTTACTTTATTTTTTTTACAGCACTCAAAAGTGATAATTGCTTGGTCCTCAAGTTATCCACATTGTGACTACAGTAATTATCAGTGTTCTATATTGTGCAAATGCAACAGTCCAGTCATGTAGCTGGAGACGACTTCGTCCTTATTCGTCAAGATTTCAAGAAATTGTATACTGCCATGTGCATTATGTAGGGATCTATTTTTTTTACCCCGAAACATGTAGGTCTGTGAAAATTGTTTTGTAAAAATCAGAAGATATTTGTCCATTTTTGCAATGGTACACATGCAGCACAGAATAATATATAATGTAGACTCTCATGTGTTACTAATTGCATGTAACATACTGTACATATAAATGTGTTGCCTGCCTCAATACCAGGGTGTGCTTTGTATAAACATTTTAAGTATTGTTAGAAATGGTGCAGTGTATTTTTGTATTTATTAGAGATAACTGTTTGGATGTGCAGTGCCACACGGTTTCCTTTGCTCCAGAAGCCCCGGGCTCTCAATCACCCTTTCTAAATTATCCCATTACAAACTTTGATGGATAAAATGGGTAATTTCTACCTATATAATTTAAAAACCCAAATATGTAAACAGTACTGTCACTTGATTGTTTACCTTTTTTATTTGACATTTTCAGATAAAGTATTTTGTTGTAAATTATCAAAACCATGTCAGATAATTTAACATATAATATTGTATTTTACTGAGCTTTAGAAGTTGATCAATGAAATGTGCGTTATTGTATTTCAGAATTGACCATTTCAAGCATATTGGATCATTAATGCTCCATCAGGTTGTTTAATGATTTATTTATTTTTGGCTGCAAGGAATGGTTGCAATGGTTTGATTAAGTATTTATGACATTAAGTCATTGAGTACTTAACTAACATGTAATTTAAAAAAACAACACACATTCATTTAACAAGTTTATGAAAAATAAAATAATTTCTGGTTGCATTTGTGTGCACTTGACGTTGTCATTTATCCTAACTTGCCAAATAATCATCTAAAGAAACTAACAGGCAGTTTGGTGACCAAAGAGTATATATAGGTTTAAATAATTTCTCAGTAGGGATTTTTATTTTTTACAAGAGAGGTCCCACATTTGCTTCTTCAACCATATTCCTTTTCTGTTGGTAAATAACAGTTAATGCAGAAGAAGAGGCGAGAAGGACCTCTCTAATGTGGCCACAGAATGTACATTTCTCAGGTCCACTCAGCGTTAATCGCTGATCCTTTAACACATGGATCTTTATGTATTTATTCATTTTATTTAGTTAGTCAAATATTTCAAATGATTTTCAGTGTGTCATCTGAGATATACATTTTTTTCTTTTTTTTACTTGTTTTTAACTATTAATTTCTGTTATACGCATTGAATCCAAAATCCCACCTGAGCATGTTTGAAGTGTAAGTAAATAGGTTATAAAAAACAAGAACTACTGATATTTGCTCCATTATTTATTGCAAATGACTGTGGTTTTGACAGGTTTATGCGTTTTGTCTTTTATAACCATAATATTGTGTTTCATCATTCATGATTTTTCCCACATTGTCTCAAAGCACACCTTGTTGTGCCTTACAATTTAAATGTCAAAGATTGATCCACACATTGTGATGGGTAGAGTGAGTTGCTTCAATAAAGAAAACGTGCTTTCACCATTTGTTTTTGTCTTAACGTTTCTATCTGGGCGTCTGTCGATACATTTCTATTAATTTCCAGTCTAACCTTACCCAACATGACTTTGATTTAGAAGAGTGAGGTCACATACCAAGCCCCTACGATACCTCCTAGAAATAATTATCAAGCAAATATTCACAAATATAATTGTATCAACTATATGCATGTTCATAGTGAGTCTCTGAATGTGATACTGATTATTCACATAAAGAACTTGCGCTTCATTCTGAACTGTTTTCTGGTAACATATTTGTCTCTTACCTCAGTGGTACTTGATGTGTTGGTTGTGAGGAAGTAAGAGTCCTTCACCAATTGATATAACAGGTCTGCGACAATCAATTGTTGGTATTGAAGCATACTCTAAAATAGCAAAAAAATAAATAAATGAACACAGACGAAGACCTTTGGAAACAATATGTAGGAAGAGGGTCCAAGCTTAAAGGTCCGATGTTGAGCCCTCAACAGTCTATTCACTTAGCAATTGGAGATGGCTCAGGTGACATTTCATTACCTAAATGTGAACTTTCAGTCACGTGAATGCCTCGGTCATTGACCAAGAGCAAGGAGACAGCCAAAGCGAAATCGAGGAGGCAAGCCTTAGACAAAGAGCAGTCATGTGACTAGTAAACAAGTACATTTGTATTTGTATAGTGCCAACTTATCTCCACACTTTTCATACAGAGCAGGTCTAGACCGTACTCGATTTCCAGAGACTAAACACTCTCCCATGAGCGAGCAGTGCGACTACTTCACATGTGACCACAGGATCCCGTTTAGGTGACACGACACCTATATCAGCTCCAGTTGCTGAATAAAGACCATGCGATGCAATTGAAATCTTTAAAATATTAACTGGACTTGTGACCTTAGATTTCTTTTTACACCATGATCAGTGCTTACTTTTAGGTCCTTATTCAGACTTGCAGATACCGATTGATAGTTTATTTGTTTTGTACAATAATGACACATTACATCAAAGCATGGTTTTTTAGACTTATTGATTATTTTACTTTATTAAAAAGCAATGTAATACAATTCCCCATTCAAATAAACTTTCAAAAATAAATGAGTGTGTTCGATATGCATGTCCATGGGTGTCTGTGTACTTTGAGACACAGCCACTGGCCTTCCTGTTTTGGGTCTTTTTTACATGCATCTCTGATACCCTGAAATTGACTCTCCCTGTTCCATGAATAAAACCACTACCAAAATATTCCTCATGTGCCAACATAAATAATGTTTGATGAAAAGATTCTGCCAGCAGCTACACTTATCTCTTTGATGGAGCTGTAGCGTACTGCAGAGGGGGAATAAATGATGATCCCCAACAGCAATCTTTGATCCAATGTACTAGATGCTGTTGTTACACTGTGTCATTCTTAATTCAATGTCCCATTATCTGAATAGTGGCAAAGTTGCAGTAAAAATGTCCTTCAGAGCTGCTCCTTGGGCGGTCTTTTCAGCCTCTGTTTCATCTCTTGTGCATGCTGCTTGCTGCGTTCCCGCTTTTCCAGTCTCTGTTGAATAGTGAAGAAACAAGGAAATTTTATTTATTTAGAAACCAAAACTCAAAATGGTCAGAGACCTTGTTGCAAGCCATTCACAAAGTGCAAAAAACAACAACTGACACACCTCTTTCTTTAGGCAGTGACGCATATCGCGGTCCATATCGTTACATGTTCCAAAGAACTTCATGACATTGTGCTGCAGGAGAGATGAAACGAGGTTTACATTGCTTTGTCTTTTGTGTATATGAAGAAAGCAGCAATACAATTATTTAGAGTGTGACATACCTCCGTGTGGCACTGCATCAGGCGAGTTATGAATTCATTACACTCAGCTGTGTGGAGGTGAGGTGACAGGTCAGGGTGCATGCTGAGTTAAGGGCTTATTGAACCACTGCGGCAATACTGAAAATCTACAAACAAGAAGAGCACTGATTGAGGGGGATTGAGTTGACAGTTACTGTTGAATATGACTTGAAGAGATGTTATTTGGTGGCAACATATTCAAAAGTTTGCCTGTGCTGGACTTTTCCGTTACATTGGAATATGCAGAACATATGGAGGGTGCAACAAATTGTTATTTTGGTCCATTAAGTGTCAAAAGTATCATCACAATTTCTTCAAATTGCTTGTTTTGCCTGGCTAGTAGTCCAAAATCCCAACAATGATATACAAACAAAGAAAAGCCGGATATATTCTCAAATATGGAACCAGGGGGTATTTTTGTTTATGATAAATTGTTTTAAAACAGTTGATGAATTGATTGACTGTTTTTCCTCAGCGCTGCTTTATATACACCATGTCAACTGAGCATTGCTACACTTAGGCAAAGGACATGTTTCCTAAAGGATACTCATGCCTCCCCATCCCTCTCCTTCCTGAGCTGTCATTGAGACGATAGGGATAGTTTTTTTTCTCCGGTGGACACTTACCTGCAAACAGAGAGAGGCAGCATGAGAGGAAGAGTATACAACAACAGTGTGGAAACCTAACATTACCTGCATTCACCTTGAACCCGCTGGAATAATGGAAACACAGCAGCCTTCACGAGAAGACACTGGGACCATGAGGTTTTGACCATTGTTTTGACACAGATTAATACTGTTAAATTGCTCAAAACCGAGCGAAACGTGCAGTCAATCTACTAGTTTACAATAAGCCATCTGATAACAGTCTGCACTGTGAAGCCCTTACCAGTTGAAAGGTTATGTCATTTGAGAAGTTTTTCAGCAAGCCTCGGTCAAACGTCACGTTAGCTAGCGGACTGCTACGATGACGCTCGTTTATAACATAGCAGGTTCAATGAATGTAACTGAAGAACTACGATTTCATCGATATCCCTGTGGAATAACGACGCAGGTTACTATAACTCCTCAACAATTTCGACTAAATCGGCTGGCCTTGTACTGACATGAATGTAACCTACACTAACAGCAGGAACCAACAGGACACGCTGCCGGCTTTCGTAAGTGTTTGGTGAAGTGAGTGACAGAGGTCAACAGCGAATCACCATCCGCCTTTTTACTTATTCACCAATGGCGTTCATTCTTCTCCAAAGGGGCGGGACAGTTGAGACGGACGTTTACGGAAGACACAAGATAGCTCCTCGTAACGTACTTCTGGTTTTGCTTATGGCTACGCTTAACTTTAGATTCTTGTTACAATCGTTCAGTGCTGTTGTTTGTGACCACTTTACACAGTGCATCTTGTCTTATTTTATTCAAAGGCCATATAATGGCCGATGTCAGTTATGGACATTAATGCGTGATTTGCCTGATTCCACTATATGTTGCTTTTGAGTCTCAAGAGCTTTTCAGAGATGATGCAGCAGCAGTGTTTCAGTCCTTTGGACAAAGGGTCCAGTGTCAATAGATTTGATGGTGATTGGAGTGTGTGCATCCTGTGAACATCAGAGACAAAGAGAAGCAGCAGTAATATTTTAAATGTATCTTGACAATGGTTACATATAAAGGGAAGGATATATTCTCAACTACTTTAATTTATTATCCTATTTACGTTTTATTACGATTGATAAATAAAAGTAATGTCCCCTCTAAAATTCTGACATGGTTTAATTCAAAATAACAATACAAATTAGCCGAATGTTTTACAGGAAAGGTTACGGAAAGTCCAACAAGTTAAAACCGATTTGTATGTCAGGACTGTGTTTTTTCTCCTTTCCTGTCCCATTCATGATTTCATTTCGTAATCCCTCAGATTGATCTCGTCACCTTTTGGAGGGGACCCGTCCCCAAGTTTTGGAACTACTTACCTAACTCTATATAAAGTAGTTAAAATGAGCTCCATCTCGACCAACTATAGCAGTGCAATGCTTTCATACATTCGTTTTAACAATCTTGTGACACAGGGGAAATGTTGCTGAAGAAACCTATATTATAGCCTAGATTTACTGACAATACTTTAGTACTTTAAGTTAAGTAGGATTTGAAATGCATGCATTTCAAAAAAGTAAATACCTTTACATTGTTGTATTGGGGCTTTTGTGTTAAGGATCTTAAATGCTTCTGCAGTTAGTAATTGTAAGTCATATGTAGTATCAGCAGTGACAGTGGCAGAGGTAGTACCACTCCAACGCAACAGAGGGCGCTAAAGTCAGCGTCAGAGTTTACGTCAACATCTGATTGGTCTATTCGTGTGTGCTCTTCTGTCGGCGGTTTGTTTGGATCGTGCTCCTGCTGCTTCCGTGCAAACTGGACGCGGTTTAATTTAAATCTTCCAATACAACTGCGAACCTAGATATCATAACTCCCTGGGTTGGAATGGACGACTCTACGAAACGTTTACTGCAGCGACTCATGAAGCGGATACCGGCTGGAATGCTCAGAACAACGCTGGACAAGTGGGGCCGTCTGACCGGGGATCAGCAGAAGACTATGGATTTTACTCAGTCAAAATGGGCGTTAACGGAAAAGATGCTGGCCATTTGCGAGGTAAACGGCGTCTTTCCTGAAGTATGGGTTGTTGCAGTCAATAAAACACAGTGTAAAGGCATTCTAAAATAACATAGCTCTAAATAACAGCACGATGCTTGCTGAAGTAGGCCGTGGAATCCATTGTTGTACATAACGTGTAATGTAACTTCACTGGATATTAACAGACGCTCCTCAATACTTTGCAATAGCTATCAATGTGTATTTAGCTGGCGTCTGTGTTTCTTCTCCTTTTTAAACATCGTTATTTGATACTTTTTCAGGAAAACGAGTTCACAATGAAACACCTCACAGAGCTCGAGATGATATGTAAGTCATGTGAAATGATCTGCTCATTTGGGCAAGAGTAACTTTAACCATGCCATGCCAATCAATAACGCTTCTCGTGTCCCATTGTCTCTCAGATATCATTGACAATCCAAACAAGGGGATGTGGTATGCCTTCCAGCTCGTGGACCCTCAAGGTATGTTAAAATACTTGGACCATTGACGGCTGAACACTGCAGCTGGTGGTGGGATCAGAGTTTTCTTTCTTTCTGGTTGAACTTCCTGGTAATTGCAAACTGTCATGAGGGAGTTTAGTTTACTATTGCTTATTGCCCCTTTTCATGTCTCTCTTTTTCCAGACGATGCTAACTCTGTAGAGCTGACGCAGTTCAAGGAACAATTTAAATCCCACCTCAGAGAGCTTGTGAGACATGTAAGCCAGACATTCTCCCCCACACACATTATTTATTATATAGTTGCTTCATTGATCCACATAGTTTGGGCTCCTCTGTGTTTAACATCCGATATTAAAAATATGCTTTTGAAATTGCATTCAAGGTGTCTGTCAAAATAAAGAAGGCCACAGATGAAGCTGTATGGATTCGTATTGCATGGGGAGACACCTTCTCTCGGCCCAACCACCTGAAACCAACATATGTCGTTCACTATCTCCAAAGCCCATATGTCTTTGTGACCAGCCTGACTTCAAAGCAAAAGCCCCTGTTATCCCAGGTGAAGATTGAGTTTCATGTTCAATCCATGACATTGTCCGTACAGTTGCCAGGTCACAGTTTTTTTATTTTAAGTATGTGATGTACTTTTCAGGCCTTGGTTCTGTCCACCAGATATCAAGCTATCAAGGATGCTAACCTTAGTGGACGGAAACTCACAGCCATTAGGGACCTTCTGATGAGGAAATATCAACAGGTAGGCTGTCTCTAACTACAACCACCATACAATGCTCTGTATGCCCTGTTTCACCCACTTAATCAAAGATTGCTGATCGGCATCGAAGTGTTTATAATTGTCCTCGTACTGAGCTCTGCCATCATTTACCGAAGATTTTCTGATTTTGAAGTAAACTTATTATTATAATCTTATCGACTTCAATGTCCACATGTTGAGAAAAAATGTGAGTTACCATGTTCACATGAACCATAACTACAATTAAATATTTACATTTTTGTAGTAGAAGCTTGATTTGTTCACAAAGTTTACAATGTCATCCCTGTTGGACATTAAATAGGAGTCAAAGGTGTTACAGTATATATCTATTGTAAACATAAATCATGTTGCCAAACTACTTCCTGGTTCAGGTTTACACATGCAAAATATGTTTGATTACATAATGTCACAGTTCGTGTCTCGGGATCCACTGAACAAAGAGGAACTTATTTTAACCCATGAGAGTTTTCTTATAAAAAGCCCAACTGTTGAAGATAGTTGGGCTTTTTATAAAAAAGATTGATCTGATGATTTATATTGATGAATTTTGTTTTTGCTTTTTGTTTCCAGGTGTTTCCCACCAAGTATCCAAGTCCTCTTCCAGAAAATAATCAAACTATCTCAAGTATGTTAATCAAATAATTTGATCGAAGCAAAGCTGCTTTAATATTTTGTATATGATCACACATAGTGAAACATTGCTTGTTTTACCCCAATGTATTTGGCCTTCATGTGTTCCTCTGGAAGAATTCTGCATTGTGATTCTGCATATTTGGCTTTCGTCCTCTTTACAGACCCGCACATAGAAAAAGAACAAGCTGAGCCTGCAGCCAACAGACTTCAGATGGCCTGTGAGGCCTTTGGTGGTGGGACGTTACCTCAACTACAGTCGGCAGTTTACAAGGTATCCAGAGGCATGCTTTGATAATACTGAGTCTCAGCCTTTTAGTTGTAACAGTTGGGTATCAAAGCCAAAGAGCATAAGTTGCTTTCTCGCTATATCAGTTCAAAGATAAAAAATAAATACAAAGGTCAGTATCACCCTGTGCTGTGATCATCTTATGTTTTGTGTTCTTTCCTCAGCTGGAGACAAAATTCAGAGACAACTCCAACAAGACCATGACAGAGCGGGAGGAACCCTTCAGATGTGTTGTCAAATTTGAAAGCACTAACCTTCTGGAGTCACTCAGACACTGTGCATCTTCAGGTATCAATAATGTGTTAGCCAGAACCATATGTGTTTTAGCAAGGAGGAGACAATACTTAGGCTGGGTTGCACCAACAAGGATTAACTCTTAAACTAGGTCTAAACCAGATTTGTCTTTTAATCCAGTTGCACCAAACTTTAAACCTAGTTTAACCTTAGTTTACAATTAATCCTGGGTAAATCTAACCCTTTGGCAATCTCTGTTTAATTTCCATTTAAATCTAGATTAAAATCAAATCTGTTGCACCAGTCATTTTAAACCTAGTCTAAACCTGGAATAGCAGTTGTATTTAAACCACCCCTGGAGGAGGTTTATCTCCGTTTTATTGACAACATGGCTGCATATCTTGACATAAATTGACTACGCCTCTCTTCCGCCGCATCTTTTTTGGCTTTAGCCTTGAGGTTTTTCCAACAGGCTTTCAGTTGTGCCCTGTCCCTCGTCTCGAGCCATTGAAGCGCTCAGCTAACCGGACCCAGTTCCTCTCCTTCTCTAGTGTACTGCTGTCAGTCCTCTTATCCTCAATTGTTACCCCAAACCCCTCCATTAACTCGGTCAGCAACATCTTTTCAAATGTTGAAAAGTTTGACCCTCTTTGACGTGCCATAATAGCTAGCTAGCTGGCTAAAGTGACAGAGTTTATTAGCTATAGCCGCTGAAGTGGTAGGCCATGTTTACATTTCGTCAGAATCCATCATGGCGGACATTGAACATAAACTAATCCTGTTTTAACCATTGTTTAAACTAGTTTAACTAATCCAGGGTTAAAATTAAGATGTGCAACACATCTCTGATTAATTATAAACCAGTTTAAACCTAAATTTACTAACTCTAGATTAACTCTAAACCAGGATTAATTTAATCCATGTTGGTGCAACCCAGCCGTAGCTTGTAACTCAGTAAAACAGGGATGCAATGTTTTGTAATCCTGGCATTTCCATAAATGACC
The DNA here is from genome assembly GCA_038501785.1 of Myoxocephalus aenaeus. Classification (NCBI taxonomy): domain Eukaryota; kingdom Metazoa; phylum Chordata; class Actinopteri; order Perciformes; family Cottidae; genus Myoxocephalus; species Myoxocephalus aenaeus. The sequence continues at coordinate 796,717 of JBAMJR010000137.1, forward strand.
ACAGGAGGGCGCACACACACACACACACACACAAACACATATTCACTCTACATTAGAGGAAATAGCCTCACTGTAATGCTCTTATGACATTATCCATCATGAATATGTCACAGTCAGTGCATTTAAAGTGTTTTACCCTACTGTCCCTGGATTATCTGTGACATTTTTAACCATGCCAGCCAAATCATAAACGATTGTAATTTGTATTTTTAAGTATGTTTAACAAATTTTAATGTTTGCTTTTTTTATGTATTTTACAGGAATTGCCTCCACCCCTGTCACACCTCTACTCTCGTGTATTCCCCTAAAAGGAAGAAATTATTTTGTCGTCACAGACAATGGCCCTGGTCCCTCCTCACAAATGCGGCAACCACAGAACTGATGGCAGACCTGCCCTTGATTTAAAGGATTCACAGTGTGGGCCGCCATGTCTAGTCCACCCGTGGTTTGCTTTTATCATTTAATTCCATTCCTTGTTCAAGACCATGCCTATGTGCTTACAGTTGCAAACCTGTTATTAGTTAGCAATAGACAATTGCCATTTTATTATCTTTTGTTGGTGTTTAAGTGTCAGAATGTTACTTATTTGTTTTATTTGTACAAATTGTAGTATTATTGTGTGTCTTCATGTAATTTCATTCCCCACACTCATCATCTTAATAAATATATATATACTCTCTTTTTTTTATTGTTACAAAAATGTGTTGTGGAATGTTGGCTTTGTATCAAGTTGGTTTACTAAAGTGAACTTTGTATTTGTATTTGTAGAATTCAACCCAAGCTAATATGAAGCTAAAGTGAACTTTAGTAAACCAGCTTTTCATAAATTGGCATTTACGGTGCTTGTTTCAGGGTTAATTTAAACACTGGTTTGTGCGCAAACCATTTGAAGAACATTTTACAAGTCTGGCTTAAAACAATGCTCCGATGCCCATACATACATTTAAAGCGTTTATGGTTTCTCCTGTCAATACTGCCAGTGAAAAGTAGTGATCCCTTCCCAACACCACCACACTGTACAGTCCACAGTCTACTCTAATATGTATTTGTAGAATTCAACCCAAGCTAATATGAGGCTTCAGCAGTCAGTTAGCCAAAAACAAATGGGTATCTTTCAGAAATCTAGTCTTTGTAGTGCAATAGTCCTTCTTTTCCACCCACTAAGACCCCGTCATGGGCTATCCAGTCAATATGTGATACCACACAAAAGAGGAAACGCACAATACAAACTTTTTACCATAAATTTACATTTAAAAGAAAATGTCATATATAAAAATGTGGGGCACTTTATGGTGTTCAAGCTATATAATGGAGATACTGTTTCTAAATTACTCCCGGCATCTCTGCACTTCTATTTCTTATTACTTTGAGGCATAACTAATATATCTGTGACTAGCGAATATTGGCTAATGATTTAAGCTCAGGTAGTGTGTTAGTCGGGCTCCTTTTATAACTCTCCAGTTCCTCTTTTAGAGCTTGGCTGTGAAATAGATCAACTGGATCCAGTTTATTACTGGTTTTGTCATCAGCTACAGCCCATAATAGCCTGTGTATCAGTTTGCACAATTAAAGCCTAGGTGTTCTGTGTGAGATGAAATTCTTAAGTAAGGAGAAATGTTTTGTGTATAACGTAACGTAAACAAATAAATAAATACTACACAGACACCGGTACATATTTATTAGGAAAGCAGCTAAATTAGAGACTAAACGGAAGTACAATATTATTATACATATTATTTGTATAACACTTTAAAAAGGTACTCAAAGACACTGTACATGGTAAAGAAATAAACAATAAAAGCAATAACATTATAACAATTATACCGGATATGACGTACACTCAGCTGTTCCAACTTCCCAGCCCTCTTGGCGAAGCAGCCTGTCAGACAAAGCTGAGGGACAGAATCTCCCACTCAGTCAATGCTGCTTGCACTGGGGTTCTCTATCAAACACAAATCGGACTGTCAACATAGAAACATGGCTGCCTCTGCGACGGGCAAGGCACACAACAGAGACAGCGCAACTACTGGCAGTCCAAGATGTCACGAAGAGCCTCTGTCGCAGTCTCGGGACATAATCAAACCCACCATCACGGAGCTGACCAAGGAAGCGAGGACGAACATCCTCTGCACCGTGGAAGGCTGTGGCAAGATACTCCCCAACACACCTGCGTTGAACATGCATCTCGTTAAATCACACAGAATAAAGGTAAACGCCTACTAAACCTGGTTGATGCTCATATAGTTCATGCTTTCCCCGTAACTGCGATGCTAACTAGTTAATTATCAAGAAAAATAAACTGTCATAAAACTCGAAAACGCAAGACATCCATAACAACTTCGTTTTAGCTAACGTGACACGCACGGGTGCTGCTGACGCATTGTTATGTTTAACGTTTGATAAAAGTTAGTTTTTTTCTTCTGCGAGAAGCTCCGTGACGTACGTTTGCTGTTATCGAGCTAGCTGCATCGTGACTATAGCTAACGTAATCAATGAACGCCAACGATTTGGATCGCACGTGATGATTGGGATGCACGTGACCATCATTTTGTTTTCTCTGCACGAGCTCCACTCTTACATTCGCCTTGTGAACCGTTTGTAGCCGAGGACGGGAATGTGAGGAGTTTCTGATCCAAGCTGTGCAAATTGATGAGTTAATTCTGTGTATGGCTCTAAAGTAATGGTAAGGCCCTCTTCACCTTTTTGGAATACGACCACACCATCACGATTGAGAGTCTGACTCTAATAGACAGTCTACTACCAATACTGAACAGTCCGCAAAGAGGAGGCAGGCACAACGTTTGGACCAAATTTACTTTTCACCCTGGGTCTTCTGTCCTCACTGGGACTGGGCTTTTCGTGGGAGGCAGGAATGCACTGGTGCCCCTCCATGAATGAAGTCCTTTGCTGGGCAAGGCTGCCTTTTGTCCTGCAACAGACTACACTCTTTGTTTAAAATAGGTGAATTTAAGAATTTGAATTAGGTCTTCGAAGTAGTTCATGTAGCGCAGCTAGATGAGTGTTAAAAGGCCCGATCAGGGGTTCTACTACGTAAACTACAGGTACAATCAGGTGTATTTTAAAGTTTGAGTCTGTTATGTAGTCAGTCATTATCTAAATGTGATAATAGACCATAGACTATAGACCATAGACTTTAAAGGTTCTATGGTCTGTTTAGTTGCTGTTCATATTCAGTAACAGCAGATTCCAATCCTGTATTTTGATTTTTTTTCATTGCCCAACTGCACTTGCATCCCAGATTGTGCCTTTTTAAGTTGAAGACAGAAAAGGAAGGGAGCAGCATATTATTTTTAATTTACAGCTATGTAAAAATGATGTCCTGTTTGACATGATGACAGAGTTCTTAAATGCCCAAAAAGCTCACTCTGTATGCTTTCTCTGCATTATTCATAAAGTCTGACTACAAGCATGACGCATGGTGCTGTTGGGCACCATATGTGTTTTTATTACATCTGCTTGCCTTCACTGGATCAATGCACAGCGTTAATGTATTATATCACTCACAACCTGGTTCTGATTGGTTGTGAAGAGGCATTCTATTTGACATAGAAGTTGTGTTCATTCATCCCAGTTCAGACTCCTCTCGTAAGTTTAAAATAACTGTTTAGGGCTTGGCTTTCAGCGATCTTTCTCTCTATATCACTGTATAGCTCTATATATATTATATCACTGTATAACTCTATATCACTGACCTCAGCAGCAGGAGAAGCAGAATTAGACTGTTACTCTGACTTATCATTGTATTGAACGGTATCCCAGAAAAAGGAAATAACCTCGTCAATGCCCACTTAAAAGGCTGTGGACTGAACCTGCTGGGGCGAGGACCGTTTATTTTGAGTTGCTCCTTCTTTTGAGCCACAGCCAGCTACTTACTGGTGACGAATAATGTCTTGACATGACTCAGGCTTCAGCCTACGACCAGATGATGTCACTAGAGCCAACTTCAAGAACATTTATTTTTAGCAAATTGTCTGTTTAAGCTAACCCCTTATGATAAACCAGAGGGTGTTTGTCAGCTTTAGCTGTTCTGCTCCCTCCAGTGCTCCAGCAGATGGAGGTGACCTTGGCCACTGGAAGGCTACAGTATTAATGACTGTTATGGAGGGTGATGGGTTGTCTGCTTTCACCATTCAACGTACATTTAGCGCAGGTGCTGTCACTACATTAAGTATTATTAAGTATGCTGTCTATTGACTTTAAAGGTTCTATATGGGATTCCGTATTGAGCACCTTTTTAAATATACAGTGTGCTGCCAGCTGCTTTAGCAAGTCTGCCTCAGGACTACAAGAGAAGCAGTGGTCCAGCAAACTGTTATATCCCATGTGCTGCCAAGCAAGCTCATTAATTAGTTTTTCAGTCATGTAAAGCAGAGCCTAGAAATATGGTTTCTGGAATAAGGTAACATTTTTAATACACTATCCTATTTACCCACTGAATAAAGATAGCAAGGAAATGTACAACCATCCATTTATTTTCAAGAGTCATAGTGACATTTAAATATGAATGGAAACTGGGATAAAAAAAGACAACATTTTGTAGTTGCTCAGCATAGTTGACATTGAATGCCTTTTACAGCAGTCACTGTAAAAAATGTTGTGCGTCAAGTAAAATCTCAGTTCAGCTTAAATCTTGGAAAGTCAGACCGAATTTGCAGTATTTTAACACTTACTGTAAGCCATTGCAGCTTAGGAATGGTATGACATAAACAACCAAAATGCTAATATTTCTCTGCTTTGTCCTCACTCTTTTGTCTTTCGCTGTTATTGTCACCCTCAGGATGGTATTGTGAATCCTACAGTCAGAAAGGACATGAAGGGCTCCCAGAAGCTTTACTGCTGTCCCATTGAGGGTTGTCCCAGGGGGCCAAACAGACCCTTCTCCCAGTTCTCTCTGGTTAAACAAGTAAGCCTTTCCTCCAATGATATTTAATCCTATCCATGTGATCAATGAAATATAAGTATGAGGTCTCAGTTCTGTGGAATAGCTCCTAATGAATAACTCGGCACCAAATATGTTTCAAATTGTATGCAATATATTTTGTGGTCTTTGATCTATTTCATTGTAGCACTTCATGAAGATGCATGCAGAGAAAAAACACAAGTGCTTCAAGTGCAACAATGGCTACAGCACAGAGTGGGACCTAAAGAGGCACATAGAAGACTGTGGGAAGACCTACCACTGTACATGTGGCTGCCCCTATGCTAGTAGGGCTGCTCTACTCTCGCATATCTACAGGACAGGTCACGAGATTCCTACAGAACACAGGCATGTACCTGCATAGCCCCGAGTGATTTGTCTTGAAACTTGGCTTTAGGTTTAGCTAAACATTAATTTGTCTGGCTTTCTCTGTGTCTGTTTTTGTTTCTTTTCCAGAATTCCTCCAGTAAAAAAGCGAAAGATGGAGAAATTGTTAAGTGGTCCTGAAAAGGTCAAGACCAATGAGTCAACCTTTCGGATCATTCCTGCTAGTAAAGAGCTGACAGAAACTGTGCTCCTTTCTGACACAACTGTTCATATCCCAGACTCAGTGAATCAGAACTCCAACCCCCGTAAGAGCCTCCAGAAGTTGCTCCTCCCAAAACCCAAGATGGCTTTGGTCAGTGTTCCTGTGATGCAGCTGGCCCACTTGCCTGTCCTTCTTCCATCTACAGAAAGAGGGACTTTGAGGTCTGTAGTGCTGGCTGTGGACAGCCAAGGCTCCGTCAGTACCCTTCACCTCCTGCCACATGGAGCAGTGGTACCCCAACTTGATGCTAAGAGTATATGTTTCAAGGATAGCATGCCTACGTCACGCTCTAGCCTGGGGCCCATTAGCACTGGGGTGCAGGTCAGTCTGGACCCTGCCAGCACAGATGACTTCGCCAGCATGGTAGAACAACGGGGAAGAAGCACCTCCACCAACATTCAGACAGACAAATCGTACTTGTCAAAAATGCCCCCAGGAGTGGGGGTTGGGGAGGGAATGGGGTTGTGCTCAGTGAGCGAGTCCTCAGTGTCGTCTTGCTCCCAAACGGACATAAGCGTGAGTTCCCAAGTCCTCCTGCCAGTCAGTGTTGAAACCCAGACATTCTCTTCCCGGGCAAAAGCCACATCCTCTATTGGCGCTCAGACAGAGAGCCAGTGCATGGGTCAAATTCCTTGTTCCTCTTCGTCTGTGCCCCCATACAAAACTAGGCAGACACAGACCTATGTTGCCCTGCCACAATCAGATGATAAGGCTCAGCAACAGGCTATCCTGTGCTCTGACCTATTCGGCAGTGACTCCCTCAGTGTCTCCACTCAGACCGCTCTGGACATAAATGACACTCTCACCGGAAGCAGTATATATGAGGACTCAAAGTCAGCTGGTGGTATGTGTTTTGGGGTGCAGACAGATGAGCTCAACTCAAACAACATGGCAGATAATCAAACCCAAACAATGACCTTGTTAAATGACCTGGAAAACATTCTGTCTGATAGCATGTCAGGCCACCAGGTGCTCACAGTGGCATCTGAAGGCTGTGGGTCAGTTCTAGGATCTGTTCAGGAGCAACACAATGCCATTGATTTTGACTTTGAAGAGTTTCTCAATGCTGTGCACATCCAGACACAGACAGAGGAGAGTGAGCTGGGAGGACTGGGTGGTGACGCGCCGCTGGAGTCCCTGGACATCCAGACCCAGACAGACTTCCTTCTGATGGATGAACTGGACCAAAGTGAGGGACCAAGTCGAACCCAAGCCAGCGTCCTGGAGCTATTTGATACTCAAACTCAGACTGACCTCAATTTCCTGCTGAACGCCGGAAGCCACATGCCCCTGAGCAGCATTCTACGACATTCAAGCTTTTCTATGAGCACAGAGTCTTCGGATACAGAAACACAGACAGATCTCCCTTTATTTGCCACAGGTCTCGCTGCTCAGACTCCTGTGAGTCAGGGTGAGCATGCCAGACTGCTGAACAGCACAGAGACACAGACTATGACCAGCCAGGCAGAGGGCCTGGGTCACCTCTTCCTAACGAGCAACGAAACACAGACTGTCATGGATGACTTCTTGTCAGCAGACCTGGCGTGGAATATGGAGTCCCATTTCAGCTCTGTGGAAACCCAGACATGTGAGGAGCTTTGTGCTCTCCTTCAGCACCCGGAGAAACCCAACAGCTGAGGAGGCCCTCTTAGTGAATCTGCCTAAGCTTTTGCAGTACAGGTTTCTCATGGTCCTGTAAGAGGAATCGGTCAACACTGTCCTCCAGCGGACCGCAGTAAGAAGTCTGCGAAAATGTCTTTGAACATTCCACTGGAGACATCATGTCCAGAGCCTTTCCAGGTACATACCCTGACAGCTCGGCTGCACTTTATTTGCTCAACGGGCATGATTCATCAGCTCCTGTGAAAGTTTACATATTTATTTGCACATAGAGTAACATATTGTATGTGTATCTTGTCTGAAATGCCAGTTTCCTTTTTAATATTTCAGTGTATAACCACGATAACTGGTTTTCACTGTTTGGGCTGACTAGCAGTTTAAAAATGACTCAACATTTCTTCAATGTAAGATCTGCACTTAAAAGGGATGACATGTTTAGCTGTGTGTGGTTTGTCAAGAAAATGCTTATACATGTGTTGGTCTGTATGACAGCTCTCAGATATGCATATTCTGCATGAAAACAATGTAATCTCAGCTGTGCAACAAATACCTTTGTACATTTAGTTTACGTATATGTTTGGAAATGTGCATGAAGCATTCACTTGGTCAGCAGAACAGAAACATAATATATCTACTCTCAGCTTGTGCATCTAATGGCTGTCTCGTTGATGTTGCCTTGTCAGCGGCAGCAAGACTATAAACTCTAATAACATCCTGCAAGCTTTGCAGCCAGTGGAAAACTTGACCAGTGAAATTTTATTGGCTTTGTTTTCCAAAATAGAACCCCATAAAGCCTTTAACAGTGAACAAGACTTTGCCGGATTAGGATGCGTCTCTGAAACATAGCGTTACTCGTACAGATGTGGCACAAGTAAAAATGAATTGTTTGTCTTGTACGTTGTTGCGCACCTTTCATTGAAATGTGATTGTGAAGTTTGATGTTGCGTAAAACACTTTTGTGCGTGTCTGGGCCGCCATAGATAAGCAGTCAGTTCAAATCAGTAAGCAGACTATGCTGTAATTGTGTTTGACGTATTCATTAGCTGGGTGTAAGTGTAGACAGTTGCAATACTCTGTGCTGAGGATCCAGTCATGTTACTGTACAGAAACACATAGTGGATTAGAGCAAGGAGTAGCACAGAACCATTGTATGCATTCACCACCTTATTTTGACTGAAAGGAGTCCTGTTGAGTATCTTTTGCTGAAATCATCAGTTTTTCCACCCTTACTGGACGCCGTATTTTAATTTATTCCTTTTTTTAAATCTCCTCTCCAAGTAACTTACCCTAATGTTTTGATTTCATTATATTGTTACACTGAGTTACCTCATTATACACAGGCACCACACTCAGACCGCATTCTACTTGGGAACCTAGAGCAAAGGTCCTTGATTACATGTTCATTTTGTTATGTTGGTGCCTTAACCCAAGTATTAGCTTTAGTTCTGTGACAATGTGCTGCTTTCAAATACTTAATACTCATCTAAATTACACAAGATTATGGAAAACAAAACAACTTTGGCATTTTCATCATGTTTGATTGAAATATTGGACTGTCCTCCATAGTTTCTATGGAAATATTTAAGTTCTGTCACATGAAAATAATGCTATACAGCATTTTGTTGAAGGGAATTAGTTTGCAGGGTTTCATGAAATGGTGGTTAATGCTGTTGAAGTTTAGAGATGTTTGTAGAAACTGAAGAATGTACAGAACATGACACTGTGCCCAAGTATAACATGCTCTATTTTTCTAGATCATGTTCAAACATTTGAAGGATAATTTACCTGTGTTAATAAGAAATGTGATATGTCCATAGCTTCTTCCTGCTGAGTGGCACAGGGATTTGATTTGCTTTAAACATAACTATGTAGAAGCCTTATCAGTCTCAAGTGTCCGTTACAGTGCTTTATTTTCTCTTCGCATGCAGATATTTTCCCAGCACAAAATATTTGTTTTAGCAATATTTGAGTTTGTTGCCTGTAGAGTTGATGGTTGCCTTGATTCATTGTTGAAGCTACACATGTTCTTAATAAACTGCTGAGTGTATATTGTGCTCATTGTCACTTATTGTTAAACAAAGGTGGAAGAAAACAACATTTGCGCTCATACAATACAAAAAGAGCTGTACCAAGAGGGACCGGTGTGTGTCATCACAATTGGTGTCCACAAAATACAAAAAGGGTTCACACATTTTAATTGAGCTGTCGGTTCAGCATAGTGGAATAAAATACACTGATGTTTTGGTGAGGCGTTCTTCACTGTGTAATACATTTTGTTCTCCTGTACTAAACATCTAAACGGAGCTAAATTTAATATTTTTGGTACCTTTTCTGATGGAACAACATAAACTATCATTTTGTGTCCTTCATCTTTTCAACTTGCTGCAGTGACACCTTACTGAATATAGACATGGTGAATCCTGGCTGTGTTGCATATAGCAACTCTTTACACATCTGTTTTTAAGGGACCATTTTATTCTACATGCATGTTCAGGTAAGACTAAGGTTTTGTCTCATTAGGTTTACGCGGCAGCTCTTTTGATTACAGAACAATCCCACTAAGCGGATGATTTAATCAGGGCAGCTCAACAGAGGTAGTATAATAAAGCAATGTAACAAGATCATCCTAATGTAAATAAAGCCATGTAATAAGATCATACCAGTTGTATATAGTGTTAGCTGGACTTTGGAGACCAACATGACAAACAATATTTAGGATCTCGGCATAATGCTGCACTGATAGCCTTGTCCATTGCATATCCCAGAACCCATCCACAATCATCAGGTATCACCTACTTACTGAAGTTGGATACAATTTCATTTGACAGAGCAGATGCAGTAGTTTGGCAACGGTTTATGTCATCACGTAGAGTCACAGGCTACAATGCAACACGTAAGCTCTGGCGGATCGGTAGCTCAGGGCTGAGGTTTAAACGGTAGAAAGTGTGAGGCAGGCGCACTGCCATCCTTCTCATGAGGTCGCTGCACCGTTGCTAGGTAACTAGAACAGCTGAAAAAGCACTTGTGGGAACTGGTCAGAACAAAACGAAGGCACGAAGGACACGAATAGCTTCACATTTACTGATCTGTTCACTTGACCGTTATGGTGACCTCTTTAGCGGTTACCTACTCTTATGAACATGCCTTGATTTATTCTCCAACTAATTTAATGGAAACATTGTAAAATGTGGTGAGTCTGAGGCATTCGTGATTTAAAACAAAACAAAAACAAAGATAAAACAAGTTGTTTTTACTTTGTTGAACCTGAGACTTTCAAATACTACATACACACAGTCTTGCTTGGGTACGCATGGGCTTGTGCCCCTGCTGCAGGGCTGGAGAGGAGGGCCTGCGTGAGGCTCTTGCCCGTTGGGTAGCTTGTGTGGTGCACTGTGTCAGGTTTGGAAGACATCGGTACTTGATACCTCTTGGGTATAGAAACACTCACAGCAGAGAACAAGTGGGGGTTGTGCTGACATGTCCAGTACTTGGAGGTCAGCACTGCAGAGTAAGCGGGCAGCTCTGGGTTGGCAATATGCTCCACTCTAGATCCTCTGCTCCCACTCTTCGCATCCAAGAGGAAATGCTTTTCCTCTTTGGTTTCTCCTTCTTGAGCCTTCTTGCCACTGCAGGGCCGGACATTGACTTTCTGAGGACTCAGGGGTGGTGATATAATTGGTGGGAAAAATTTGAAGTTTTTGATAGGAACCACCGATACGGCCCTATATCTGTGTGTCTGAGGCTGGGTGGCTCTGTTGGCCGAGTATCTTGAGGGGAGATGGTGAGACTGCAAAGACGTCTCTCCAAGTGTCCCTTCCTTCTCTATCTTGTCTTTGAGTGGACGTTTTGACGTGTTTTTCTGCATTGAATTGAGGACAGGCCTTTCTGAAGCATCTTTCTGCAGAGCTGCCACAGCAGTGTTACTCCACGATCCCGTGTGCTGGTTTAATGGGATGTTTTTTTTACAGTTGTTATGCAGGCCCACACGAGACTCACAGCGCTGCTCTGCAATGCTGGTGGAGCTGTTAGCATCAGGGGTTGTTGGGTCAGCAGGCAAGGGCGTTGGGTTGTCAGTATGCTTTGATTTCTTATCCCTCTTCTGAATCAAAAGTATGCAGCTCAGTGGAGCAACTCTGGCCCAACCATGAACCTGTTTTCAAAACAAATATGATTTTAATATGTTTAAACTGAAAATGCATCCAAATAATTACTTATTGAGCCGGATCACTGTTAAAATATGACTAATATTGGTAGGTCAGACCAATATCAGGGAAAAATACTATATAGATAAGGGTGGAAATATAATTAATCAGAAATGTCAACAGATATGTTTTACATTTGTTCTTATTGTAAAATGATTTTGCCGCTGACTCCAAACTGTTATAGAAGACACTAATCCACATGCATTGTTGGTACAACCTATACTTCACTTCAGATTAAGGCAAGGTTTTGCTGTAAGAAGATATTTATTCACTTACAGCTTCTTCCCAGCCAGAGTAACAGTGATACTGGTGTGGCTCCAGCTCTTTCATGAAGTCCTCCTCACTCACATCGAGAAGGACATCAACATGTCTCCTCTCTGGTGTCCGCTCCCCTGTTTCCTCCTGTGTTGGAGGCTCACAGTCTGATCCATCCACAGCTGTGTGATCCACTTCTTTTAATGTCGCCATTATGTAGTGAGCTTCATGGTGATATCTAGAAGAAGAAGTCAAAAATAACATACCAAAATAACCTGTAAGACATGCACATTGTTAAGTCACATTGTGGTGTTTTAAACGTTAGAAACCACCAATCTTTACTCACCGAAAACTATCATTTTAAATGGATGTTGTCACTATTCCCTTATCTGAAAGCACCATTCACAAACAACTGCTGCGACCCATCTCTGCGAGTTGTCTTTCCGGTCGGCAGAGTTTCCCCAAACAGAAGCAGAAGAATGCCTTCAGAGAGCCGCAACGTCGTCGCCACAGCAACCCGGAGAGGCTGCACCGGGAAGATGTGACGTAGAGAAAAGAGGGAGGAGCGAATGCTGCCCGAGCTCTGATGAATGATTGCATCTGTGTTATGCAATAGTCTTAATTGACGCGGTACCCACGGCAATCCTGAGGTGCATGTAGTAGTAGAATATAATACAGTAAAACAGAATATATTAGAGGCTTAGTAAACATACTGTTGGTATGAAGAAGTCGAATTGTATTACCACATTACAGACAATGCCCGAGATACAATCAAAGTGTGTTTAACATCAGTCATTTATTTCCTGTTGACAGTAGACCAAGGGTCATGCCACAATGTGAATTAGAGGAAGTTAACCGGTTTGTCTCTTGTGAAGGAGGAAACCATTTTGGTTGGCTGCTACGTTCAGTTCTGCACGTAGAGCTCCAGTGTGCGTCATACTCGTCAGCTGTGAGAGGACACTGCGTGTTCACCACATGGAAATGAAAACCAGCGATGATCGCTGCCGAGAGGTAATTTTTTCTCTTTTTATTTTTAGACCGTGTGATATATTTTTCACACACCGAAATTTAAAGCGACCGATCTCCAGCAGCAAACAACGGCTTGGTTTATTGGTCCAGAGCTGCACATTGTCAACCTCTGACGCAGCCGGAGCACCTATCCGCGAGGGAGACACTGACACCTGACGGCTGCATCTCTCCACACGTCGGTCTTCCCCATCACGACCACTTCGGCTCTGCAGTGCTGCGTTTTATGGAAGCTGAGCCTGTGCATCCAGTCGTGATCATGCTGCCCCCAAAGAATTGCCTGCCGAGGAACTACAGCTGCATAGCCGGACTGTTCGGAAGCCTGGCAGCGGCAAACCCGCGGCTTGAAGATGGGGACGATTTCGATGTGATTGAGAATTCTTGTGAAATCACCGAGAGCCCCGTGGTGGAGGAGAGACCACGGGGCAGAGAGATCTTCCTGAAGCCGCCACAGAGTCCAAATCTGCGTCGGAGGTGCAAGTCGCTGCCGACACCCACAGAGCGAGCAAAGTTAGAGATATCCCGCAGCAGAAGTCCAACCAGTCAGAAAAAGGTCCGGTTCGCCGACTCTTTGGGCCTGGAGCTCATTTCAGTGAAGCACTTCAATGATACAGATGAGCCAGAGGTGCCGGAGCGCATCTTGGCCAAACTAC